>CM053766.1:96161015-96228148 GCA_028658305.1 Pachyuromys duprasi
GCAGTTCCCCTGTTTCTGCCTCTCAGTTACTAGGATTACAGTTATGTGCTACCATGGTAGACTTCTTATTCAACTAATTTTACACTTGATTTCCAATTCCTTTAATCTGACATCTGACATTGCTATATTTTAAAATCTATCTTCCTGCATCACTCAGGCTGAATCTTATACTCTTCTAAAACCTTCCCTCCTCACCCAGTCTTCTATTATCTCCTTTTTCTCTCTGACTTCACACTTACTATTCACAGCACGTAATCTCCATCTTACAACGTGATACCCTGTTCACTAATTATTGGAACCACTCAATTTGGCCCTTGAATCTATGCTAATTATCGTATGCTAATATACAGAATCATGCCTTGCCCCAATTCTTCATGTGGATGCCTTCACTCTCATCTCCAGCTCTACCAACAATTTCGTGTAAGCCAATCCTATGCTCCTCTCCCACCTTTAAGGGAGAAGACCATGATGTTAAACATGGGATCAGAATTTGCTAAGTCCTTGAACCTTCTTCTTGGAGGATGCCAGCAATGTTGTGCTTCAGGGAACTGACTGGAAATGGAAGAACACTTTAGAAGATAAAGTGATCTATATAAATCTTCAAGTAAGCCAGTCCAGCCATTTCCTCAGCACAGCCTGTGCTCTCCTGGACAGAATATTGACATGTATTAGAAAAGTCTCTAAGCTCCTTCCAACAGGTTGTATGAAGTATTGAAGACTAAACCCCATAACTTGAAGGCTGGGGATATGGCTCAGCTGGTGCGGTATTTGCCAAGCATGCCTAAATCCCTAGGTTTTATCCACAGAACTATAGAAACTGAGCATGGTGGCTTTCTCCCGTAATCCCAGTGCTCAGGAGGTAAAGATAGGAAGATCAGAAGTCTGAAGTCAACATTGGCTATGTAGTGAGTTCAAAACCAGCCTGGGATCCATGAGTCCCTGTCTCAAACTAAAACATAACTTCAACCCAATCCTCAGACAGTCCAGGGTCAGTGAAGATCTTGATGGCCTTCTAAATAAACTCTCATACCACTAACCAAAGCCTCCTTTGACTATAAGAAGACAAACGTTAAACAGAGCATAGGACCCCTCCCTGGCAAACTGCCTGAGCTGAAGCTACTACGTGACTTAAGATGAGAAAGAACCTCTGTGGAAGAGGAGGGAGATGTGGTTCAACTGGTAAAGAGTTTGCCTGGCACGTGTTTCTATCCCTAGCACTGCATAAATGGGGCATGATGACTGACACAAGCTTTCTTTTGATCCTAGCTCTTGGGAGATACAGGCAGGAGACTCAGAAGTTCAAGGTCATTGTCAAGTATGTGAGGGGCTAACTTGAGCTACCTGAGGTCCTGTCTAAAGCGCCCTTTACACATCCTCTGACAGTGAGTACTGCTGATAGACAGTGCAGGATACCTATTTGGAATGCACAATCTGCAGCCAAATTGTCAGTCTTCAAATTACAGCCATAGCCATGATTTTTATGAATATTGAGAGGGCCCTGGGTTCCAACGATATAAACTGGGTATGGTGATGCACCCCTGTAACTCAGGAGATGGAGAAAAGGGGGATCAGAAGTTCAGTGTCATGTTTGGCTACATTGTGAGTTCAAGGCCAACTTGGGCTACTTGGTGAGACATTAGCTCAGGGAGGGAAAAAAAAAAGAGAGAGAGATGTTTCAATGTTAATAGTGCTTAAACATTGCCTCTCTGTAATATCATGGATCTGTTTGTTATTTAATGTTCCACTGTTTAGCCACATGTTGTGTAGCAATGTTTGGGTTGATGTCCTACCTCATTTATGATGGCAGTAGTCTCTGGAGATTTAACAGCCCAGTGATGTTTGTGTGAGTTTACTCTGTGACTTAGTACAATGAAACAGCCTACTGCTATGATTCCCAAATGTGTCTGTGTCCTTAAGTAACCCATGATCATACGTGCTTCCCAATGTACACACAAATGGGAGCAGGGAGAGCAGAACGAGAGCAGAACGAGAGGAGAGGAGAGGAGAGGAGAGGAGAGGAGAGGAGAAGAGAGGAGAGGAGTGAGCATTTCTAGAAGAGAAATTTCTAGGACCTGATAAAATAAAGACTGAAATAGAATGCTTTCCATTGAGAGTTCAGTCTGTTTCCTATGACACGTTTCTGTTTTCTGGGTCCTTATTTGCTTGTTTATATGTAACTTGTTTGTTATTTGAACAAAGCCTTATTAACATGTAGCCAAAACTGGCCTTGAATCTACAGCCCCCTGCCTCAGCTTTTCATTGTTGAGATGACAAGCATGAGACAGCATGTCTACCTTGAACTGTAAATTTATTTTATTGACTGATTGATTTTTGCATATCACTGCATAAACCTGATTAGTCTGGAACTAGATAGGTAGACCAGGCTGGAACATTTTTTTCAATCTTCCTGCCTCTGCTTCCTGAGTACTATGATTATAAGCATTTGCCACTATATCTAGTTCTGTGAATTACTAAACTTAACATGTTTTACCATCACAGCCTGGTCCTTCATTATTGTTTCAAAACAGGGTCTCACTATGTACTACAGGCAGATCTTAAACTTTTGATCCTATTCCCCAGGTTCTAAATACTAGTATTATAGATGTTCATCACCACACCCAGCTGATAGAGTGATTTTTAATAGCTAGTAGAGGCACTGAGAAAGTACTGGGAGAGCTTAGATAAGGAACTAATTAACTCCACCCAAGGGATAATATGGAGGGCCACACAACACTAACAAACTAATATACATATTGACTAGAACTCAAGGGCCAAAGGAGGAACTTTATAATAGTTTTCAACCATCGCTTGAACTTGAGTAACCTAAGAAGCTGTTGAAAACCAAACTTCTGGGCTTTGATCAAAGTTTCTGATTCAGTGGTCTGGCTGGGACCTGAGCATATATTTTCATAATCTTCCTGGTGGGTGATGTAGATGTTGATGGCGATCTGAGATTTCTATTGTGGGAGTTGCGGCCTTGCAGGCCCAAGGAGCAGCACACAGAAATAGGTCACGTGTGCTGATGTATACCTCAATGTAGCAATATTAGAAGCACGGACCTTTGAAGAGTGGAGATCGCTAGAGTCCCCGCCTCATAAACTGACACAGACTGTTGTGAAAGGAGCTTGCTGAAGCAGCCTCCGTGCCCTCCACCATTGTGCCTTCCACCAAGGGAGCAAGCAGGCCTACACCAGAGGCCACTGCTTTTGATCTTAAACTTTCTAGCCTCCACAACTATGAGAAAGAAATTTCTGTTTTCTATAAATTACCCCGTCTGAAGCTGAGCCTGGTGGTACATATATGTCATCCCAACTTTTGGAAGCTTGGGGCAGAAGGATGTCAAGTACAAACCGAGTTCAAAGCAAGACCCCATCTCAGAAAGCAAACAAACAAGTAGGGACTGGAGAGATGATGCAATCATTAAAAATATGTGCCTTGAACATGGGGACTGGAGTTTGGTCCCCAGTGTCCACATAAAAAGCTGGGTGCCTCAGCATGTATCTATGATCCCTGTACTAAGGAGGAGGAGGAAAGATTCCAGGAACTCACCAGCCAGCATAGCCAGTGAGCTCCAGGCTCCATGAGAGACACTGACTCAAAAATAAAGGAGAATGACTGAGGAAGACACCTGAACTCTGGCCTCTACCACATCTACTCTTATAAAGGAAAACATTTATTTGCAGCTGGCTTACAGTTTCAGAGATTTAGTCCATTGTCATCCTGGCGGGAAGCATGGCAGTATGCAGGCAGATATGGAGCTGGAGGCAATGAGTGTTCTACATCTTGATCCAAAGGCAGCAGAAGGAGACTGTGTACCACACTGAATATAGCTTGATCATATATGAGACCTCAGAGCCCCACCTCCATAGTGACACACCTACTCCAATGAGGTCATGCCTTCTAATATTGCCTATGGGAGACCATACCTATTCTACCCATCACAGTTCTGTTATAACAGTACAAAGGACAAAAACAGCACAGCTTCATAAGCCTTTCTACCTGACCAGTCGTTGAGAGAGGGGCCCACTGTTCTCAGGTCCACAGACCACCTTCTTTAGTCCTCCACCATGCAGCTCTGACCTCTACAAATAAGAGTGTCTCAGCCTCCTTTGTCATATGGTTTCTAATGAATTCCCTCTAAAGACAAGCACTGGCAGAAGATTCTAGAAGTCACAAAAACCTGGTCATCCCTTCCCCTGACCTCCCCCAGCTCCTGCCCCATATCTGCCTTCTGCAGCTTCTCATCAGAGCTGAGCATCTGGGCCCCACCAGATGAGACAAGGCATGGGGTCTGGTAACTCCCCCTCCCTCCCTCTAAATGGTTTGCTCTAGCTGTGTGTGGGCAGAAGTGGCAGGTTGCCTCTGTCGATTGTCTGAGATCAATCACTAGCCTTGTCTGAGATCAATCACTAGCCTCTTGGCTTTTCAGCTCTGCCCATATTTGAGAGCTAGTCCCCTGCATTTGACTGTCTTCCACTGAACTAGCTGGTGTGGGCTCTTGTGCCACATTTCACCCTCCCCCAAACCCTACCTCACCCACCCCACCACACACTGGTCTCTGATGGATAGACACTGATAATGCAAACACACACCCACACATACCACATACCATTTCTCTGTACTGCTTATCGCAGTCTTTTCAAATCCTGTTCAGGCTGGGATTATCCAAGTGGATATTCACAAAGCCTCTTGTTTAAAAGTTAAACAGAAGAGCAATTCTCAACGATGCAGTAAACAAAGCTGAAATAAAGTTGAAGCACAGAGCAACAGCATAATAAATTGGTTCAAATGTTTTTGTTGTGTTTATATGTATATATTTATTTATCAGCAAAAGTAAATAAGCTGACAAATATAATTACGGGAACATTTTTAATTAGAAATGAGAAAGGAAATAAGACAATTTATAGAAAACGTTTTCACCCAATTCTAAAGACAATGTTACATGTACTTGCAAACAAATACAATGAAATCCTCAGTGAAATAAGTAATTCATAGAAAAGTACAATTATGAAAAAGAATCTAGAAAATATAATTTTAAAAAGAATAATTGTCAAGAAGTTGAGAAAATTATTCAATAACAACTCAAAAATGCAATCAGTCTAAATATTTCCACCAGGATAATGTTGAAAATGTTAAGAAATCTGAACCAGAAGGGGTTAGAGGGTTGATCATCATGGCACAGATCTGTAATCAGACAGGTCTATGCGGGGGTTTCTAGGTTGGGTGAAATGAAATAGGAAAACACTTCCAGAATGAAGGCAACATCATTCCATGAGCTCAGGTCCTGAACTGAAAATGAAAAGCAGGAAGACAGGATGCTGAGCACTAGCACTCATCTCTCCTAACTTTGAAGACAATGTGACCAACTGCCTCATTTTTTTTGACGCCACGCTTCCCCCTGCCGTGCAGACTGCACATCCTCAAATTGTGATCCAAAAGAAATCCTTCCTTCCTCAAGGTGCTTCTTCTCTGCTGCTTTGTCACAGCAACCAGTACAATATGTGAAAGAGTACCGATCCACAGTGAGAAGAGGTGAGTACCTTGTGTCCACTAGGCAAGGATGAACTACTTTCCTCAAGGTTGATGAAGACAGAATGAGAAGAAAGAAAATCAGAGGAGCAGAATCATATAAACATGGACAGAAAAAAAGCATAAATAAAATTCTCAGCTCCAAAAAGGAGTGTGTACTTCTGTGATGATGAGATCTTTGCAGCAGTGAATTCCCCATGTGGTTGTTTTTGATGTGCTGTTAACAATATTGCTGACATATAACTTTTTAAAAGAAAGGGATACGGGGTTTTCTCACTGTGTTACCCAAGATGGTCCTGAATTTCTGAACTCAAGAGATCCTTCTTGTTAAGCCTCCCAAGTAGCTAGGACTGTTAGTACATGCCACTGTGCCCAACTTGAGATATAATCACATCATGAAAGATATGGAAGAGGGGCTGGCAAGATGGATCCCTAGGTAAAGGTGCTTACTGCTGATCCTAACAACCTAATTCAATCCAGGATCCACCCTGTAGAAGGAGAGAATAGATTGTCACAGTTGTCTTCTGACCTATACAGATACACATCCTGACAACCCTTGCCCCCAAATAAATTACACACACATGCACACACACACACACAAGTATATGTATGTATCAGATTAGAGAATTGACTCAGCATTGCCACAGAAGCATGAATTCAATGCCTAGAACTCATATTTTCAGAAAGAAAAGAGAGAGAAAGAAGAAATACAAGCATGATAGTGTAGACAGGCAGATCCCTGAGTCTTACTGGTCAGTCAGTCTATCCTGCTTGTCAAGTCTTAGGCAAGTGAGAGCCTAAGTGCCAGATAGACAGCACTCCAGAATAATGGTAAAGTTTGTTCTCTCTCTCTCTCTCTCTCTCTCTCTCTCTCTCTCTCTCTCTCTCTCTCTCTCTCTCTCTCTCTCTCTCTGTGTGTGTGTGTGTGTGTGTGTGTGTGTGTGTGTGTGTGTGTGTGTGTGTGTGCACAAGGAATATAACTTTATAGGCTAATTTGAAAGACAGCAGAGAGAACAGGCTGGTACACTGTGAAAGTAAGCAGCTACTTGACACAGCTGCTCTGTGTGACTAGAAATCAAAGAGAAGATATCCAGAGAAAACATTCACAACAGATGAAACAAAGTGTTCATGTCGGTGACATATCAACAACCAACAGGCATGAATACAAAACAGGTAAGCCTTCAATACGTAAGCAGAGGGGGAAAAAACACTTGACAATTCATGACAAAAAGAGAGACAGAATATATCCATAGATCAACACATGAAAAATGTTCCGTTTTAGCTGGGCATGGTGGCACAGGCCCGTAATCCCAGATGCAAACAGGAGGATCAAGAGTTCAAGGCAATCTGCCTGCTACACATCCCGTTCAAAGCCAGTTGCCACCTCAGAAAAGCCTGGCTCGGGGGGAAAGACGAGAAGTTTTTCTTGTGACCCAAGAAATGTCCACTCAAAGGATGTCATAAGCCCTGATGCCAGGGGTGTTTTCCAAGGTGAAAGGTTGATGCAATATGAAGAGAAACTAGAGTGTTACTCATAGTGTTTTATTCTATTTTGTCTATTTATTTTTATTTTGTACCAGGGACACGTTGTGGTACACCAGCACTGGTAGAAATCAAAGGAATACGTAAAAGAGCTGGTTCTCTTCTTCTGCCATGTGGGTCCTCGGGTTCAAACTCAGCTCATCAGCCTTGGCAGCAGGCACCTTTGCCAGCCGACCCATCTTGCTGGCCCAGTTAGGAGTGTTTAAGAAGTTGCCTGCTATTAGAGCATTGTGTAAAGGATATAGCAGCTCAGATTGTCCTTGAACTTGTTTGGCTCAGGCTAGCCTCCAATTCTCAATCTTCCTTCCTTTGCACCTAAATGCTGGGATTGCAGGTATATAACTCCACACCTGGCATGCCTAATGAATATTAAGAGATTAAAGAAATAATAAAGCTGCATACACTATTAATTGTAAAATTATTCTGACAATCTGAATAAAGATATTTTAATTGCATAACAGTGGAATTAAGGAATGATTATAAATTATTGTTTATACTTATAATAAAAATGACATTTTATTAAACACTCGCACAACACATTGCTCCCTTTTAAGCTTCATCAATATGATAAAATAGGCAGGAACCGCTGAGTCTCAGAACATTTAAATGACTTGCAGAAAAATCATACAGCCAGTGACTCTGAACACCACTCCCATGCTCCAAGCTCTCTACCCGTTAAAAGGGGTGGTTATGAACATCTGTTCGGAGCCTCAGTTTACACATCAGCAAAATGGAGCTAAATAGCTCCCAAAGAGTGATTTTAAAGACCAAATGAAGCCTTCAAATGCTATGAAACTGGGTTCCGGAGATGGTTCAGTTGGTAATGTGCTTGCCGTGCATGCACAAGAACCTGAGTTCTACCCCAAAAGCCTACATAAAATGTAGGGCATCTCCAGCCTTAATAGCAGATGAAGTACCTAGTCTCACTGCAACTTTCTATCCGTGGGAGGCCTGCCCTTTTCTGAAGACAAACAGAGGAGGTGTGGGTGCAGATGCACGGAGGGGAAGGGGAAGGACTGGGAGGAGAGGAGGGAGACAAAACTGGGATTGGGATGTGGGAGAGAGAGAGAGAGAGAGAGGCAGAAACAGAGACAGAGAGAGACAGAGACAGAGTGACAGAGAAAGAGAGAGAGAGAGAGAGAGAGAAAGAGAGAGAGAGAACATGTACACTCATAATCCAAGCACTTGAGAAGCAGAGGCAAATGGATCTCTGAGGCTAGCTGAACAACTAGTCTCACCCACTTGGCAAGGTCCAGGCCAGAAATGTAAGGCAGACATCTGAGGAATGATACCTAAGGTTGGCTCCTGGCCTCCACATGTACATACACACGCACGCACGCACGCACACACTCACTCACTCACACAATTTGGAAAACAATAGCTATGAAACTCTTAGCAAATGGCATGGCATACTGTCAACCTTAAGTAAATTGTTAAGAAGAATAATCATACAGCCAAGCCAAATCCCAGCACATGGATGGTTGAGGCAGGGGGTTGCAAATTTGACACCCCCTTAGGCAACACACTGAAACCTTGTCTCAACCAAACAAATGACAGCATAAAAAAGCTAAGTGTGATGATGGTGTAAATTCCAGCCTTTGGGAAGCTGAAATGAGAGGATCAGAGGTTCAAGGCCAGCTTGAGCTATATAGCAAGTTTAAGAATGGCTAGTGAGGCAGTGTCTCAAGAAGAAGCAAGAGAAGAAGAAAGAGGAGAAAGAGAGCAGAAAAGGAAGACTAGAGGAGGACAAGAAAGACATGAAGAGGAGGACAGGAGAAAGGGGAACGGAGAAGAGGACTGTATTTCCAGAGAGCATTAAGAACATTGGACCCTTCCTGAATATGTGTACTACCATTCAGTAAGCTGGAGTCTGGTTGGAATCAAAATGGAAGAAGATGCCAGCATGCATTTACTCACTGTGCTTCTTCCATTACACATTTGTACAGCCAGAAGGGTGTTTGTTTGTTCGATTGATTGATTGCTTTAGACCCAAAGCAATGTCAACCCACTGGCCATGACCTGAGACCTCTAGAACCCGGAGCCAAAAGAAATCCCACCTCCTTCAGGTCTTTTCTCAGGAATTTTCTCACACTGGCAAAAAGCAAACCAATACAGGCGTACATGGGATCTTCCGTTCCAAGATTCAACGAGGCTTTACATTCTCCACCCGCTCCAACATCGTAGTTGGAAAGCTACCCCACGCTCAGCCCCTGTTCCGTGAAGAATAAGCTGAAATACATACAGCTAAGAGAGAAGGGGAAAATGAGCTGATCCAAGTGGAGCGTGAAACATAAGCAACCACCTACATGACTCAGAAAAGTGCAGGAGTGGCGTGTCCAGAAAAGGGCATAAATTCTGAAGAGAAATAGCAGGAGATGACACACAACCTAGAGTGACTGAAGGCTGAATCACAAGCTTCAACTCATATGTCCAGATGCGCGCTCCTGCCGAGACGTCAAACAGACATCTCAGACTTAATGTGTCAAATGCTAGGTTGGGGGTACTTTCTCCAATCTACCCTTTACCTGTCTTCCCTCTCAGGTACAGGGCTGCCCGTCCTTCCAATATGTCATAGTCCTGTCTTCCTGCCTTCTCTCCTCTCTTCTTTTTTCTCTTTGGGATCTTGTTCCAACGTAGAGGAATAGAACTGATAGAATAAACATATACAACAAAGAAGATGTACTACACTGGCTTACTCAGTAGGGGCTGGGTGTTCCAACAAGGGCTGTCTGCACCCCTGAGGGCTGGGACCTTGGTAGCTGTTCAGTCCAGGAAGCTGGATGCAGTAGCAGTTCCAATCTGGAGCTGAAGGCCTGGAGGATTCCTGCAGAGCTACTGGTCTTCAGTCTGCATTGGGAGACTGAAGAAGCTGGGTCCCGTGCCAATGAAAGATGGTAGCAGTAGGACCAAGTCCCCAGCAGAAAGCAAAGATGGGCAGGTGAAAGCAATACTGTTTTCCCCCAGGCTTTTATAATATCTAAACTACTGCTTGAGTGATTCCCCAACCTGTCTCCAGAAAACTACAGAAGGGCTGGGGAGACAGCTCAGTCAGTAAAGTGCTAGCCTTATGAACACAGGTACATGAGTTTAATGTCCAGAACTCATGTGAAAAAGGTCAAGTAATGTGGCTTGTGCTTGTAACAATAGTGCTGGGAGACAGGGTCAGGTGGGTCCTTGGGGTTTGCAGCCTAGCCTACTTGATAAGCTCTAGACCAATGATAGATTATTTCTCAGAAAAAGTAGACAGTACCAGAGGAACAAAATTTGAGGTTCTTCTCAGACCTTCACACACATCTGCGCACACACACACACACACATACACACACACAGAGGATGACTTTAAAGGCCCTTCATTATCTGATCCTGAGCTGATGTGCTCCGGTTCCTGGTGCTGGCCCTCTCACTATTTCTCAGTGACACTCTACACTTCAGGGACATTTACACATACAGACGTACTCTGGGGACATCTACACACATAGGTGTGCCCCAGGTGCACACTGGGGAACATCTATATATGCCTCTCCCTCCTGCCTGAAAAGCCTCCTCTCAGGAAACTTCATGGTTCACGTCCTCACCTTTTCAAGTCTCCACTAGAATGTCATCCTCTCAGTGGGGACTTCCTTGATGTGACACTGAACTCCCTACATCTCTATCCTGCCGCCTCCCTTCTTGTGTGTGGCACTTATCATCATCTGTTGTGCTATGTTTCATCTGTAGCTTTTTCTACCAGAAGTCAGCTCAGAAAGACGAGGGGTACTCTATTCGCTTTTCAGTGATTATATCACCATCATGTAAGAATGTGTAGAACAAGGGAGGGTGGTAATTTATAAATATGGGTTAAATAAATAATGAGGAAAGAAGCAGGAAGGAGGGGGGAAAGAAATGAGAAAGGAGAGAGAAGGAGAAGAGCTGGGTGAAAGGAGGGAAGAGGCAGAGAAGGGAGAGACTGAGTCACTAACTTTTACAGCCAAGTGTCAGGATCTTTCTTGAGGACACCCCAAGTTAGTTTACATAGCCAGAATCTGGGGGCTGAGTTTTACTTTGAAATAGGCTCTCCCACGGCAGCATAGGCTGTCCCAGAGCACACAAGCATCCCAAGCACTGAGATGATGGACAGCTGCCTGGCTTCTAACAGCCAGACTCTGTACCAAGCTTTAAGCTTTAAAAAGCGCTTAGCACACATTTAATCCTTTACAATTTCACACCGGTGCTCCAATACAATGTCATTATAAATTCTCTTTCTCCATACAAGTGGAGGTTCAAAGAGGTCCACTTAAGATCATGCTGGCTGCAAATGGCAGAGACGGTATGTAAGCCAATAATTTCCCATCAGCCACCAACTCTCACTGTGCCACCTGGGGCACCTAAATTCTCCAACTTTCATATTTTATTTTGCTTGTGACAGCATTGTTGACAGATTTGAACCGGTCAGCAGCTAACCTTCTTGCTACAAATTTCTATTTGTCACAACCAAATCTTGGTGTTTTGGAAAGCTATCTTTCTGGGATTTTGCTTTTGGGTTTGGGGGTAGAATTTTTTGGCTTGGTTTTTGTCTGGTTCTGTTTGTTGATTTTTTTTTTTGAGGCAGGTTCTCAAGGAGCTCAGACTGGCTTTGAACTTGCTATGTAGAGGAGGATGACCTTGAAGTTGTGATCCTCCTGCTTCTGCCTCCTGAGTGCTTGAGGTACAGGCTCCTGCCGCTGTGCCCAGTTTATTCGATGCTGTCAGTGGAACCCAGGACTCCCTCCTGCCAGGCAGGCACTCTACCAGCTGAGCCCCATCCCCAGCCCTGCCCTCTAGTTTCTAAGTGGAAATAGATGACAGCTATGTCAAAACCCACAATTCTCTCCATTTGCCCAAAAGCAAAACGAGAGCACCCAGCAGCCCTCCCTGTGAGGTCACACAACAGAAAGATATTAACCTAGCACAGCCAAGCCAAGCAGCCCCCACACTTAGGGAGTCAGGCATACAAAGAAAAGCGTGTAGCTGGAGTCAACCATGCATGGAGAGCATCACTCCCTTAGTATGAAGGTGGCCTGATGCCTCCAAGCATCCAGAAAAAGAATACAAACAAACAGGTTTTTATGAGGGCTGTAACCCAATTGACAAAGTCGCGCTCTCTCTGCCTGGAAATGTCCCTGCTTTGAACCAGTTGCCGTGCCAACAAGCCACACGTTTCCACTCCACAGAATCCAATTTCTGAGCAGCGTGGCAGCGACAGGTCCAAGAGACACAATATGCAGCTCCAAGGTGCCTTTGAACACTTGCTGAATTGCAAAGAACAGTGTGGGTCCCTGGATGTCCTTAGCAACCCAGGGACATGAGCCAGGCAAATGCATCTGTGACTAATGTACACACAGCCTCAATCCACCTACTTCCCAGGTACCTGACAAGTGACAGCACAAGGCACACCCACATCCTGTATCAGATGGAGCCTTTATCAGATGGAGCCACAGGCTTGGACTCAGACAGGATGTCACCGTGCTGTCCAGAACATCCTGGAACTTATTACATAGATCAGGCTAGCCTCAACATATTCTAGCCCAGGATGACCTCAAATGCACCACACAAATCAGGTTCATCTGGAACTCATTATGTAGATTAACTCATCCTAGAATTCATGATGATCCTCCAACGCAGTGTTTCTCAGCCTTCCTAACGCTGTGACCCCTTAATACAGTTCTTCATGTTGTCGTGACCCTCAACCATAAAATTATTTCATTGCTACTTCATAACTGTAATTTTGCTACTTTTATGAATTGTAATATAAATATCTGCATTGTCCAGTGGACTTACACAACCCCTGTGAAAGGGTCATTTGACCCTCAATGTATGTGAGCAAAGAGGTCGTGGCCCACAGGTTGAGAACTGCTGCTCTAAGTCCTGGGACTCTATGCTCAAGCCACCACTGCAGGCTACATGGTTCTACTCTTTAAGTGTGTTTCCTTTAACTCGTACAGCCTTTCTCTGTTAGGTAAATATTGTTAAGGCCCCACTTCAGCCAGGCGTGGCGACACATAGAGGTAATCCCAGCACTTGGGAGGTAAAGGCAGGAGGTTCAGAATTTCAAGGTCACAACATCATGGGAAAGTCGAAGTATTCTGATGGAGGCTCAGGGATGGTATGGTGGAACCTGATTGGTAACCCAAAGCTATATTACCTGCTCTCTCTTCCGGAATAAGCAGGTCTGCAGTCACTCACCCTCAGATTGCACTCAAGTCCTATGTGTTTGTGTGATGACTCTGCGCCTCTCACCCCCTCAGCCTGGACCCCCTGTCCTCACCCACAGGCTGGAACAACAGTGGGGATGGGGGATCCTGTCTAAACCTTGCTTTTAGGTGGATGCTGTGGCACATATCTGTAATCCCAGCACTTGGGAGGTTGAGGCAGAAGAATCGCAGATTGGAACAGCCTAGGCTACATAATAAGACCCCATCTCAAAAATTAAATAATAGAAGAAAAAAATCCTTTAATAGGATGATTCTATGAGATCTTGGGTCAATGAGATAAGGCTAACAGCCCGTGGGTGTGATAATTTCACTAAGTAAGTAGGCAAGTGTACCATCTGCCACGCTTCCCAATAAACTGCTCAAAAATCACAGACCTGGGCAAGTATCTTTAGTGCTTTGCCTTAGATTCAGATTCTCTCAAAGGCAAAAAAAATAAATAATTAACCTGAACAAATAGAGAAGAAAACTTCGCGATGTTGCCATGCTGCTGGAGCTACTGATTTTTATTAGGTTAGAAGATCTTTACAGTCTTATCATGTGTACATATCTCCCGAGACTCATTTTATAAAATATATTTATTCTGCACTTTACACAAAAATGGAGCCTTTCTGAACGTCCTAGGTGATTATCATAAATGTTCTAAAGGAGAGGTATTTAAAAGAACTCTTTATCAAGGTTCATTATGCTCTCTCTGCCTTTGTGTATATGTTTGAAATTTTCCATAAGGTTAAGAAGGGGAAATGAAAGAAAAGAGAAGGGACAGGGGGCCGGGAGGAAGAAAGGGGGAGGGGAGGAGGCATGCTGGTAGCCTCAATAGATTTTATCATAAGCAAAAACTCACTATGTAAGAGTGTACAAAACAGCATCCCTTTTGAAGGTAAAGGAAAAAGGCAAATTCAGCCCCTATATTCTCATTCAACAATGTACAAACCAAAAGACTTCTATGACTCCAAAATATTACACATATCATTTAAAGATTTTATTGCAGGGTATGGTGGTACACACTTAAAATTCCAGTGCTCAGTAGACAGAGAGGTAGAAGGGCCATCAAGACTTCAAAGCCAGCCTGGTCTACATAGAAAGTTTTAGGACAGGCAGGGCTACCTAGTGGTACCTTTTGCAAAACAAAAAGTGTAAGAGGGAGGAGGAGAGAAGTAAGAGGAAAAAAAGGAGGAGGCAGAAGGAAGAAGAGGCAGCTGCAGAGAAAGTGACAGTGAAGGAGGAAGAGGTGGAGGAAATAGTTTCAGAAGTAGACACAGCTAAGTTCCATGCAGCTTAGAAGACTTATTTAACTCCTGTCCTTTATCTTTATTTTCGCTTTGAGGGGAGGGGACCTCTTGAGGCAAGGCTGAGCTATGTAATGCACAGAGGTATGCTGTGGCCCTGCAGTCCTCCTGCCTCAGCATCCCAAGTTCCAGGATGACGAGCATGCGCTATGCTGTTGGGGGTCACACACCCACTTTCAAGCACAGGCACATCTTGCTTGCCAGCGGAAGAAGCTGTGAGAAACCTGTTGCTAGATGGCCTCGCTGCCTTTAGTTGCTGTAGCAAACCTCTCCAAAGGCCTTTTAACCCAATCCAGCAACACAGTAAGCAGATACTTGAAGCCACTGCCAGCATAGCATATCATGCTGGTTTGTAGGAAAACTTGTTTTTATAAGTAGCAGGAAGGTAAAGGGTGGAGTTCAGTTGGTAGAGGACTTGCCTACCATGCAGGAGTCACTGAGTTTCATCCTCCAAACAGTCTAAACCACATATGGTGTCTGCTATTGGGTAGTAATTTATTCCAAGTCAAAATATTCTATCCTGGAAGGAAGCTAGTTAAGACTCAAGTGGTACTAAGAGAGTCTCATTAAGACTCAGGAAACAGGAGGCTGGAGAGATGGTTTAGCAGTAAAGAACACTGTCAACTCTTCCAGAGGTCCTGAGTTCAATTCCCAGCAACCACATGGTAGCCCTCTTCTTGTATATAGTTATACATGCAGACAGAGCACTCATATACATAAAATAAATAAATAAATCTTTTTAAAAAGACTCAGGAAATAAACAATTCACACATCTCAAGAAGTCCCTGAAACTGACCGGATGTATTAGGCAGATAGTAATTCCCCAAGGTTATGTAAGTAGTATGATCAGCCAAGTTGCCTGGAAGAGACTCTCTGTCCTATTGAGCTTTGTGTAAGCCATGCAGGCAGCTTCAGGACTCCAACTTTCACCCATGCTGGGGTGGGATTTTCAATGATGCAGCTGCCTTTGACTCACCCTTGCAGCTATAAGCAACCCCTCACCCATACTCCTATCAGTAACCTTAATAAATTCATTTGTTTACCAAGTTAAACTTCGGTGGCATCATTACTTTGATCTCTAGGTAGTTCCCTATCTAGAATGAGTATACTCTGTGCCCCATCTTGACAGAAAAAGTATCACACAACAGTGGCTTATTCATGTAACTCAAGCACTTGGAGGTACAGGAACAGAAGTCAACAGTCAAAGTCATCCTCAGCTATATGAGACCTTGTCTCAAAAACCAAACTTATGAATATATTATATACCTGCCATAATTTGGGGAAGTTGGTAACAGCAACACCAACACATAGGCATGTGGATAGGGATTATCATTATTCAAAACCAAGGTAATTTGTTTTAAAACGACATTTGGCTTATCTAAGATCACACAGCCTTGAGGTAGAAGAAGTAAAAATGGAAGAGCAGGTATTAAACCCAAAACTGGCACTGACAAAATATCTCAGTGGGTAAAACACACCCTTCCAAGCCTGACAGCCTGAGTTTGATCCCATGAATTCAAATGGTGGAAAAAAGAACTGATTCCAGTAAGTTATCCTCTGACCTCCACATGTGGCACATGTGCATGCCTACAGTAAATGTAAACCTGAGATTTTTATATTACTAGTTCATTTCCCTCATCAGCCTCCCTACTAAGTGCTGTACCAGCCTATAACTGACTAGATACTTTCAATGGTAGAGGTGCTCACACCGATTGATACAAGCTGCATTGGTTATTTTTTCACATTGCTGTGAGCAAACACTTGGTAGAAACAGTCTTAAGAGATGAAGGATTTACTTCAGCTTACTGTCTGAAATGTTTCAAGCCATAGTCTTCGGCCCTGTGGACTCTGGACCCAATGGAGAGACAAACATTATGGCGGTGGCATCATAGGGAAGGGGCTATTCACTTCATGGCAGACAATAAGCAAAGAGGGAGGAAGGGATGGCAGCCAGGACCTGACCTATTCCCTCCAGCGAGGCCCCATCTCATGATGTTTCCACTATCTCCCAAAACAGCACCACCATCTCAAGACCAATGCATTCGGTACAGGAGCCCGGGGAACATTTCACAATGAATCCACAGCATGACCATAATAATCCACTTTCCAACAGCTCTATCAGTGGTACATTTAAACTTCTGTTCTTCTGGACTCAGACTCCATGTTATATCCATTCATTGGTATCACTGCTCTGAGGGGTCACCAAGAACATATGTGTTTTCCCTTAAATACAACAGTCCTTGAATATTTAAAGAGCCTATGTTGTAACCCCCATCATGTCCTTTCTCTTCCAGGCCCAGCGTCCCCTGGGTCTTCAGCCATTCCTTCTCTAAAACTCAGTTACAAATACCCTTCCCAATTTGCCCTCTTTCTTGCCTCCAGGCTTGACAAGAGACATATACTATTGATGAGCAGGAAAGCTTTCATAGTGCCCCTGGAGGCTTGTGATACATTTATGATTTCTTGGGATGACGTGTGTTCTAGGAGTACTAAGACTCACTGTCAGTCTCACTGGCATTGAGAAGGACATTGGTATTTTACAATATTATCATCTTTCTCTTCTTCCCAAAGGGCTGTCTGCTTAAAGAAACAATCATATCCTCTGGTCAAGAAGATGCCAAAGGGTTTTGAGGCAGGTGAACATTACTCTGCAGAATTAGTTCTTTTTCTTGTAGCTGTGATCAAATGCATATAACAAAGGCAATGCAAGGGAGGTGGGCTTTACTGTCACTCATTCGGTATTTGATGATGCAGTCCATCACGGCAGGGAAATTAGGGTGGCAGGAACATGAAACAGTCACATCACTTCCAGCTACAGAGGGGCAAGAGCCCTGGTGCTCTACTTGCTTTTTCCTTTTTATCCAGCCGAGGACCCCAGTCTCTGGTACAGCATCACCCACATTTAGGGTGGCTCTTTCCTCACCAGAGGCTGAACAAATGATGCCACACAATCTTGGACTTTAGCCTCAAGATCCGTGAGCTAAATACATTTCTTTTCTTTATAAAGCATCTCATTTCTGATGTGTGTGTTATGGCAGCAGAAGGTATAGTGGTACAGTAGATTATCAATAAGTATATAATAAATCCAAAATGTAAGTTGCTCCCACCCCACTTGAAACTGCTAAAAAGAAGGGCATTCCTTTGTACACAGCATATAAAAATTTAATCCTAAATAGCAAGAGAAACAGGAAATACACAGAAGAATAATATAGTTTGCATCCTGGACAGGAGGGTTTGAAATGAGCACTGAACTCCCTGAAATTTTCTCAGCATCTTGCAGACCAGACACTCCAGGCTTTCTGGATCTTTCTAAAGTAGACTCTACCTCATTCATAAAATCCTAGGGGGATGAACTGAAAATAAATGAGTGTTTGATTAGCCCAGTATTGAGCTATGTCATTCCCCAGTTCTGAACAAAGATTGCATATCCTGAAAAGAAAAGTCTGCATGAAAGCCCTGGTTATTCAGAAGAGGGAAGGGGGGAGGGGGGAGACTATAAACTTTCCAACAAGCCTTCAGCACTGTAACTAAACGCTAATGTTTAAAGATATCCCCAGTATTTTAGGAAGCAGTTGGTAGTGGCCTCGCTAAAGCTCATTCTACTTTTAAAGAGAAATATTTGACTTGGAGGAACAGACTCCATGCTGTCTCCAAGATAAACTCTCCTAGCTCACTCAGGCCAATTTTAATGCTAAGAGCAGCTCCGTCTAAGTGAAAGTTCATTTTCAAGAGCCAAGCTGTGAATTATGCTACAGGCTGAGCCGAGCAGTTGGTCTTTTGCTGATGAAGGGAAGAAGCTTGAATGTGATACAGGAGTGGAAGGAGGGAGCCAGGGACATCCAAGAGGGATTAGCACAGAAGGTCAGACTAATTAAATGGAGAGAAGTCACCGGAGAGCCGGAGCGCACACACATACCATCTTCAAATACTCTGACACATTGCAAGGAGTGATAAGGAAAAATAAAATAAATATGGCTGAATTGCCACTTCCATCTGCCTGGAAGGACAACTGTCAATCAAATAAAACTTCTCACTATTGGTTCCAACCCAGATGGGGAGGGAAGCATTGAAATCACTGCCAGCTCCTGACCATTCAAGGAGCCAGAGAAAGGCAGAGTGAAGAAAAGAAAAGCTCGGTTGTTTCTTGTGGCTTGCCTGATGTTGTATACCTACTCTTTGCAGGACATAGCTGTCTGCCAAAGAGAACACAAGGAAAACACACCCATGTGCTTGAGAAGCCCACAGCAGAGAAACATTTATGTGATGACAGTACCTGATATGGTGAATACAATCACAGAGCTTTAAAGATTGCAGGAAGTAGGCCTAGAGCAGTGGTTCCCAACCTTCCTAATCCCGTGACCCTTTATCACAGTTCCTCAAGTTCGTGGTGACCCCCACCATAAAATTATTTCTGTTGCTACTTCAGAACTTTAATTTTGCTATGGTTATAACGTAATATAAATATCTGATATCCAGGATATCTGCTATGTGATCCCCAAAGGAATGGCGACCCACAGCATGAGAACAGTTCTTCTAAAATGTTGAATGATCCAAAACATGTCTGAGAAAGATCACTTAGCCATAGATGGAAAGCAGAGATCTTTGGTTTGAAGGTACTAACCACAGACCCTGGCATGGTGGATCTGAACATGTTGGATTCCCGAGGTGGGGAGACCCTCCTTTCCTCAGGATAGACTCCAGACCTCAATAACCCACAAAAACAGAGCTCAATGCAACCAGCAAGAGGTTTAATTAGTAGCTGGCATGCCAGGGCTCCGCACACAGCTCCCAAGCAAGGGGGTGATGCAGAGCGCCCAGCAACGGAATCACAGAGTTTATAAAGGCAAAAACCACAAAACAGGAGGGGGTCTAGGGGTAAGGGACTTTTCTAACGGGGGCAGTCTGGGATTGGCTGTGCCCAGGTGTGGTGACTAGGGGACGGTTAGAGATTGTATCCATAGCTACAGAAGGGCATCTCTTAGAAACGTTTTGTATCAGATCTGGGTTTGGTATTGTATCAGATCCCGGTTTGGTAATGATTAAAGCTCATAAGTCTCAGTTCCCATGGTTAGTTCCCATGGTTAGGGCCAAGTTAAAATTTTCCATCCTTACAAACACAACTTCCCTCTGGCCTTCCGTGTCCTGTTTGGTCCCAGAGTGAGGATGCTGATGAGCAAACAATTCCTGAGGTCCTACTGTGTGCACCCAGCACATGCTGCTTACATTCAGACAGTCAGAACCACAGAGCATACTGAAGCCCATTCACACAGGCCAGACCTTGGCTTCTGTGATACCCTCTTTGTGGCCTGAAACAGGCTACCTTGGGAGGCTTTCTACCACAGACATCTGCAAACACTATAAGCAAAGGTGTTTTATCTTTTCTAGGAAGCCATTTATTAAACATGTTACAAACACACCACTTAAGAGAGAGCCAGTCCTAGCCCTACATGTCAGTACTTACTTAAAAAGCACATTTTGGGACTGGGGAAATGCCTCAGTAGATAAAGGGCTTACGTTGCAAGCATGAAGACCCATGTTTAATGCCATTTTTTTAAGGTAGGTGTGGTGGTGTGTAATTGTAATCCCAACATTGAAGGAAGGTGGAGGGGAGAGGCACAGACAGGAGATTCCTAGAACTTGCCAGCCAGCTATTCTAAGTCCAGGCAAGTTCTAGGCCAGTTAGAGATCCTGTCTCAAAGGAGGTAGATGGTGCTGAAGGAATGACACTGAGGGTATCCTTTGACTCCACACACACACATACAGAGGCATGTACATATGAGTGCATGCATGTGAAATGATGATAAAACAATGCCTTTAGGATACAGCACCCACTGAAAGAGAAGTCAGGAAGCCTTGTTGGTGGTAGGAATGGGAGCAGAGAAGCAGAAAAAGCTGACAATGATGCTCCAATTTTTTTCTGCTCTCAAACTCAACTTCTGTACTGTAGCTGGGGTTTCATAGTGAGGCTCCATCTGACTCTAGTTAACCATGACCAGTGAGCTCCAGCCATACTTCTTAGATGAACTAAAGATCTCAGAACAAGCATGGGTATTAGTGACTTATAGACATAGAACCTTGGAGAGAAAATACAGCCCAGGGATGGCAAGATGGTCCAGTGGGTGGAGGAACTTGCCACCAAACCAGACAACCTGAGTGCTATACTCAGAACCCACACAGTGAAAGGAGAGAACTCACTTCCAAAACTTGTCCTCTGACTTCCACATGTATACTGTGACAGGCATATACTCCGTCCCTCATGTTCTCTCTCTCTCTCTCTCTCTCTCTCTCTCTCTCTCTCTCTCTCTCTCTCACACACACACACACACACACACACACACACACACAAACACACACACACACACATGAAGAATACATATACACACATACACACATTCTAATTGTTATTATTGTTGTTTCTAATAAACAAAACCATGTTTTAAAAGACTCCAGCCTGAATCTCTTACTCCACTACAGCCATTCATACTTGCCCACTCAGCTACTTCGTTGTGGTCTAGGGAGGCACTGCCTTGTATAGGAGGCCAAGGTTAGCTAAAGGCAGACCTCCATCTATGGAGCTTTCTAAAGGTTGCCAGCCGTGCTGAGGTGGAATTTCTCAATGACACAGCTGTTTTGAGGTCACTGGTGCTCCTGTGAGTGTAATCCCTCATCCACACACCTATATGTGGCGCCTTACCCATGCTTCTACAAACCGGGTGGGGTGGCACACACCATTAATCCCAGCACTCAGGGAGGCAGAAGCAGGCAGATCTCTGTGAGTTTGAGGCCAGCCTGGTCTGCATAGTGAGTCCAAAACAGCCAGGGCTACAGAGAGAAAAATCTGTCTCAAAAAAGCAATACCAATAAACTCTTTGGTTCACTAACCTAGATTTGGGTGGAAGCTTTGGTCTGTCATTGGTGTCCTAACTGAGTGAACAGATGTTTGTTCAAGTCTCCCCAGGAAAAGTCTAAACTCAATCATACCAGCCTTTCTACAACCCTTTCCTATACTATTGGGGTCTCTGTAGGCCTTTCAAGTCTTCTCTGAAGCATTTATCTTGCTCTCCTCCCCATAAGCTTAATGCTGCAATTTCAATTTTTATTTTATTTTTCTTTGTTCATTCAAATTTTATTCTAGAGCCAGTTGCTTATTTATTTATTTTGGTTTTTGAGAGCAGGGCTCATGTATCCCAGGCTGGTCTCAGACTCTCAGTATGCCTCAAACCGTAGCCAAGTGTGACCTTGATCCTGTGGCCACCATCTCTCAAGTGCTGGGATTGCGGGCATGCACCTCCATGTCTAGCTTCAGGTTTTAATCAACAGCAGAATTCTTGGATGGGGTGAAATCCTTCATTTAACTCCTAAGAGAAAACATTTCGGAGCCAATGCCTTCTTCTCTCCTGTCCTTCCCCCTCATTGTATCAGCCCAACCAACACACCCCAGTTCCCCAAAGCCCACTGGATGTCACAGGAGCCTCCCACCTGCACTTCTGTCTCCGTTTTTCTTTTCCTCCAGCCCAACCCACACTCTGCCAACTGTCTCATAATAACACTGCTCCGATCTTAACACCCTTTCAGCCTGTCACACCCCCGTGCCATCAAACCACCCAACCATTTCCTGCTGCAAGACACGGATGAATCAATCTATCACACATCTAGCCTGTGCCTGCATGGGTCCCATTGCTTTGGCTCCTGTGGGCTCTCATGGCCACACCACCCTCCTGCACAGCTGTCTTTACCCATAGCACCTTCTGAGCTTAGGACATTCTCCTGAAGCATCCTTTGTACCCCATCCCCACATCACCCCCAGCTTCACTTGCTCTATGATGCTCTCTACCTCCCACTTTTCCTTGGATTTCGTGGCCTGACATCACCCAAGTAGTCACCCTAAAAGTCCTCCTGTGCCCTGAACCTGTAATTAGGTCTGGATCCTAAGTAGTGACCATGTGAACAGATCATAAGCCCCACCCACCTTCCTGTCACAGCCTTGGGAGGGAAAGTGGGGGGCAACTGGTTGAGAGGGCCACTTTTTGGAGATGGGGTACCACTATTATCACCAGCCCAGGTTGCCCTAGGATTCACCCTATAGCCAAGAGTACAGGCACACTTGTGATGATCCTCCTGTCACGGTCTCCTACATGCTGAGATTACAAGCATGAGCCGCTATGCTTGGCAATCTGCCTCAAGAGTTGTTGGGAAAGCCTCCAGATGGACCCCACTGCTGGACCAACCCACCCTGACCAGAAGGGCAGGACCAACTACCCAGAATCAGACCTTTCCTGATGCCATCCTTGCTCAAAATCTTTCAGCAGCCCTGGCTGTGTATCAAGACTCGCCCTTAGAGAAGAGGAAGTGAGAGAGGTGGAGGAAGGGGGAGAAAGAACAGAAAAATCGAGGTATACCTATTATCCTAGCAGGGGAAGTAGAGGCAGGAAGATCAGGAGTTCAAGGTCATTTTCCTCTGACATATAGGGAGATCAAGGCCAGCTTGGGCTGCACAGGGAACCTCTGTCTCAGGGGAAAAAAATAACTTTAAGTAGCATTCACATGTTTGTATTGAGTTCCCACTCCTCTACTGAGTATAACAGTCTGTTTATGCTTTGACTCCCACCTACTTACTAGACATCACACATACACACACACTCACTCACATGCATACACACAAATACACACATTCACACATGCATGCACACATGCAAATACATACACATTCACATACACACATGTACATACACATATAAATACACAACATATACAAACATACACACTCACACACATAACATACATGCACACATGCACATACAAACACACACATAAATGCATACACACACACACTTATGTGCACCACTCCTCCAAAAGCAGCCAGCAGTTGTTCAACCACCTCAAATGACCATGTCTTTCTTTGACACAGTGTATAGCTGTTTCCTCCTGCTGTGGTTTGTGGTTCTAAGTCCAGGCAACACTCATCAAGAGTTTCAAGTTCATGTGTCATGAAACAAAGAATTAGATAGTGATTGCACTTTATTAAGATAGAAGAAGTCACTGCTGAAATGCAAGGAGGCTAGAGAGCTGGGAAAAGTCCAAACCTCAAAATCTGAGGGCCCCAGATCTGTCTGTCTCTGCCTCCTGCATGCTAGGATTAAAGCCCAGCTTTCCTGGTTATCTTAATGCCCAAAGCTTTCTCCACACTCTACTCTCCTGCTACATTTCCTTTGCTTTTTCTTTTCATCTCCACAAGAAAAACAACCCAATGCCTGAGGTCATTTCTCAGCTCACATCAAGGTGACATACATTGACAGCCATATGTCATAATCAGTTTGTAAGTAGCCACTAACTGGTTCTGAGAATCTCCTATACCCAAGCCCTTTCTCCCAACTTCCTGCAACTGTAGGAAAACGGCCTGACCCTGGAGTGACTGAGTTGTTCAATATCTCACCCTGAATTGCCCTGTCCCCAGGCCTTGACATTTCTGACTTCTTTCCATCGATGTCCCCTGGCCCTGAGAGAAGCAGAGATTTCTCAACTTCACCCAATACTAGTTCCCATGAGCCCTCCTTCATCATCTAACCTTTCTTATTATATTGTGACTTTTTGTTTGCTTGTTTTTAGGTTTTTTTTTTTCAAGAGAGGTTTCTCTGCGTAGTCCTAGCTGTCCTGGAACTTCCTCTGTAGACCAAGCTGGGCTTGAAGTCAAAGATGCCTCCAGAGGGCTAGGACTAAAGGCATGTGCCACCACCACCTGGCATATTGTGACTTCTTATCTTCTACTCAGCCAAGGGTTCTTTGGGAGTTAGAATACAAGGCTTCTTCACCTAGCAAATGCTCAGGTAAGGCCTGGTGAATTTAATCTTTTTATCAATTTGCAAAAGTCCTCCGTAAACTTCTTATCTCCTCTCTTCTCCCTCCCAGCCTTTCTCATATCTCAAACCTTCACAAGGCTTGCTTTGTATAAACTAAGCATATGATAGACATTCAGTAAGTGGCCTAGCTCTGTAATCCAGGTTGGTCTTGAATTTGAATCCTCCTGATTTCACTCCAATAATGTTGGGGTTGGTTGTAAGCATATACCAGTAGGTTTGGCAGAGAGAGAGAGAGAGAGAGAGAGAGAGAGGAAAAAGAAAGAAGGAAGAGAGAAAGAAAGAAAGAAAGAAAGAAAGAAAGAAAGAAAGAAAGAACGAAGAAAAGCTATTGTGTATTTATTCCCTCCCTCCCCTGTTAACTGAAATGCAGGGATCTGACTGAGACCAAATAAATCCGGAAAGAACTGCCAAATCCAGCTAAGCACATACATCTGGCTGCCAGAGCCAAGCACCACCTCTCTATCCTGCCTCCAGCCCTTCCACCAATGCTCTTCTCTTACCCTGAAGTCCCAAACCAGGCATCCCAGAGCCCCACAGAGGCTCAAACAGCACTCCTCTTTTAGTTGGACGATGCTAGGAGTTTAGTTGTTCTTTTTTTCTTCTTCCAAGACAGAAGAAAAACAGAATGAAAATTACATCTTTTCTCTTGCTGAGACAAGTACAGGACAAAAAGGAAAATCACCCAAGTTGTCCAGCTTTCTGCAGATCTCTCTAGGTGGCAGAGTTCTTGGAGAAGGGAGGGAGGGACACAGCCTCCCCTGCGGAGGGAAATCCCAACCTCTTCTGCCTTTCCTGGGTGTGCTGAACATACAGGAGAGGAGCAAGGAGGAGACAAGGAAAAGTAGCAGGGAAGAGCAAGGAAGAATGAAGAAAGGAGGTAGAAAGGGGAAATAGTAGGGAGAGAACAGGAGGAAAGAGGAAATGAGGGGAAGTGAAAAGGGAAGGAAAACAGTAGATAAGATTAAAAAGAGGAGAAAAAGAGGGAGAGGATGGGAGGAAGAGAAGGAGAAAGGTAAAAGAGAAGGTAGGAGAGAGAAGGGAAGGAAGAAAAGACAAGGGAAGAGGAAGGAGAGAGAAGGAAAGGAGAGAGGAAAAAAGGAGGGAGAGAGGGAAAGGAAAGAAGTAGGGGAGGAAGGACAAAAGAAAGAGGGAAGGAAAGAGAGGGGGAAGAAGGAAAGGAAGGAGAGAGGAAATGGGAAGACAGAAAGAGTGAGGATAGAAAGGGAAGAGGGAGAGTGGGAAGGATGGAAGGAAGTCTGGGGAGGCATGGAAGATAGAGTAGGGAGGGAGAAGCAGGAAGAGGAATAGGAGGCATAGGTAGGTGGAGAGCAACAGCAACTCCACCAGCCCAGCACACTGCCAAGAGCTCTCTGTTGGCGCCTGCTCCCTGAGCCATTAAAGCTCTGCAGGCATGGTATTGTTTCTGATTTAACCCAAAGGGAACAGAGGCTGGGGAAGTCCTCTATTCGCCAAAGTAAAATTGCCAGCCAAGATGTTGGCGCTCCTACTCTCTGGGGCACTCCCCCAACCCCGCCTACCACCACCACTCCCCTGCCTTCCTCTGGGTCTCCCCACACATCCCTCAGGACGAAGCCGGACTTGACATCCTGTAACACCCTTTTTGTGCTTTCTGCTTGGCAGAGCAGGTCCACACCCTTGTGGCTTCTTGTCAAGAGTGAAATGTGTTCCCTGTGTTTTGTACAAGGTCAGAGCCAAAGATGACTGGCATCTGGGGATTATGGATTACAAACCGCACTGAGCCCAAGGCAAGAGGAGCAGGAGCCCCGAGCCTTGTTTGACCATCTGCTCAAAATGTCACCTGCCATGACCAGGATTTTTCCTGAATCCCCATCTAGTGTTGACCCTTATCCATCTACCATCCCCCTTTATTCACTTTGTTTTCTTACATTTGCATATCTATTGTCTACACCTATGTGTGTGGGTGCCTGCATGTGCAATGAAATCAGAAGACTACTTTTGAAAGTCAGTTCTCTCTTTCCACTATGTGGGCCCAGAGATCAAACTCAAGATGTCAGGCTTGGCAGCAGGCAACTTATGAGCTATGTGCTAACATATCTCACCAGCCCTTTTCCTGCCTTTCTCCTTTCCCTCCTTTTCTTCCTTCTTTTTGTTATTTCTATTTTGACAGGATCTCACCAAGCTCAAACTGGCCTGACTCCCTATATAAAGGTATCATTGGATTCTTAACGCTACAACCTACACCAATCTCTGGAGCACTGGGATTGCAGGCTCTCATTGCTACAACTCTAAACTTTGAAAGCTCTCAGGCAGCCCCTGTGTTCCTTTAAAAGCCAGAAGAGTTCTGTGGGATGTATAGAATCCCTAAGACAAAGTTTCTTCTGTTCTTGTCACCTGCTTTCTGTGCCTCCATTCCATACACTTATTTTCTTCAAGATAGGGAGTCTGTGGGATTGGGGGGATAACTCAGATGTTAAGTACTTGGCACACAAGCATTAGAACCTGAGTTTGGATCCCCAGAACCCATGTAAGTAGAGAGCAGTGGCACACATCTGAATCTCAGAGCTGAGAGAGTAGTAACAGGCAGATCCCTGGGGCTTGCTGGCTAGCCAGTCTAGCTGTATCAGTGACTTCCAGGTTCATTAAAAGGTTCTAACTCAAAAGGTCCACTCCAGGACCCCAACACAGAGGTAGCTGATGGGCAGCTCTGGCTTCATGTGGGACTCCTAGTAAGGGGAATGGGAGCAGTCTCTGATCTGGCCTTTGTTGCCTGCTTTTTAACCACTTCCTCATGGTGGGGCTGCCTTGCCAGGATACAGGGGAAGAGGATGTGCTTAGTCCTGATGGGACTTGACACGGTAGGCAGACACTCCCATTTTCTGAGGAGAAGGAGAGAGAAAATAGGGGAAAGAGGAAGGGTAGCACCAGGACGAGAAGAGGGAGGGGGCTATGATCAGGATATAAAGTGAATTAATTAATTAATTAATTAAAAAATAATGTTGAGAGCAACTAAGGAAGCTACTCCATGTTGATTCCTGGACAATGTGCACATGTATACACAGATGCCCATTCGAGGGCACACACAAAGAGGGAGAGGTAGGCTGTGCAACATCAGTATGAAGTCATCCTGAGCACTGTTGTATCAGCGGTACCATGGAGATCCACAATAGCTGCTACCAAGTCTATTTAGAAATAAAAAACCAAGTTCTTGAGACATTCCACAGGTGACCATAGATAATTCAATGCCAGAGTCCAGAAGTTATCTTATTGATAAGTATACTGTGGATTTTTAGAACCCATGTTTGGAAGAGTTCAAGTGCTCAGCCCAAAATAACATTTATACAAATGACATTATACAGACCAAGCAGAATATATTTACATGTTTAGGAATATATAACAACAATTAAGGAAAAAGAAGCCAGAGACCATGAATTTGAGAGAAAACAAGGGAGAGTATAGGAAAGGGGTTGGAAGGAAGAAAGGGAATGGGGGAAATTATGTAATTATATTTTAATTTCAAAATTAAAAAAAATAACTTTTTAAAGCTGATACATTTTTTAAGCTGAGTATCACAGACTCACCCATCATTGTAGGGACTATTTTCCTGGGAAAATATAAAGTCTAGTCCCTCATTATAGGTTACTATGTTGGTTAGTTTTTGTCAACTTGATACAAACTAAAGTCACCTGGGTAGAGGGAAGGTATCTGAGGAATTTCCTCTGTCATATTGGCCTGTGAGCGTGTATAGGGGGCATTTACTTGATTAATGATTGACACAAAGGACATAGCCACTGTGGGGGATGCCATCCTTGGGCTCATGGTTCTGGGTTCTATAACAAAGCAGGCTGAGCAAGCTATGGGAACAAGCCAGAAAGCGGTGATCCTCCATGGTCCCTTCTTCAGTTTTTGCCTTCAGGTTCCTTCCTTGTTTGAGTTCCTTCCTTGGTGTTCCTCACTGATATACTGTTAGTAGGATAGTAAGCTAAATAAACCCCTTTCTTCCTAAGGTTCCTTTGAGTGTGATATCTATCATAACAACAGACAGAAATCAAACAAGAACAGTTATCAACAAAAACCAAAGTATGATTGCACCAAAGTCTAAGTTGGTGGAATGAACTAGTGTATTGGGCTTACTTCCAAAGCATAGATGAGGTGTGGCTTACATAACGACGATTACAGCAACTGCGATCCCAGAAAGTATCAGCCCAGCTTGGACGACAACTTCCCCATAGCTGCATAGATAGAGTGCCCATGCCCCTCCATTTAACCTATGTGCTATATACTCTAGCACTTGCTGATGACATATGCAATTGGGGCAAAATTACACACAAGTAGCTGGGAGGTACAGGAGGGAGTCTCTGAGATGAGAAGAAGATACAGTGAGGCTCCTCACTCCTCCCTGCAAAACAATATTAGCAGTCAGCTGGCATGACCGCTGAGGGTCTCTTGCATACAGTCACAGCTGCTGTGATGAAATGACGGCCATTCTGTTTGGAGGACAGCACTATACAACCCACAACAGTAAAACCTCCTGTTCCCATGCCAGATCAGGTCATAGCCAGGACTTCAGTGTTTGCCAAATGCATACAGCTGAGAGCTCTTAGCAGGTGTGTGGTGCCTGGGTCTCCCCTCCCTCGGCTTCTACAATTCAGTCTCTCAGGTTTGCCTATCCCAGGGCAATGAAGAGAAGATCTAGCACACAGGGTTTTCTTTTTATTCGCTGTAACAATTCCTGAGAGAAAAAATAAAAGGGGGAAAGACTTATTTTGGATCACAGTTTTGGCATTTCCATCCATGGTTCATTGCTTTTAAGCCCTTGCTTTCCTGGCAAGGCAGAAGCTCCCTAAAGAGGACAACAGTGAAGTAGAGCTTCTCACTTCCTGGCAGCCAGGAAGCAAACAAGAGTAGCAGAAAGGGATCATGAACAAGATTTTTTTAAAGGCATACCCCAACAACTTACTTCCTCCAACCAGGGTCTAACTTTCTGCATCTTGCCACTTTTCAACAGTATATTCAAACTTGGAATCTGCCAGTGGGTCCAGATACATCCTACTGCCTACAGGTCACATCTGATCATATACAGCCAAGGAGAGCTACGCAGAAACTGCAGATTTACTTAAAACGTGAGATTCTTGTTATTGTTTTAGCAAGCTTTTTTGCAACTTAACTTCACAGTTTTTGAACAGGAACCATGGATAACCGTTGACATCATGCTACATTGAATGACTGGCTGTCGATTAGGCCTGAGTTCTCCTGAACTCACCATGCCTGGAAAGGCCCTCACAGATACATCCAGAGATGTGATTTACTAATCTTCAGGGTGTCTCTCAATGCAACCAAACTGACTATCAAGGTTGACCATCATACCCAGAGAACTAGCCAGAGGGAGGAAACAACATATGGAATTGGTCAATTAAAGACACCTGTTTCCTATATAAAACACACAAAATTAAGCAAATAATACAAAGATAGTCCTTTATTCTTTTTCTCTCTCCTCTTTTTTTCCCTGTGAATCATAACAGGATGGATGCCTTCTCAGACATGGCCCAGTAAAGTGATATCCAAGTCTGTGGTAACAGTAATGGAACCAGAGCATGACCCCTACACACACACACACTCAGTAGATGAAGGGAAGGATAGTCAGGGGACCCTTTCTCTGAGAGTCCAGTTATTATGTCTCAGTTCTCTCCCCACAGCTGCAAATGATCTTGGGAAATGCCACTCTACCTAGAAATTGTAAGGTTAATTGAAGTCAGGACCCCATGAGGTGACCATCCCCAGTCAAATGGGGCTTGTGGTGGTCAGCAATGTTCCTGTAAGTAGCCCCTCACTCCTGCTCTGCAGGAAATCCCAAGAAACTGACTGATCTCACCAGGTTAGATTTAGGAGAAAGCGTGCGCTGGCATACTTCGAGTGCCCATCTGGAATGCACAGACATTTGTTTATGTCTCTTTAGGAAACCTTAATGTAATACTCATCGACTTCGGTTGTCATTGTTTCAAACTTGTCCTTTTCTCCCCAAGCACACACGTTGTTTGGCTTAGAAGATCGCCAGGCCCGGCAGTGTAACACACCTGTCATCTCAACTCCTCTGTGTTTTCACCTTTGTGGCCAAGAGCCTCACATTCCTGCTCCCCACTAAAGAACACTTTCTTGAATGTAACTTGACAGACCAATTCAGTTCAATCCACAGGCGTTAGACTTCCATTCAGAAAATTTATGCCTCTCTGTCCACAATTAAGAAGGAAATATGGATCACATGCTCCCTGTGTGCTACAGCAGCAAGAAAAATATCCATGGCTGGCTCAAAATGGAAAAGCTCAGCAAGCTGAGATCTAACATTCATCTCGTAAGCAAAGTATTTGCTCTTCTCCTCTGGCCTGTGTGGACCTTGTAAGGTCAGAATGAGGGTACAGGAAGGACACTTAGGCAGATTGTCCTTTTGAGTAAGATTTATCAGAAGAGTCATTAATGTCATAGATAGACATCAACATGGTGGGGGCTCTGAGCAGGGTTCAGCTCAAGAGGCAAAGTGAGGGGTGACCTCTTATAGGTTTCAGGGGGGAGGGAAACTTCCATATCATATATGAGTAGCCCATATTATGTACTTGTAGTCAGGTTGTCTCTGCCTCCTGGCAGGTGGGAAAAGAGCAAGGTTCCAGCCCTTTGTCAACAGCTGTCCTCTCATAATGGAATACAGCACCTGGAGCCCCTGACTGTTGCAGTGGACTCAACCTTCCTAAGGCTGCGACCCTTTAATACAGTTCCTCACATTGTGGTGACCCCCAACAATAAACTCGTTTCATTACTACATCATAACTGTAGTTTTGCTACTGTTATGAATAGTAATGTAAATATCTGCTATGTGGGATATCTGATCTGTGACCTTTGTGAGGGTCATAACCCACAAGTTGAGAACTTCTGGTTTAGGCTCTCAGCTAGTCTAGTGTTAGTAAACTTCTTTTGTGGAAAGGAGGATTATAGGTTCACAGGCAGGCTCACAGTAGGATACCCATCATTTTTCTCACAGCTGCTCTAAAGGGAGAGAGACAAAGCTAATGTGGCCTGAGTAACCCCTAGCTGAAACTCAACAGCCCTCCACCTGTCTTCACTTCAAACTTCCCAGCCATCCACTTCCCACATAAAGGGGAAAACAGAAAGCCAGAAAGAAGCCATTGAAGAGATTAAGCTGCTACTATGGTCCTTAACTCTAAGACATTATCTGTTTAAACATGTCATTAGCAGGCTAGGAGCTCAGCTGGTAGAATGCAGAGCATGCATAAAGACCTAGGTTCCATACCCCAGCATTGAATAGCATGGTGGAACTGTAATCCTAGCACTCTGGAGGTAGAGACGGAAGGATCTTGAATTCAGGGTCATCCTTGAATTCATAGTGAGTTTGAGGCAGACTGGGCTATATGAAACCCTGTTTATGAATGAATGAATGAGTCGTTAGCATCCTGCACTGCCCTTTTGTCTGGGATTCTGCAAACTCTAAGACCAAAGGTCATTACCAAAGACAGAGATAGACAGTAACTGTTCAGACTGCCTTCTGAGCAAAACGTGGCTGGTTTGTGCTTCTGAGAACCACAGGGGAGGACAGCTCCCCTAGCCAGCAGTGTGCTGAGGCCTCCTTGTCTCTTGTTCGTCTCCCTTCCCCCTCCCTTGTCTGGGTCATGTTTCAAGTGTTCTTGGTTACTGTGGCTGCTTGCCTGTGAATGTTAAATATTCAGCAATCTTTGGGCTCCTTGCTGCCTTTGTGCAAATACGTTGGCTTTGAGAAAGGAACAAGCTGATCTGAACTAAAGGGAGCAACACAGCGAGCGAGCAGAGTCAACAGTTGAGATGGAAGTTGAAAGAGAGGAAGGCTGCCTATTCAGCAGGACAGGGATACCACAACCCAGCACAGCACGGGGGAAGAGGTGCATCCCTGTGAAAGGCAGCACAGACAGGGCCAAGAGCACGAGCTGGGCAAGCATCCTGCTGGGAACTGAATCCTGTAGGGCCCTTGGCAAATCAGGACCTCCAGGGGTCTCAGAGTCCTCCAAGGGAAAGATGTTTGGATCAACAGAACAGAGCTATTGGTGCAGATTAAATTAAATGAGGCATGTGCTTGGCTCAGTAAATGAGAGCTCTGATTAGTAACCAAAACACGCTGCTAACGGAAGACCTGAAAATTATCCAAAGTCAGCTTCCATTGGCAGATAGGAGTCTTAAAGGGGGAGCTCAAAGAGTTGTCTAGGCATATGTTTGTATGTATAGATAGATATAGGTAAAGTAGAGAGATGATATAACTATAGGTATAGCTGATACAGGAAAAGATATGGATATAGAGCTGGATGATATTAATGTAAATATCAAGATAGATACATATAGAGATGAATGATATTGAGATATACAGGTATAGAAATATGTACATAGAGATAAAGAAATAGATGCAGTAGTGTGCATGTTTTTTCTCCTGGCCCCAAGCTCCCAGAATAATGACTCATGAGACTCAAAATATATGTACAAATACATAGGCCATAATAGTTAGGCTCATTCCCTTACTAGCTCATAACTTAAAATAACCCATTTATTCTAATCTACATTCTGACACGTGGCCAGCTACATTTGTTCAGAAACCATGTGCCTGTGCTCCTCATATCTTTCTGGGTGAATCTCCCATGCTTGTCTCTATCCAAGAATCCTTTATGTCTGCTGGATGTTACACCTTCTATTCTACCCTTTCCTATAGGCCACAGTTTTTTTTTTAATTGACAGGCAATGCATCCATACACAAGATATTCTCTCCACAGATAGAATGATGGTGTGTATGTATGAATGAATAAATGATAATTACCAAAATAGAAGCAGTAAGTAATAGAATATTGACTAGTGTGTTTATTACTTTTCTTACTCTTTGAAAAGGAGTACCTGACAAAAGCAACTTAAGGAAGGAAAGGTTTATTTGGATTCTCAGTTGGAGGGTATATAGTCCCTCATGGTCATGATGGCAGGAACATGAGACAGCAGGTCACATTGCACCCACAGTCAGGAAGCAGAAACAGATGGATACTGATGCTCAGCTAATTTTCTCCTTTCTATTCTGCCCAGGACCCTAGCCTAGGAAATGGTGCTACCCACAGACTGGCCAGGTCCTCTCTCCTCTATAAACTTCCCTAGAAATACTCTCATAGACATGCCCAGAACTGTGTGTCCTAGATTATTCCAAACACTATCCCATTGACATGAGATGAACCATCAAAGTTAGTTTTTGCCAGATACTACATGAGGCCCTTCATCAGCACTCCTTCATTTTCAAAACATCCTAAGAAATGATGACAAGATTCCCATGTCATAGATGATCATTTGGGACTCAGAAGTAACTCACATTTATTAGCAGCAGACCCAGGGACCAACTCTCAGGCTGCCTGCCACTCCCAAGCAGGGTCTTAACACCACACCACACAGCCTCTCTGCCTTAGGGAGCAAAAGCTACAGTGTATAAATTGTAATAGCCATACAGCTGGGACATCTGTTTCCAGAGCCAAATAGATGTGGCAGTGAACGTCTGTTTGCAGAGATGGAGTCCTCCTTGTTGGAGCTTGCTTAGCCATGCCAGACTCAAATGAAATCCTATGGAACTAACCAAATCCCCAGGTGACATCTTCAACCAACTGACTAGAGCTTTCTGTTCCAAGCTGTGACACTTCACTAGAGCACAGGCACAAACAATGTACCTCAGAAGCAGGGACCCTCTCAAAGAGCAGTCATTCACCCAGCCTAATTAGCTTACTGTTACCTCAGCAGCTTCTCCTAGCAATGTCCCACCCCTGCTGCCAAAAGGCCTAGCGCCAGCATTATCTCAGACCTGTTTGCAATTATTTGTGTAAAGTGCCTTGGCTCCTCAGTATCATTCCATGTGCCGACTCAGGTGAGGTCACCACGGCTGTCACAGCTAAAGCACCTTCTAGCAAAGAAAGGGAATAGTTAGCTGCTGTGTCCCTCTCCATGTAGATGGAAGAGTGGGGGAAGAGAAGAGAAAGGGAGGAGTGGGGAAGAGGAGAAAAAGCATGGAAGAAAGAAAGGAAGGAAGAAGGAAGGAAAAAAGGAAGGGAGGAAGGAAAGAAAGAAAGCATTCCAATTCACATGAGGAAATCTGTTTGTAATCTGAGACACTGGCCTTCTTTCCGCTGATATTATTCCTGTCTAGTGGATATCCTCACATGTAGTAGGGAGCCCCTTGCTAGGAGGATGTAGTTTATTGGCCCTCCAGACTCAGTTTGACCCCATACAAGACCAACTTTCTTCCTTAAAGCTTTCCTTATCTTGGCATGGGAGAAAACTACAAAAACTTAAGAACTGGAGGCACTGGGACAATGGTTCGGCCATAAAGTGCTTTCCACAGACACACGAGGATCTGAGCTTAGGTTCCCAGCACCTAAGAAACAGAAAAAAACCTAGGCACCCTGTATCTACCGGAGGTGTACTGGGGGATAGAGACAAGAGGATCTTGCTGGCTCTTTGGCCAGCCAGCTTAGCCTATTTGGTAAATTGTGGGTTCAGTGAAAGAGCCTGTCTCTAAATATGATGTAAGGAGCTATCAGCTTGATGTTGATCTCTGCATCTCTGCCTTCCCCTAGCACACACACACACCAAGCACATGCATACATACTCACACACATATGCAAAGAACTGACTTGAGTTTCATCTGCTTTATCTCAATGTTATAAATAGCTATAACTAGTGGTTGGAGTTTTATAAGGTTTTTCTGTTGCTTTTTGTTTTGTGTTTCAGGTTTTGTTGTTGATGGTGGTGGTGGTGGTGCTTTTATTTTCTTTTGTTATAGGACATGGAGAGTCTCTTTAGGTCTTGAACTCATGTAGCTCAGGACAGCCTCTAATTTGTAATCCTCCTGCTCCAGATGTAATCCTGCATGCTCCATGTTTTCTCAGAAGGGAAATTTTCTCACATTCCCCCAGGCCAAGGGCAGCACCCAGCATTGAACTACATTCATCAGCATATTGAACTGGCTCGTTTGGGTGCCGCTACAACCTATGACTTGGTCCTGCATTCACTCTTAAGTGGTACACAAGAGGTCTTCCCCAGTGTTGGCTCCCAGACTGTGGAAGGGGGATAGGGGAAACAAGGAGGGAGGATGGGACCAGGAGGTGAGGAAGCAGAGGTACGACCAGGATGTAAAATGAACAAATAAAAATTAAAATTAAACAGAACAAGACAAATCCTTGGATTCAAGCTGGAACACACCCAAATTCCTCTTGGCTGAAAGCATGGCTTTCAGGCTCTCCCTTTGCAGTACTGATTAAATTTTAAAATTCTCCTTTGGGAGATGAGTCAAATGAGGAGAGGCATAGCTCGGAACGGCCTGTGAGGATTTTGTCAGAATCTCTGAGCAATATAAAGCTGCTCACCAGCAGAGGCAAGAGCAGAGCCTCTTGGAACATGAACAGAGAACCTTCAGCCAAGAAAGCATCAGGTCTGTCCTGCACTGTGGTAAAGGTTGTGGCTGAAGAAAAAAAAATTGAAGAGATTAAGATGATCTGAGAAGATATGGTCCAGATGGAGGAATCTTAAGCAGAACAGGGGCATGATCAGAATGGCCATAGAGACTCAGGCCCCAAATGGGTGGATTGGAGAGGTCCAGAGGCAGAAAGAATAGTGAGAACAAATACTAGAGCAGTGAGCTTGAAGGAGTTCTACCACCAATGAAAGAAAGATGCGACTGAGAGTCCACAAACAAGTTGGAGGAAAGTTTAAAGACTTGGACATCTTGTGAAGGTAGGACATAGTGCTAAAAGTAACAGGTTTTCCTTTGTCGCAAAGGAAAACAGAGTCCTGGGTAAAACTGGAATCAGGCCTCTGAACAAAACTGAATGCAAGCCAAAGGCTGACATTTCCAAAAGGCAGCAGAGAAACTCCTTGAACTCGAGGTAATAAGAAAATTGCCTGTAGCCCCAACCAACTACAGATGTTATTCCAGCCTGAAAGGCAATGTAAAAAAAAAAAAAAAAAAAAAAGTTTAGCCAATATGGACAGTAAAATGACTGGGGTGAAGAAGCCAGCTCTTAACAGGAAAGATGTACAGCTTGTTATTGAAAAGGAATTTAGCAGCTGCAGGATAGCTCTGCAGTAGAGTCCTCACATAGAATCCCCTAATGAAAACCTGGGAGTATGGCTCAGTGGTAGAGCACTGCCTAGAATTCCCCAGTGAGGGGCTGAGGCATGATTCAATGGCAGAGTACCTACTTAGAATCTCCCATTGAAGGGCTGGGGTCATGACTCAGTGTTATACCTAACATGCCAAGACCCTGAGTTAGACTCCCAGCACCTAGAAAATAAAATAAAAATACATAAAAATTTTATTGGCTCTGGACATGGCAACATATACCTGTTATCTTGAGAAGATGGCCGTAGGAGCATGAGTTTGAGATCAAGGACAGCCTGGGCTTCAAAGTGACATTTAAACTCTAAGTAAGTAGATGGATGGATAGATAGATAGATAGATAGATAGATAGATAGATAGATAGATAGAGTGATTGATTGATTGATTGATGCTAATTCTTTGCAATTAAATAAAAACAAATGCTTTGCCGATTTAAAATTCATCTCTCTAATTATTCTTTTATTATTACGTCAGTGCTTTGGAGATTATTCATGCCTGCAGACTCTATTTGCAAATGCTGCAGCTCATCTCTGCTACATGACATGGTCCCGGGATGGATCTTCCCCCATAAGTAAGTCTCTTCCTCTGTAACAATTTCTGTCCCATAGGCAGGACTTGATCCCTAAAACTGCTCTTTCCACAGGGCCAAGTCTGGTGCGGGATCACAGTGGATTCCTGAGTGCCTGCATACAAGCCTTGAGGGGTCTCCAGGTTCTCCCAATCCTCTCTGCGCCTCCTTTTTGTTCCCTGCAGCCAACCAGCTCCTTCAAGACTGGAAGCCCCTGATTGACATGATGTGCCTAGAGCTACACAGCAGGGTACACCAAGAGAGGCACACCCCAATAATGCCTCAGATCATACAAGCGATTTCCCCCGCACAAGAAAAACTGACTAAATGTACCTGAAATACAAAGGAGCCCATCAAAGGGCAGCTTAATGGACCTTTTTAAAAAGTTGGATGGTAATTCCTGGAGGTTGAGACAGGAGGATTGCCAGTTTGCATCTGGCTTGGTCTGCCTTAGAGCAAGTCTTCATCTAAAAAGAAGGAAAAGGCCAAGCATGGTAGCAACTCACCTGTAATCCCAACATGTGACAGGCTTAGACAGGAGGATTACCATGATTTTGAGGCCAACCTGGAATGTATAGTACATTCCAGGTCAGCTTCAGTTGCAAGTGAAATCCTGTCACAGAAGAGGAGGAGGAGAGGGAAGGGAGGGGAGGAAGCACATAAAGTTGAATGGTAGCATACCAGCCCCATGGGAGGGCACTGGAATCCCAGGCTCCCTTTCCAACCCTGACAAATGCCCACTTTATCCTGACCTCGTATCTTTCACCTCTACTCTATAACAGCTGCCCAGCTCAGCTGACTGCCTCTGGCTCAGTGCCCTGTGCCCACCCCAGCTGGCATTGACACTGCAGGCACCAATCTATCCTAAGTGTGAACATGATCCCAGGCGATGGCCCTTGGCCCACATTCCATGGCAGGTGTATCAGTATTACCCTGAGTTTTTCAGGTCAGATCCTAGGGCCTAGAAGCCCCAACAAGCTAGGCTCAGATGCTCATCATCAAAAGACAAATTAACAATGAAAAACGGAGAAAGATGAACAAATGAGCTCCAGTGACTGCAGAGGTTCCTTGTCAAAGACCTCACATGGGTTGCAGGTTTAAATACTCAAGAGGTTTGCATAGCAGAGCTCAAGCCGATGGCTCAGCAGTTAAGAGCACTTGTTACTCTTGCAGAAACCCAGGTTTGGCCTCTGTGGGCACCAGGCATGCATGTGTTATATTCACATATGTGCAGGCAAACACTCATACACATAATATCAAAATAAACTTAATGAAGAAGAGGTTTGCCTGGCTGAGCAAAGATGTGGTCATTCCCACCACTAACCCATCATTGTCTCAGCTACAAGCCTCTGTCACAGTCAGCTAACAGGTTGTCACACTGTGTGAACTATCTTCCTGAGACAAGTTCTACCTCTGGTGGGTGCCAGAGCCCTTGCGAGTCTTTTCTTTCCCCTCACATAATATTTGAGAGAAAATTCTAATTTCTTGGGGTCCATCATTTCAAAAGCCTGATAGACAAATGGGGGAACACAAGTGTTTCTTTAAAACAGCTTTGTTTGACCCAGCCTCACCTCAGCAGCCTCCTGATGCTCTTGTCCTTGTGTCCTTGTCTAAACCATCATCCCCTGGTACCCAGGTCCTGTCAAAGCATGGATGCTCTTTTCTCAAGTCTATTTCCACTCCACAATATAACCTGGCATTCTAGTCCATCTTTCAATCTCAATTTCAGGGGTCATCTTCTTCCCTAGGCTTAGGTTGAGGGGGGTCTCTTCTGCCTGCCCCCAACATCTTCAGCCTCCTAACAATGGAGCACTAAGCACACAAGTATGGCACATTCGCCTCTGTTGCTACAGCTGGGGATTTCTGAGTCCTGTGCCTGCAGCCAGAGCCATATCTTTTCCACAGTGATGTCTTATAAATGGCATTTAGCTGGGCCTGGCAGTTGGCAAATATTCGACTGGAGGGAAGATGACCTCAGAGCCTCCCTGTGCTGACACTTATCAGAATGCCTTCTCACAGGCGAAAAGGTCAAAGGTCCTGAAACACAGCTGGGGGGAGGTGAGGGAGATAGGAGATTTAGATGCTTGTTCCAGCCCACACAGCTTTCTTACCATGCCCTCGGGAGGGCCTCACCAAGGTGAGCACCTTTAACAATTCTCTGTGCATTAGCTCAGTTCTCACAATCAGTCTTTGTGGGACATATTCCTGTCATTATGACAATGTTCTTTGAGAAATGAAAGGGTTAGAGTTGGGAGACGGCTCAGTGGATAAAGTACTTGCTGCACAGTGTGAGGTTTTGGTCCCTACAATCCAGGTAAAGCCAGACACAATAGCACATGTCAATGATCCAGCATCCCTGCACGAGTTGGGAGACAAACTGGGGAATCCCTAGAAGCACATATGGGCAGCATGGCATACCCATCAGTGAACAATAAGAGGTCCTGCCTCAAAAAGGATCAAAGGCAAAGACTGGCACAAGAGCTTGTTTTCTAATTCCACATGCACACTGCAGAAAGCACCCCCACACAAACCACATAGAGACACAGGCGGAACATGGTTTGAAATCCCAGGACAAGGAATGCAGAGACAGGAAGCTTTCTGACTAACCAGCCCCAAGTCCCAAGAACCCCACCTCCAAAAAAAAAATTGTAATCGCCAAGGAGTAATACCTAACGATGACCTCTAGCTCTATATACACATGCACATATATGTCTGAAAACACACATAGAAACATGCTTGCAATTACACACACACACACACAAATAAGTAAAATAGTAAACAAATAATGTCTACACTAAAGTTCACATTGAACATCCCTAATTGAAACATCAGAAATCTGCAATGTTCCAAAAATCCAAAAATTTTGGGGAGCGGTGCTCACATAACATGTGTCAGGACATTTCAGAGTTTAGATTTCTGTAATAAGGATGCTCAGTCAGAAAAGTCTATACAAGCATTCTAAAACCCCAAAGCAAATGCCCAAATCCGAAACACTTCTGTCTTCAAGCATTTCAGATAAGGTCTACTTGTAATTGCTTTCATAGGAGACAAGAAGTTCTAAAGAGAAATATTTGTGCATTTCCCTTTGGCTATCTGACTATTGAAACAATGGCCCCTTGACAATTCAGATTTCACCAGGAATCCTATGTTGGAGAAAGGGAAAGACTGAAAGCCCAGTGCCACACAGAGTGGGGTGCTTTTCTCCAGGAAGAGATATTAGAAATTCTAACACTTTGACAGAATACCTTTCCAGAGAAACTCAGGATGGGCTAGTGATGAATGGGACCCGACCTTGACCATAACTAGTTAGTTTTGCAAACCTCTTGACCTCTATTTAAACCTAAACTTTGTGTTAGGACTCTAAAGATGGACTTGGGAAGTCACTGGGCCTCTGTTCTCCTCTTGCCATAGATACATCTCTTGCTCTCTTGCTCTGCTTCTTGCTGTTACTCGTCTCTAATTACTGTAGTGAGGACTGATAGCAGACTTTTGCCTTAAAACTTTGAAGATGTACTTATTTTTTTTACTTTTTTGAATGCATGGAATTTTATGAAAGAAGAGGGAAACAGAAATACGTGAAGGGGACAGGAGCTCCAAAAGGAGACCAACAGAGCCAAAAAAAAACCCTAAAAACAAAACAAACAAAAACCTGGGCCCTGGGGACTCTGAAGAGACTGATACCTCAACCAAGGACCATGCATGAGGAGAGGACCTAAAACCCCTGCTCAGATGTAGCCCATAGCCTCGGTCTCCAAGTGGGTTTCCTAGTAAGGGGAGCAGGGGCTGTCTCTGGCATGAAGATGTATTTATTCGACATAGAAATAGCAGACAAAGCTCAAAGCCTCTCATTTAAGCCCCAGGTCTTCCCACACATCTGAAACTTAGCTTGAGGCCAGAGTCACCCAAATTCTGGAGACATAAATAACACCATTAGAAGAAAAATGCAAGATGGTTTCCCACATTTACTAGGACACCAGCCTGATCCTTCTCTTAATGTGGTACAGGACACTCGTCTATCGCTGGAGAGGTTTCTTTGTGTAAGAGGAATGTATTGTGGGTAATCATAAAAGTGACCATAAACCAAGAAGACCAGGCAAGGCAAACTTTCTCATAGCTCTAGAATTTTTCTTATCTCATCCACAAGCAAGAGGGAAGCTTAAAGCCATTGATCAGCCTTCCAGTGTGTTAAATTTAAAAGTGGTAAGAAATGTTAAGTACTGTGATTGAAATGTAAAGTGTCCCTATGGAGCTCACATGTTTGAATACCATCAAAGCTGATGGGGCTGTTTGGGAAGATGATTGAACCTTTAGGAAGCTGAGCCTCTACACAGGAAGTAGGTCACCATAGGCTAAGAATTGAGGGTTAATAACTAAGCTTCATTTCCTGTTCACTGTCCGCTTCCAGCCTGAAGATTAAATGTGGCTAGTCATCTTCCTGTGCCAGCCACTGTGTCCCCCATGCTTGCTACCATGTCTTCTCGACCATGGCAGAAGGACTATATCCCTCTGGAACTGTGAGCCAAAATAAGTTCTTTCTCCCTTAAGTGGATCGTAAATTATAGGAAGTACAAGACTGTAAAGGTTCACAGAGAAACACAAAGAAGATACCAGAATGGTTCTGGTGTGGTAGGAATTACTGTGAGCTTGCTCTACAGGTTTGTTCCTTGAGTCCTTCACTCTTCTTCTTCTTCTTCTTCATCTTCTTCTTCTTCTTCTTCTTCTTCCATTCATTCTGTACACACTCAGAAGGGCAGCCTTTAGGTCCACTTCTGGGTATCGGTGAAACTTGGGGAACTGGGTACATAGCCCAGTTGGTAGAGTGCTTGCCTAACCCCACGCATGAGGCCCTGAGTTCCATCCCCAGCACCACATAAACAAGGCATGTAATTTTACCACTACACACAAGAAGACAAGAGGATCAGGAGTTCAGAGACATCCTTGGCTATATGGTGAGTTTGAGGCCATTCTGGGCTATATGAAACCCTGTCTCAATAATAATAATAACAACAACTCAGGATTCTACAATGGGAATTTTATTACAGTTGTCTTTGTTTTTGTTTTTAAGTTCACATGATTTCCAACAGCAGTTCTTTCCTATAACTATTTTGGTATTGACACCATCGAAAAAGAGAGAGAGAGAGAGAATTCCAAAATAACTATACATACACACTGTGTGCCTATTCACACACACATACCTCAAGGTGTTACTTATAAATGGAGATGCGGCAGTAAAATAGAATCTTATTATGTAGCCAGGCTGGAATGGAACTCAGAATCTTCCTGCCTCACCCTACCAACTGCTGGGGTGACAAGACTTGGGCATTGCTCCAAACAGAAAAAAACGTTCTTGATGAATATCAACCCCGCCTCACTGCGCAGGGTTTTATTTGTTTGGGGTGCAGTGCCATTCCATGCTTGCTTTATAGAGTCTAAATGATTGATTAGAGAGGCTATGACAGGGCAGATGAGGGTGAAGCTGGCAGACCGATCTCACAGGCAAGCTTGCGCAGTCACTTTCTTGTTGGTTTTATATACTTGGGTTCACAGAGTCCTCATCAACTGGCTTTTTACATCTGAGTAGATTACAATGTGTTTATGGGTCTGAATCCTTCCAAGACAGTAGCTAATTGGTCTTGCCACACAACAGCAGGGGACTCTCATTATCCTGATTTAACAAAGAAAGGCACTTCCTGCAGAGAAGTTAAGGGACTGGATCTGGGCCATAGCATTGAATCTAATCATCACCCTTAATTTTGAACATAGTAGGACGGCACTCCAGCAATCCATGCTGGTCCTCCAGGAGTCCAGGGATTAATAGACCTTTTGTGTAACTATCTTTCAAAACCTAAGTAATGAAATACTTATTGAACTCAATGATGTGGGCCTTCTCCTTCTTCCTTGGCACCAGCCTTCTGCATGGCGTTAGACATCTCATGAATCCTCAGGTTGGCAAAAAGAGGACCAGGGGCTGGAGAGATGTCTCAACTGTTAATCTCACTTGATGCTCTGGCTGAGGAGCCGAGTTCAGTTGCCAGCACCCACATCAGGTGACTCACAACTGCCAGTAAGCTCAGGCTTCCAGGGATCCAGTGCCCTCTTCTGGCCTCAGTTCCTGCACATATACCAACACACAGACACACATATACTCATAAATAAAAGATAAAATCAAAGGACCAGGAAGTTTATGCCAATAATCAAATCAATATGTCAAGATTAAGTGTCAAGATAGAAACCCAGAAGGTCAGACAGCAATTTAAGGAGAAGATTCAAGGGCCTTCTCTCTCTCTCTCTCTCTCTCTCTCTCTCTCTCTCTCTCTCTCTCTCTCTCTCTCTCTTTTGTTTGTTTGTTTTGTTTTTCAAGATAGTGTTTCTCTGTACAACTCTGACTGTCCTGAAACTTGATTTATAGACCAGGCTGGCCTGAAACTCATAGAGATCACCTCCCTCTGCCTCCTGAGTGCTGGGATCAAAGGTGTACACTACCACCACCCAGCTCAAGGGCCACCTGTTGATGCTCAGTATCGGTTATGGGGACAGCAACAAGCCATCAAAGCACCTGCTGCCCAGTGGCTTCCAGTTCTTCCAGGTTCACATCATGAAGGAGCCAGAAATTCCCTGATTGCTCACAGTGTTTTCCTTCAAGTAAGGTTACTGTGGAAAGAGCAGCCCAGCAGCCATCAGGACCATCACTTCCAATGCCCAGAGAAGAAATGAAAAGACAGCTAATGCATATGTTTTATTTATGCTTAAAATGGAGACCACAGGGTAGAGGTGGTAGCTAGGGAGCATCTGTAATCCCAGCACACCAGAGGTGAGAGATTAATAGAGTTCAGGGTCATCCTCAGCCTGAGCTGAATGAAACTCTAAAAAACAAACAATAAAACAAAACAAAAGACAACCCCAAAACCAAACAAACAAACATAAAGCCAAGAACCCAGCTACAAAGCAAGGCTAGGGATATGGCTCAGTTGGTAGAGTGCTTACCTAGCATCCAGTGCTGCATAAGTGGGTGCGGTGTTACAGGCCTAACATCCCAGCCCGCTGGAGGCAGCAGCAGGAGGACTGGGATTTCAGAGCCATCAGCAGCTGCATAGTGAGCTGAGGGTAAGCTACATGGGACCCTCTCTTATCTCTTCTCAAAAAGAATAAGGCCTGGGTGTGAGAGCATTACTTTATTATTTTTTTGTAGATTCATTCCTTTCATTCATCCATTCGTATATTTATTAATATATGGGGATCTCATGTAGCCCCACATGGATGAACATAACCAGCCACTTCACACTTATACTGTCACACCTTCCTTGCCATGATAGACTGCATTGAACACAAGCCACAGTGAACTTCTTCTTTAAGCTGCTTCAGACAGGCATTTAGCCTTAGCAACGAAAAAAGGAACCAATACATCTCCCTCCCTCGTAAGGAGGCTTTAGGGTATTACTAAATACCAGGTTCCCCCAGACCTCACTCTGTAAGTCTGGGGTGGGCCAGATCAGAGTCTATGTGAATTACTCTTTTAACCAAGAAAGACTTGGGCATGTATAATCTCAGTGGTCAGGAGGATGAAGCAAGAGGATCTCAAGTTCAAGGCCAGTCTGAACTACATAGCAAGATCCTGTTGCAAGGCGAAAATAACTGAGTGTGACTTGGTGGTGAATCCCTGTAACCCCGACATTTAGGAGGTGGAGACTGACAGATCAAGAGTTCAAGGTCATCCTCAGCTGCATAGTAGGTTCCAGGGCTATATGAGACCTTGCTTAGTAATAAAATAAAAGACAGGGCAAAATTTGGGGACTAAATATGTCCAAGCTACTGTCGTCGTTCAATGTGTACTTCACAGCTGTTGACCCAGAAACAAGGCTTATTTTTAGAAGTTTGGGAAAACCTAAGGCTTCGTTTTCTCAATAGTGAATGGAACTGAATGGAGTGAGGAACATGAAAGAGATGGTAAACGTGGCTATCTAATTAGCATCATAATTAGGTACTTTCCCCCCCTGAAGCACAGTTTTATGCATGAGTACTCAGAAGAGCTTTGCAGCGGAAGGTTTTGAATGTCATCCTGGCAGAATGTAGAATCACCTAGAAGATACACCTCTCTGCACTTCTTCAAGGGCATTTCCAGTGAAGACAGACAGAGCAGGAAAGACCTGCCCTCAAAGTAGAAGGGAACTCCCATCACTTCCATTGGGCCATCCAAATATAAAGAGAGCTGAGGAGGAAGCTGTTTCCTCTGCCTGCTGTCACCTCTTCCTGAGAGAGTGCGGCTGTCGCTACTGCTGCCGTCCCTGGTGGACACCAGACTCCATCTTCTTTGGCCTTCTAACTGCACTAAATGCCAGCGATTCTCCAGGGAGGCTCCAATCTTCTCTCACCCACTTGGTACTGCCAAGATACCCAGTTCCCAGAGTCTCTAGTGTGCATGACCTTAATGTAAGCCGATCTAATAGATTCTCTTTGTAATATGGGCATATTCTACAGGTTCTATTTTTCTAGAGCAGTGGTTCTCAACCTTCCCAATGCTGTGATCCTTTAATATAGTTCCTCATGTTGTGGCGACCCCCAAACATAAAATTATTTTGTTGCTACTCCATAAATGTAATTCTGCCTGTTTCCAATCTCACTGTTATCAATCTCAATATAAATATATGTGTTTTCTGATGTTTTTAGGTGGCCTCTGAGAAAGGGTCATTCAACTCTCAAAGAGGTCTGTGAACTGCTCTTCTTAGGGACTCTGCCTAATACAGACATAAAGATAAGGAAGATATCTGAATGTGGTGTCCCATGCCTTCAATACCAGCACTCAGGAGACAGAGGCAGGAATGTGGCATTTTGGGAGTCAGCCTAAGCTACATAGTGAGACCCTATCTCAAAAATTCCAACAAAATGTTGAGGAAATCAACTACTGTGGTTCAAGTGACAATGAGTAGGTTATTTATCCTGTGTGAGTTCAGTTATATTATCTGCAGAGAACAACTAACATATAATATGGATACATTCTCTAAACACTATAGTAAATGAAACATGTCAGACACTTAGGCTGCATATCTATCATATAATTCTATATATGTGAAATGTCCTGGGGGATCAAATCCATAGTGATAGGAAGTGGATTAATGGTTGGCAGGGACTGGGCAGAAGTGGGGAAGGAGAGATGACGGTTTAATGGGTAGGAGTTTCTCTTTGGGTGATGACAGTGATCTAGTACTAGACAGTGATAATGGCTACACAATATTAGAAATACACAAAACTGTTTTGGGGCTGTATGCGTTAAGATGGTTAATAGGGGGCTGGAAAGGCAGCTCCACCGTGAAGAGCACACACTGCTCTTGCAGAGGACCCACGTTCAGGTCCCAGCTCCAGTGTGGGGTAGCTCACAACTGCCTGCGACTTTTCATCTCTGTCGCCCTCTTCTAGCTTCTGTGGGTGCCCCGGGCATAAACACATACACAGAGTTTAAATTAAATCTTTTTTAAAAAGAAGATATTTGAGAAGAGGGTGGTGAGCTGGCTCAGCTGCTAAAGTGCTTGCTATACAATCACAGCATGCACGATGCCACACACATGTACAATTGTGCACACACACACACAAAACAAAGAGACACCCTCCATTTATTTTTCTGCAGGAATCATAACCATGAGATCAACTAGAACAAACTAATTTCAAACTGTTTCTGTATTAAGACCTTCAATACCAAATCAACTAGAAGACTTTTCTATATCCTTGAGCCTGTATGTACCTCTAATGGCCTAACCCACAAATAAAAGACATAAAAATAGCAATAATGAGCTTGGGGGAGGGGGACTAGCTAATTTACACCATAATCAAAATACCCAGGAATCTTTAACAATTGAAGGACTGATGCCAGTCTCCGTCATAGGCACACCCGACTGTATTATTCCACGTGTGAGTGTAATTTCTAAATTGCAGTGTATAATGTGGCCGGGTGTGCCATTTCTGAAAGGCAAAAAAGTATTTATGCTTCTCTGCGGCATCATTCCCTGATGAGAGAAATCAAAGGGATTATCGAAACAGTGTATTACAGAGCTTGGGAGCGGAACAGTTCAGAAAAAGACTATCATTAATCTTCACACAGCTGCAGAGATGAACAGCGACTGCGGAGGTGTGGGCCTTGTGCCTCCAGTAGCCAGGAGGCTTTCCAACAGGCAGACCCCAGAGACACCTGTCCTAAGGGCAGCCATTGACTGACTCTGGGAACAATTGGAGTCAGCTGCTGTGAGTGAATAAACTACCCACCAGACAGCTCTCTCCCCACCAAACCTGTTGCCACATATCTGACCAGTGTGTGCTCACTTCACACACACACTTCTACCATCGCCTAAAGGACAGAACCTAAATTTTTGTGTTATCTGTTCTTCTCATTGCTGTGGCAGAATGCCTAAGAAGCAACGTAAGGAGCCTCATTTGATTAAGTGTTTGTCACACAAGCATGAGGACCTGAGTTTGGATCCCCAGTTCCATATAAAAAGCCAGGCACAGGGGAGATACGCCTATAATCCTAGTGCCAAAGAGGCAGAGACAGGCAGATTCCTGGAGCTTGCTGGCCAGCCTGTCTAACCATATCAGTTAGCTCTAGGTTCAATGAGAGAACTTGTCTCAAAAGATAATGTGGGTAGTAATTGAGGAAGACACCCTACATCAATCTCTGGCCTCAACATGCTCGCACACACACATGAACACTCACCTGCATTTATATGTATACACATACACACACACTGGAGACCAGAGAAAAGAAACTTAAGGATTTACTTTGGCTCACTGCTTCATGTTGAGGAAGGCATTGCAGGTAGGTCTTCACCCATAGCGATGAGAACTTGCATCAAGACTTGCTGTATGTGGGTGGATCAGGAAGAAGAAGAGAGCAGCCTGGAAGCAGTGATAGGTTAAACCCTGAAAGCCTGAAAGTAGGTCCACGTGTCCTACTTTAGCAGCCAGGCCTCCATAGCCTCCCTCAACAGACACTAGCTTGAGACCAAATATTCAAACACATGAACCTGTGGAGACATTTTGAATCAGAACTTAGCAATGGGATCTTACGAAGACAGCACCTACCCACCTCTGCTGAGGCACACCTAGTCATTCCTTCTGCTATGGACTGATTTACTCAAGGATCCTGTGTTGGAAGATTTGTACTCAACCTGTTGGGAAGTTGTATGCAGGGGGTTATCCTTAGGTCATGTGGAGATAGTCCCTCAAAAGGGAATGTGGTGGGGCTGAAGAGGTAACTCAGGTTAAAGGCAGATGCTGCTCTCACGGAGGATTCAAGTGTGTTTCCCAGCATGCACATCAGCAGCTCTCCACTGTGGAAATTCCAGCTCCGGGGCATCTGATGCCCTCCTCTGACCTCAGGCACTGCCCTCACACGTGTACACACAGAGACAAGCATGTGATTTTATTTTAATCTTTTTTAAAAGTAAGATTTATTTTTATTTTTTGTGCATTGTTTTTTTGTCTTGTTTTGTTTTGGGCCTGAATGTATGCCTGTGTGATAGTTATCAGATGCCCTGGAACTGGAGTTACAGTTGCGAGTTACCATGTGGGTGCTAAGAATTGGATCAGGGTCCTCTGGAAGAGCAGCCCGTTCTCTTAACCACTGAGCCATCTCTCCCACCCTTTTTGCGTGCATGTATGTCTATATACGGATGTCAGATCCCCCGAATATGGAGTCATAGACAGCTGTGAACTGACATGTAGGTGCTAGGAACTGAACCCAGATCCCCTGGAAGATGACCTAGTGCTCTTAACCACTGAGCCATCTCTGTAGCCCCTATTTTAATTTCTAAAAATAAAAAGGAATTGTGGGCCCTGAATCCCATGCTTGTTTCCGCCCCATCCCCCAATACATGCTCTCTGCACACTTGCTTGTACCATGCATTCATTTTTCCTTGAAGCCTTCTTCAGAGCTGAGCTGATGCCAGCACCATGCCCTCAAATCTCTAGAACTGTGAGCTAAACAAACCTTTTCTTTATAAAGTTAGTGTATTTCAGGTATTATATTATAGTTAAAAAAAAAGTGAGCTAGTCCTAAATCCCCTTCTACTGCCTTACTGTTTTATTTCACACAACAAAAATTTAGAAATATTTTGAGTTTCCTAGCGTATTTGAATGCAGTGGTTTTGAATGGGAGAAATTTTGTCCCCTTTCTCTGTGAGATGAGTAAAACTACTCAAGTCCTTGGGAGCCCAGAAGATCATGAATCTCAAGCGTTAGACATTGAGCTATAAAATTTTTATTTTCATTTCTATACTTTTGGTTTTTCTTTGAGCTGTTCTGGTTCTTTTCTTTTCAAATAAGAAAGTATACAACTTGTTTTTGATTTACAAGAACCTGCAGATAAAATAAATTGAATTTTAAAAAGAGAAACTGGACTTTTAAAAATGCTGAAAAATTTAAAGATTGTGGGACTGTGTTTTAGGTTATGACATTGAGATCTTGGTGACAACAAAGGGAAAAGTTATAGTTTAACAATGATGTGTGTCAGGTTGAAAAGCATGGAGAGTCCTGGCTAATTTTTATTGTCAACATAACAACGTAGAGTCACCTGGGAAAAGAGAGCTTCAACTGAAGAACTGCCTGGATCAGATTGTCCTGTGGCCATGTCTGTAAGAGATTCTTTACAATGACTGATATGTCAGAGTCTGGCCTACTGTGGGAGTCACCATCCCTAGGCAAATGGCCCTGGTATATACATAAGAAAAATAGCTAAAGTGAGCCAGTGAGTGCTTCTCCATGGTTCCTGCTTCAGATTCCTGCTCTTTCTTCCCTCAATAACGGATTGTGACCTAAAAGTGTAAGATGAGCTAAAATCTTTGCTCCTCCAGTTCCTTTCAGGCTGGTGTGTTCACTGCAGGGAACAAAGTAGCTCCTCAGGTACTATGGTAACAAAAGCGACCGCTACTCCACCCTCTTTATTTCCTCATTGTGCATGTTGCTCAATAAGCATTCTGAAACATTGAATGTTTTCTAATGATTTCAAGTGAATGGGGCAATTTTGCCTCTTCCCACTGAGATGATACTGAAACTGGGAAGACTTTTCTTTTTACTGCCCCAAGTAACATCTAGAGGCAGTGAACTCCGCTATACACTCCATAGTACACAGAACATGACCCTTTTCCTGCCAAAAAAGTGAACAATCCAACTCAAAATGCCAATAGTGCGATTTTTCAGAAAACTTTCCTTGCTAAGTTACACCAACTGTCCCAGATATTTACCGCTTTGTAACAGTAAGTACAGTCACCTTGACAGAACTGCCGAGGTTAATTCAGTCCAGGACCCCAGTCATGGGAGAGTGTCAGTCACATCAAGACAGGGCTTCCTTTCTCAGTTAATCCTCTCTGGAAACACCCTCATAGACAACTCAAAAAGGTACCTCACCAGGACCCCCGGTGTATACTATGGTACATATTTTGTATATGTGAAAGCTGGGGGGAAAGATGTGTGGTACATCAGTGTGTGTGTGTGTGTGTGTGTGTGTGTGTGTGTGTGTGTGCGCGCGCGCGCGCGCGCGCGCCAGAGGACAATTTCAAGAATTGCTCCTTAGGAGCCATCCACTTTGTTTTGTTTTGTTTTTGTTGTTGCTGTTTTGTTTTTGAGACAGGGTTTCTCTGTGTAGCCCTGGCTGTCCTGGACTCGCTTTGTAGACCAGGCTGGCCTCAAACTCACTGATATCCGCCTGCCTCTGCCTCCCTGAGTGCCGGGATTACAGTGAGCGACACTGTGCCCGGCTCCATTTTGGTTTGTGAGCTAGGGTTTCTCACTTGCCACATAAACTGGGTTGGCTGGCCAGAGAGCTCCAGAACACTTACGTCTGTTCTCCCAGCACGCGCACAGGCTACCACACGCTGCTTTTTCTGTGGGTCCTAAAGATCGAACTCCAGGCCCCATGTTTGTGAGGCAGGCGCTTTACAGACTGAGCCATTGCATCCCAAGGAGCGCACATCAATACCAGAGAACAGCCGGAGCTGGAACTGCTGGAATTGGCTCTCTTTCTGTCATGTGGGTCCCCGGGATCAGGGATCAAACTCAGACCTTCAGACTTGCCATCAAGCCGGCTTAATCTGCTGAGCCATCTCACCAAGCCCCCTCTAGATGCTTCTAATCCAATCAAGCTAACAGAATTGACCATCTCAAATTGTTTGTCTTATCCCTTACGTTCAGCTCTTATTAGATAGTGGGTTCCTGGAGAGCAGAGTCTCAAGTCTTCAGCTGCAAGGCAAATCTGTAATGAGGGTGGAAATATTTATGGAATGCCAAGGAATGAACCGGAAATTGGGGAAAGGTGATTGCCAAGGGCATTTATTTATCAGCTCTGGCTCTCCCACTGAAATGGTGCCTGGAACATGGCCCAATCCCTGGGACAAAAGAAGAAACTCTTGGCTCCAACTTGCTGTCTGGGTTTCCCTGCCAATCAAAGTTGTCATGGAAAGGCACAGCCTCTGCTATTATGTTGAACACAATGAGACTGTTTAGAGGAGAGCCTTACCTTCAGGAAATTCCAATGAGCCTGTTAAATTGTTACCTCCCTACAGTAACGACTCCCATGTGGTTAGACTAGGTGTAAAATAATTACTAAAACATCCCTGACACAGACAGGGAAGGCTGTACTGCTTCCATCAGGGAAACAAAGTGTGGCATGGAAGCTGAACAGAGACGGGCAAGCACGAAACGACAGGGTGGAGGGCAGGAGGAAGAGCTCGGACTTTTCAGCCCAGCCGCACATCACACCACTTCCTGCCTCCGCAGCTCGGCCGTCTCGTTTAGAAAGCAAACCTATAAAACCTGTGTTTTCTAAAGGTGCTTGTTGTTGCGGGATACCGTCCTCAAAGTGTAACAACCCCCAGACCAGGCCGGTTGAGAAGGAGACACAGCTCGGTTGGTAAAAAGTCCTGGGTTTCCCCAGAAACTCAAGGTAAAGCCGGGTCTGGTAGTGTGCGCTTGTAATCTCAGTGGTAGGAAGGTGGAGACACAAGCACGCTCGGAGATCTCTGAGTGGCCAATTTAGCCTATTTGGCTAGCTCCAGGATAGATAGCACCTAGGAAATAACACCTGGAGTGTAACCCACCATCACCGATGCACGCGCGCACACACACATGCGCAAACACACCAAAACAGTGCAGATGGAGAATGGTACATGACCATTAAGAGCCAACTTTTGCTGGAAGACATTATACTCTAGACGAAAGAAGATTTTTAGAAGTAGCTGAAGTACTACCAGAAACGAAAAGAGGATGAGAGATTCACCGAGGAGTATTTTCCAGGGCTAGAGACATGGCTCAGTGGCTAAGAGCACTTAGTCCTTACTGAGGATCTGAGTTTGGTTCCTCCACTCGTGAATTACTCGCAACTGCTTGTAATCAGATTCTGGTTTTTATGGGCATCTGCATTCACATGCACTGTGGTGGCCTGAATAAAAATCGCCCCACCCCCCGTCCAATAGGCTCATGTATTTGAATGCTTTGTTCCTAGTTGGTGGAACTGTTTGAGAAAGATTTGCAGTGCTTCTCAATCTTCCTGACGCCATGACCCTCATGTTGTGATGATTGCCAACCATAAAATTGTTTTCGTTGCTGCTTCATACTGTTATGCTTCATACTGTTATGCTTCATACTATTATGCTTCATACTGTTATGAATCATAATGTAAATATTTGTGTTTTCTGGTGTTATTAGGAGACCACTGTGAAAGAGTCATTTTTACCCCCTAAAGAGTCACGAACCACAGATTGAAAACCACTGGGTTAAGAGCTGAGTTCTTGTTGGAGAAGGTGTGTCCCTGGCTTAGAAGTTTCAAACACCAACACCATTCCCAGTTAGCTCTCTCTTGCTCGCTCGCTCTCTCTCTCTCTCGCTCACTCTCTCTCTCGCTCTCTCTCTCTCTCTCTCTCTCTCTCTCTCGGATGGGATGTAAGCTCTCAGCACCATGTCTGTGCGTCTGCTGCCTGCTCCCTGCCATATTCTCATGGGTTCTAACCCTCTGAAACTCTGAACTTCAAATTAAATGCTTTCTTCTATGAGTTGCCTCAGCCACGATGTTTTATCACGGCGAAAGAACAGCAACTAAGACATGCACATACCACATGAAGACACAGGCACACATACATGAAAAATAAGATGAAATACTATTTTTAAGTATTTTCCTCCTTTGCTCTTTGTTCTCCAAATACCACCGCAAGAGGAATCAAGAGACTATAGCCTGAATGTTACCACCCCCGAAAGCAGCTGTGTGTTCTCTGAGCTGACAGAAAATGGGTAAGAACGTAACATAGAACTATGTTGTGTAGTAGTAAATCGAGGCAGCGTTCAGATCCTGACACGGAGCTCTGGATAATTAGCTTATTGATTTGTGAGTTGTGTGCAGAATGAGTTGGGTTTGCCAACACAAAGCTGGATTTGGGCAATGCGATTGTTTTCAATAGCATTGAAAACAATAGCACTTGGGTATCAATAACAGCTTTTCCTTAAATAAATTTATTCTTTAGGGCTGAAGAGATGGTTCAGTGTTTATGAGCACATGATGCTCTTGTAGAGGATCCATGATCAGTTCTCAAAATCCACAGCAGGCAGTTTAGAGTCACCTGTAACTCCAGCTTCAGGGGATCTGATGCTCCCTTCTGGACTCCATGGGCATCTGCATGCATATGTTTATATAGCTACACACACACACACACACATGCATACATGATCTTAAAAACAAGAACAAGAGACTGGAGTGGTTAAGCTCAGTGGTTAAGAACACTGGCTGTTCTTCCAGAGGTCCTGAGTTCAATTCCCAGCAACCACATGGTGGCTCACAACCATCTATAATGGACACCCTGTTCTAGTGTGCATGAAAACAGAACACACATATACATAAATAAATAAATCTTAAAAATAAATTTTAGAAATTAAAATTATTCTTTGACAGTTTCAGACACACACACACACACACACACACGCACAATCACAGTCTATCTCTCTGACACTCTCCTATTACCCTCCCATTCACTTCACTTCCCATACAGTTCCTCCTCCCACTTTGTCCTTGGTTTTGTTTTCTGACCCACTGAGTTTAACAATGTCTGCTAATGTGTGAGACAACAGCAAATGTTTGCTCATGCCAAAGAAAGAATGAACCACAATTCCCCCAGAGTTCAACATGGTGAACCAATGTGTTCAAATACATGAGCTTGCAGGGCAATTTACATACCGTATGTCCTAGTTTGTTTTCTGTTGGTACAATATGCTGACCCAGGTTACAGGGGGGAAAGGGTTAATTTGGCTTACTCTTACAGATCATAGTCCATCACTGAGGGAAGTCAGGGCAGGTACTAAAGCAGGAACTTAAGGCAGAAACCATGGAGGACTGATACTTGCTGGCTTATTTCCAGGCTCATACTTAGCTAGCTTTCTTGTACAGCCCTGGACCACCTATTCAGTGAGGATGCTGCCCATGCTGAGTTGAACCCTCACATATCAATCATCAATAAAGACAATTCCACAGACCAACCTGGTGAAAACTACCACTCAACTGAGATTTTTTTTTTTCAGTGATTCAGGCTGACAGTTACTACTAACCAGAGAGAGTCTTATTGCTATGAAACAACCCCATGGCCATGGCAACTCTTATTAAGGAAAGCATCGAATTGGGGCTGGCTTACAGTTTCACTGGTTTAGTCCATTGTTGGCTTAGAAGGACATGAAGGCAGAGCTGGTAGCTCAGAGTTCTACATCTGCATCCACAGGCAGAAGGAACAGAGAATCATTGGGTCTGCCTTGGGCTTCTGTAACCTCCAAAGCCTACCTCCAACGGCACACTTCCTCCAACAGGGCCATGCCTCCAAATCCTAATTAGTGCCACTCCCTAATGACTAAGCATTCAAATATATAAGTCTATGAGGGTCTTTCTTGTGCAAACCATCACACATACCTTAACACTTTATATCCAGACTACAGCAAGCCTTCATTGCAAAGCTAACTTGAGACTGTGAGATTTGTTAAACTTACATAAATCTCAGGTATAGTCCAAAGATTCATGAAGAACAATGGCATTCCAGTCATTTGTGAATTTCCAAGTGTTTTCAAAGTTCCACAACAGGACCTCAAGCCAAACATCTTTCATTGTGCAGTACACATGAGCAGCCTTTATTGGTCTAAATGCAACAGAGCAAGAGACTCCAAGACAAGCTTGCTCTGCCTTAGAGACTTTTGCTCTGTGTACCTTTTGTTCTTATGAAGAGATGGTTAAGTACTTATGTTGGTTTTGAGAGGCCTTGTATTAATTTTTTAACCAACAAACAAATCATGTTAATTCTTTCCTTATTTCAATGTATTTATTTACCTAACCAAATAATTGAGCCCCAGGATGCTCTTAACATATGGTAGGTGTGGTGGTTTGACTAGGAATGGCCCCAATAGACGCATGAGTTTGAATGCCTGGCCCATAGGGAGTGATACTATTAGGACGTGTGGCCTTGTTGGAGGAATTATGTCACTGTAGAGGCAGAATTTGAGGTCTCATATATATGTTCAAGCTAAACCCAGTGTTGACACAGTCCTCTCCTTGCTGCCTTCTCCAGCACCATGTCTACCTGGATGCTGTCATGCTTCCCACCTTGATAATAATGAACTAAACCTCTGAAACTATTTTCCAGCACCCAATGAAATGTTTCTCTTTATAAGAGTTGCCTTGATCATGGTGTCTCTTCCCAGCAATAAAACACTAAGACACTAGGTGAGCAAACTGCCACCGAGCACCCCAGCTCTCTTCCTCTTTTTCTCACTTATTTTTTTAAATTTTTATTTTATTGTGTTGGGCATAGAGAGAGAGATGAGTACAGCAAAATATATGTGAGGATCAAAGGACAACTTTGGGAGTTGTCTCTGCCCTTCCACTGTGAGTTCCAGTGGGTCAAACTCATGTCATCAGGCTTGCATGCCAACTGCTTTTACAGGTTGAACCAACTTGCCAGCCCATTACTACTTATTTTAAGACAGGGTTTCATTATCTCTAGACTTCCCTTAAACTCATGATCTTCTTGCCTTAATCTTCCCATAATGAGGTTTCAGGACTATACCATGAGGCTTGGTTGGGAATAATTATGTTCCTAAAATGTATGATGGTGACTCTTGATTGTCAGCATGATAAGATCTAGAATCATCTAGGAAACAAACTTTTCCTCTTGTCTCAGGAGAGTTTCTGGGTTGCATTAATTGAGGTGGGAAGACCCATCCTGAATGTGGGTGACACTATTCAATATGCAGGGGTCCTGGACTTAGTGAAAAGGAGGAAGTGAGCTGAGCACCAGGATCCTTCTCTCTCTGCTTCCTGACTGTGGGTGCCATGTGACCAGCTGTCTGCCACCATGACAGGCTAGACCCTGGAACTGTGAGCCAGAACAGCCCTCTCTTGCTTAAGTTGCTTTTGTCAGATATTTTGCCAAAGCAATGATAAAAATAGACAATATAAAATGCTAATCCAAACTCTAGATTACTGATTTTTTTTCTGTACAAAATAGGCCTGGAAAGAAGTTTCAGTCTGAAGTTTGGATCCCTAGAACCCACTAATTTATGGGTGGGCAAGGCAGCAGGTCTGTAATTCCAGCTTGTGATGCCAAAAAAAGGGAATTCCTAGATGGAGCTGGATATTGAGACTAGAAATATCAGTGAGCTCTGGGTTTGACTGAAAGATACTGAATCATTGAATAAGGTGGAAGAGGAGAGTGATGCAGGGTGATTCCTGATATCAACCTTGAGCCTTCACATGCACACATGTGTATGAGCACTTACACAATACAAATATGCATACACATATACATATAGACACATATATGTACATATATACAAACATACACACATATATACACATGTACATATCCATACAAACACACATATACACATATACATGTGAATACACACACACACTGCAGAGAGAGAAAAAGGAAAGAGAATACCAAACTACTACTTCTCTCTTCTCAGGTCCCCACAGTCCTGGTGATAGACACATGCCATCAGCAAGCATGAATTATTGTCTAAATAACATAATAAACTCACAGATATTGTTAAACAGGATACTCATTTTGAATTCCCCACAGCCAGCATCTATTAAAATTACAAGAACTTACCTAGTGCTCAATAAATACTTGTTCAATTTAATTAGCTGGTTAATCTGAGTATTAACTATAATGTATCCAATTCAGAAAGCCACAAACATTTAATGAGCACTCCCTGCAAGCCAAGCTCTTGAGAAATAACAATGAATAAAGAGTGGTGCCTAGTCTCTAGGCACTGTCTACAGGGAGGGAAGACAAAAAAGCTAAAATAGTTATTTCATAATAAAAATGTAATTCTATAATAGAAGTAAGAGGAAAGTGGTATGAGAGAATTAAATACTGACATGAAAGTAGAAGAGAAAAACATGAGAAGACCAATGGGCCCCAGTAGGTGGGGGAGAGAGGACAATAGTGTATAAATATGTTGAATGTGAGTAAGACCAAATTAAATGATACCATTATGAAGATGGCATATGAAACACACTAAGTTGCATAAGGAATGTGCACCAATGTAAAGGAAAAGTGCCCACCTTTGTCACCCTACAGCATGACTATGAGAGAGATAAATGATAGTCAATACCCAGCACTTTGTGAATATTTAAGTAAATTTTATTCATAATAAAAACAAAATAAGTGTAATAATATTAAGTAAATAAATGGGAGAGAACAAGAACAGTTTTTCTCTTATTGATAATAATATATCCATAATCATAATATTTGCCCACTTGCTTTCATGTGTATCTTAATTTTATTTTCTAGCAGTGTAGATCAAACTCTGCATGCTAAGTAAGAGCTTTCTCATTGAGCTATGTCCCCAGTCTGCTGTGATCATAATTTATTACCATACCAAGTTTCTTGAATTAATGTAGAAATGTTTTTAGTTATAGTCATTCATCAACTGCCGATACTGTATAATATCTTGTAGTAAATGAACATTAAAACATTGAATTAGGGGCCAGCAAAATGGCTCAGCAGGTAAAGGTGCTTGCAGCCAAGCCTGATGACTTGAGTTTGATCCCTCATATCCACATGGTGGCAGAAAAGAATTCCTGCAAGTTGTCCTTTGACCTGCGCACACAGGCACATGCATATACACACACACAAACATACACACACAGTTATAGTTTCAATCACACACAAAATAAATCTATAAAAATATAATAAAGCTCCAAAATGTTGAATTAATTTATTTTGTTTACTGGTTTGTGACTTTAAGAGAGACAAGAGTAAACTCCTCCCCCTCTAGGTGGCTGACATTTTAAAACCTTTAAAAAAAAAAAAAAGGAAGGTCAGTCTCATGACTGTAATTATTCTATCTTTATTAAAAAAACACAGCTTTTATTTTATTTCATTTTTTGAAGCAGCATCTTGTATAGTCCAGCTGTCCTCAAATTTCCTGGGTAGATAAGGATGACCTTGAACCTCTGATCCTCCTAGTTCCACCTCCTGAGTTCTGGGATTTCAGGCATGCACCAGGATGGTTTCTGCAGTGCTGGGGATAAAACCCAGGGGTTCTCCATCTTAGACAAGTGCTCTCTCTACCAACTGAGCTCACCTCCAGCCCTATAACTTGACCTTCTTTTCTTGTCCTACTTTATTTTTTTAATTTTTATTAATTACAGTTTATTCACTTTGTATCCCCCCTGTTCCTCCCTCCCTCTTCCCCTCCCAATCCCACCCTCCCTCTTCCCCACCCATGTCCCTCTCCCAGTCCACAGAGAAGGGAGGTCCTCCTTCCCTTCCCTCTGATCCTGCTCTATCAGGTCGCATCAGGAGTGGCTGCATTGTCTTCTTCTGTGGCCTAGCAAGGCTGCTCCCCCCTCAGGGGGAGGTAATCAAAGAGTAGGCCAATCAGCTCCTGTCAGAGACAGTCCCTATCCCCATTACTAAGGAGCCCACTTGGATATTCAACTGCCATAGGCTACCTCTCTGCAGTGGTCCTTGGCTGGAGTATCAGTTTCAGGAAAGACCCCTGTGCCAGACTTTTTGGATCTGTTGCTCTCCTTGTGGAGCTCCTGTCCTCTCCAGGTCTTACTATCTCCCACTTCTTTCATAAGATTCCCTGCACTCTACCCAAAGTTTGGCTATGAGTCTCAACATCTGCCTCGATACCCTGCAGGGTAGAGCCTTTCAGAGGCCCTCTGTGGTAAGCTCCTGTCCTGTTCCCTGTTTTCTCCCTCCTCCGATATCCATTCTCTTTGTCTTTCTGAATGGGTATTGAACATCTTAGCCAGAGTCCTTCCTGATTAGCTTCCTTAGGTGTACAGATTTTAGTATGTTTATCCTTGGGAATGTAAACTTATACAACCACTTTGGAAATCAATCTGGTCCTTTCTCAGACAATTAGGAATAGCATTTCCTCAAAATCCAGCTATACCACTCCTAGGCATATATCCAAAAGAAGCTTAAGTATTCAACAAGGACATATGCTCAACCATGTTTGTAGCAACTTTATTTGTAATAGCCCGAAGCTGGAAACAGCCCAGATGCCCCTCAGTTGAGGAATGGATACAGAAATTGTGGTATATCTACACAATGGAATATTACTCAGTGATAAAGAGCAAGGAAATCAAGAAATTTGCAGGTAAATGGTGGGAACTGGAAAAGATTGTCCTGAGTGAGGTATCCCAGAAACAGAAAGACACACAGGTATATACTCACTCATAAGTGGATATTAGACATAACTTGGCTTTCTTAATTGTCCAAAAAAAGAGAAAAAGCCATCCAAAAGGAAAGGAAAGCTACACACGGGCTGTGATGCCACAGGCATTCTGGAGAAGGAAAAAAAAAAAAAGATAATGGAACCAGGCCAAACAGAAGGAATGCTGTAGGCAAGATCAAATGCTTGTAAAAACAAATGCTCAAAGGCCTGGAGACATGGTTCAGTGATTAAAAGCACTTGCTGCTCTTTGCCAGGACCAGAATTAGGTCCCCAGCACCAACACTGGTAGATCATAACTGCTGTAACTCCAGCTCTAGAAGATTTGGTACCTTCTTCTGGCCTCTGTGGGCACAGTACTCATGTAAACATATCCACACACTGAATTAAAAATAAACTTATTTTAAAAATAAATTTAAAATGTGAAAAAAATTAAATTTATTTATTTACTTTACATCCCAATTGCAGCCCCCTCCTTCATTCCCTCCCAGTTCTACCCTCCTACTGTCTTCTCCCTTCTCTCCCTCCCTTAACCCACCCTGGAATATCAAGTCACATCAGGGCTAAATGAATCCTCTTCCATTGAAGCCAGACAAGGCAGCCCAGCTAGGGGAAAGTGATCTATAAGCAGGCAACAGAATCCATGTCAGAGACAGCCTTGGCTCCACTTGCTAGGGAACTCACATGAAGACCAAGCTGCCCACAGTGACATGTGTAGGGGGCCTACGTCCAGACCATGCATGCTCTTTGGTTGGTGCTTCAATCTCTGTAAGCCCCTATGGACCTAGGTTAGTTGACTCTGTTGGTCTTCTTGTAGAGCACTTTCCCCCTCCAAGTCCCTCTATCCTTCCTCCCACTCTCCCACAAGGCTACCCACACTCTGCTTAATGTTTGGCTGTGGATCTCAGCATCTGTTGTGATATTCTTCTGGGTGGAGGCTCTCAGAGGACAGCCATGCTAGGCTCCTGTCTGCAAGTAGAGCAGAGTATCATTAACAGTGTCTGAGTTCGCTCTCTCTCCGAGTTGGGCCAGTCATTGGCTGACCATTCTCTCAGTCTCTGCTCCATCTTCATCCCTGGACATCTTGTAGGCAGAGTAAATTTTCGGTTGAATGTGATAATTTTTAGTACATGTAACCAAAAGTTAAAGACAGTTACAATGCAAGAAAAAAAAGGTAATTAATTGTTGTCAGTGGTTCTTTTCCATAATGAAGACACAATGTGTAGACATGCCCCTCATTTGCATGAAATTCTGAAAATAGATTTCATCCCTATAATACTGCAGGGTTGGTAAGATGGCTTAGTAGGTAAAGGCATTTCCTGCCAAGTCTGATGCCATGAGTTTCATCTCTAAGACCCACAAACAAGCCATACATGTGCATGTGCACTCTCTCTGCTCTCTCTTTCTCTCTCTCTCTCTCTCACACACACACACAAATAAATAAAATGTAGAAAAGAATAGTGCAAAATTCAGTGGCCTAATAGATAAGGCAATGTCCTCATAAAGTAATATTTGCTTGTAAACTAGCAAGCTCTTATGCACCTTATGCACCTTAATTCATCTCCAGATCTTATCATACTCAATATAATGCAAGATGCTGTGTAAGTAGTTATTATACTACATTTTAGGGAAAATGACAAGAAAATGACTTTACATGTTTAGTACAGATACAGTCAGTCTGAGGTTGGTGGAATCCAAGAAGACAGACCCATATGTCTTAGTTTCTTATCCTGTGGCTGTGGTAAAGTACTCTGGCAAAAAACAAAACAAAACAAAAACAACTTAAGGAAGAAAAGGTTTATTTGAGCTCACAGTTCAACCAAGGCACAGTCCACTGTGCCAGCATAAGTTGAGGCAGCAGGAGCTTGAAGCAGCTAATTCATGCAGTGTCCACAATCAGGAGCAGAGAAGGGGCAAATGCATACTTGTCAGTACTCAGTTTGCTTTCTCCTTTTTATGCAGCCCAGGATCCCAGGATCCTCAGTTGGTGGGTCTTCCTGCTCCAATTAGTGTAAAGAAGATAGCATGCCCAGGAATACTCAGAGGCTCTGTCTTAGTTAGGGTTTCTATTGCTGTGAAGAGACAACATGACCATGGCAACGTTTTTAAAGAAAAACATTTAATTAGGGATGCCTTACAGTTCGGAGAGTTAGTCCATTATTGTCATGCAGGAAAGGATGGCAGCATGCAGGCAGACACGGTGCTGGAGAAGTGGTGCTTACAGTTCTACATCTGGATCCTCAGCCACTCAGGGAGTAACACTGGGCCTGGCTTGAGTCAGGGAGGCAGAGGCAGGTGGATCTCAGTGAGTGCGAGGACAACCTGGTCTACAAAGTGAGTCCAGGACGACAAGGCTACACAGAGAAACCCTGCCTCGGGAAGAAAGAAAAGAAAAGAAAGAAACCTCAAAGCTCAACCTCAGTGAATGACACACTTTTTCCAACAAGACCACCCCTCCAATAATGCCACTCCCTGTGAGCTTATGGGGGCCATTTTAATTCAAACCACTTCAGGCTCATTATCCAGGTGATTCTATATTCTGTCAAATTGACAATTAAACATTAATCAGCCTGATGGAAAGGAGGGGACAATTAAAATCAGCAAATACCTTTAGGGGTCACTGTAATGGGGATATTTATCCACTACCCTCTCTTAGTTTCTAACTAGGCATAAAAATTAAGATGAAATAAGACATTAACAGAAGAAAGACACACAAATATTGCTTATTTATACTTTCATGTCCATGAAAAATTAAGATACTACACAGAAGACTAAAGATGTAGCCCAGTCAATAAAGTGCTTGCCCAGCAAGCATGAAGATCTGAGTTCCAATCCCAGACTCATGTTTTAAAAACAACTAAAACTTAGACATGTAGTGCTGTAGTGTTTGTCTGTAATCTCAGTCCTTGGGGCTCAGTCTTTGGTTGGCCAGTCTAGCCTACTCATTAAGCTCCAGATTCAGTGAGAAACCATGTTTCAAACAAACAAATAGGAAGGGGCTAGAGAGATTGAAACAGCAACTAAAGGCACATAACTGACCTTCAGAGGACCCACGTTTAGTTTGCAGCATCAACTGATAACCAACCGCCTGCAATTCCAGTTCCAGAGGATCTGACATCCCCTTCTGGCATCTCTAGGCACCTGCACTCAAAATCACATACACATAAATAATTTTAAAGAAAGAACCCTGATTTTAAGGGTTAGAGATGTATCTCAGCAATACCTTTGCTTAGCATGTGCAATGCCCTGGATTTCATTCTCCAGGGAGAGATAGAGGGAAGGAGAGAGAAACCTGAATTTAAACCCATCTTCCTTTGACCTGGAATGCCTCTTCACACAATTCAGTGACTGTCTCATTCAAAGAGGATTTATAGATCATTAAAGATATTCTTCCTACTTCCCACAAAACCTCACAACATGAAAGCAACAAAAAAAGTGCAGATATGGGGTAGGAACTGGCTATAGAGAGATGCTTCTGAGCCTTCCCATGAACTCCTTCTTCACAAAAACAACTGACATGATCTCAATGGGGTCAGAGAAAAAGATAAAAGACCTTAGGCTCCAAAGAGCCCCAGACAGCTAAAGATTCTAGAGCTGCTGAGGTTGGGAAAGAAGCACAAAGATCAGGAGAAGAGGGAATGGGGCCATGTGGAGCTCAGCCCACTCCTTGCCTAAAGATGGGGGGAAGGATAATATTTCACATCAGGATAATTATAATACATGAATTTCATTAAGGGGCTTTCTCGAGCCATATTTTTATCTAGTTACAAAAGTAATACATATTTATTAGATCTGTCTTGGAAAATACACACAAGTGAAAAGAGGAAAATAAGTCACTTACAGTACCTCCACCAGACACAACCTCACTTAAGCCTGATATATTAATTTCTGGTTTTTATCTAAATATACACATTTTAGGATTTTTAAAAAATTATGTTATTCTGCCCTCACTTTTGGAAATCATTTTTGTGTGTATGAGGTGTGTGTGTGTGTGTGTGTGTGTGTGTGTGTGTGTGTGTGCTTTTTTGTGTGTGTGAACACATGTGGAAATCAGGAGAAAACCTTACCTGTTAGTCTATGCCTCCCACCTTGATTGAGAAGCTTTTCTTTTTATTGATTTTTGTGTGTATGATATGTGTGTATGTGTATGTCTGTGAGTGTGTGTTCACATATGTGTGGGTGATTTCATGTCCTGCACATGAGCAAGTCAAAGGAAACCCCTGTGTCAGTCCTCACCTTCTACCTAGTTTGCGATAGTCTCTTGTTCTCTTGTTCCTGCTTTCTACCTCAGGCTGTCTGGCCTTCCAGGCCTTCTTCTGCCCCCACCTGCCACCTCACCTCAGGACTGCTGGGAATACAAGGCACACTGTATGCCCGGCTTTCTGAGGATTCCAACTTAGATCCTAAGGCTTGTGCAGCAAACACTTTACTCATCAAGGCATCTTTCTAGCCCCGATCTGGCTATTTTCAACCTGTTTGTTTAGATAACACTTCATCTACTTTGTCCCACAGAAGTATCTCAGCCCCACCACACACACAGAGTACCCCCCCCCCCAGGCCTTGTATTAGAGCATACTCACTCTCTAGTTCTAAGATGGCAAAGCAGTGTCTGCAGCAGGTGAGATTGCTCAAGTGGGTAATGGCACTTGCTACCTGACGACCTGAGATTGAACTCCAGAACTCATTTGGTTGGAAGGAGAGAACTGACTCCTACAAGTCATTCTCCAAGTTCCATATGCACATCATAGCATGTCCCCAGCACATGGGGACACGTGTGTGCATGCGCACACACACACACACACACACACATGTTTAGAGGCAGTCTCAAAATTTTTACCACTGCAAACAATGCTTTCTGAACAAACATATTTACCCAAATCATGATTATCTTCCCAGAATCAATTCCTACAAGTAAATTACATGCTTATTTTTAAGGCTTTCAATGAATACTGCCAAAATGTCCTCTAGAAATTAAGCATGTTCTGATTTATATTCCTACGAGCAGTGTGTGAGAACACCGGCTTCCAAACAAGGCACAAAACACAGCTCAGTTATTGGATGTGAGCAGCTCTACTAATGAGCTGAGCAGTCAGAATGTAACTGGATTAACATGATGGCAGATTCATTCTGTCTGCTCTACAGGGCTTACGTATGTCCTGGGGACACATTGTTTTTCTTCTGCTGTCATTACTTCAAGAAAATATCCCTGACTGTGCCTCATAAATACTCTGCAATTATTACTTGCCAATTAAAAATAAAAATACACATGTTATTTAAGAGAGAGAATAATCATGACCCCACCATTGCCTTAATCGAGAAACAACAGTGCATTCTTCACATGGCTCCGTGGATGTTGCTGTGGTAAACCATTGAGTAGATTTTTATCTAACTTCAAAAATTCTTATCCCTTTAAAGAAATGATTGCTTTCTGGGCTGCAGGCTCAAGGGAACATTCTTTTGAAGGTAAAATATCTATTAACATAGAAAAGTACAGTACACCTGGGCAAATCACCTATCATCTCAAATAATCTATCTTTCTAGTAAGTACCTAACAAAAGACTGGAGACATGGCTTAGAAGTAGAGCACCCCTAGAATCCTCAAGTGAGGGAATGAGGACATGACTCAGAGGCAGAGGGCTTGCCCAAAACACTGCAGTGAAGATAAGTGAAATCTGGGTCAGTAGTAGGTCCCCTGTGTAGAATCTCCTTGGTGAAGGATTATAGGTTACTGAGTGGTAGAGCACCTGCCTAGAATCCCCCAGTAAAGGGATAGGGATGTGACTCAGTGATAGAGCACCTACCTAGAATCCCGCCATGAAGGTTTGGGGTATGTATAGAGTACTTGCCTGGCATGTGAGAGCTCCTGATTTTCATACAGCATACACACCACTTCACATATAAAATCCCAGCAGGGATGACTTATTTGGGCTCCTTTGCTGATAAGAAAAGCTCACTTATCCCAATTACCTGCATAGCATAAGATTCTAGTAAGGAAATAATGGACATGTCTGGTAAAAGTTGAGGTTAAGAATCAAACCAGTTCCAAAGCATTAGCCAAAAGGGGAAAACCCCACAAAAACATAGTTAACTTTAGATCAAACAACATTATGGTTCTGGTGAGCTAAGGGTTACCAGAGATTGGAGACACATTCAGTGAAACATGACTTGTGAGGATATGGAATTCTCTTCTTCCCTCTTTAGAAAAGAAGGTGGTGGCATGCACTTTTAATCCCAGTACTCAGGAGGCAAAGGCAAGTGAATCTTTAAGTTTAAGGTCAGCCTGGTCAACAAAGGAGTTCTAGGACAGCCAGGGCTACACAGAGAAACCCTGTCTCAGACAGACAGACAGAGAGAAGAGGAGAGAGAAGAAGGACAGCAATGACAATGAAGATGATGAGGATGCTAAGGATGAGGATGAGGAGAACAAGCATAAGGAAGAGGTGGAGGAAGAGGAGATAGAAGAGGAAGAGGAGGAGAAAGAGGGAGGCAAGGTCACTAGAAATGACTTTGAATTGGAATATGCAATTTAGGACAAGTGAAAATTATTCTCAGGTAGTTTACTGCTTTAACTACAGGGAGGCATGCCCCTGCAGCAGACAGCATAATGGCTCCCCTTTCATTTTTGGTTTGTGCCAAATATCTTCAGTGAGTGTTGCTTTATTGGCTTTATGCAATTTATCGCAGCACTAGAATGCGATTGTAACATAACTAGTATTTTAGCTTTATCTACCGTCAGTGATTTTTCTTCTTTATGGTGACTGCACTGTCTACAGTAATACACGCCATAGAAATTATACAGTGTGGAAACTTGTTTCATGAAGTTCCCTTTCTAACAAAGAGAAGAACTCTAAGAGCCTACTTCCATAAGCCAGTGATGGCTAAATCCACACGGCGGAGCAGGAATAACATGCAAATAAAAGGATTTATAACTCAATGCACTGATTTGTTTGATGAATCACTACACAAACCTCATTTCCCATTGACTCAAAACAAAGGAATATGTTCTCTTTTTAAAAAAGAGAGAGAGAATTACTTTGTTTTCATTGTGTTTATATGGCGACAGGAATGTGTGCATGTGGGTGCATGTGCCTACACAGGCCAGAAGAGGGAGTCAGATCCCCTAGAGCTGGAGTTACAGGGGGTTGTAAGCTTCCTGACCTGCTCTTTCTTTTTTGTTTTTTTAAATAACCAATCAATTCTTTTTTTTTTAATTTATTTATTTTTATCTCAATCACAGGTTGGGTACTTTGAATCCCAGGCGTAGCCCCCTCCCCC
>CM053766.1:96228648-96269948 GCA_028658305.1 Pachyuromys duprasi
TGTCAGAAGTGGGATTGGTAATGATCCTTTCCCAATCTGTTGGCTGTCGTTTCGTTCGGTTGACAGTGTCCTTTGCTTTACAGAAGCTTTTCAGCTTCATGAGGTCCCACTTATTGATTGTTGATCTTAGAGCAACCAATCAATTCTTGTGCTACTTTGTGCAACAGCCCCAGAAGCCACCAATTGTCCACAGCTCCTCCATTAGGGGGTAGAGTCTAATGAACACCCTCCCCACCCCATGATGGAAGGTTGATTGACTTGATCTGCAGGCTACCACAGCTTCAGTGAGGCCACAAGTGCAGCTGTCCTCTAATACCCAGAACACACTGTTTATTTTTAGTCCTCCCCAAACTCTGGCTCTTACAATCTTCCTGTCCCCTCTTCTATGATGATCCTTGTGCCTCAGGGCTGGGATGAGTTAAATGGCAAAGTGTTCTTGAAGACCTTCTAAGTCAAGAACTGTGGAGATAGCTCAGTCAGCACACTGCTCACCTTACAAGCATGGGGAATCTGAATTTGATTATCAGAACCTGTGGGAGGAAAAGCTTGGTATGATAGCATCCACTTATAATCCCAGCACAGGGGAGATGGAGACAGGAATTTCCTTAGGGATCATCGGCCCATCAGACTGACCAACTCAGAAAACTCCGGGTCCTAGTGAGTGGCCCTATCTCAAAAATTTAATGAATAACTCCTTGAACATCCTTGAGCAGAATGAATGACACCCGAAGTTATCCTCTGCCTTCTACATGCTCTCACTTGCTAGTCTTACAGTCAACTTGACACACAAACTAGAGTTATCTGAAAGAAAGGAACCTCAATTGAGAAAATGTCTCCATAAGATCCAGATCTAAGTCATTTTCTTCACTAGTGATTGATGAGGGAGGGCCCAGCCCACTGTGGTTACTGTCATCCCTGTATGCTGCCTAGGTTTGATAAGAAAGCAGGCTGAACAAACCATACAGAGTAAGGGAATAAGAAGCATCTCTCCAAGGCCTCTACATCAGCTCCTGCTTCCAAGTTTCTACCCTGTTTGAGTTCCTGTCCTGACTTCCTTCAATGATGAACAGCAATCTGGAAGTATAAGCCAAATAAACCCTTTCCTCCCCAACTTGCTTTTTGGTCATGGTGTTTTATTGTAGCAATAGAAACCCTAAGACACTCATATACACACTTTTCATCCACACACATACTTCCACATGCATACACAAAGATTTTTTAAAGATATTTTAAATCTTCTTCACACCAGACCCCAGAATATAAACCATATAATGGTACTAGCATATCAAAGCAAATATTAAGACATATAGCCAACCCTTTGGCAGAGCGCAGGAAATCATATGAAAGAGGGGGGAGATAGTATGACCTGAAGAGGACAGGTGCTTTGCAAGGATCAAATATATCAGGGCACAGGGGCCTTTTGTGAGACTGTTTCTCCAACCAAGGACCATGTATGGCTATAACCTAGAACCTCTGTTTGAATGTAGCAAATGGTAGCTCATATCCAAGTGAGCACCCTAGTAAGGGGAACAGGGACTATTTTTGACATGAATTCAATGGCTGGCTCTTTGACACTCCCCCTACCCCCCTGAGGGAGGAGCAGCCTTGCTAGGCTACAGAAAAGGACATTGCAGCCAGTCCTGAAGAGACCTGATAAGCTAGAGTTAGATGGAAGGGGAGGAGGCCCTCCCCTATCAGTGGACTTAGAAAGGAGCAGGGAGGAGATGAGGGAAGGATGGGGGGCGGGAGATAGGGAGGGAATGCGGGAGGGAGCTATGGCTGGGATACAAAGTACATAACCTGTGATTAATATAAAATAAAAATGTTAATAAAAAAGAACAAAACAATCTTTTAGATACATATTTTGCTTTTCTAAACTTTAGCTATAAAAATAAAATACTCAAAAACAGACAAAAAAAATAATGGTACTAGCTTTGGAGACAATCAGAACATTTCAGGTATTTGGTGATGGTTGGCTTTGTCAACCTAGCAAAACCTAAGCCTATGAGGAGAGTTTCAGTGAAGTGTTGTTTACTTTGGACCTATGGGTATGTCTGTTGGGAGTTCTTTTAATTAAACCAAATAAAGAGGAAAGACCCAAGCCACTGTGGGCAGAACCTCCCATGGGAAATGGACCCTGAACTGTATAAAAGTGCAGGAGTTGAATAAGCACAAGCAGGGAAGTGAATATGATGCATTGATTTCTCTCCGCTCTTAACTACAGAAATGGCTGACTAGCTGCTTCAAGTTCTGCTGCTTTTATTTTCCCGAAACAATAGACTGTAACCTGGCATTTGGGAACTAAAAACAAACCTTTTATCTCCCAAGTTGCTTTTTGTCATTGTATTTTATCACAGCAACAGAAATGAAACTAGAACACATTTTTTTAAACTATGCTTATTTAGGGCTGGTAAGATGGCACCCAGGTCAAGGTCTTGCTGCTGTGTCTAATAACCTGAGTTTAATTCCCAGAACACTCATTGGAAGAGAACTGATTACCAAAATTGCCCCTTCTGATTCTGAATGACAGAGGTACACTGTCATTCTCTGACTCTGTCGGTCTGTCCGTCTATCTATCTGTCTCTCTGTCTCTGTTTCTCTCTCTCTTAAACACACACACATACACACACAATATAATAAAATATTAATTTAGTCTGGTTTGTATTTATTTTTAATTGTGTCTGTGTGTGTGTGCCTTGTGTGTTTGTACATGTGAATGCAGGGCCTGCAGAGGCCAAAAGAGGGTGTGTGAGCCCCTGTAACTGGAATTACACTGAGCACCCTGATTCCGGTGCTGGGAACCAAACTAGAGTCCTTTGCAAGAGTAGTAGGTGCTCCTAACCACTAAACCATTGCTTCAGCACCTTGTTTGCATTTATTGACTTCAACATTTGCAACCACATTGTAGTCTCCTGGGAAATTATTGAACAAAAGTTAGCTAAATTGAGTTCTAAATATATTCTGAACCATAGCATACATCATTTCCTTTAGAGGACACTTTTCTTAAAAGTCAGTGACAGAACTTTGTCTTCCAATCCTGAAAACTCCTTAATCTAGGTACCTTTAAGGAGTAAATAAGTAAACATGTGCTATAAGCGAAGTGTGGTAATATAGGTTTATCATTCCAACACACAGGAATTGGAGGCAGGAGGATCAGGACTTCAAGGCCATTCTTGGTGTGATGGTTTGAATAAGAATAGACCCCAAAGTCTCATATATTTGAATATTTGGTTCCTAGTTGGTGGGACAGTTTGGGAAGGATTAGGAAGTGTGGCCTTGTTGGAGGAGGTGGGCTTCTATGTTTCCAAAGACACTCACCAGTTCAAGTTGCTCTCTTTGCCTGGTAGTTGTGTCTTAGAATGTAAGCTATTGGCTACTGCTCCAGTACTGTACTGGCTGGTTTTGTGTATCTACACAAGTTAGTCTCACAGAGAAAGGGGCCTCAGTTGTAAAAATGCCTCCATGAGATCCAGCTGTAGGGAATTTTCTCAATTAGTGAGCAGTGGGGGATCATAGTGGATGGGGCCATCCCTGGGCTAGTGGTCCTAGGTTCTATAAGAAAGCAGGTTGAGCAACAAGCTAACTGAAAGATGGAAAGACATTACCCAAATTAACAAAGTCAGAAATGAAAATGAGGATATAACAGGCACTGAGGAAATCCAAACAATCATTGGATCTTACTTCAAAAGCTTATAATGCCACAAAATTGGGAAATCTAAAGGAAATGGATAATTTGCTTGACAGATTTCACCTACCAAGTTAAATCAAGAGCAAGTAAACAGTTTAAACAGCCCTATAACCCCTAAGGAAATAGAAGCAGGTATCAAAAGTCTCTCAGCCAAAAACATCTCAGTGCCAAATGGGTTTAGCATGGAATTCTACCAGATTTTCAAAGAAGAGCTAACACCATACTCCTCAAACTATTCCACAAAGTAGAAACAAAAGAAACATTACCGAACTCATGAAGCCACAGTCACCCTGAAACCTAAACCACACAAAGACTCAACAAAGAAGGAAAACTTCAGACAAATCCCCCTTATAAACATTGATGCAAAATACTCAATAAGATACTTGCAAACCAAATTCAAGAACGCATCAAACACATCATCCACCATGACCAAGCAGGCTTCATCCCAGGGATGAAGGGATAGTTCACCATATGAAAATTCATCAATGTAATCCACCATATAAACAAGCTGATCATCTCATTAGATGCACAAAAAAGCCTTTGACAAAATCCAGCACCCTTCATGTTAAAGTCTTGGAGAGATCAGGGATACAAGGTCCATACATAAACATAATAAACCTATATACAGCAAGCCAATAGCCAACAACAAACTAAATGAAGAAAAACTCAAAACAATCCCACTAAAATCAGGGACAAGACAAGGATGCCCACTCTCCCCATATCTCTTCATTATAGTACTAGAAGCTCTAGCTAGAGCAATAAGACACCCAAAGGAGATCAAAGGGATACAAACCAGAAAGGAAAAAGTTAAAGTATTGCTCTTCGCAGATGACATGATACTATACGTAAGTGACCCCAAAAATTCTACCAGAGAACTCGTACAGCTGATAAACTCCTTCATCAAAGTGGCTGGATACAAGATTAATTTTTTAAAAACATCAGTAGCCTTCCTGTATACATATGACAAAACCACACCCTTCACAATAGCCACAAATAACATAAAGTACCAGGGGTAACTCTCACCAAGCAAGTCAAGGACCTGTATGACAAGAATTTCAAATTTCTCAAGAAAAAAATTGAAGAAGATACCAGAGAATGGAAAGATCTCCCATGCATGGGTAGGATTGACATAGTGTTGGAGGCTGGGGATAGTTGAAATGGGCAATGGGACCAGCATAGCTGTTTATAATTTGCAGGCAAATTGATGGAACTAGAAAATATCATCCTTAGTGAGGTAATATAGACCTAGAAAGATACACATGGTATATACTCACTTACAAGTGGGTTTTAATCATATAGTACAAGATAGACATACTACAATGCACAGATCCCAAGAAGATAAATCTGATGGGCACCTTAGGCTTCATGTGGGCCCACTAGTTAGGGGTGTGGGGGGTATCTCTGACGTGAACTATGTTGCCTGCTTTTTTGGTCACTTCCCCCTGATGGGACTGCCCTACTAGGCCACAGGACAGGAAGACAAACCCAGTCCTCATATGAATAGATGAGCTGGTGTGTCTGGGTAGGGGGATCCCCTATTCTGAAGAATAGGAGAGAGGGAATGTGGAGGGAGAGTGGGGATGGGAGGGTCCTACAATCGAGATGTAAATTAAATTAATAGAAAGAAAGGAAAGAAAGAAAGAAAGAAAGAAAGAAAGAAAGAAAAAACAGGCTGAGCAAGCCATAGGGAGCAAGACAATAAGTAACACTTCTCCGTGGCCTCTGCATCAGCTCCAGCCTCCAGGTTCCAGCCTTGTTTGAGTTCCTGTCCTGACTTCATCCAATGATGGACTATGATCTGGAGCATAAGCCAAAAAACCTTTTCCTCTCCAAGTTGCTTTTTGGTCATGATGTTTCATCACAGCAATAGAAACCCTAAGACAAGCATCATGCCTGCCTACCTACCACCATGCTTTCCACCATGATGCTCATGAATGCTCTAACCTTCTGAAACCATAAGCCCCCAAAAAAACTTTCTTTTATAAATTGCCTTTGTCATGGTATTTCACCACAGCAGTAGGAAAGTATCTAAGACACTTGTCTACTAAGCAAGTTTGACGCCAGCCTGGTTACATGAAACCTGTTCAACTCTTACCCCCAAAGAAAAGACAGGAAGAAAAGAGAGGAAATAGTGTATTAAATCAGTTCACAGAACATCACTATTTAAACAATAAACACCACCGAAAACCATCTTGGACCAACATGGTTGACCAAGATGGCAGTTGACTATCCTTCGCTTCATTACAATGATATCTTTATGTCATTAGCTTTGTAAATTTGGCTTCTTCATCATGCATTTGATGCCACAACACACCAAGAAACTCTATATAAGAACAGAAAAACAAGTAGACCCTATTCTACCCATTCCTCCACTAAAATTTACCAGTAAAACACACTACCTATGGGCTGTGGATAAGGCTCAGTTGGGAGGGTGCTAGCATACACAAACTCTTGGGTTTGACCCCAGAGCACATAAACTGGCTATGGTAACACAATAACACATGATGTTAATATTCTCCCTTCAAAATATAGTCCATGTTTTAAGTTTTCATAAACTTCCACGGATGCAGCATATCCCTATTCTTCAGCTCATTCTGAGCTGTGAGAATGGTCACCTTTTCATTTGAATACCAAGGACATGTATACACATAGCATCATAACTGAACACATAGAAAACTACAAGAAGACTTTACAAATCAAGGATCCTCATGAACAGTTTCCTTTGGTAAATATTGTTAATTTATTTATCTTACAATCTACATTTGTTTGTTTGGTGGGGGTGAGGGGTGACAATGTTCATGCCAGAGTGCTCATGTGGAGGTCTGAGGACAACATGCAATAATCGGGTCTCTCCTTGTACCTTCTCTCCTTCTACCATACGGCTCCCAAGGGATCCAGGCTTGGCAGCAAGTGCTTTTACCCAATGAGCCATCTCTCTGCCCCCCAGATTTGACTTTTAATGAAATAGATTTGGTAGCCATGAGTTTGGTAGCAGCGCTCTCTGCCCATAGCATGACTTCTTGAGGAATTACAGAACAACGAGTACTGGCAACTTAGTCAGTTGGTCTATTGGTGTTTTTGTAGTACAAAGACAGTCTCTCCAGGTTATAGAGATTCCCCCAAACCCTCTAAGGTACAGGAAATGTCTTACAACGCATGTCATTGTCAGTAAGACCAAGCCTCAACCTTTACTACAATGCTATACAAAGCAATTCTTCAAGTTATACAGACCTCAGGCAGAACACAGAGTAGAACTTATTTCATCTTCAGCAGGAAATATAACTCAGTTGGGAAGGTGCTCCCTAGTGTGCAAAAAGCCCAGGGTTCTGTCCCTAGCAACATGTGGCCTGGGCATGGTGGCACACATCTGTGATTTCAGCACTGGGAAGGTGAAGACAGGAGGATCAGAAGTTATCCTTTGCTACATAGAGAATTCGAAGCAAATAAGACCCTGTCTCATAAACAAAAATGAACTTGATACCTAGGTATGGTTGTGCATGCCTGTAATCCCAGCACTCAGCAGGCCTCTGAAACAGGAAGATCTTACCTCCGGGCCAGCCTGGGCTACATAACCAGACTCTGTATCCCCAAAACACCACTACCACCAAAAGATTACTGAGTAGAACAAGGACTACATTAGGGAAGGAATAGAGAGGACAAAAAGAGGGGAGAAGAAAAGCAAGCTTGATCAAATATATAGTATAGCATATATAAATAACCTGTACATAGATATCACAGTGAAACTTGTTACTGTGTACATGTGTCAATAATCATAATAAATTGATCTGGATTTGGTCTCAGAATTGTCCATTGTCCTGCTTCTCATGGATGCAGGGTCCTGATCCTCTCACACAAGCATCCTCGATGAAGAGCAATCTGGCTTCAAGTGTCAGTCACACACAAGCACAGAACAGCCCTACAGTCCACTTTGTTGGGTGTGATGCATCTCCTTCAGCAGTTACTTGCTAACAAGACTTTATATGTCTTAACAGTCTGACATCAGCCTTTGATTCTGTGCACCGGGACTGTCTTGCTCTCAATTTCAGCAAGAGCCCAGGTGATTAGATCACCTAAAACCTGAATCCTTACACCATTGCAGAACCAGGGTGGCTATGAAGGACCTTAAGCAAGATAAATATATATATATATATATATATATATATTTTAATAGAATGAAGCAGGACTTTCTGAGGCCTACCACATCTTGACTTTTACTTGTGAGGCAAATTAATTCCAATTTATTTTATTTAAGATAGGGTCTCATGTAGCCCAGGCTGGCTTCAGTCACTATGTAGTAAAGGGTGAACTTGAACTGATTCCCCTGCCTGACTTCCCAAGTGCTATGATTACAGGTATATAGCACCATGCCCAGTTTATGCAGTGACGGGGATTGAACCCAGGGCTTTGTACATGCTGGGTAAGCACTCTGCCAACTAAGCCACATCCCTAGGCCTTAATTGCTGTTTTAGATGTATGAGGTGACTCCCTCACCAGAGCTAATAGAAAGATGGATGAGTTCACTGGAGGAGAAGCTTTACATGAAATATCTTAAGCCCCAGTTCAACTGTTGGCTAATCACTGTCAAAAAGAGCAGCTCAAATTCAACTGTGCCAAAAAAAAAAAAAATAGAGAATGATTGATTTGGGCAGGGATCTGTCAGTATTCAAGTGGACAACACTACTGTGCTCCACCAACATAACACACTCTGTCTTTCCAGGGTGACATTTTCAGCTGGCTCACCCAGGTAGGTTTATCAGGAGACTCTGTTCCTCCAAAGAGGCTGCAGAAGGGGGGTGTTCAACAACTTACTGGAGACCAGCAGGGGGCCCCGCATGAAGTGCTGGTCTTCAAAATAGCAAGGGGGCGGGGGAGGGGTGAGACAGCAGTGCTGCACAAGCATGAAGAGCCAGGGGTAGTTACATGCACAGCTATGATCCCAGCACCATGGGGGCACGTAGACAAAAGGATCAGTGGGGCTCGCTCAGCACAAGCCTAGTTCAGTTCAGTGGTAAGGCAGAAAGCAATGGAGCAGAGCACCAGATACTCCTCTGCTCGCTCATGTGTACACATAGGTACATGCATGTGCGCGTGCACACACACACTACAAACTCAAGCATGCTCTTGCTCACGTGTGCACACACATACACACATACAAAGTTAGGTAGATGGACTGTTAAGCTGATTTTTCTTTAAGAAATGTTCACGGTGAAGAATATTTAATGGAATGGAAAAATGCATGTTACACAATATTAAGCATAAAAAAACATGACATCAAATATTGTGTGTACATAACTTGCTTTCAAGCATTTAAAATAAATGCATTCATAAAAGACAAAAGCAAGATTTAATGTGTGTGTTCAACACCTCCCTTTCTCCACCCACTAATGGCAGGGAGGCTGGAAAAACTGGGAGGAGGATTTAGGCAAAGAAGTTAAATCTGTCAGCATAATAAAGAGCTAGGTGTGAGTTGTTCATTGTGGTGGTGCATGCCTGTGATCTCAGCACTCAGTAGGTGGAGACAGAAGAATCAAGAGTTTGAGGTCTGCCTGGGCTACATAGCGAGACCCTGCCCCAAAAAGAGAGAGGGTAGAGGAGGAAAAGGAAGGAAAAAAAGAGAATGGGGAAGAAGAATAAAAGAAAGAGTGGTGTTAGTGGAGGAGGAGGAGAAAAAAGAGTTGGCTAAAAGGAAAGCTGGCTAAAAGGAAGATTCATGAATAATAGGGCACTTGTCCCCTTTCCATACAAAGTTTGCACCCTGAGATATCAAAACACATCTTTCTTTCAGGAGACTTGTGCCTGAATGGCAGAGGTTTTGAAAGCATCCCAAAGTTGTGACCCCAGAAAAGCCCAGGACAGAAAGTGAAAGCCAGGAGGACAACTGAGCCAGGAGTCTCCAGTTTCACCTGCACAGAGCTGGTTACCACAGCAACAGCCCAAGTGAAAGAAGAGAAGATGTGAAATGGGGCACAGTGCAATCCAGGATAAGGAGGACAGGAAGAGGAGGACAGGTTGGGGGTAGAGGAGGGAAGAGAGGAGGGGTGAGGGAGTGGCACAGAAAGGAAAAAAGAGAAAGTTCTGGTTCTCTGATGAAGCAGAGGATCACCTTAGCCGTCAGTTACCAATGAGGGTGGGAATGTAGCTCGCCAGTAAAGTGCTTACTTAACACCCACAAGCCCTGGGCTCCACCCCCAGCACTACAGAAACCAGCTGTGGTGGTGCACACCTGTAATCTCAGCCCTAGGGAAGTACAAGCAGGAGGACCGAGAAGTTCAATGTCACCCTAAGCTAGACAATGATTTTGAGGCTAGCGGCGCTAAATGAGACCCTGGCTTAAATGATGATGATGATGAAGTAACTAGAGTCCAGCAGGACATCTTTTCTGCTGGCTGATCCTGTATAAGATGTCAGTATCAATCCAAGGCTATCCCTTGAAAGGATGTTGTCAGGATAGCTGTAATTGCTATGACAAGTTGCACCAAACTCATCTATAGCCAAACTCCAGATGAAAGTGACCTGTGTAAATTAGGGGTTCTAACTATGAAGACCGGTTTCAGATATCTAAGTGATCCAGTTATATATATGGTTACTGAAGAAAGACTAAGAAGCAAGGACAGGTGAGATGGCTCAGTAGGTAAAGGTGTTTGCTGCTAATACTGAGTTCAACTGCAGTTCAAGACTGAGTTCAACTTAACTGAGTTCACACATGCACACACACATGCATAAATACATGTAATTTTTTAAAGACTATTCAAGAGAGCTGGTGAGATGGCTCAGTGGAGAAACACTGACAGAGTAAGCATGGGGGTCTTTATTCCTGGGTTTGTGACCACAGAAGTCACAGCAAAGTGGGAAGAAGCATCTGTGTGTAAGCATTGCACTCCTACTGTGAAGTGGGAGGCAGAGGCAGGAGAAGCCTGGGGCAGGCAGCCTAGGCTACGCAGCAATGAACCAAAGACACCGCCTCGGACAAGATGGGAGGTGAGAACTGATGCTCAGAGTTGTCCTCTGACCACACACATGCTATCACACACACACACACACACACACACACACAGAGAGAGAGAGAGAGAGACAGAGAGAGAGAGACAGAGAGAGAGACAGAGACAGAGACAGACAGACAGACAGACAGAGACAGAGAGAGATAGGGAGGGATAGAGAGATAGAGACAGAGAGGGATTATAGCAGCATAAAAGCAAGCCAGAGCAACTTAAATATATTTATTTATATTTTATACACTTACATATATTTGTTTCTGTGCTTACGTGTGAGTACATGCATGTATGTATGCCTAGAAATAACACTCTTTGGGGTAAGGCCTTTCATTAGGCTAAGAATCAACCAATTAGGTTATAAACAATGACTAAGCAAGAGAAACAAAAAGAGACAAGAACTTCTCCTCCTCCTCTTCCCCTTCTCTCCTCCTTTTTCTTCTCCTTCCTATTCCCCCCCTCCTCCTTTTCTTTCCTATCCCCCCCCTTCTTCTCCTGTGAGGCAAGAAGGAGGCTGTCTCCACAGAATGACTTCGTAGAATGAAGATCTGAATACACTCTCCAGGGAATCATGCCAAGAGCACTCCATCACAGCTTAAACTCTTCCTTGACACGTCCCCATTTTCTGTTCTGTCCCTGAAGTGCAGCTGGTATGAAAAGGAGGAAGGCTAAGAATGGGTTTCTTTGAGAATGCTGACCTGTCTATCCCAGCCTCCCCTTAGAAGAGACTCCCTTTTCTCTTCTGCATCCACTTTAAAAATGTTTCCAGAGAGGGCAAGAGCTCCTTATAAGCTGTATAATCCTTATCAATGCAGCTAAGGGGCTGTCAGAGCCGAGGAGATCACATGGCTGTTAAGATAAAGGTTCGACTCTTCCAGGATGGGCTTATCAAGGGTTAGCAGTGGGGCCAGTTTTGTTGCTTCAACTGCATTTAAAAAGTTCATTGATTTGCAGCTAATACCAAGTTGTCATAGTTTCATGAGAAACAGCTTCTGGCGTGCAGAATCAAAGCCTTTTCCTGAATCAATAATGGCAGATTCTCTGTGGTGGGCTGAGCCTTTGCAGAGAAGGGAAAAGCAGAGAAAGACACCCAGGTAGAGATAGGAAGTACATCTGGTGAGACCATAAGACGTCTATTGAAGTTAGCAAGGGTGAATGGGACTTGGGGGACAGCTAGGGTAGAGGAGTGTTTGACTTGCAAGCGTAAGGAACTTAGATTACATGATCTGGGTGTAACAACAATAAATGAATGGATGGATAGATGGATGAATGAATGAATGGGAAATATCTCTGTTGGTAAAATGTTTGCCTTTTAAGTACAAGGACCTGAGTCCAGTACGTACTTCTAATCCCAGTCCTGTGGAGGTGGAGACAGGAGAATCCTTGAAGCCAGTTTAACCTAATTAGTCAGTTCTTGGTCTAAGGAGAAGCCTTACAACAAAGGATGTTGTTCTCGGGCTTCCATACATGCATGTACTCACATGCAGGCACATAAATATATATATACATACATACATATATATACATACATATATATACATACATATATATATATATACACACAAGTACATAAAACATAAATAAAAACATTAAAGTTTTGCTCTGGCTTTCTTTATGCTACTATGAACACTCTGACCAAATGCAACTTAGGGGAGGAAAGGATATATTTGGTTTACATTTCCAGGTCAGAGTCCGTCATTGAGGGAAGTTACGGCAGAAACTCAAGACAAAAGCTTAAAGCAGAAACTATAAAGAAAAGCTCTTTACTGGCTGTCTCCAGGGCTCATGCTTAGCTAACTTTTTTGTACAGCCCAGTATCATCTGTCCAGAGGATGGTGTTACCCACAGTGGGCTGTGCACTCATACATCAGTTATCAATCAGGACAATCCCTCATAGACATGCACACACTCCCTCAACTGAGGTGTCCCCTCTTAGATGACTCTAGGCTGTGTTACGTTGAAAACTAAGGCTTACTAAAAATGAGTCTAAACTCAAATTAAAAATAAATAGAAAATACTTGCATTCCATTAGGTACATGTGTGTATACATGTGCACACCCATCATGTTATCCATCCACAGGCCAGCAAAGAAACTATACCTTAGGATGTTTGTAGATCTTTTGAAGCATTTTCTCAGCCTGCTCCATTTGAGTTTCGTAGTGTCCCAGTTAGTCTGACAGAGTTGTTATTTTTATCTCCCTTTGAATAAGAAGAAGACCGTGTCTTAGAACAACTCAGAACATTCATCTCAATTCTGCTGGTGCCCAGGGCAGACATTACTAGTTGACCAAAGTACTTCTTTCCCAAGAAGTTCAGACTGAGCCTCTAAATCCTTCCCTCAGCCTACCTCCCAGCAGGCACTATCAATTGATAAAAGATTACATGAAAAGGTCTAGCCTGGATCCAAGTGATCTACCCAGTCATGAGCCCCTGTAATTGATGTATTAAGGCCAGGCCATCCGTTTCTTGTTTCAGGAAGACATTTTTACCCTTGAAACATGAGCTTGATATCTTTATCAAAGCCAAAAGCTACTGCCCTTGGGAATTTTAGCTTTTTTTTCCCCCACACAACTGCCAGTCTCCATCCACAGTTACAATTTATGGATGTTAACTCATCACACAGCTTCTAGAATCTTTAAATTACATTGTGGTTCACATTGTATTTCTGCCAGACTATGTCCCTCTAGAAATGGTGGGCAGCTGTAAGGATCTTAACTCTGACAACTGAATTCTTAGCCATGCATGGTGATGCACAACTATGGACGATCCCAGCGCCTGAGCAGTTGAGGCAGGTAAGTACAGAGTGTAAGGTCATCATGGGCTACCTCGTAATTTCCAGGCCACCTTGGGCTACATAGTGAAATTTAAGTAATTATTAAACCCAAATCATGAATACAGTTTCAGAGAGTGTCTGGGTGAGAAGACAAAAAAAAATGGCAATCAGAGTTGGGGAGGAGACATATTTGGCCGAGTGCTTACCTGGCATACATGAATGCTGGAATTTCATCCCCAGCACCACATAAACCCGGCATGGTGCCATACACTTAGAGTCTAGCACTCAAGAAGTGTAGGCAGGAGGATCAGAGAAAGTTCAAGGCCAGACTAGGCTTCATGAGGTCTCAGAAAGAAAAAAAAAGAAAGAAAGAAAGCAAAGAACAGAACAGAAGAGAAGAGAAGAGAAAAAAAAAGACAACTTGGTAGCCCTCTATTTAAATTGCTTAGCAGCACCTAAAATAGATTATCACTGAGTCTGTTCAGAAACAGAAGTGCTGGAGTGTTCTCTGGGTGTATGTGAGGGGGTGGGGTAAGCATTGAATAGTCTTCAAGATCACAGTCAGGTGAAGGGAAACATGGAATTTATTACGCTCCCTGAAATGCCTCCATTCAGGTACCACTGTGTTTCAGGAGGTTTCTGTTCTGTGAGAGACAATCTGCTTGCATTGTTAGAAGGCTCTTATGTAAGCCCAACCCCATACTCCATCTATCAAATCCCATTTTAATGCCAACTTTTTCTTCAGTAAGTCATTCAGTCGCTGAACACTCTTTTGCATCGATGACTATGAGAGACAGAGTCACAAAAATCTCCAGCATCCTCTCTCTTTCTCTCCCCACCCCCTGTATGTTTATGTGTGTGTCTATAGGGGAGCATATCTGTCTGGTGGTGCATATGAGTGTGGAAGCCAGAGGTCAACCTTAGGAAGGGCCATTCATTTTGTTTCTTGTTTGGTTTGATTTGGTTTGGTTAAGTGTATGTATATATGTACACTCACACACAAAATGGACATACTTGTCTTGGTGCATATAAAGTCAATTCTTGCCTTCTACCTTTACCTGGGCTTGGGGGATCAAACTTAGCTCACTAGGCTTGCACAGCAAGCATCCTTACCCACTGAGAACCCCACCTTATTTTCTGAGTCAAGATCTCTCACTGGCCTGTGGCTAGGCTGGCTGGTGGGCAATCCCAGGAATCTGCCTCTCTATACCCCCAGTGCAGGGAGTACTAACAGGGCACCACCCACCCCTACTGGCTTCTTAATGTGGGTTCTGGGGGTGGAACTCAGACCTTACACTTGTGTTGCAAGCTCTTTGCTAAGAGAAAATCCCTAGCTCTGCATCTCTTCTTCTCTCTTCTTAGAGCTTTAGGACTTCAGCGGTAATGTTTGCCCAGAGAACCTAAACCATAGGAACAAATCCTAGGGAAGATGTCCTAAGGGTTTGTTGTTTGGGGACGCCACCACTACCACCACCGGAAAAGATGGTAATTGTATAACCCAAGGGCTGAAAGAAACCAAGGCTGATAGGAGAAAGAGAGGAAAGGTACAAAGAGTCAGGATGTCACACACACACACCAAATCTTAAAAAGAAGCAGGCCAATAGACTCTTCAGTCGTGTATCCCCCTGGTAAGTTTCCCGTGCTCCTCTAAACCTGTGCTCCTGCAAGCAACTATAGTAAAAATTCACTGGGTCTCTCTCACACACACAAAAGAAAGCAAACACAATTAACGCTCTTTAAAAATCACCATGAAAATAGATGGGTGACTAGTTAGGAAGAGAAAGGGAATCGGCAGAATGGGAGAAGGACATGACAGGGTAATTAATGGGATGTGTGCAAGCAAAACACACCGTGCACATGTATGAAAATGTTGTAATGAAACCCATTATTATGTGTAACTGATATGTAACAATAAACTTTTTGAAATATAGGCTGAAAGGAACAAATGATAGAAATAATCCCTGAGAGTGTTGTCTTAGAGATGGTCTAAAATCCACCTGGTTTTGCTATGATGTCCCACTGGAGAGCCTAAAGGACAGCAGTGGGCCTCATGAGACAGTTCCATGAGTCAAAACACATAAGGACTTGAGTCAAAACCCAGGCTCCTACATACAGAGCTGGCGTGGCTGCCTGTGTGCTTGTAACCCCATTTCTGGGACTTACTGGCTGCCAGCTGTCTTAAGGGAATAAGGTGAAGAGTAATAGAACAGAATACCCACCATCTTCCAGTGACATCTGTGCACATAGTGGTATGCGCCCACACATACACACACACACACACACACACACACACTGGTGTTCAGGCTGCCTGGGAATACTTTACAGGTCAGATGACCAGCTGCCTCTTCCCTTACTTAAATAAAGGACACTAGCTTCAAAGGACAAGGAGGCGAGCCCATCTGCTCTCCCTGATGGCAGTGGGCAAACGAGTTTCAGCGAAGTCCCAAGCCTCAGCCATGTGGACCGCCAGCACACACCTCCCCAGGATCTACATCTGGCTGCCAAATGCATCTCACTCCGGCCACCCACACACCCTGCATCCAGCAGCCATCTCCCCATCCTCCTGGCTGCACAAAGACAGCAATTGCCACAAGCAGGGCTATTGTTCCTTTGGCATTGGCATCAAAGGCCCAGGCCAGCTCCCCTTTATCTGTCAGCTGCTATTTACAAGGAAAAGAGAAGAAAAGAGGCAAGCCAATGAGTTCCTCAGAAGGAATAATCTGTGCGTGTGGGAGGTTTATCATAGCCCTGAGTTAACACAATTCCTTTAATTTTTTAAAAAGATTTATTTTAAAATGTGTGTATGTTAGTGTGCACACACGTGTTTGCATCCTGAAACCAGAAGTGTCAGAGCTTCTGGAGCTGAGTTGCAGATGAGTATGAGCCAGCTGGCATGGGTGCTAGCGTCTGTACTCAGGTCCTCTGCAAGAGCTGCTTGCACTCCTAACCTCTGAGCCATCTCTCCAGCCATGATGTGATTCCAATAACAGTTTGTAATGCTGTTTACCACGGAGAACTCCACGGCCGCATTCCAGAATGTCATGGTGCCTGCTTAAAATGGGCTTGTTTCCCTGGTGGAGAGCTGCTGAGAAAGTTCTCATTTTTGCCTGCTTATGTGGAACAAGGTTTTTTCTGGGGTGGGAGGGAACAGGTTATCCTATTGACCTTAACTTTTTCCCTCTGCAGCTGCATCAAAAATCCTCAAAGCCTCTTTTGCAAGCTCCCAGGTACTTTTGCCTCACCCCAGTCTATCTCATCCTACCAAGAGGGATGTACCCTCAAGAAAACATTCATGGTAGACAGAGAGGAGAGCAGTCAAGAGCACTTACTGCTTTTGCAGAGGACCCAAGTTCAGTTTCCAGTTTCCATATAGGGCGTCTTACCTGTAACTGTAGTTCTAGAAGATCCAACCTCTTCTGGCCTCTGTGGACACTCATGTGAGCAAGCACAGGAGTGTGTGTGTCTGTCTGTCCATCTGTTCGTCTGTCCATCCATCCATTTGTCTGTGTGTCTGTCTGCCCATCCATCTGTTCGTCTGTCTGCCTGTGTGTACATGAATGTGTAAATGTGCATCTGTGTATGGAGACCAGATCACAGCCTCAAGTGTTGGCCCTTGCCTTCTGCCTGGTTTGTTTGATACAGGATCTTTTGTTTGTCACTGCATATACAGAGTACCTGTCCCACAAGCTTTTGGGGATTCGCCCATCTCCACTCCCTGTCTCCCCAAAGGACTTCTGGGATTCCAGATGCATATCACTACATCTGGCCTTACATGAGCTCTTGGCATGTGAACTCAGGTTTTCATGCTCACACAGCAAGCATATTACCCACTCGGCCACCTCTCTAGACTCCTGAATAATTTTGGTACACATTTATGAGGAAGGGGGAAATTCAGTGTTGAAGGGAACTTTGGAAAGACCCTTTGCAAACCTTTATCATGCACTTTGCTCATAGCTGTGAGCAGATATCTGACATAAACAACTTAAAGCAGAAAATATACAGGTTTGAGATTGTGCTTTCAGAGGTGTCAATCGGCCATGGAGTGGGGAAGAACAGGAGCAGAGAGCAGCCAGGAACTGAAAGATGAAATACAAGAAGGGGGCAAGACAAGATATCCCTGCAAGACCCACCCCAATAAAGGAACTTCCTCCAAATTTCCACCATTCTAATAATGTCATTATATTACAAGTCCATCAAGGGATTCATCTACCAATTAGGGCAGAGCCTCCATGATCTGTTTGTCTCTGGAAATAACCTCACAGACAGCCCTAGAGCTACGCTAAATTAATCTCCTAGGTGGCTCTCAATCTACTCAAGCTCATGGTCACGATTAACCACCACAACGCCACAGAGAAGCCTGAAAAATCACACGTAGAAATGGATACTAGAGCTCCTATTATCAACTTGACATCACCTAGGAGACCCTCTAGGCATGCCTGTCGGGGGGGGGGGGTTCTAGAATAGGTTCATTTCAGTGAGAAGACAACACTTGAATGAGGGCTACATCCACAGTCTTATTTATTTATTTACTTATTTATTTATTGTTTTTTATTTTTTAAAGATCAAATCCCGTACATTGCCCAAGGCTGACCTTGAACTAACTGTACTCCAGACAAGCCTTGAATTTGTGATCTTCCTGCCTCAGCTGATACTGTATTACTGTATCACTGGGCCTAACTCCAAATCTGACATGCTTAGCTTCACATATAACCTCAAGTGACCATGTGGATGCTGTAGGATGCTGTAAGCACTCAACGTTTTCTCAATTGTTAAGACAAAGAGCGGCTCCGTAATAATCATCTGGGAGTGATCTGATATACGAGAAGGATATAGTAGATCATTCATGTCCTGAAGAAGCCATGCTTTGGTATTCAGATTAGTCTGAATATAAGCAGAAAGAGGTTTCTGGGACTCAGAGCACATAGCAGGCATGTGCAGTGTGCTGGTTGAAAGGGATTGGAGAAGAAGGTCCTTATACTATCTCTCCATCTCCTACCATGAATAACCCTCTAGTGTGGGCATAGAGTCTATTAGAAGCCTCCAGGAGTTTGTGTCTGAAATTGGAAAGTTACCATAGCACCTGCAGAAGAAATAAAATCTGATGGCTCACTTTTCAAAAGTGCTTGGAGCCATCTTAGGTCCAAGTACAGATAAAACACTGAGCCCTGTAAAGAGTATGCTGGTCTAGCTAAGCCTTCCCCACACCCAGGCTCTGCTGTCACCCAACCACCTAACCCAGAGGTTGACAGTGGAAATTACTAACAGCCAAGCCCACCCTGATGAACTGCAGATGTGAGAAGCTTTAAAATTAACAGGATTTAAAGTGTAGACCTGAACCCAGGCACAGTCTTTGTTGTTGTTAAGAAAGTGGCAGAGGGGAAGGTAAGGCGAAGATGATTGGTGCCAAAGAGGAAAGGGAGGAAGGGGCTTGCAAGAGCCTGAAAAGCTTTTCTTTGCTCTTCTGGGCTGCAGTCTGAATTTCCAAAGCTGTAAGATTAACTGCCTTGCTTTGGAAACTCCAAGTCTCCAGTGCTCTTGTGAAGAACTCACAACCTAAATGACTCTTGGCCAGGGGCCTAGAGTGAGTGGCAACAGAGACCCTCAATCAGACAGCTCAGGTGAATCTTTCTCAAACTGGCATGAATGTTTTTTTGGAGCTCTGTAGAAAAGTTGTAAATATGACTTTGCCCACCCATCCCACTAGTGATGTGACCAGTGTAACAGAGAGAGAGAGAGAAAAAAAACAGGGCTAAGTTTGTATTCTTATAAGTGCCTAGACAGACAGCTTAGATCTGCTGTTGACTTCTGATTTTCTGTCTATTGTCAAAGGCAGAGGTAAAATCCACAACTACTATTGTGTTACCTCCTGCCTTCCTTTTATCTCTCTAAAACTTACCATATGTATTTAGGTGATTTGATTATTAGGTGCATATGTATTTGCAATTATTATTATTATTGTCTTGCTATATTAACACTTATCATTTTACAATGATTGTATTGATCTTTCAGTTTTTAAATCACATAGCATATCTGATATGTCCATGTATATTCAAGTCTTCTGTGTGTGTGTGTGTGTGTGTTTGCTTGTGAGGGCTGTGGATGGTGGTAGTGGTGGTGGTTGAATGGGGAGCACACCCTGCTCTTTAGGCCTATGTATTTAGACATTTGAGTGTTGGTGGCTCTGGAACCCTTAGGAAGCCAGACTTCCTGGAGGAAATACATTCTGGGAGCAAATTTTAAGGTTTTATATCATGACCCCACTTCCTGTTCTCTCTCTGCCCCACCCCTTCCTAATGACCCCTCTGCTTCCTGGCTGCCATGCCTTCTGCATACCACGCCTTCTACATCATGATGGGCTAGACCTCCTAAGCATTAAAACTGTATTCTACTCTTCATTGCCTTTGGTAATGCTGTTTTATCTCAGCAACAGAAGAGCAATTAAGACATAGAATGTATTTTGTATCAGAGTGTATAATGGCATAGAATATCTTCAAAAGGTTATAAGTGGTGCCAAGTATAAGAAACTAAGTCAAATCCTAGAAACCCATGGGTTCTTTTCCTAGTTCTATGAGCCAGAGCTTATGTGCAAGGAATGGAGAATGGACAGACTTCAGTCCTGCCCACATTCAGGATGGATAGGTCTGGCCTCTTCCATTTAACTTCTCTGGAAACACTCTCCCAGACAAGTTCAGAGATGGGTCCCTTGGGTGAGCCATTAAGTTGACAATTAAGATTAATCATCATTGGGAAGGGGTGCATTTCTTATTATAGTCCCTAAGGCTTCCTAGTTTTTACCAATTTGGGGCACAAATGATGGTGCATTTGTAGGTAATACCAAATGAATCTAGTGCTAAAGCCTACTTCCATAACGTCAGATTTCTGGCTCCAATGCCTTACCCATTATAACTCTCATGGGAGTGCTCAGAAGGTCTTTAAGGGTAGGGAATGTAGCTCAGTAGTAAAGCATTTGCCTATAGTCTCCCCAATAAGAGCCTGGAGCTGTGATTGGGAAGAGGTGTAGAGCACCTGCCTAGAACCTCCCAGTGAGAGACTAGGGGCGTGGCTCAACAAAAGAGCATTTGCCTAGCACGCAAAAAACACTCAGCCTGAAAGTCCAGTTTGAGGCACAGAAAAGGAGGAATGGAGATAGAGAAAGAGAGGGAAGAGGAAGAGAAGGAAGAGAGTCTCCACAGTGTGACCTCAACCTTCCCCTAGGGCTAAGAGCTCTGGCAAGCTTCTAAGTATGCTACCCATTCTGGGACATCCTGTTACTTTACACAGAGAAGCAAACAGCCTTTTGTTATTTTTCTTCTTTGATCTGGTGACCGGAAGACATTAAGATATTCAGGCAAAGGAACAGCCTGGGGTTCAGAAACCAGGATGGCCGGTATGTACTGCATTTTTATGAACCCAAGTAAGTAGCACACAAACCAACATGTCTAATAACTGCCTTTAATCAACAGTACATGGCTCTGTGGTTCCGCCGTGGCTTTAAAATTGAAATACATAATATAACTCACACAGGCTATTTTTTCAGTGTTTTCCCTTAGAGCTAATTGTACCAGACTGTCAGGGAAGATCATGATTACTGTTTGCTCTGGTAGTTTGGACCTGGCAGAAGACAGCAGGAAGAAACTGCTCTACGATAACATTGGCCTTTCCCCAGATTCAGCAAGTGCTGCTTGTGGCCAAGGTGTGATGGGGGAGGTGTGAGGAGCAAGAAATAAAGGCATAGGGGTAGGAATGACTGGGAAGGCTGGAACCCAGGGACCTGTGCATGCTAAGCAAGCATTCTGCCACTGAACCAAGCAAGCATTGCAGGCATGCTAAGCAAGCATTCTAGTCAGGAGCTCTACTGCTGAGCCACACCTGCTTGGAAGCAGGTACCCTAGAACTGAATGAAAACCCAAATCCTAGAGAGGCTGTTTGGAAGAAATTACATATCCATAGGAGGAATTTAATCTATTCCTGTAGTTTAATTTTTTAATTGGATTTTTTTTCCTTGATACAGGATCTTAGCATGTTGCACAGGTTGGCTTAAAATTCAAGATCCTTGTGCCTCAGGCTACAGGCATGTGTAGGCTGGCCTGGAAAAAAAAAAAGCGTGTATGTGTATGTTTCTGTTTATTTTTTTCTCTTTTTGAAATTTATTATTTTATGATGCAAAAAAGGAAGGAAAATGTAACACAAAATCTGGATATGGTAGCACATGGGTAAAATTCTAGCCCTTGGGAGGTTGAGAAAGGAGACTTGTGAAGTATAGTTCAGTCTGTGATAACATTAATACCCTGTCAGAAAGAAAGGGGGAAGAGGGAGAGATGGAGGGAGGGAGGGAGGGGGAGAGAGAGAGAGAGAGAGAGAGAGAGAGAGAGAGAGAGAGAATATCCTATAGACACCTATGGACCAGGCACATTACTTAACAGTATGGCAGTTTGCTACATAAATGATGAGGCAGTTTCACAGAGGAAGAGAATGAGGCTCAGAAAGGCACTACTTTCCTCAGCAGAAACTGTGTGTTCTGCAGCTTCCACCCATACTTCGCACACAGAATGCCAACGTGTCTCACTGGTTCAGTCTTCAGGTTCACGGTGGCCTAAGAGTCCATTTGATCTGTCATTCTGACCCTGGCCCCTGCCTCTTTATATATCAGCACCTAGAAGTCAAAATGTTCAAAGAAGAAATTAAAGAAAATATGAAGTGATTTCCCTGTATGACGTTAAAAATATGCCTCCAAGTACATGCCAGTTTATATATATGTATGTATATATATATACCTATACATATACATATATATTTTTTAAGTGAAAGCTTTAGAGAAAAATATAGCATTGAAGTGAAAATGACCTTCTGAACTCCAATCAAAAGAAAAGGGCTGCCTGAGAGGAGAGAAACCAGAGTTTTAGAGGAAGCAGAGTACAGAAGAAATCTTTACAGGGAAGTGGTCATGGTGCACAAATTGTCCTCTGGCTTCCACATAAGTGCCATGGCAAGTGTACACATGTGTGTGCACACTCATACATACAATACTTACCTGCAATTTAAAAATTTTTAAAGAATGAACTAACCCAGAAATGACGGCACACACCTCTTATGCCAACACTTAAGAGGCTGTATGTCCAGTTCAGAGTCAGCCTGTGTTACATGAGAAATGGCTCAGTGGTTAAAACCACTGGCTGCTCTTCCAGAGGACCAGAGTTCAGTTCTCAGCACCCACACAGGGGCTGACTGTAAGTGGTTTCAGGGCACCTAACACTCCCCTTATGGCCCTCCTGTGGTGCACTTACATGCATGCAGGCCAAATACTCATACACACAAAATAAAATACAAAAGAAAAAACCCTGAAGAGTTTATTTAAATTGAGGGTTTGTTATTATTTCTGAGTTGAGTATATGTGTGTGTGTGTCTGTGTGTGTGTGTGTGAGAGAGAGAGAGAGAGAGAGAGAGAGAAAGAGAGAGAGAGAGTGACTATCCACATGCATGCTCATGCAGAGGTCAGAGAAAGGTATTGTGTGTCTTTATCACTCTCAACCTCCGTTTTTGAGCCACAGTCTGTCACTAAACCTAAAGCTTGTCAGTTTGGCTATGCTGACTAGCCAGAAAACTCCTAGGATCTGCCTGTCTTTGACCCTCAACATTGGATTGGGGTTACAGACACAAGTAGCCATGCCTGGCTTTTTCCATAGTGCTGGGGATTTGAATTCAGGCTCTTTTGCATTCACAGCAAGCACTGTCACCCAACTAGCCATCTCCCTAGTCCCTGACCTGAGATGAATAACTTTTGAGACTCCCTGTAATTTGGGGAGTCAACTCTTTCACTAGCTCCCTTCTTCTGTAGCTTACCTACCCCTCCAGCATTCACACACACACACACACACACACACACACACACACACGCTGCAATCATGGGCACTTCTACCCCTGCCCCTAGGCTTACATTTTTTTCATGTCACTTAAATCGACTTTGTCCACATGAAGGGAAACAGAGCACTCTTAAAGATGCCCCTCTGTGGTTCCTCCGCTTAGCAGCTCGTTAATTCTCAAGAGGGGTGCATTGAAAGCGCGTAGTGCCTTGATCACATCGTGATGTTATTCTTTGATTCTCAGGCTGCTCTTCTGAATAATCAGTTGTGAAATTTTTTTCTTTCTTTTTTTTAAATTTTTTTTAGGAAAAGAAATCGCTAACCTCTTCATTGGTCTTCAGTGTGGTGGCTCCAACAAGCTGTCACAAATAGAGTTCCGTAACAAATGAGATTAGACCTCTCTTCATTACTCAGCCTTTTCATTCGCATACAGTAACCGTCTTTCAAGAATTGTGTCAACCAAATCCTGAGTCAGAGACGGTGAAATTCAAAAATATGCACGTGGTCGCACCTGCTCTTTCCTGGCTACCATGGAGAATCTTGGATTTGGATATACAACTCCTTGAAATTTTATTTTTAAAGTAAACAGAGATTTGCTTGCAAGTGGAGAAGTCCAACATGTACCCAGACTGCACAGTAGTGAAGAGAATCTCAATTCAACAAAATCCAGACCTGAAATTTTCATTCTATCCCAAAGCATTCAAAGCAATAATCTACACTGTGCCCCGCCAAGTAGTGAGTGGCTCTGCTGGGAGGATTAAAAGATTATTTTTAATCCACTGGAGCCCGATCCACTGCCCCTCTAGCAGGAACATTAATAACTATAATGGACTGAGTTCTCATACCGTTTTTCTTCAAGATTCTCAAAATGGTTTTGCCAGATGTAAATAACCAAATCAGAGATTAATTTTTAGAGCCAGGAAAAGCCATTGAGATCCACTAGACACGGTTTCGTAAATGTGAAATTTAAGGGGCAATGAAGTTCAAAGGCTTGATATAGATCACATAGGAACAAACTGGCAAAGCTGACTCTAACCCTATGGGAACCCTGGAGTGCTTTCCTTAAAAACACAAGTTCATAGACTTGTATTCTCCTAGCAACAGTACCTGGAAGTTTACTCAAATGTTCCACACCAGGAATGGGAGTGCAGTTGAGTGCTTTTCCAGAATTCCCCAGTAGGGACTGGGGGTGTAGCTCTGATCACCTGCCTAGAATCCCCCAGTGAGGGGCTGGGGTGTGGCTCAGTGGTAGAGTGTCTGCCCAGGCTTAGAGTGCATGGGGCCCAGGCTTCCATTCCTTCCATCATAAAAATAAAAAGATAAGTACATAAATCAACATTGAAAACCCTGCTGTAGAGCCACAGAGCCAGCATTTGCACTTGAACAGAACCTCAGTATTGCATGTGGTAATGTCTAAGAAGCCTTGCTTTCCACCTCACTGCCTTAGTCCCACAGCTCTGGGACCTTTGCACTTGACATTAGTTCCACTTCTTGAACATGGCCAAGTAAGTCACATAAAATAAGTACAACCATAGCGTGGAAAGCATGGGGACTGTAACTCAGTAGTAATGCAAGAATATGGAGGACCAAAGTTATAACTCCCGGTCCTAAGACATAAATAGGTAGAAATGGAAGCGTTAAGCTGGGCATTACACACCTGTAATCTTGGCAGTGTAGAAAACTGTGACAGGTGGAGCTCAAGTTCCAGAACAGTCTAGGCCGTATAACAAGACCCTGTCTTGAAATGAGAAGAAAGGGGCTTAGTTGGTAGCATGATCACTTCAGCATGCATGAAGCCCTGGGTTCCATCCCCACCATTGCAGAAACTGGAATTGGAAGCACACACTTATAATTCTAGCACTCAGGAGATGGAAGCAAGAAACTGCCCAGCAGCTAAGAGTTCATGCTGCTCTTGCCTAGAGCCTGAGTTTGGTTTCCAGCTCCCATACAATGATGCTCATAGCTGCCTGTGTGTACCTCTAGCTACAGGGACTCTGATGCCCGCTTCTGACCACCAAGGCCACATGCTCTCATGCACTTGACCACACATTAAAAAACAAAATTCAACATTGTTCTCTGCTATATATCAAAATCCAGGCCAGCCTGGGATACGAGACCCTGTTTCAAACACAAGGGAAAATTAGTGACATTTCTCAAGCTGTGCTGTCGATGTTTTCAAAACAAAGCAACCCTTCTTGTCAATTAAGTTTCTCCTAATACTTCCCTCACCTGGTTGCATCTTAATGAAAGGTCCCATTGCCCCTTCCCACTGCCTGGAGAGGGGATCACCTGTCTGCCTGTTAGTGCTGCTGAAGACAGCGGTCCTAGTTAGTGGATGTTCCAACCACAATCGCCTAACACTGAGCAGCAGGGATCCGTTCTGAGAAACCCATCCTCAGCTGATTTTGGCGTCATTCAGGCATCACATAGTGCACTTAAACAAGGTGAGGTGGGGGGCAGGTACACACTGTATTTGGCTCCTTGACACAGTCGAGAGATGCAATAAACACCAGGTAGAGAAGGCGGCTGCTGGCCTATCACTGTGCTGCAGTAAATTTTGCTTTTGGAGGACAGAGGACGCTCTAAAATAATTATGAAAGGACAGTAAATTGTAAAGCAGTGAGGCATTTGTTGTACCACACAGGGAGGGCATGCAAGGCATTAGCCATATGTGCTATGTTGTATGGACAGGAAGTGCAGCAGGCTTGTAGCACCAGCATTTATGTATGTCATGCTATGGTGGGATGTCAGCACCATTGCTAAATTGAATCTGGAATTTCTCCCATAGGCTCATGTGTTGAACACTAGGTGCTATTGCGAGAAGTAGTCACTATTGCGTCCAAAGCTTCACTTTAAAGAGTAGGTTTTGTCCTTGGACTGTTTCTACTCTTTCCTCTCCTCTGATACCCTCCCCACTCTCATTCCTCTCTTCCACCTCCTCTCTACTCCTCTCCTTCCCCTAGTCCTCCTTCTTCCTGTTCAATCCCCCTCCCTTTCTCCTTTCTTCCCTCTCCCTCTCCTACCTACCCTTCACTTCTTTTCCTCCTCTCCCTCCTCCTCCTCCCTCCTCTTCACCACCTGCTTCCTGTCTGCTGTGAGGTGAACAGCTTAGTTCCACAATGTGCTCCCTCCCTGTCATGTCACCAGCTTCAGCACAGATGCCCCAGGCATCATAAGGCTCAGTGCTCCATGACTGAAGCCTTCAGCCTAAATACATCTAACCCATGTTTAAGTTATTTATGTGAGGTATTTTGTCACAATGATGGAAAGCTGATTAACACACTAACCAACAGAATTTTTCAACTACATCATATGAGATGGTGATGGTGGTCCATGCCCTTAGTCATTGACTGAGATGTTAGGCCACATCTGTTTTCACATTTTTTAAATGTCGGTTTCCCAACCTGGGTGGGGTTGTGCTCTCTTATAATCCCATCACTAGAGAAGCAGAGACAGGAAGATGAAGAATTTAAGGTCAGCCTTGGCTACATAGTGAGTTGGAGGCCAGCCTAAGCTGTATAAAACCTTATCTCAAACAAAGCAAAGCAAAGCACATTTGGTTTGTGGATGCAGCTTAGTAGAATATTGCCTAGCACACTCCGTCCCAGCACTGTGAACAGAATAACAACAACACTTTGAAACCAAACATGATAGTGTATGCTTGCAATTCCAACACTAGGAAGGTAGAAGCAGGAAGATCAGGAGTTCAAGGTCAGCCTGAATGAGCTAAATGAGACCCTGTCTCAAAAATGATGACAGCAACAATAGTTAAGTGTGAGTTTTTCCTGCTTTCCTGTTATTCTAGCTTTAAGTCTAACTCCTCCTACACCGGAGACACTTTCTCTCTGATGGCTCTACTTTTTTGTCTGTCTGACGCGTGGAGCCCCGCCAGAGCTCACAGAAGGGGGCTCAGAATCCAGGGGCAGACAGTCCCCTTGTCTACAATTGTGCTTCCATGCACATTTTGAAATTTCAGATCACTCCATATGTCTGCAGACGTGCCTGAGACCTATATTGAGACAGATCAAAGCCACACACAGGTGCAAAGCTCCAAAGCACCAAAACTGAGCCAAGAGGGCCCAAAACCTTTCTCTCCAAAGTCTTGTTTGCTCACAGTCTGTGCCTCTGATTCATTTCTTTGCATATGATTATATTTTCCCTCTAATTGTGCATTTATTTTTTAAAAAGGCACCTCATGGGTAACCCAACAAATGTGCAAACTGTTTCATAATTAAAGAGATTTCTATTCCCTAAAACCTGGTGTGTGTATGTGGTGAAAACCTTGTATCTTAATGGAATGTGTGGCTGAAGAGCCAGAACTCTACTCAGTAGCAGCAGCTGAAATGATGCTCAAGAGTATCTAGTCCTCATTCTGGAAGCTGAGTTGCACACGGCCATTATCAAGTTCACTCATTCATTTGCAGCCCATTCCTTATAGCTTTTTTTTCAAGGGAAGTTCTATCTGCCAGGCTGTCCTCACTATCACTAGCTGCTAGGGACAACCCTGAGCTTCTGATCACCCAGCCTCTACCTTCTGAGTGCTAGAATTCCAGGTGTGCACCAACAAACCCATTCTCAAACCCAGGGCTTTACAGAGGCTGGACAAGCACTCTAGCAACTGAACTACAGCCCCAGATTGCCATCCCTTTTAGTGACACAACATGATTCTTTGGGGAAAAAGACAAAAAGGATATTTGGAGAAGACAAAATTCTTAACTAAAAACATTCTGGGTCCCTAAGTTATTCTTTTTCTTTTTTTTTAACTCATCTGAGAGACATTTCTCATTCCATAGCAGGTGTCTGGCTATGAATATTATAACCTAATTAATGATATGACTGTTTATAGGTATGACTTGCATGTAGAACATTAGTAATAATCATTACAATTAGTGTTAACAAGAATGGATTTTCTATGTCTAGAGTCACAAAATAATTTGTTTAATTTGTTTCAGATCCTCCTCCCAGCCAATGAACAGAGTAGATAAGTGAGATTGCTAGATGGATTTTGGGTTTTTCTTTTATAAGTAAAGGAAGTTTGTTTAAAGACATAAAGTGTATGGTGGCACACACTTCTGATCTCAGTACTTCAGAAACAGAGGCAGGCAATCTCTGTGAATTTCAGGTTGGGCTAGCCAAAACTATATAATGTGACCCTGCCCCAAATAAACAAACAAAAGTATTCGCTTTTACTTTTAATTATGTGTATGGGTATGTGCACAAAAGTGCAAGTTCCCAAGGAGGCCAGAAGAGGGCGCCAGCTTTCCCTCTAGTTGCCTGTCATTAGAGGCAATCGTGAGGAAGTTTTATAGATAAAGAAGCATAAGTATCTAAATAATCCATAGATAGACAAAACCTTACAGTTTATGTTTGAACCTTACAGAATGGCAGGAAAATGTAGATAATCTCAGGTGCTAGATCTTATCTACAGATAGTTTTTGGGGGGGTTGTTTGTTTTTAAGCACTTGAAATATCTACTATGAGTACTGTGTAGTCAGTTGAATTATCTCAAGATCCATATCTAATGGACAGAAACAGCCTGATAACTGTCTATCATGTATGTTACCCAAACTGTACAAACTGCACCATCATCGCTTTGACACAAACTCTCTGATAAAAATCATGGTCTATGATAACTCGGTGTAGGACTGAAAACCCTATTCAGGGAAACAGGGACTGTTTCAGTCATGATCTTGATGGCTGACTCTTTGACCCTCCCCCATACAAGCCGGGGAGTGACAGACTGGCTAGATTCCAGGGCAGGACTTTGCAGCCAGCCCTGAGGAGACAGGATAAGCTGGGGTTGGATGGAAGGGAAGGAGGTCCTCCCCTGGTGGTGGACTTGGAGGGGGCGGGGAAGAGGGAGATGAGGGAGGGAGTGGGAGGGTAGGAGGGAATGGGAGAGGGGGCTACGCCTGGGATTCAAAGTACCTAACCTGTGATTGAGATAAAAATAAATAAATTTAAAAAAATTTAAAAAAAATCATGGTCTATGTTTCTTGTTATTTGGTTTGGCTTGGTTTGCAATGCTGGGAATAAAAACTATCCTTCCTATAAGTGCTCTAACCAATGAGACAAACCCTCAGTCCCTCATTGAGGAAGCCAGGCACTCTACTGCTGAATCACACCCCCAACCCCCTCACTGGGGAATTCTAGGCAAGTTTTCAGACCCTGAGCCATTCCCCAGCTCCTCACTAGGGAATTCTGAGCAGTTGCTCTACTGACACCTGGAGTCCTTCACTGAGGAATTATAAGCAGATGCTTTCCCGCTGACCAATGCCCTAGCCCCTCACTTGTGGATTCTAGATAAGTGTTTAACCTGTTACAACCCTTGCTCTTTTTTTTTTTTTCTTTTAGATTAGATTTCAGGCTAGTCTTGAACTCACTGTGTAGCTCAGGTTGCCCTTAACTTGCAATTTCCTGCCTTCCCCTTTGATAATTAAATCCCCTGGCAGTGCTAGAATTTTTATGTGTGTGTATGGGTGTTTTGCCTGCATGTACGTCTTTGCACCATGTGCATGCCTAGTGCCTGAGGAGGCTAGAAGAGGTGGTCAGAAGATGTCTTCTCCTTTGAATATGCCAGCATGTCTAAAGTTCATTAAAACTGAAAGTTACCAACTCTCAAACCATGTCACCAGTGTTGTGTTTTGCCTCATTTAGGTAATGGCAATACAATGGTCACACATTCCTTCCATAGTAATGTGTGTGACACATTACTATGTGTGGGTGAGAGAGCTCACTAGTGTCAGTAATTCAGTTAACCCTTAGACAGCACCTTAGTTTGTGTAAGCATATTCACTTATAGATATGTTTGTGTAGTAAAGAAATGGTTGAGAGCAGGTGAGATGACTCAGCAGGCAAATGTGCTTGCTCTTGAGTCTGACAACCTGACTTAGATCCCTGGAATCCATGTGGTGTGAGGAGAGAACTGACTCCGGCAAGTTGTTCTCTAACCTCCACAGGCATATTGTGTATCTGTGTACACACACTACACACTAATACATAAATGAAAAATGAAAAGGGAAAGGAAGGAAGGGAGGAAGGAAGGAAGATAGGAAGGAAGGAAAGAAAGAAAAATGGTTGAGACTTTCTGATTAGATGTCAGGCTTGAGCCAGATGTGGTGGAATGCTTAAAATCCCAGCAATTTGAAGACTTCAGCAAGAGGATCTTTTTTTTTTTTAATTTTTAAATTTATTACAATTTATTCGCTTTGTATCCCACCTGTAGACCCCTCCCTCATCCCTTCCCAATCTCACCCTCCCTCCCTCATCTTCTCCCATACCCCTTCCCTAGTCCACTGATAGGGGAGGTCCTCCTCTTCCCTCTGACCCTAGCCTATCAGGTCTCATCAGGAGTGGCTGCATTGTCCTCCTCTGTGGCCTGGTAAGGCTGCCCCCACTCCCCACCTCAGGGGGAGGTGATCAAAGAGCCAGCCACTGAGTTCATGTCAGAGACAGTTCCTGCTCCCCTTACTAGGGAACCCATTTGGATACTGAGCTGCCGTGAGCTACATCTATGCAGCGGTTCTAGGTTATCTCTATGAATGATCCTTGGTTGGAGTATCAGTCTCAGAAAAAAACCCTGGGCCCAGAATTTTTGGTACTGTTGCTCTCCTTGTGGAGCTCCTGTCCCCTCCAGGTCTTTCTATCTCCTCCTTCTTTCATAAGATTCTCTGCACTCTGCCCAAAGTTTGGCTATGAGTCTCAGCATCTGCTTTGATACCCTACAGGGTAGAGTCTTTAAGAGGCCCTCTGTGGTAGGCTCCTGTCATCTACCTTGTTTTCTCCTTCTTCTGATATCTATCCTGTTTGCCTTTCTGAATGAGGATTGAGCATCTTACCCAGGGTCCTCCTTCTTGCTTAGCTTTTTTAAGATATACAAATTTTAGTATGATTATCCTGAGTGAGGTATCCCAGAAGCAGAAAGACACATATAGTATATACTCACTTATAAGAGGCAGGAGGATCTTAAGGTTAGGAAAGCCTGGGCTACAAAGTGAGACAGTGCCTTACAAAAACAACTCTCCCTCTCCTCTCTCTCTGTCTCTCTGCCTTTGTGTCTCTGTCTCTGCCTCTCTGTGTGTGTATGTCTCATACTTGGCTTCCTCCTCTTTCAGTCCTTTCTTCCACTGCACTTGGCTTTTGAAAGCACTTTTCTATTTGCACTCCACTTTCTAAAGTCACTTCATGCAGTGGGAGGGGGAATGTGCTGTTACCAGGAACAGCTCTGATGTTCTTCTGACACACTACTGCTCATTAAGAACAATGATCTGGGGCTGGAGAGATGGCTCCGTGGTTAGGAGCACTGGCTGCTCTTCCAGAGGACCCGGGTTCAACTCCCAGCACCCACATGGCAGCTCACAACTGTCTGTAATTCCTGTTCCAGGCGATCCAACACCCTTACAGAGACATGCATGCAGTTAAACACCAATGCAAAATAAAATAAAAATAAACAAATATTAAAAAAAAAAAAAGAACAATGATCTGGTTGCTAGGAATGAAGTTCAGTCAGTATGATTCCTGCCTAGCAGGCAAGAAGCCCTGGGTTTTATCACCAGCAACACATAAAGAATGGTGGCAGTAGAAGCGTAGAATACCAGAATTCAGGAAGGGAAGTCAGGAGGGTCAGAAATTCAAGACCATCCTCAGTCATAAGTTCAAGGTCAACATGGGTTACTATCTGAAAAAAGGATGGATGGTTTATTACAGGTTATCAGCTTTGTGTCAGGGTGCAAATTTGGGGGTAATTGTTCTAGAAAGTTAGGAAGTTAAATGAGACTTTGGGGGTCCTGTTCTTGATCCCTCTCCCAAAGCTGACTAGCACACCAGCTTTCTCTTCTAGTCATTTTTTTCACTCATTTTGAAAAAAACATATGTCCAAATTCATCTATTATAACTAATGTACACACACACACACAGTAAAGTCACAATGCTCCATGCTTCATTAGCAAGGACAAGATGTTCTGGTCGCTACATCCTTGAAGTGAGATGCAGTGGCTATTGTCCCCCTGAAACGAACATCTGCATTCTGTACCTTTCCTGCCTCCATCCATGGCCTCTGTTTTCACTCAATGAACCTGGACAAGGCTCTCTGACATCCTGCCAGTAGCTACTTCTGTGTTGATTAGTACTTCCATCTTTTTTATTGCTACACTATCCTCAGCTGGGATTTGCCTCTTCCAGCTTTTCCTGATCACCCCAAAAGAGCCAGAGTTATGCAGCTGGATGGCTCTATCAGCCCATAGAGCTGGCACCAAAAACCGAAGATGATTAAGGAAGATAATGATGAATGAAAGACACCCAGGTGAAAAGTGGCCTTGCATTTCTGCTAGCTCAGGTTTTTGTTTGGTTTTCAGCTGAGGTATTCTTTTCAAACATAGAAATTCATACTTCAATTTTAACTTGAATCATGCAATGTTTAGACACAGCAGTGATTTTTGTGTTAAGATGGGTATTGCCTATCCTGGGACACTGAGGCTCAGAGTATGGAAATGGAAACAGAGTGTGGGGTGGGGGAGGAGGCAAGATTAGATATTGCTATCTGAAGCAGCAGGACCTACGTTCAGTCAGTGACCTCATGTCCCCTGCTAGCATGAAAGGCAAGCTCAAGCCACACTGGTCTAGGCGACACTTAGACTCAAAAGGGGCAAGCATAATAATTATTTTTTTGTTTCTGTGAGAAAGCAGTATGAGCAAAAGCAATTGGGGCAGGGTGGAGAGAATAAATTTATTTTGGCTTATGGTTCCAGAAGAGTACTAGTCCATTATGGCAGGAAGAAATGGCAGCAAGTGGCAGGCATGAACAGTAAAGCCAAGTACAGTGGCACGTGCCTGCAATTCTGTAATCCCAGGACTTGGGAGGTAGAGGCAGGAATACCAGTTCAAGGCCAGACTCTGCTCTGGAGCTAGTTTGAGACTAGCATAAGCGATCTGAGACCTTGGCTCAGGGACAAAAAAAGGTGGGGATAAGGGGTTAGCAAAAAACAGAAGTGAGGAGGCCTGGTACTTGGAAACCAGTCTTAGAGTAACTGGGAAAGCATATGGTTATGCTGTATTCATGGGGAAGAGGAGGAACAAGATGACATTTGAATGTAGAGTCTCATTCGGGCAACAGGATCCTGTTTGGGTTTTATATGACAGGGGTTTTCAATGGAGCCCAGGCTGGCCTTACACTTGATATGTTATTGTTTTACCTCTTGAGCTACAGAATTACATGTCCATCTGGATAGATACTTTTCTTTTCTTTTTAAAATTCCCTTACTTGTGACAATGAGTCATGTAGCCAAGGCTAATCTCTAGCTTGCTATGTAGCCAAGGCTAGCCTTGAACTCCTGATCCTTGGGTCTATCTCCCAACTGCTGGGATTATAGGCACATATCATCACCCCTGTTAACTTTTCTAATAAGTATTTCATTGGAGAATTTATTTCTTTATGAGGATAAGGATAAAGAAGGGATGAAAGTCAGCAAGCAGACCCTGGCAGTCAGAAGCACTGGGATAGCACTCTTTCTTAACGTGCTGTATAGAAACCAGCCTTGAATTGTGGGGATGTGAACATTACCCAGAAGCAGACAGGAGTGGCCCCTCCCCCCAAAAGAAGATTCTCTAGTTAGAAGTAGCACATACAAGAAGCCTGGGGTGTAGTCATCTTAATAACTGATTAACACTGTTTCTGCCAGAGTCCTTGTCTGAAAGCATATGAGGAGAAAAAGATAGCCTGGTTGTCCATGCTGGGAAAGGACTCACCATGCCTACTCCATGTAACTTCCCACAGATCACAGATTTCATGCCCATGGGAGACAACATATTCCTTTTCTTTCTTATGCTCAGCAAAGACAATGGGTCCTCTTGTTAATGAGGGAAAAAAATCCTATGAAAAGACTCGGAGAGCTCAGTAACACAATGAATGTTATTCACATACTTTCAAGTCAGCACACGTGGATGGATGCCGACACCATGCCTGGTACTGTGCGAAGCACTTGGCCACACAATGACTAAGGCACACAGCTCTGCCACCAAGGAAGGCACGAGTGAGCAGGGAAGACAGATGATCACACAGAAGACCCTAAGGAAATGAGATAAGAGCTCACAAAAGAAAGGAAATGAACTAAAATTTGCTCCTAACTGAGATACAGTAATTTCAATTCATTCCTTCGCCAATTCTTTCAATAGACCTTTATTAAAGGACTAAAGGAGCTGTGCTAAGGCTAAGAGATGGAAAAGACTGTGGTTATACTGGGGATGTGGCTCAGCCATATAGTAGACTGCATGCCCAGCATGGATGAGGATCTGGGCTCAATTCAGAGAAAGGCAGGGACTGTGGGAATCAGAGACAGACTAGAATGCATAAATATAAATGGGTAAAAAACATAAAAACAAAAAAGTTACAAATGCAATTTTCAAAGTTGGACACAAAACATTCCAAGAAGAAAGTTCTCTCTCTCCCTTTTCCCCCCTCTCCCTCCTTCCCTTCCTCTTAAGACAACTAGGAATCAATAATAAACCTCTCTCTAAAACTCATCCTCCGTAGTTTGTAAACTTGACGTTTTGAATTCATGAGAATCTAAAGGCTACTAGCTTGCAGTGACTAAATGGATGTCAAGATTCCAGTATCCTAGTTCCCCACAAACCAAGCTCTGCCAGGAGACACAAAAAGGCTCTGTCATTCTCAAATATACCTCAGTATCTCCCCAGCAGTGGGGGTGCTTAGGGAAGGTGGAGATTTAATTCCCTGGAGTAATCTTGAGGTTTGCACACCAGTGTGTAATGATATTATCAATCCCCCATGCAAACTACCAGCAGGAGCAGTTAGCAAACCTGCTGGGAATTTGCACCTGGCTGCTTGGTTTTTCTCTCTCTCAAAGACCCAAGTGAAAAAACCAAAACTACCTACAGCTTGAGAGATGCCACTGTGGCCTAGGGCACTTACTGGCAAGAATGAAGAGTTCTAGATCAAGAAAATTGTAACAAAAGTATGTAACCACATCCTGGGAAGGACATGGCTCTGCTTATCCCTAGCCACCAAAGCACTTCACCAATCAACTTACCTTGTTGTGGGTGGGGGAGAGGTGCATATACATTTTACAGCACACACGAATAGGTTGAAGGGCAACCTACAGGGGACAGTTCTCTACCTCTACCTTGTGGGTCCTGGGGATTAAACTCAGGCCCACTAGGCTTGGCAGCCAGTGTCCTTACCCACTGAGTCATTTTTCCAGCTCACCAATCAACATTAGACACTGCATTTTATAAATTATATCATTATAAAAGAGAAAAAAATTGACATGAAGAAAAGAAAAATTTAACACTATCTTCCCCCCACCCCTTTAAGAATCCTATTCAGGGGCTGGGGAGATGGTTCAGACAGTAAAAGGCTTGTTGTGCAAGCTTGAGGACCTGAGTTTGGATCCCTTGTACAGAAAAAGCCAAGAGCTATGGCACACCTCTAATTCCAGTACTGAAGAGGCAGACAGGGGGCTCCCCAGAGCTCAGCCAGTTAATGGAGCTCCGGGTTCAATGAGAGACACAGCATCAAAAATGCCTTGCAAAGAAGCAATTCAGGAAGATACCAGTCATTGACTTCTGGTCTCCTTACACATGTATATACATATGCAAACACAGGTGTATATCACATACATGCAGCTTATTTATTAGGAATATGAAATGAGAAGTTGGTAGGTATCCCCAAATAACTGTCCACATTAAAACAATGAATACCCCATTTACTGCTGTTGTAAGAACAATGTGAGATTTTTTTCAGTCTTGATTAAAGTATTTTTTAAGTTTTGATTAAAGTGTTTTTAAAACATTGAAAATAACAATATATCTCTGAAAATAATGAGTTTCCTCCTGTTAGCTGTTGAATTGTTTACTCCCATAACTGAATAATAACAGCACATCAAAGCCAGCGGTGGTAATTAAATGATTTGTGAACATAGGTTAACAAATTAGTGCGTCATGATGTATAATTGTCTAATTAAGATAAAAATGTTAGTCTTGCCTAAAAGACTGACAAGATGGCTAAATAAGGAGAAATAGGTATAAATAAATAATGCACTATGTAATGGTTTAGAATGTATAGTGAATGTCATTTTTATGCTTATTACTTGGGGAGGTTACAAATGCCTTCTGGATCTAATTTGTCCAAGTCATATGTTTAGATTCAAGCATATCCAGTTATGGAAATAGTAACCAAGTGAGTGTGGGTTGGTTATGTCCTCAGGAGGAACTGGTAAATGTCTACCTGACCTCAACTAATAAATTGACGGGCCTGTGAGATGGCTCAGTGGGTAAAAGCGCTTGCTGCCAAGGTCCACATGATTCCCACAAGTTGTCTTCTGACCCCCAACATGTACAACAAGACACATTTGCCCACACGTATGTGCATGCCCACAAGTACACAATGAAGAAATAAGTGTAATTTTTAAATAGTTTAAACAATAACTGTTTATAGTTTTTACAGGATAACTACTAAATCCAGGCCCATAAAAAACCTGACAGAAGAATTCTTTAAACTTAACATTTGATAAGTTGAAAGTAGATTTAAAATTCAATACTCAAGAGCACTTGTTGCTCTTGCAAAGGACCAAGTTCAATTCCTAGCACCTACTTAGGGTAGCTCATAACTGCCTGTAACTCCAGCCACAGAGGATCCAATGCCTCTGGCCTCTACATGCACTGCACTCATGTTCGGTTGTAGACAACTTGTCCAGCATTCATGAGACTTTGGGTTCAATCCCAATGCCCATCTCTAACCCTCACCCCCCCAAAACCCCTCAAAACCCTCAGGAAATATGGAGTATTTATCTGTAATTATGTATAATCGGCTTATTCAATGCATCTTTATTTAGCACTTACTATATGCCATGAAAAGCATTGATGTATTATACTTTTCAAAGGGCATGAATGTGTCCAAACCTACATATTTAGCTCTGTTCTTCCTCTCTCTGTCTCTGTCTGTCTGTCTGTCTGTCTGTCTGTCTGTCTGTCTGTCTCTCTCTCTCTCTCTCTCTCTCTCTCTCTCTCTCTCTCTCTCTCTCACACACACACACACACACACACACACATGTTTAGATCTTCTCCTTCCTCCTTCAGGGTCTCACGTAGCCCAGGCTCACTGTGTAGTCAAGAACTCCTGCCTTCACCTCCCAAGGGTAAGGAGTCAGGAGTGTATTACTATGCCTGGTTTATGCAGGTGCTAGATATTGAACCCAGGATTTCATGTATGCTAACTAAAGAGCACCCTATTCACTGAGCTATATACCCCACCACCCCGAGCCCTAGATCTCAGTTTTGTTTGTGTTTTGAGACAGGGTCTCCCTTTGTAGTCCTTGCAATCCTGGAACTTGCTATGCAGACCAGGCAGACCAGGAACTCACAGAGATCCATCTGCCTCTGCCTCCCTACCACTGACGTTAAAGGTGTGTGTGACCACACCCAACCCCTGGATCTCCTTCTAAAGAGTTTTCTTTTGGTGGACTAGAGACATGGATCAGCTGTTAAGAGCACTGACTGCTTTTCTAGAGGACCAGAGTTCAATTCCCAGCACCCATATAACATCTCACAACTGTCTGGAATTTCAATTCCAGGGAACCCAACATTCTCACACAGACACACACGCAGGCAAAAGACCAATGCATACAAAAATAAATAAGTAAAAAAAAAAATCAGTTTGGAGAGATGGCTCAGAGGTTAAGAGCACTGTCTGTTCTTCCAAAGGTCCTGAGTTCAATTCCCAGCAACCATGTGGCGGCTCATAACCGCCTATAGTGAGATCTGGTGCCCTCTTCTGACATGCAGACTACTTTATAAGTAATAAATAAGTCTTTTTTAAAAAGAGTTTTAAAAAGTTGTCTTCTTAATCAAAGAAACGCAGACATAAATGACTTTAAACCTAGTGGTGTCAAAAGAGAGATGGATAAAGCAGACCTGTAATCCCAGGATTTGGGAGTCTGTGAGAGAAGGAATCACAAGTTTCAAGGCCAGTCTGAGCTAACCAATGTGACTAGATACTTCTAACAGGAGAAGTCAGGGTATAACGTGGCTATAATGTCAAGCCATCGGTAGGCCAAGATAGGGTCAAGCCTTGGAGGCAGAGGAAATAGTGTGCATGAAGGCACATGCTGGTTAATACTTATTTTTATCACAAGTTGTACATCTTAACTCAAATTAGATCCTAGAAGCAATTCTGTGCTTCTCTCCATTGGCAATGGAAGGCTTTAAGTAGCTTAAAAACTTCTTTTTCAATAATCAGAGGACTAGAGATTATGAATAGGCACTTGCCTGGTGGGCCGGTCAGTTTGTAAACATGAGGAAGGCCGGGATCGTACTAGAAGAAGAAAGCTCAGCTGAGACAATGCCTCTATGAGACTGGCCTGTAAGCAAACCTAGGGGCATTTTCTTGATGGATGGTTGATGATCTATGAGGAAGGGCCCAACCTACTGTGCGTGGTGCCACCCCTGGGCAGATGGTCCTGGGTTGTATATGACAACAAGCTGCCCAAGCCAGTAAGCCACATCCCTCAATTGTTTCTGCTTCCAGGTGATTACCTTTGCTTTCTGATTTGGCCTCACTTAGAGGACTATGACCTAGATTATGTAAGCTAAATAGCCCCTTTCCTCCCCAAGTTGCTTTCGGTCATGATCTTTATCACAGAAAAAGTAACCTAAGATTATTCAGGAAGCCCCCATGTTCAATCCCCAACATCACATAAACCAGGCATGGGCGCACACACCTATAATACCAGCACTCAGGATGTGGAGGTAGAAGGACCCAAAGTTCAAGGTCACCAGCTTAAACTACAAGAGACCCTGTCTCAATAAATAGATAAATATGAGAATTTGCCTAACTGAGGATCTAGACTTTAAAGCACTTTATGTAAGTGCTTGCTTTCATGCCTTCAATTTCCACAGATTTAATGTGTGGAAATGGTGTGGTTTATGACTAGTTTGGGAGTTAGGTCCTGTGATTTTTGCAGTTATGCTGTACATGGAACATTTTAAGTGGCCATTTTAATGGTTTCTCTTCCATACAAATTGCTATTCCAAGTTTTGTTGGAACAAAAGGCACTCTGAATTTCAGAATAAGGTAGAACATTGTAAGGACCAGAAGTTTGTTTGAAACAGAGTCTCATGTAGTCCAGGTCAGCCCAAAACTTGCTATGTAGCTGACAATGACTTGAAATTCCTGATCTTCCCACTTCACCTCTCAAGTTATAGGCTTGAACACTTCACCTGTTCTTCTGTTTTGTTTGCTTCGTTTTGTTTCTTCCACACAGTCTCTTTGTGTATCCCTTGACCTCACAGTCTTCTCGCCTCAACTTCTAGAATGCTGGGATTACAGGTATGTATCACCACACCTGATGGGATCAGAGGCACCGTATAGTGAAATAGAATCCCCCAGGGGAAAAAGGTTCTCATCACCAGGGCTGTCTCAGCAGGTACCATCTTTTAGGGTCCTACTAGAGACAAGTTTCCAATGCAGGAGAGATCAGACCAGATATCTTGTGAGGTATCTGTGTGTATTCTTTAAAATTTGTGAGTTCTGTGACCCCAGGTTTCATAGGATTCTGACTGGATCAACACCTAAAAAATATCTAGTCCAGTCCTTCGACTTTCATACTAGCATCTTCTTTTCAAATGCTACCACCATCTTGACTGCCGGAGTGTGTGTGCTGATCTCAAATTGCTTTCCTGTTGCTTGGTGCAGAATGAAGCCAAGTTGTATTTGTATCAAAGCAATTTTGATGCTTCTGTGGAATCAAAAAGCTGTAATAATACACCTCGGATCTTTGAAAAGAACACACTGGTCCACAGCCAGTGTGTGGCAAAAGAGGAGCGCACCAGCACACGTAAGAACTATACTAAATACACAAACACAGCTCAGTGGCACAACGCTTGCAGAACATTACAGCGCTCCGGGTTCAATGCCACTAAGCCCCACCCCGCCAAAAACCTTAGTGCAAAGAAAGTCCACTCATCTAGTAAACCTAATAGTCATGGTTATTTATCATGCATTATTTAATATATCTCCTTTTTAAATTAGATTTCTTTCTTTCTTGTTTTATGTGTTTTGCCTGCATGTATGTATGTGTGATGTACATGTGCTTAGTGCCTGCAGAGATCAGAAGGGGGCATCACATATCCTGGAACTGGAGTTATGGATGGTTGATTCCCATCTCAGTGCTGGGAATCAAACCCAGGTCTTCTGCAAGTGCAACAAGTACTGTTTGCTTTGTTTTTACATTTTATTTTATTTTTTTATTAATTACAGTTTATTCACTTTGTATCCCAGCTGTAGCCCCCTCCCTCACCCCCTCCCACTTCCACCCTCCCTCCCTCATCTCCTCACATGCCCCTCCCCAAGTCCACTGATAAGGGGGGTCCTCCTCCCCTTCTCTCTGACCCTAGCCTATCAGGTCTCATCAGGACTGACTGCATTGTCTTCCTCTGTGGCATGGTAAGGCTGCTCCCCCCTCAGGGGAAGGTGATCAAAAGCCACCGAGTTCATGTCAGAGACGGCTCCTGTTCCATTGCTAGGGAACTCACCTGGAGACTAAGCTGCCATGGGCTACATCTGTGCAAGGGTTCTAGCTTATCTCCATGCATGGTCCTTGGTTGGAGTATCAGTCTCAGAAAAAAACCCTGGGCCCAGAATTTTTGGTTCTGTTTCTCTCCTTGTGGAACTCCTGTCCCGCTCTTTCTATCTCCCCCTTCTTTCTTAAGATTCCCTGCACTCTGCCCAAAGTTTGGCTATGAGTCTCAGCATCTGCTTTGATACCCTGCTGGGTAGCCTTTCAGAGGCCCTCTGTGGTAGGCTCTTATTCTGTTCCCTGTTATCTCCCTCTTCCGATATCTGTCCTGTTTGCCCCCTCTTCCGATACCTGTCCTGTTTGTCTTTCTGAGTATGGATTGATCATCTTACCCAGGATCTTACTTCTTGCTTAGCTTCTTTAGGTGTACAGATTTTAGTATATTTTTCCTATATTATATGT
>CM053766.1:96283909-96426382 GCA_028658305.1 Pachyuromys duprasi
TTTGTGTGTATCTATTTTAATTTTGTACATTTTATGCATTTATTTATTCAGTGTATGTGTGTGTTGTGTCTGTATGTGTGTATGAGTACACATGTAAACATCATAGGATAATTGTCTGAAATCAGTTCTCTCTACTATGGTAGACCCAGGGGTTAAACTCAGGTCCTCAGGCTTGGCTGCAAACACCTTTATTCAGTGAACCATCTCCTCAGCCCTGTATCTTTGTTCACTGGAAGTGGATCCCCAAGAAACTGTCTTTCAGTGACCTGAAAAGGAAACAAAACACAAAGTGTTTGACAACCTTTATCCAGAAGCTAAATGGAGTAAGTGCCATCTGTCTCAAAAGAGTGAGTTTTGATCAACACTGCCTAGACCCCTTGGACCACCTCAGAAATAAGTGGCTGAAAAGACAGAATGAGCTCATCCTAAAAAAAAAAAACATTGACATTTGGCATAGCCCCACAGTTAATAATGAGCACTGAGACAGATTTTTTTCCTGAACACAACCATGTCAGATATTCCTGGTTAGACTCTCAGTCTCAGTCATGAAATTTTGAAGGATAAAATCCTTCAAAGACCTGAGGACTTGTCTAAAATCTCAGATACTTTGGAAAATGCCAATGTAACTTCTGATAAAATTAATATTTTATGGTAAGTTATACTATGATACAGAAATGCAGAGCCAAACTATTGGTTTCATCTGTTTTTTGTCTTATTTGGTTGTGCTTTGGGTCAAATATAGGGTCTTGAACATGCTAGGCAAGTGTTCTGCCACTAAATCATATATGCAGCTCCACACTAGGCGATTCTAGGCTGGTGCTCTACCACTGAGCCACACCCCAGCCCCTCACTGGGGGATTCTAGGCAGGTACTCTACCACTGAGCCATGCCCCTAGTCCCTCACTGGGGAATTTTAGGCAAGTATTCTACCACTGAGCCACACTCCAGCCCCTCACTGGGGGATTCTAGGCAGGTGCTCTACCACTGAGCCACACCCCAGTCCTCTAAGCAGTGGTATAATACATAGCTTTATCCCCAGCCCTCATTTTCTTTTTAAACATTTGTTTAAGCAGTTCTTAAACTATTGCTGTAGTTCATGCAGTCCTTAAACTTGAGATCTGCCTGCCTCAGTTTCCTGAGTAGCAGGGAACCAGACTCTACACTATTTTATTATGGCTTGTATTCCACAGGCAATATTTTGTTGTTGTTATTTGGTTTTTCTTGGCAGGGTTTCTCTGTGTAGCTCTGGCTGTCCTGGACTCACTTTGTAGACGTGGCTGGCTTTGACCTCCCAGAGATCCACCTGCCTCTGCCCACCAAGTATTGGGATTAAAGGCATACACCACCATGCCCAGCCACTGGCAATATTTTTTAAAATATTTTATTTATTATGTATACAATGTTCTATCTGTATATACACCTGCATGCCAGAAGAAGACACTAGATCTTATTATAGATGGTTGCGAGCCACCATGTGGTTGCTGGGAACTGAACTCAGGACCTCTGGAAGAGCAGGCAGCAGCACTCTTAACCTCTGAGCCATCTCTCCAGCCCCCACTGGCAATATTTTTATACTGACAAAATTATTTAGGTTCATGAGTGTTTAATATTACACAGACCTGTTTCCTTCGTCCCCACAAGCACCCATTTGCTTTGTTTTCTAGAAACATCTATTTTGGCTGGCAGCAGCAGAGAGAACCTTGGTCTTCCACTTATATTTCACAACCTCTTAGTGCAACGGTGCAGACATTTGTTTGTGAACACAATATTGTAAGATACCCGAGATTTTGGTTGGGATCCAGTTCATCTGTTACAATTTAGTGATGTGCTAAGCATCCTTTCCATCTCTTGGACCCTAAAATGACTTCATGTCTTGGCAAAGCTTTATAGTTTCAGTGTACACAGACAGTTCCAGACTTTCCTACTCACCCCACCATGCTAGACTGTCATAGCAATTCTGGGGCAATAAAAAAACGTCCAAATTGGCAAACTTCAGAAAAAGCAGTATTCTTCACCACCCAGCACTAGACATATTTCGCCTCCTCGCAACAAAAGGCCAACCTGTTCCCTGTTGAAAAAATGTGATGGAGTTATTTTAGCTTCTGAAATTTTCCATTCTGAGCAAGAAGTTGTATTGAAAAATAGAAAAAAAAAGTTGTAAGTGCTCCGAATATTACAGCATTGGTTCACAACACTTGCCTTAAAAGATGCTTCCTATGTGATTGATTATAAACAACTCTTTTTTTTTTTTTTTTGTCATTTTGTGACAAGAGCTATATCAGCTGAGGTGTTTCACTGACATGGAACCTATATTCTTTTTGTTATTACTGTTTTGTTTTTGTTTTTCCGAGACAGGGTTTTCCTGTGTATCCTTGGCTGTCCTGCACTTGCTTTGTAGACCAGGCTGGCCTCAAACTCACAACAATCTGCCTGCCTCTGCCTCCTGAGTGCTGGGATTACAGGCATGTGCCACCATGCCTGCCTGGCTGAGTCTGAACAACTCTTAGCACCACAATCACCCTAGTCCCAAAGGGTGATTTTTTGAGTGGGGACAAAGATTCTGTGGGTAAGATCACTTGCTTAGGCTCAGAGAAATGGACGAGCGCCCCCCATCCCTGAGTACAGATGTTGGCAGATGTGGAGAAACTTGTAGCTCCCTCCTCCCATATGACTACACCCTGAAACTTCTCCACTAAAAAGGCCTTCTACATAGATTAGCTAATCTACCTTCTCATTTGTGCTGCAAATCCTTGTGAGTTTTTGGAGTGCTGTGGTACATCTCCACCAGAGCTTATGGCCCACCCCATCCCAGCTTTTCTGTATGTGTGTCTGTAGTTTCTTCATACTCTGCCATGCCAGTCAGGTCAGTCCCAAAGCTGTGGCAAGGATCTGTGTTTGGCACCCAAGTAAAAAGTCAGGCATGACTATTTGCATGTGTGTAACTACAATGCTGAGCTGGTGCAGAGAGAAGAGGCTGTCTGGGACTTGCTGGCAGCCAGGCTAGCTACAGGTTCAGTAACAGAGCATATTTCAAGGGAATAGAGCAGAGAGTGATAGAGAAGGACAGCAGACATCCTCCTCTGGCCTCTGTGAGCACACACATGAGTGTGGTACATCTGCACACAGGTAGGTATATACACACAGATACAAAGATCTACAGAACATAACATCACTTTTCCTCCCCTTGTGTACTCTGATCACATTCACATGCAGTTCCTCCTGTCAACTCCCTCCAGACCTACCACCACCCTCTACCCCGTATAGTTCCGTGTCCTCTTTTGTTTAATAGCTGGTGGCCTCCAATCAGTGCTGCCTATACTTACCAGGAACCATGCCCTCTTGGAGGCCACCAGCTCTCCAGAGCTCCTCGGTTAGGGGTTGGGGCTCATGAACCTCTTCCTATGCCGTCCTAGAATTTTGACTGGCTTGATCTGTGCTGGAAGGTGATTATACCTGCCATGACTTCCTAAGTCCTGTTTTATACAGAAAACACTCTTTCTTTCCAGTCCTCTCTAAACTATGGGTCTTAAAAACCATTCTGTTTTGGTTCCTGAGCCTTGGGATTGGGATATAATAATATAGATCACTCTTTTGTTAGTGAGCATGCGCTTTGATCAGTTGTGCTTTTTTTCTGCACTAACCACTGCCCACTGTAAATAGAAACTTCTCTGACAAGATCTTAGAGCTATGCTAATCTATGGGAAGACTGATAAGAATTTAGGCAGTTTGAAATTGTGCATTTAGTAGAGTAGAAATAGTAGGTTCACTCCTGGGGCCTGTGAGTTCCCTAAATATGGGTTCTTGGTTAAGTTTACGGTACCAGTTATGTGTTTCCCCTGTTGTCAGGCCTTAAATTCAATCAGAAAATGGTTAGTTACCCACACAACACATCTGTGCCACTATTACATCCACCAGCACTACTTTCTACAAGATCCTAGTATTGAGTTCACCTGAAGACAAAGGCAGCTTCAAGCCTTATTATCTAGTGATAGAGCCCTCCAAGCACTAATCTTCCCTGAAACTTGTTATTTCCAATTAACATATTTACTTAAATTTATTTATTGGTTAATTTATTCACTTTACAACAGGGTCTCAATGTGTATAGCCCAAGCAGACTTGGAGCTCCCTATGTACTCAAGACTATCTCAAGTTTATAACCTGGGCTCTGAGTCCTCACCACCAAGATTACAAAGTGTATCGCTATGCCTGGTTGTCCAGTTAGCATTTTATCTTTCTACACACATATACACATACACACACACACATTAATTAAAGGTTGTTTTAAAAAGTAAGAAGCAGATATTTCTCAGTGGTAGAACACTTGCCTAGAATTCACAATAAGAGCCTGTGGGTCCAAGACAGTCATTTCCAGCATTACGGAAACCAACTGTGGTATCATGTGCTACTAATCCCAGAATCTGGAGACAGGAGAATCATAGGCTCAAAGTCATGCTTGCCTACCTAGCCAGTTCAATGCCAGCCTGGCCTACAGGACGCTCAGAAAGAAAGAAAGAAAGAAAGAAAGAAAGAAAGAAAGAAAGAAAGAAAGAAAGAAAGAAAGAAAGAAAGAAAGAAAGAAAGAAAAGTTAGAAGTGGTTCAGCAGGTAAAAGCAGTTGCTGCTCCCAAGCATGATGACTTCAATTTGATACTTGAGACCCAGGCAGTAGGGGAGGGAACAAATTCCTGCAAGTTATCCTCTGACCTTTATACACACCATGGCATATGCATACTGCCCTCCAACACCCAAATAAAATTAGTAAAATAAATAAATGTAATATTAAATAAGGAAGTAAGTGCATGAAAATATCTTACCCAGAAACCCAGAATGCTGGGAACATTTACTGATATACCCATAAGTACGGAGAATTCAAAAGTTTACCAAAGTCCCAGGAACTTGAGTTGTAGGCAGGGATAATATTACTGTTCATCACTGTCTACTTATATTCTATTTAAGGAACTTTATCTTCCTAGTAAAGGGGGCTGGTTTAATAGAGTGTCAAGGGAACTGTCCAGTGAACATATTGATTGGATGGATGATGATAAATGCGGTCAACTTACCTTCTAATCTTCCTCCAGGTTAGTCACACTGACGGCAAATGAAATTATTTTCAGTATAGCCTATAGCATAGGTCTTCTTTTTTTTTGCCTTTGGATTCCAGTACCATATACACGTCTAACTATTTTTTTTCTCACCAAAAGAATAAGAATCTGAAATAATATAATATGGGAGATATTTCTATAGATGGTACTTTCCGCCTAGATGTAAAGTTCTAGTATTTCATCTAGAAACTACTAAGTTAAACCAGGATAACATGTTAGGTAGGGGAAAAAAAAAACACCAAGAAATACATATACTGTCCGCACTGAATCAGAGAAGTTGGCTGTAACATCTCAAGGGGGAGGAGATTAAGAAAAAAAAAAAGCAAGGACATTTGCCAAGTGTAAGAAAAGATTACTGGGCAGGAGAGGTAGTTTAGTCACTCAGGTGCTTGCCTTGTAAGCATGAAGAGCTGAGTTTGAGTCCTGAATCCATCTTTAAAAAAAAAAAAAGTTGGGTGGAGCCGAACATAGCAGCACACGCCTGTAATCCCGGCACTCAGGGAGGCAGAGGCAGGAGGATCACTGTGAGTTTAAGGCCAGCCTGGTCTACAAAGCGAGTCCAGGACAACCAAGGCTACCAAGCTACACAAAGAAACCCTGTCTCAATAAAACCAACCAAACAAACAAAAACAGAAACAGAAAGTTGGGTGTAGTTGTACATGCTCGTAATCACCATGCCAAAGAAGCTTTCAGGCCACTCTTTAGGGCTTTCTTCCATGGCTGTTCTAGGCTGGTGAGAGTCCTTATCTCAGAAAGTAACATAAAACAAAAACCACTTTCCTGGGCCAGCCAGATGGGTCACTGAGTGAAAATGCCTGCCGTAGAGCACTGGCTTCCTGAGTTTGCTCCCCTGGACCTATAAGTAGCAGGAGAGAACCAACTCCTGCAAGTCATCTCTTCAGTTACATTTCCTGCATTCTTGAATCTCCTTAAATGACAAATATTCATACAGCATGTATATTTAGTTGGCTGGGGATTTTTCAAAGTCTTTGAAAAAAAATCTTTGTGCTGCCACTGTGTGCATGTGTGTGTGTGAATGTGTAGATCAAATGTGTCATTTCTCACCTCCATCTTAAGACTGAGACTGGGTCTCTTGTTGTTCACTACTGCTGGGTAGCTGGCCTGTGAGCTTCCTGGGATTCTCATGTCTCTACCTCCCATTTTGCCAGAGGAGTGCTAGGATTACAATGCAAGCTACTTCGTTTGGCTTTTACACGGGTTCCTGGGGCTTCAAACTTAGGCTCTCATGTTTGCACAGCAAGTGCTTTATTTATTGAGCCTTCTCCCCAGCCCAGTTTTGGTTATTTTGAGAAATTTTCTCACTGTGTAGCCCAGATTAGTCTGAAACTCACTATTGAGCTCAGGCTGGTGACTGAACTCTTCATCCTTATATGCCTCAGTACAGTTTACTGAAATTCCAAACATGTGTCCCCATGTTTGGGTTGTGACTAGGGCTTTAGAAGAGCAAGAAGGTTGAGTTTCAGTATAGATTCAACAGCAATGTAAGAGCAAAAATATACCTTTGGACATTGTTTTCCTTCAGCTGAGAAAGTGGGCCAGAGGGACTGGGAAATGACCCAAGGAATAAAATGCTTAAGTTTGATCCTTTAGACCACCCAAAATGCTGGGTGAGGATCCTGTAACGACAGCACTGAAGATGTAGGGGCAGGAGGATTTCTGTGGCTAACTGGTATCTACACATTCATGCACTCATACCCATATACCCCAACCCACACCCACACCCACAGAAAGAGAGACAGAGAGAGACAGGCAGAGAGAGAGAATGGGTGTGGGTTAGAGTAGAATAGGGATGGAAAGCTGGATAGAAACACTTAAAGAACATTTCCATTTCAAGAATGGTTGCAGAATAGATTATAAAAAATAAATTTGAATTAAAAAAAGAATGGCTGCGGTATGTGAATTACTTACTGTTCATGCAGCTCAATGTCTAGAAAATGCTGAAGGACCTAGGTTCAATACAGCACAAGAGAAAGAAAAATCATATATTAAACAGAGTTGTAGGGAAAAGCTTTTAAGCCAAAATTTAACTAATTTTCTGATAATTTGAAATTCCATTATGTCATAAATCACATCTTGAAAATTGTAATTAAAAACATTCATTCGCTTCCAAGTGGAGAATCATTTCTCTGCGGTTGATATGGGTTAATCTGTATTTCTGTCCTGTCATCTCTGTGAAAGGATATCTATGGCCTTGTGCTTTGCTTTCTGTCTGTGCTAATTTCCTATTACAGGTTTGTCTTTAATTTCTCAAATCTTACACTCTGCAGTGTGCTCTGTAGTTTCATTTCCCAGAAGACCAGTGGAACAAGAGTGAGGTACTGGTCAAACGCTCATTCATGAAAAAGCTCCAGTGTATAAGGCTGATATAGTTTAGAAAATTCCAGAATGACTGATGGTCTTTCATGTAAATGGCTTCAAGTGAGGAAGCCTTAAAATATTAACAAAGAGACTAGAGAGACGGCTCAGCGGTTAAGAGCACTCACAGGCTGCTCTTCCAGAGGACTTGGGTACAAGTCCCAACACCCACATTTTGGCTCACAGCTGTCTGTAACTGTAGTCCCTGGGGATCAAGATGCCTTCTTCTGGCATGTGAGGGCAATTCACATACACTGTGCAAAGACATGCGTGAAGGCAAAACACCCACCCATACACATAAAATTTTTAAAAAAAGCTAGGCTTGGTGGTATAAGGCTGCAATCTCAGCATTTAAGTTGTAGTGAGAGGAGTAGGAGTTCAAGGTCATCCTCAGCCACCATTCAGCTGAGAAGAATCTGGGCTACAGAAAACCCAAGTCTCAAGTCTCCAGCAGGGGCTGGAGAGACAGCTGAGCAGGTTAAGGTAGTTGTCACAAAGGCTGACAAGCTGAATTTCATCTCTGAGACCCACTTGGTGGAAGGAGAGAACTGCTCCCACAGATGGTCCTCTGACCTACAAGGATGTGTGAACACACACACACACACACACACACACACACACACACACACACGGTGACAACTGCCTGTAACTTTAGCTCTAGGGCATCTTACATCCTCTTCTGGGCTTTGCAGAGGCCTGTGCTCACATGCACACACCCATACACACACAGATGCATACACACCCATTAGTGAAAACAAGATTAAATCTTTATTTTTTTTTTTAAGAGAAGGGTTCTGGACCTTTAACAGTTTTTTAAAATGTGTATAGATGTTTTGCCTGCATGTCGGTCTGTGCACCATTTATGTGTCTCGGTGCCTGAAAAAGCCAGAAGAGGACATAAATCCTCTGGGCAGTGGAGTTATAGATGTTTATAAACCTCCATGTGGGTGCTGGGAATCAAACCCAGGTTCTCTGGAAGTGAGTGCTCCTGACTGCTGAGTTAAGTCTCTCCAGCCCCTGGATGTTTAAAAATGGGATATGGATATGTCAAAAGTATGCCTGCATTCAGTGCAGACACAACTTACAGACACACACACACAAGCACATTAGGTGAGGTCAGCATTCACAAAGCGGTAAGTCCTCTGCACCTCATAGACTGGGCTTGGTGGTGGACTGTTTAATCCCAGCACTGGTGAGGTGAGAGTAGAAGGCTTGGAAGTTCAGAGGCCCTGTTGTCTACATAGCAAATCCAAAGCCAGGCTTAGTTTACCTGAAGAGGAGGAAGACTTCCATTTGTATGTTTAATTGAAGTTAGTGAAGTCTGGGATTCTGGTACCTTATGGGCACTGATGGCCAAATATACATCCTAAAACCAGTTTACACGTCAGAGGTTTCTGCTGCTCTCACTCTACCTTCCTTTGTGCTACATATTTTAGACCAGCAGTTCTCAACCTGTGAGTCTTGACCACTTTAAGGGTCAGATGACCATTTCACAGGGGTTGCCTAACATCATCAGGGAACACAGATATTTACATCACGATTCACAACAGTAGCAAAATTACAGTTATGAAGTAACAATGAAAATAATTTTATGGTTGTGGATCATCACAACATGAGGAACTGTATTAAAGGGTCGTAGCATTAGAAAGGTTGAGAACTGTTGTTCTAGATGCTTGTATTTTGTTTTTTAGGCCCACAGCTAAGCATGCTGATTTACTGTTGTGTGTAATTAAATGCAGGACTTCTGAAGAAATGCTAATCTTTGGTTTAATAGGCCTTCTACCCTGTTTCTTATTTTGTAGCATTCAGACATTCGGAAAAGTTGCAGATTTAGCACAGCTAAAGCTCTCACACCCTTGTCTTAGATTTACCAACTGCTAGCATTCCCCCACATCTGCCTCTTTCCTTCCTTTGATATATAGACATCGTACCACGTAAGAATTTACTGCAGACATCCTGACACTCCACCCCTAAGGACTGCAGCATATATCTACTAAGGAAAAGAATATTCTTCTACATAGCCATAATGCCACTAGCTGGGATACTTAACACTGAATTAATACCATTATTTTAAAATATGCTCTGTATTTATAGTACTAATGATCCCAATAAAGTCCAATGTAAATTTATTTTTACATATTTATTTATTTTTATTTCAAGATTTAGTTAAGGGTTTTCTGTTGTACTCAGTTTTCTGTTTTAATTTAAATCATATATATGCATGTATATTGTGTGTGTGTTCTTGTGGCAATATGGAACAATCTGTGGGGGTCAGTTCTCTTCTGCCACCATGTTGGTGCTGGGGATTGAACACAGGTCATCAGATTTGGCAGCTATCACCTTCACCCACTAAGCCACATTGCCCACTCTGGTTCTTTGGTCTTTTATTTCTTTTCTATTGTTTGAGAAATTTCACTTCTCCTTTTTTCCCTTTCAAATAGTACATTTTATCTTCCCTTTTTTTCTCTTCTGCTTTATTTTTGGTCGTAGTTTCACTATATTTCTATTATATTTCTATATTTCTGTTCAGGTACAATTGGTAGGAAACACAATAAGTGATCAATAATGTGGGAGGAACAAAATTTACAATACATTTAACAAATAGTGAAGATGTATATAAGAGTGAATAACAAATGGCCTAACTAAGAATCTTTCTGTTTTCTTCTTGAATAAATATATATGCCTGTATTTGTTTGCTTTATGTTTCTATGAATTATCAGAGTTCTTTATAACAACAGCAGAAGTACACATCAAAAAATGGGACTACTTATTTGTGTGTGTGTGTATGTGTGTGTATGATATGCATGTGAGTGTGTGGAGGCCAGAGGTGGGCTTTTATTGTCTTCTACTACTGTTCTCCATCTTTTCTTTTGAGACAGAATCTCTCTGTGAAGTCAGAGCTCACCAAGTGGCTAGAATGTCTACCTAGTGAGCTTGGAGAATTCATTTCCCACTTACTAGGGTTATAAATGTGCAGGATCATGCCAGGATTTATGTGTGTACTAGGGATCTAGACGCAAGTCTTTATTTTGTACTTCACTAACTGGGCCATCTTCAAAGCTTCTGGAACTAGATCTTAAATAAGAGGGGGGAACCTCAAATACTGCAATAAGGAGAAAACATTGTGCAGGGGATAGGAAATCATAGCAATAACCAGGATGGTGATAGAAAATGCTAGTGCTTTTTGAGAAAGGATTTGGAAAGCTACAGTGTTCTAATAATAGTACATTCCCTAGAATAGAGTGTGTAAGGTGAACTGTGCAAAAGATTACACTTCAAATGGCAAGAATAATATAGTAGAGATTAGAAGGTGGTTGGTGAGATGGCTCAGTTGATAAAGTGCTTGAAGTGCCTGACTTGAGTTCAATCCCTAGAACCCACATTAAAAAAAAAAAAAAAAAGAGCAAGGCATGGTGGTGTGTTTGTCAGCTCAGTGCTAGGCAGATAGCAACAGCCAGACAGGCAGAGCTCTGAGACTAGCCAGGGTAGCCGACTAGCCAGGGTAGCCGACTTGTGAACTCCAACCCAGTGAGTAACGCTGTCTAAAAAGGGGTTTCCGGTGGGACACAACCTGAAGGATGAAATCTGAGGTTGTTTTTTTGCCTCTACATGCATAAGCACTCAAGTGCACTCAAACAAACATTTTTATATACACACACACACAGGGAGAGAGAGAGAGACAGGGAGACAGAGATAAAGACAGAAGAATGAGAGAATGAAAATGAGGGAGAAGACCAAAAAACAATAGATTGTATGCAATTTCAAACAGCTGAAAATATGTCCTGCTTTTTTTTTCTTTCGGTATTTTAAGACAAAGTGTTTATGTAGTCTGTGTTTACCTTAAACTTATATTAATCCTTCTGCCTCTGTTCCTGAAAGCTAGGATTATAGGCAAATGCTACATCTGATACCACCCCCCCCCAACACCATTTGCAGAACTGTACTAGCATATGTCTCTTTTTAAATGTTAAATTTATCTTTAATTACATGCATGTGGAGGGGGTTGGGTGTATGTGCATATGAATGCAAGTGCCCGTGGAAACCAGAGGTGTTGTGAGCCTCTTGACTTGGGAGTTAGGAATGGAATTTGGGTCCTCCTCAAAAGCAGGAAATGCAAGTTAGCAGGCGGTGGCGCAGGAGGCAGAGGCAGGCACATCTCAGAGTCTCAGAGTGAGTTCCAGGATTGCCAAGGTGACACAATGAGCATCTCTCCAGGTCCAGTGTTGACACATTTCTTCTTTTTGCCATTTTCAAGTTTTCCTACTTTAATTTAATCAGACAATTTGAACACAAAGCAGGGAGAACCAAATTTGATGTCAGTGTTTTAGGAAAAAGAGCTACCATTGTTTCTAGGTTGATAATACAATCATATTGTCAGCTTTAAAGACAGAAATCGTTGTGGATAGGGTTTTTCTTAGGCATGCTATGGTGCTAAGATGCGCAGAATGGACAGTAAAAGAACAATCAACAAAATGTAGGATATTATAAAGATTGAACTTTAAACTGTAATACAGTCAAAACACAGTTTAAAACCCAGAATTGTCTCATGAATGAATAATGAAATAGCCATCTTTTATTAGCTTTATTTCAAAGTATGTACAAACTGAACAACCTTTTGAGCCATCACCACCACCATCCCCCCCGCACCCAAAAAAAAAAGCTTGCAATTTGCTGGAGCAGTGGTTTCTTTTCTTCTTTTCTTTGAGCTACAGTGGCTAATCTGATTTTGGTATTTCAGTAATTATGTCAATTAATGTGTGTCGAGAGCAATTTCATTTGTAGAAATGGATACCAGGTGAATATGTAATTGGTAGAAGGTTGTCTCTTTAAGACCTTGAATGCGGGTTTTCTTAGAGTACAATATGGGAAGAGTTTTAAATATAAATACCTTCAGTTAAGACCAAACTGGTATCTAATTTATTTCCTTATACAGAGGGAGCAAGCTGTGGCAGGCTCTCATGCCATGGTCCAGGCTGGTCTGTATCTTCCTATTTTGCCCAAGGTGTCTTGGAATTTGAGCTCCTCTTGCTTCCTTCTAGATTCTGGGATAACAGGCATGTTCCACCACACCAGTATTTAATTTATTGCTGTGTGCCACCATGCCTGGATCTTCTGTCACAAGTTCTTGGTGCCAGGATTACAAATGTATGGTGGACACCAAGCCTCCCTTTTTACATAGGGTGTTGGTTTCTAACTCGGGACTTTATGCTTTCACAGCACACAACTGAGCTATCTCTCCAACCTTAGCAACTCATTAAAAAATGTTTTTTTAATTTAATTTCTATTTTTTTTCACAATTTATTCATCATATATCCCAATTGAAACTCCCTCCCTCAGCTCCTCCAGAATCCTCCCTCCCTCTTCTCCCCAACCTCTTCCCCCAGTCCACTGAAAGGGGGAGTTCTCCATTATTGCCATTTGCCCAGAGCTTGTTAAGTCCTATCAGGAGACTTACCTTGGCGGCCTGGCCAGGCTGTAGCATTAGGGGCAAGTGATCGAAGAGCAGTCAACTGAGTTCATGATAACAACTCATTTTTAAGGACAGATACCTGGTAAGAAATACTGTTTGCCCTCTCCCCCTTTTGAGACAAGATGTCATTATATTCCATGCTAGCCTTGAACCTACTATGCAATGGTCTGACTATTGGTAGACTGTGGGGATTACAGCTATGTGCCACCAGGTTCAGCTGGAGCCTTCTTTCGCTGTTCTTGTTTTTTTGAGACAAGGTCTCACTATGTAGCCTGGCTTAAAACTCATGATCCTTGTGCTTCAGCTATCCCAGGGCTGGAACTAAAGGCATATGCTACCATGTCTGGATCCGTGTTAGTTCTAAGCCTGAGTCCCTTCAGGGTTACTTTCAGGTGTCTGGGACTGAGTCTGAAAAGCAGAGTCAGACAAGCTGAATTTGATCCTTTGGATCTACACGGTAGGAGAATAGAACTGGACTGAATTCTGCAAGCTGTCCTCTGACATTTACATGTGTGCTGTGGCATGTGTATGCCAGCACAAATAGACACTACAAATAAATCCTAACATTTGTACAATAGAACCTTGCAACAACCTCTGGACTACTTAATGCTATTAATAGTAGTATAATTTTTAATTACATTTAGTTTTCTGTGCCGGAGCATGGGGGTAGGCATCATAGAACACCCTGTGGGCCACAAAAACTATGTGTGTCCCAGGGAATGAACTTGCTTGGTCATCAGACACGGCAGCAAGTCCTGTAATCAGATGGGCCATCTTATTTCATGAAAGTGAGGTTCCAATCCAGGGCCGTGTGTATAACCAGACATATACTGTACCACTGAGTTACATTGGAGCCCCCTATTCTGGGGGTCATTAAACAGTTCCAAATTGTATATACTTTCTTCAACTGGCATGTTGTTGGATCTGAATTTGGTTTATAGCTATACTTCTCTTCAAATAAAAATAAAAACCACAGGGCTGGAGAGGTGATGGCTCAGTGGTTAAGAGTACTTGCTGTTCTTGCAGAGGAGCCATGTTAAGTTTCTAGCACCCATGTCAAGCAGTTCCCAAACTCCTATATGTCCAGCCGTAGCTTATCCAAAGCCTTCTGGCTTCCATGGACACCTTCACTCACCTGCACATCTGCACTTAAACACTCATACTCACAATTAAACTAAAACAAAAGCACAGTTCATCTACTGAATCAAATAGAGTATTGATTCTCAGGCTCCTGCTCACACGTAAATATGGACCTCTATCATTGGTGGCTTCAAGGAATCATCAAAATAATTTTTGGGGGGCTATCCATCAAATTTTCCACCTGAGCATATCAAGTAAGACTTGGAATACAAATAATGCTCTGAAAAGGGTTAAAAATACTGGCTAGGGATGTTTTCTTTGCCTGTTTTGTGTGTGTGTGTGTGTGTGTGAAGCTTATCATTTGGTCAGCAGTAAGCATCCCTCCTTGGCTTCCTATGGCAGTCTGAGAACATAGGTTGATCAATGTGTCACTCACCAGAGACCCCTGCAGAGATGATGAAAGTCTGTCTTATAATATCATGGATATAGGAAGAATGCTTAACAAATTGAACTATATGTCCCTTCCTGGCCTTTATTATTATTATTATTATTATTATTATTTGTAACACTAAAACTGCAGTTTGAAAAACAACTTCCAAATGTGTAGGGGAAAAAAAAAACACCAGCAGGTGATAATTAGGGCAAACTTACAACAATGTTATTGTTGATGGTCTACCTGTCAGTTAAGACAAGTTATCACTTCTCCCCAGGAAGAGCTATTATTAAAAACAACTTAGGAGGGTTAAAGAAGGGACTCGAGCTGTGTTAGTTTCTTTCTTTTCTCATTTAGAGATGGCGTAGGGATAGATCATTAAACATCTCAGTTGTATGTCTGGTCTCTGTGCGGACATGCACACAAAGTAACAGAGAGTTATAAACGACCAAAACATAAACCTTAGCTGCCTCGAGTTAAAAATCAATTCTCCTAAGAAATTAAATTCAAATATTATATACTGGGATGTAACATCAAGAATGATGTGCTAATAATTGCCATGTTGGCAGAGTACAGAGTGCAAGGTAGAAGAATATAAAAATTTAGTTTTATAGAAACCTGGTTCCAAGCATAGTATTGGTGAGTGGGAGATTCGGAGATTAGAAAAGTGGCTGAGTTCGAATGACAGAATTCTCTTAGCTGTGATGAAGCTCAGTTGGGAGGGTGCTGGCCTAGCATGCTCTAAGCACTGGGTTCCATTCCCAAAAATGCATAAAATTTTTTATATCATGCTACATGTCTAGTCCCAGCACTCAAGAGGCACAGCATCAGAGACATTGAAGGTTGTCCTCAGCTACATGGAAAGTTTGAGGCTAGCCTGTGCTTTTTGAGACCCTGTCTCAAAACATTAGCCAAAACAGAATCTTCATTGTTTTTCTATTTTTAAGATTTATTTCTTTTGTTTATTATCTGCCTACATGTATGTATGTATGGGTACCATGTCTGTGACTGTTGACAGAGAATGCCAAAAGAAGACGTTGAATCTTCTAGAGTTAGAGATGTTTGTGAGCCACCATGTGGGTGCTGGCAATCAAATCCAGGTCCTCTGTAAGAATAAAGTACTTTAAATAGAATTTTCATTGAAATTCAGACTCCTTGGATTAGAACTAAAGAAACATATCATTCATGAAAATTTTCTCTATTAAACCATTCTTACCTTTCCCCTTCACATGATCTTTCCATTTGTGCTGACTAGTTTTTGGTTTTGTTTTCAACGTGACACACGCTAAAGTCATTTTGGAAGAGGGAACCTCAATTGAGAAAAATAACCCCACCAGGTTGGCCCATGGTGGTGTGTTTCCTTTGGTGGCAATGGATGTGGGAGGGCCCAGTTCAATGTAGGCAGTCCCACCCCTGGGCTGATGATCCTGGGTGCTATAAGTAGGCAGGCTGAGGAAGCCATGAGGAGCAAGCCAGTAGGCAGCATTCCTCCATGACCTCCATCAGCTCTTCCCTCAAGTTCCTGCCCTGACTTTACTGGACGATGGACTACAAGCTGTAAGATGAAATAAATCCTTTCTTTCCCAAGTTGCTTTTGGTCAGGGTGGCTATGACAGCAATCAAAACCCTAATTAAGACACAACTCAAAATTCTTTCAACATCTACCCAAAGGGTAGGGAAAGTGTACTGGTATGCATGGATGCTGATATTGTACACATTTCTTGTTGAGCACAGCCTAGCAGAACCTCTTTACACTTTCTGTTTTGTTCTGTAACGGGCTAAAGAGTGAATAAGATGTTAAACAAGAAGCCTCAGTTTACTCTCTGCAAAATAAATACTGTACAGTGAAAATTTTCCTTCTTTTTTGTTTTCTCCAGACAGAGTTTCTCTGTATGTAGCCCTAGCTGTCCTGAAACTCGATTGACAGCGATAGGTGGATCTCTGAGTTCAAGGAGAGCCTAAGTTGCAGACTAAAGTCATGTGGCCACTGCCTTTCACGAAATCTTTCACTAATGCAAGCATGAAGGCCCAAAATCTCAAACATCTATGGAAAAAACTAAATGTGGTTGTGCCCAGCTTGCTGGCTGTTAGTCTGAACTTCAAGTTCAGTGAGAGCAATCTGTCTCAAAGAAATCAGACTGAGTGTGCCAGAGCAGGACATTGACATTCTCTTTTGATCTCTCCATGCATTCGGGCAAGTGCACACCCGCTTTCGCATGTGTGCATACTCCCCTCAGCCCCTCATATTCTCATATATAAACTCATACACAAAAATAAAATTTATGAGAATTAATTGAGATATTGTTTTAATACCCTTGGAATAGTGCCATACACAGTAATTGCTTAGCTTATTATGCAGTATTATTAATCATTCATTAGTGATCAAAACAGATGAGATGGAGATTTAGAGGCAAATAAGAGCAATATAACCCATAAATAATTTTAATTCTCTGATGGAAGAATACGATGAAATTCTGACCCCCAAAAGCCATTACCAATTCTAGTGAGCATTACACTTGTACCTTAAAAAAATCATTTAAACATTATCCCAAAATGCATTTGCAAATTACTCTTGCCAGAGGCAAGGTTCATGGATACAGTATATTACGATCCACTTCCCCCCCAACTAGACATTACTCTTTAAAGACATAACTGCCAAGGGCTACTCTGAAAAGTCACTAATATAATGCCGTTTATTATATTTGACAATTTCACACTTTTCTCAACCCAATCTCCAAAGTTTGTGAAAAGTGACTCTATTTGCAATGTTAGTTCCTGGTTTTCCTGGAATGTTGTCAGTATGGAAGACAACTTTCACATCTGTCCTAGTCAGCTTCAGCTGTCAACCTGACACAGTCCAGAGTCATCTGAGGGGAGCCTCAGTTTGGGGATTGCCCAGATCAGATTGGTGTTTTGCCAAGTCTGTGGGGAATTGGCTAGTTGATTGATGTGGGAGGGCCAGCCCTCGGTGGGTGGTGCCATCCCAGGGCCCATTAACCTGGGTTGTGTAACAAAGCTAGAAGAGGGAGAGTGTGCCTGAGACTGAGCCAGTGAGCAGCATGCCGCCACGCTGTGCCAGGTTCCTGACTTCCCTCAGTGCTAGAGTGTGAGCTGGGAGTGTAAGCCAAATAAACCCTTTGCTCCTCAAGTTGTTTTCATCTAGAGTGGTTTTTAAAAATTTTTTTAATCAAAGCAACAAAAAGAAAATTAAAACATCCTAAAAAGCAAACCCTGAGAATGAGCCCAAGTCCAAGGAATTTGCCTCTATTTGAGGAATTTGCTTGGTATCCTCAGCGTAGGTAACAGCTTGCTGCTGCAGGGAACAGCATTCTGGAAGTACGGAAGTCTGAATTTAAGCGACTGCTGGGGGGGAGGGCAGCCACAGTCAGCATGGGTGACTAGTTTTGGAAGGCGGTAATCTGTTCCTAATTAATTCAGATATCACACATCACTATTCTTAAGAAAAAAGCACAGGATTTGTTTTTTAAATAAAAAGATGCTATTTTTTTTTTTGAGAAGGCCTTGGGAGACTTGCAAGGAAACTTTTTGAACATTTAATTGAACTTCTTTGATTTACAAGATGAGAAAATTAGTCATTTGAAAGTCTCGCCTAAGGTTAAATGGTTTGTTCTGCTGGACAGACATAAAGCCTGTCTTATTCACACTCAACTTCCCCTTCTGTGGTCTTATCTCCCACACTATCCGTATCTATCGCTCATAGGCCTGGATTCTTGAAACAGCAAAGATGGAGTGTGACTTAAAAATAAAGTAATGAGAAACCAACGACTAAATTTGGAAGTGTTAAGACAAAGAAACCCACTTGGCAGAAAATAAAATTCAAGCACTTCTCTGGGGTGTCACGGTATTCCCTGAACCTACAGCTGTGAATCACTAAGAAGAAGAGGAGGAGAAAGAGGAGAAAAAGGAAGAAGAGGAGAAGGAGGAAGAGAAAGATCAGGAAAAAGAAGCAGAGAAAGGAGAAGAAAAGAAGAGGAAGAAGAAATTCATCCATCTGTTCATCCATTTGAGAAAAGGTAGTTCTTTGCTTCCACCGCCTCTGACCTTCCGGTTCTGTTATGTGCAGACTGGGATTCTGAACATGTAGAAATCAAGTACAAAGCATTGTAACACGGTGTCTGGCTCATTGTGAGCAATTAATGTCAGTTTGTTTTCTTTTCCTTCAAGCCAAGTGTGGGCTGCTAGGGGTGAGGGGTGATGTGCCACGGTGTTTATGTGCTTGGACAGAAAGCGAAGCGACTAAGAGGTTGCGGAGAGAAGACTGTCGGTGAGTATAGATCAATTCCAAGTGCCCTGAAAAACGCACAGCTATTTTATCCAGAGAGGCTGGTCGCTTTGGTTGATCGATTCTGGGCTGTAGTCAGCTCTTTAATACAACTTTTTATAAGCATCAGTTACATTGCGCTGGCAAATGCAGGGAGGCCACCTCTGCTCCACCTTCCCGCAGCTAAACAGTAAGTGAAGCCCGCAGCGATGAGGACTGCGGTTTGGAGTCTAAAGGCTGGAGCGGCCCGAGCTACTCAGTCCCTTGCTCCAGGTTCAAGTTCGCGGTCGCTGGCTTCTCCGAAGTGGCTAGCACGTCCTCAAAGGGTCCCCTGAGAGGAGACGAAAGGTGCAGAGCGGGGGTCACCCGGGTTCAGGGGCACTCGGGCATGCAGTGTCCTACCACGCAGGCGGGATGGGGGTGTCGAGAGGGACGGGGAGGAAAGTTTCCAACTCCTGAATGTTGGCTGTCTGGGTGCGCCTGGGCGCAGCCCTAGGCCACCCTTCTTGCACCCAGGCCCTTCGTCCCCAATGTGCACCCTCTTTGGACCATGCTTTGCACCTCCTGGTGCTGCACGCACTTTTTGCAGTCTGTGGGCGCGCGGGCGCGCAGGGAAAACACCTAGAGGTACTTCAGAGTAGTTAAAGCAGCAAGGGCTTCAGGAGTGGAGGAGATAAGAGACTCCAGGAGCAAGTGTCCGGAGAAAGGTCCCCGGCACGCGTGCGCGCGCGGCTCCTACGCGCGTTTGGCGGGACGTCCCGGTAGCTTCCATGCCCTCCAGCTTCAACTTCACACCGGCCCGTGACCTAGCCCTCCACACAGACCCCACAGCCTCTGGAGACCCCTTCCGCCCCCAAGTGCGCAGGCCCGGCCGCCCCAGCGCGCATGCCCTGGGCTCGTGGAGCGGTGGCCAGCCCCTCAGCCTTTTTGCTTTCCACACACTCTTACAACTAGGGGAGGGGGCGGGTCACGTGACCGAGCCGGGCCCGAGGCGCGCGGGAGGAGGGGGGCGGGAACGCGCACCGGAGACAAGAGTGAGGCGCGAGGGGAGGGGCACGTCTCGGGAGCGCGCAGCTAGTGGTGCAGGAGTGGAAGGGGCGGTCCTCGGGAGCGCGCCCTCGGGGCGGGGGTGGGGGGCGAGGCGTGAGAGAGTCTCCGGAGCCCGCGGAGGGGGCAGGGGCGGCCCTCGGGAGCGCGCCGAGTGAGGCGTGCGCGGGGGGTGGGGAGGGGGGCGCGACTCTCGGGAGCGCGTGGCGAGCCCGGGGGCTGGTCCTCGGGAGCGCGCGCAGAGCGAGGCGCGAAGAGGGCGGGCTTCCAGAGCGCTCGCCAGAGCGCGCGTGCGGGAGAGGGAGAGAGAGGGAGCCGGCGAGCGGGCGAGCGCGGGGCTGGGCCGAGGCGGGCGGCGGCGGTGGGCCGGCCGGAGGGGGAGGAGCGGGCGCCGTGTGAGCGAGGCGGGCGGAGGATGAGGCCGTGCCCGGGCTCTGGCTGCAGCCGCCCGGGGACACGCCGTGCACCCGCGGGCTCCGGGCTCCGGCGGCGGCCGCTGTGGCAGCGTTAGCGAGCGAGCGAGCGAGCGGGCGGCATCTCCCAGCGCTTCTTCCTCAGGCGGGGCGACGCGAAGAAGAGGCGGCGGCGGCGGCACCACACCGGTGTCTCTCGGGTTGGAGACTGCTCTTTGCTTTCCTCGTTGACTGACTCACCCCCCTCCTTTCCAGTTTTTCGGGAGGAAGGGTGACCTCTGCTACTGGGGGTTCGGAGGGACCTACAATTTGTGTGTGTGCGTGCGTGCATGTGTATGTGAGGAGGGGGTAGTCGGTGGCACGCGCCAGGCTTTGCAATTCTTCTTTCATCTTTTTCTCCTCCCCCCCTCGAAGACCGAAAAAAAAGGAAAAAAAATCCCACAACTGCTCCGGCGTCCTCCTCCTCTCCTCCGCAACCCCTGTCTCGGCTCGTGATTGCACGGTTATGCTCCCCTCTCTGGGGGGTCTCGCCCCTCTCAGCTCGCTCCCCAGCCCTGGCTTCCCTTGCATACATTTCTTAAAAAAATTTTTGGGAGCCCGGGAGTGAGTTTTTCTGCGAGGCGAGTGTGTGAGAGAGGAGGAGGTGTGGGGTGTTTCCTGCACGAGGGGGCGGGTGAAGTTCATTGCCACCCACCCCTCACTTCACCGTGACCTTTTCGGACCTCAGGGTTTTCTTTTTCTTTCTTTCTTTTTTATTTTTGGGGAGTCTCTAGAGAAAGCAAGCAGCAAGGCGATTTCGGTGGTGGGGAGAGAGCATAGCCGCGGGGAGGGCTTCCCCAGGCTCTTGATCAAAGCATTCCGCTATTCTGATTTATTGCCTGCTTGGTGAGTTATTTTTTTCCCCCTTTCCTCTGTAAAGGAGACCTGTGTGTTCAGCCATTACTTTGCTTGGCGCTGTTCGCAGGCATCTCCGACCCTCGGTGCAGAGGGGAGCTCACACTTCGCCCTCTCGCTCCCCCGTCCCTCCCTCCCCGTCTCTCCGCCCCTTCCCCCTTTTTTTCTTTTTTTCCCCCCCTGCCCTCCCTTCTTGTTCTTCTTCTGGTTCTTTTTTTTTTTTTTTCCCTCCCAGCCGCCTTCTCCCCCGCGCCCTTCCTCGCGGCTGGAGGGAAAGCCCGTGCAGGAGGAGGGAGGGTTCGGTGTCATTTTTTTCTTCTTCTTGGGGTGTGTGGTGTGTGTGTGTGTGTGTGAGTGTGACCGCGGCCCGAGCCTGTGGTGCGCGGGTAGGCGAACCGGGAAGATCCTCGGCGCGGTTAAAAGAACCATGGATGGCCCGACGCGGGGACATGGACTCCGGAAAAAGCGGAGGTCGCGATCGCAGCGAGACCGGGAGAGACGCTCCCGGGCCGGGTTAGGAAGCGGTGCGGCGGGTGGTGGAGCAGCCGGCCGGACCCGGGCTCCCTCGCTGGCTTCGTCGTCGGGCTCCGACAAGGAAGACAATGGAAAGCCCCCATCCTCCGCCCCGTCCCGGCCCAGACCCCCGCGGAGGAAGCGCAGAGAGTCCACCTCAGCCGAAGAGGACATCATTGATGGATTTGCCATGACCAGCTTTGTTACTTTTGAAGCGCTGGAGGTAAGGGGGGGGGTACTCCCTTACCCGTTCCCCACCATGGTTTCCTTTTATGCATGACACCCCCCACTCGGCTGCACCCCGGTTTTCTTGCCTCCCTCGCCGCGCTCGAAGCTGTCTGTCTCGGCCGAGGTCTTATTGTTGGGTGTGGGGTTGTGTGTGTGGGGAGCTGGGGGGCAGACAGGCAGCAAGGAGGGAATCGCCAAGCAGTATGCCTGGTCTGGTAGGTCTGGTCTTCTACTGGTTTCGTTCTTGTCCAGCTCGCCTTTCCCCTGCGCCCCCTTCCTGTCCCCCCACCTCCCTCCACAGCAGATGGGTGGAAAGAAAGGGGTTCGGACATCACAACAATGCACCCCCCTTCTCCACGGATGGTTCTGCCCCCACTCCTTTCCTCCTCTTCTCCCTCCCCAATCATGGCTTCTTGGCTGGTGGAAGTCTTTGCTTGGGTTTGGGGCGCCTGTGGATGGTTCTCTGTGTGCTTTCTACAGAGCCATATGTTCCTATGCATATGTGTATGTGTGTGTGTGTCTGTGTCAGTCTGCCTAGTATATGCCTTTTCTGGATGTCCTGAGGACCAGAGGCTGATAGGGTTTTGTGGCTTTTCTGCACCCCCTCCCCTTTTTTGGTGAAGCTGGGGAAGGGGGCGTTTTCTCCTTGTTGGGAGAAAGGAGGGAGGAGTGGAGAAGAGGAAAGGATGGAATATCTTTCTATATTTTGCATGGGACTGTATTGCAGAAAGGGTTAATGACAATATTATCCACACACATACATTTTCGTGGTGTGTGTGTGTGTACGTGTGTGTACATGAGCAATTTAGTTGAAGGACAGAGAAGGTATACCAGGGAGGGCTGGTAGGAGGCAAGGATAAAATCCTAGTTGGCTGCTGAAGGGCTTGTCACCAATTGTCCCTCTCTTTACCTTTTTGTATGCCCCACTCCCCCCAGTGATTGGCTTTGTGTGTGTGTTTGTGTGTCTTCTTTCTTTATTCCTTAGGCACCTGCAGGCAGCCTTGATTTTCAAATGCACATTTTCCTGCCTGCTAAGAGGCTCCTGGGGTGTGTGTGTTTGTGTATTTGTTGGTTGGAAGGAGCTGGAGGGAGAAGGTCCAGGGGTCACAGAAAACTGTCTTTGCCTGGGTAGATCTGATTTGGTGCTAGGATTGGCCGTTGGTTTCTATAAATTTAACTGCTTTCTTTACTCCTCTTACCTCCTTTTTCCCACCCTCAACACACACAACCACACACAGGAGGCTTTGAGGTTCTCCTTGGTTGATCCAGCACATAACCAAGATATGAGTTGGTGTATAGTCTTTCACTGCACCTGACATAATGTCTTGAGGAAACTTTTTCCCCTTCCTTTATTTATTTATTTTTGCTGTTATTGTGGTATTGTTTCAGAGGTGGCAAAGGGAGCTTTGTTAATGAGAGCTTAAGTCTCACATGTACTTGCTGTCCAGACTTAGGTTGTTTGAGTATTTTTCAAAAAGGCAGTTTTCCATCAGAGTTGTTCATTTCTGTAAAGTGCTTTTGATGGGGTGAGGGTGGTGGATAAGTGGCCAGTGGCTACTGGCTGGGGAGGAAGAAAGGGGGGTGATGATAGTGGTATTGGTGGTGACTTTGATGTTATTACTTGGGTTAATCGTTGGTTTTAGAGTTGGTGCTCTCAGCTTTAAGTGTTGAGTGTCACCATTTAGGATGATTGTAACTGTGGGTTTTAACTTTGCAAAGGTGGTTGGGTACTGCAATGTGATCTCTTTTTATTTTTTTATTTTTTGCTTTAAAAATGGGAATTGAAATGGCATCATGTATCCTAAGAGAGAATGCTGCCTGGAATTTGGCTCAGCATGGCAGCCTGTAGTTGGTGAAGAAAAGAACTTGTAAAAGCAGCTTACAAGTGGTTCTGCTTTTGGGGTAGTTGTCATGCCATGCTGGGTGGCCCCTCTTAGTCAGCAGGAGGGGGCCTCTGTCTTTTTATCATTGTTGAAGGCCAGGTGGAGATGGAAGTAAGTTATGCACATGTTTTGTGTTTTGTTTACATAACTCTTCGACTTCATCTTTTGATAGAAAATGTACCTGTTCCGGTTTTTTTTAAGCTTAAAAAATTTAATTTTAAAAGAAGACTAAGTTCAAAATGTACCTTGAATACCGTACTTCTTTCTGTGATGAAATTTACTTCTCAGTTACTTTTCTAGATTTAAAATTTGGTTAACAAAATGCTGTCATGCTTTCACGTATACCACAAATAATGGATTAAATATCACATGGGTTTAAAGGGTCTAACTTTTTAAAAAAGTATTAAATTTCTTATGAGAAAGTAGACAGTAAAATAAACTTCAGTGTACTCAACACACCCAAGCTTGACAACTAACAATTGATGTCTTGCTTCTTCTGTAGCTTACTGAGCACCCTCTCACCTTTTAGACCTGTTGTGATGGCATCTGTAAATAATTTTGTATAAACCTCCAGTGTATATATAACTAAGATGACTTTAGAAATCTCCACCATGCCATTTTCTCTCCTAAGTAAATTAATAGTTCTTTAGTATTAAGTAATCTGTCTGGTCACATTTTCAGAGGCTCATACTTTTTAGAAAATCTGTTAATAAGCCTGTTAAAACCATGCATTGGAAGGTGAAAATCTTCATATTTACCTTCCCCCCCCCCCCTGTGGGGGTGGTTGGCTGTTAACACACTGTGTCCATGCTGGTCATAACCTAAGGTTGCAGTGGTGACTGTTAGAGTCTCTGGTGACCCACTACAGTGAATATAAAAGATTTAGTGAACTGTCATCAAGAGATGTGGAAGCTTCTTAGGAAGCAGGCAATTAAGCTACGAACTTGGATAAAAATGTGTGTAAGGGTTAGGAATTACCACAGATACCAAGACTTACCCTAAATATATACTTGTGTTTGTAAATGAAAATAATCTTTGCCACACAGATCACCAAGAAACCATAGATATTGGCTTAGACAGTTAGGCTTACAACTTATACCAGTTTAGAGCCATTTCTGGCAGACTGTGGGATCAAATACTTGCATTGTTGCATCAACACACTGACTCCGAGATGTTGTTCTCAGTAACTTCTTGATGCCTGTGACTTGGTGACTGCGACTTCCTTCCTTCCTTCCCTTCTTCCTTTCCTCCCTCTCTCTCTCCCTCCCTCCTCTAAGAAGCTCCTAAGTGATAATGGAATATTTTGATGTAAATATTCCAAGCCAGCTATGGTTTTACAGCTATTAGACTAAATGTAACAAGCCTAATGCAGCCTGTAATTTTGTTTATTCTTTACAATTGTTAGTTGTGGTTTTTTTTATTTTTTTATTTTTTTAAAGAAGATGGGAAGCAGAGAGGGCAGTTTGGTATCTCCCACATGTTATAAGGAGTGAAACTTGCTGAGGTAGTTGTCTATTCTGCAGGGACACTTGTCTTGAGTAATTGTGCCCTGAAGTTCAAGTATGTGATTACAAAGAGTCTCACGATAGAAGATAAGAGGGTAGGTGAGGAGGCTAAAGTTGAATGGTGTGTTCTCATTACACAGTTGAGAAGCAGAAGTGCCATTTAGAAACAGTATTGCATGTTTGGGTATTCTTTGGATGTTAGGATGAGGGCAAATAGCTCTAAATGTGTTGCTTATTTTGGTGGTGGTGGTGGGGCAGACAGGATCTTGTTATTTACAAGGCTAGCACAGGCTATCCTTGCACATTCAATAAAATCTTCTTGCTCCAGCCTCCAGAATGCTGGGCTTATTGGCACATGCTTCTCCACTTGGCATTCATGTCTTTTTTTTTTTTTTTTTTGGTTCCTTTTTTTTTAAAAAAAGAAAAACAAGAACAAACCCCAGACAAAGTCGCTTCTAGCAATCAAAATTTAAATAGGAATGTTTGTATCCTGGTGTGCCCGCATGGACTGGTGTACCAGCTATGGTGCTTTTCAAAATTCTTTAGGTTTCTATTGGGAAGCCGTGAGTATTGTGCCTGAAAAATTGACTTTGAAAATCAGTTCTTTCTCCACCCCCCATTCCTCTTTTGTGACTTGGGGTGTTTCCCTGACCAAAGGGAAAGAAAAATGACACTAGTAAACTTAGCAGGTAAGAGCGGTGTGTTCTGAAAAGAAGGGGAGACTCATCCCTGCTATGTAGAGGGTCAGATCTAGGCTTTCCTGTGACTCGCTTCCTGGTTCTGCTTCAGAGCTCACCCCCATGTCAGTAGTCTTTTAAGTCTGTTATATGGAATTTGATACATTTATCTGTTAGGTCTAGTAGGTACTAGAAATTTATTTTTGAAATTTCACTTATTAAGTTTATCATGTTCCTTGTGCCACTCTGCATACATTTATGGAGTGCTTAATATGTACTAGGAGATGAGAAACTTAAAATGTTTATGATGTCTTGAAAATAGTTCTCTATCCCAACCCCTATTTTGGCTCTGCTGGGGATTGAACCCAAGGCTTTGTGTATGCTAAGGACACAGTTTACTGACTTACATCCTCAGCTTTTGAGAAGTCTTCCTGGAAAAGATGGGTCCTAGAAGGGTGTGTTGATTGGTAGTTAAGATGGCATGAAGAATAGGAGAACTTGCTGAAGATATATTGAAGGCAACACAGGAAGAAGGCCAATAAGAAGACACTGGGTGATTAGGACCAAGGGCTGAGGAAGGCTGGTAGGAATAAGTACATAGTAATGAAGAAGTTCTTGTTAGGGAACAGGAGGCTCGAATGAGCCACCTTGGGATGTCATCTTCATAAAGCATCCTTTCCCTCCCTTCTCTGTTAGTGAAAAGATTGAGGTTAGGTTATAGTGAATGTTCTCGGGCTGGAAGGTTACTTAGCTTTTTGCAGGTTTCTCATAGATTATGTTTCAGACTGAAGGAGAATGATTAGCTCTCAAATATGTTTTAGAACCACTTGTTCTTCCAGAATTAAAAGTCTTCATCATATGAATGTGAATTTTGATTTTCAGAGGAGGAGATACAGTGCACCTTATCTCCTGAATTTCTCTGGCCACTTGGCATTTTAATTCTCAGCATTGTATTCATAAATCAGTATGGACTTTGGTTAAGGTCTCAAAGAACCCATTTCAGATCTTGGAGTTTGCTGATCTCTGAGGGTCAGGCGATTGCACTGATGGGAGAAGATGTAGAAAATCAGCCTCACAGGCTATTGTATGGGAGCTGCTGCAGGAATGACAGGTGAGGTATAAGATGATATTAATAGAGAGATGTCCACTTTTTTTTTCTGCTCCCCTTTCTGCTCAGGTCAACTGTCTTTCTGATTTTTCCTAACCTTGCCAAGAGGTGAGTGTTGGTGAGTGGCTCTCACTAACGGCTGTGTCTCAGTGTGACAGCTGCCTGAAACTGACGCCACCACGTTGTCCTCCAGCCAGTGTGTTTTATCTTTCCTTGGTCCCTTCTAGTTTCATGTATCACTTCGTTTTTTAGCAACCTGGAAAAGGAGGTTGGGATGAGAAAGGAATTTGATATTGGTGTTAAAACAAAGGTTTCCGCTTAGCTGACTCTTGGCCGGAAGCAGGGCATGCAGTGGTAATTCCAAGAGGGTCAGAGTATCTCCAGTGCTGTTACAGAGCCCTGGAAAGTGTGGCTCAGAGGCGTTCATGCTTGTTTCATTTTTCTGTCTTGCGAAGTTTGGCTGTGAGATTTCTGAAAGAGGTCAAGTCCCAGCATTTCATTTATGAAAAGTGTACATAACTCCAGGATCTGAGGACTTTCTGAGTGATGGGAGAAAAAGGAAGGGTATGAATTGCATGTGTTTATGAACTCAAGCTTTTTTTTTTTTTTTGCTATACTTAACTTCTGTATTCATTCTATGAGACAAAAGCGTCACTGGAGACAACTTTATGTGGGATAATTTGGAGGCTGTGGTAGGATGAGTCCCTGTGGCTCTTGTTACTTGTGGAGATTAACTGCTTTAGCTATTTTGGGCATGATAAAAATGAATCAGTAGATTTAAAAAGTGGACCATGAAGTTGGTGATTGGTTCTGAGAGAGGTGTTCCCTTAACACTGAGTTTAAAAATAGGTTAAAAAGTGAAGTTTTGTGGCAGAGTGTAGTTCAGTGGTAAAGAGCTTGACTACTAGCATGTGCAAGGCTCTGGGTTCAGCCTTCCAGGACCACTTCACACAAAGCATTTGATTGAGGGAATTCAAGACAAAAACAAGCCCAGAGTAATTTGTTGTGATAGAGACTCTGGAACTCTTGTATGTAAGACTTTTTAAAATATACCGTCAAAATAAATGACTATTATTTAGTTTGAGACAGTCCTTAAACACAGAAAACAACTGTTGGGATTAGCTATTGCAGAGTAATCTAGGTCCTGGGGACTGAATATGGTTTGGAAGGCTTCTGATGAGATGGTTGATAGGCCTTCCTGATGAAAGTGTGTGTGTGTGTGTTCAGGGAGTGCTAAGTGTGGGCTGGTGTGCGTGGGTCCTGATGATGAATTTCAGTCATCCTGTTCCGGATAGGTATATATTTACAATATACTAAGTGTGGTTTCAGACTTTATTAAAGTGAGGAAGCAGCATCTCTTTAACACCTTCCCTGCACTCTGGGGTTGGGATTACACCCAGGATGCTGTAGATTGAGGAAAACTACCTGGTGAACGGGTAGCAGTATTTTACTTGATGATAGTCTGAAGCTGAAGTAGATTCAAAAGTCTGTTAAAATCAGAAAGAAAACTGCAGTAGTTAATTAAGTAAAAGTCTAGAGTAGAGAAACTGAAAAACAGTTTGGGAGGTATTGTTAGCTAGGGCAGAAGTACTTCTAATACATAGTCTTGAGCTGTTTCATGAATGTAGATCTTGTGTTGGTCCACCCCTTCAGCTTAGAATTTAAGAGGGAGACTGTAAGGTGTGTCGTCTTTCCCCATCTCATAGAGGAGTTATTCACATTTCTGTCTCTCTGTAGTTTCTTGTTTTCCCATGTCTTGGTATCAGTAAGTATTGCAGGGTCACAAAGAATAGCTCCTTTTTTTTTTTTCTATTGCTTTTAGAAACTGCAGGTGGGAATGAGTGTTTATATCACCTGACAGCTTTTGCTTGCTCAGAAAGGGACTGTGTCAGCACAGGCTTCTATGTCTGTCCTGTTTAAGTCTCCAGTTCCATGTGTTTTTAAGGGGACCTGGACCTTGAATTCATGTAAATTGCTTATTTCTTTCACACACTCATTTCAGGGTCCAGTTACATTACCCAGCCCTAAGCACTCCCTACCTCCCTCCTTTCAACTTTTCTTTCCCGTTACTGAAAGAGTTACCAAAAACAGGGATGCAGATAATAAAATGGAAAGTATTTGGGAAGTTGCGACTGAAGTGTCAAAACTTTAGCATTCCTAAATTTTCATTATTTAAGCATTGATCTAAGGTACTCTAGTATTACTAATTCTGGGTTAGAGAACTGCTTATGTTGTTTATGATCTTTTAGTTCATATGTAAGCACCAGTTGGATTTTGTCCAAACTAATATGTGGTAAATACCTAAAATCTTTATTTAATACTTTAATGTTGTTTTTGCTTGTTGCTGTACCTCACGGTGGCAGTATGTTCTTGGTATCAGAACATTGGTAAAACCTGGGTGCAGTAAAAATTAGAGCCATACAGAAGGAGAAAGTTTATAGTATATATGAGTGACAGTAATGGCTAGTAAGGACCAAGATTAACTTTCATTAGAAGAGCTTCTTTTTTTAAAGTACTCTATAGTTGCAAGTAACTGGGCCACTGCCTACAAACCCAGACTGTGACACTTGACCCTTGGTTGTATGAGATCTGATACTTCCAACTGCAGCTGAATTTTGAATTCTAAAATAAACCATTGCCAGGGTCAAGCTGTAGTGATAAGTGAGAAATGTCATTTTCCTCGTTGTCCCTACCCTTTGCAGCTACAAAGCCATTCTTATATTAAGTAGTTGTAGTTTCTGACGGTTGTGATATTTTAGAACTTAAAGGACTTATGAGACCATCACCCAGGACTGCAGCTATTCCTCTCCTTCTTTTTCTTCTTTTTCGTCTAGCTTTCTTTTCTTCTTTCTTCCTCCTTCCCTTCTGCCCCTACTTGTTTTTCAGAGACAGGATCTTGCTATGTGTTTCTGGCAAATCTATAACTCATTATGTAGAGCAATCTGGCCTTGAACTCATAGAGACTCACTTGACTCTACCTCTCATGTGTTGGGATCAAGGATGTGTATCATCATTCCTGTATTCTTTTCTTATTTTTTCTTTTCTGCATTTTCTTTTTGGTGTCTTTGTTTTTTTTTTGTCTCCCATGTTGGCTAAATGTTGCTAATTAAGCATCCTTTAGTGGCCATTTCCCATAGTTAAAAATGAGGGGGAAATATAAGAAATTGAAGTTGTAAATAGCTTGTCGTTAGAATATTACTGCCAGTCAAGTGATGGAAATGACTTCCACTCATGTCTTCTGTAGTTGACAATAATAATGAAGTACTATTCTAAGAAATGTTCCAGTACATTTTAAGTGAAAGTAAGCTTTTTCTGGGGCAAAAGAGGGAGACAAGTATTTGGTAATCGTGTATGTAAATCCTTACTTCCTGTTGTAATGTTCTCTGCAGTTACTTGAGAAAATGTTTTAAAATTGATGTGTACAGGTCAATCAATCTTTAGGAGGTATTATTCTAAAATTAGACCTGAATTCTCCTGAGTAGCCTTTGTATCCACTTCCCATCCACATCTGGAGGCTGTAATTTCTAAGCTACCATCTTGGTGTTCTTTGCACAGACGTATGTCCCTGGTGGTATAGTTCTTTCATTGTGCAAATGGAAACAGCTCTCAAGGATTAATTGATCTATTCCAGATCATACTGGGAGTTAGAGGTCCCAACTGTTACCTAGTGAAACTAGGAGACTATTCTCTCTTAGTGTTGGTGAGTGCAAGGAATTATGGAAGAAAGTTATGTTTTTTATTAAGTCTTGTAGCCACAGCTGGCCTGTGAATTTCTGTGTAGTCTAGAATGACTTTGAACTCCTGATCTTCTTGTATCTACTTTGAGTTCTGGCATAACAAGTGTGCATCACCAGACCTCATTTATACTCTGTTGGAGATTGAACCCAGGGCTCTATGCATGCTAGGTAAATACTCTGCCAACTGAGGTACATCTGTAGCCCAGGGGAAAGATGTTAAAAATAAAAATCAGGAGGAACACCCATGGAACTTGCTATTTTTCCTTAATAATGTTGTTTATTATTTAATATCAAGAACCTTTAAAACATTCTCCCCCTCATCCCACATAAAGTATATTATATTAAGTATATAAAGAAATTCATTGCCCCTTTCCATAGGTGTATTGTTTTAAAGCCCCTTTCTACTCTTCTGTAATGAAAGCATTTTTAAAAATCCCTAATACAGTGATACTGTGAGGCTTCTTATTCTTGAATACCCAGTGCAAAGATAATTACTTGGATATGAGATATTATTGTAACCTACTTAGTATTTTTAATTTTTTGAGTGGTTATTAAGTTGTTTTTTTCAGAGTCGTAACCTGGGGAAATTTAGAGCAATTTCGTCAATACTGATAATAGAATATATGCAACAGAACTTTGGCATGTATTTGAGATGAAGATTCAAACTTTCTTCTGAAGGTCTCAAAATACAAGATTCACATGATGTGCTGGCTAAGGCATCTTGTCTGTTTATTGCTGAATGAGGAAATTTATAACAACTGTTTGTCATAGGTATATGTTTATAACCATTCATATAATGAAAGGAAGTTTTCACAGGATTGTAATAACATATCAAGATGGATGTAATTAAAACAGAAGCAGATTGACACCCTGAATTAAATGCAAACCAGAATCCAGGATACCTGTGCTTTGTGCTTTTCGTATTTGCTGTAGTCATCCAGATATCCAAATAAAAAGACATTGATGAATCTCTCTGGGTGTGTATGTGGTTGCAGAGAGCCCAGCTATTTTATTAATCTTTTACCAAGCATTGTTTAGATTTGCAGTGATGATGGAATGTATTAATTTGGCAGACCAAATAGCCTAGGCCCAGAATGTTGGAAATAATAAGAGGAAGACATGATTGATAGGTTGTCCCATAAATAACACATGCGACTGACAAAGGGGCTGAGTAATCTTTACGTCTGTGCTTAATGTCATTAATGGAGTTGTTAAACCAGGATGTTTGAGTTTGAACTTCAATCAGAGGGGCCTTGCCTCCCATTTAAAAATGTAGGCCTATGTCTAGTCATGCTCCCTAGACTGATCTGTTGACAAAATTGGTATAAATCGAATTTCTGTAAATTGGATCAGATGTCAGGGGGATCTTGCTGTGAAAAATGAATCCTTTTTACCAAGCATAGTACTCCTTCTCTCTGTGGGGAAGCTGGGATTTTGGTTGTCATATGTTCTAGCTTTATTTCTGTTGCTCTGACGAAACACCCTGTCCAAAAACAACTGGAGACTGGAGAGATGGCTCAGCCGCTAAAGGTTAGGCTCACAACCAAAATGGCAAAGAGTAACTAAGAGGAGGAAAGGATATACTTAGCTTACAATTCCAGGTAACAGCCCGTCATCAGGGAAGTTACAGTGGCATGAGTTTTCAGAGAGCTAGTCATACCACATCTACAATCAAGAGTGGAGAGAAACAAACGCAGCTGGCTACTGCTTGCTATTATTCAGCTAGCTTCCTTTACTCTTCTCCACTTAGGACTCCTAACTTAGGGAATGGTGTCACCCATATTCAAGGTGAGTCTTCCTACAGTCCATCTGGATCTGGATCAATCCTCAAGGAAATAGGAGGAAAATATTCTTGGGTGATTGATTCTAGGTTGTGGCAAGTTGATAGTTAAAAACTAACCTGGGGAAACTGGGGAACTGAAGAGATGGCTCTGTGGTTAAGAGTAATTGCTGGTCTTGTAAGAATCTGAGTTCAGTTCCCAGTACTCATGTTGAACAGCTCATCACTGCCTGCAACTCCAGCTCCAGGGGACACAACACCTGTGGTCTTCAGAAGCACCTGTGCACACATGCATATACCCAGACACATACACATAATTAAGAATAATAAAACCACGTCCCCCATCTTCATGTGTTCCCTGTAATTCTGGAAGGAAGTGACTTTGAGAGTTTCATTTTTCTGTTCAGGTTTCATACCTTACGTGGTCTTGGTGCTTCCAACAATAATTGATGGTGATTAGAATAAGCCCTTGTCATTCAGATCTCAGAGTCTTGTTTTCAGGTGCATGCTAAGGAGGGCTTGTGGCTATGAATATGGAATATGATTTCCATATCTGTTCCATTGGAGAGTTCAGACATGTCATAATCACTTCAGAGTCATGGTTGTACAGAGACACCCTAGCTGTAGTTTTTCTATATGACAGTTCGGTTATAAAATTGTAAGGATGCCAAAAGCAGGCAAGTATTGTTATTAGGAAAGTTGAGGACATCTGTTATATCTTGTTAGACCAGGGAGGAAAATACTCTAATCAAAATGTCTAATTATGCCCTCTCAACTGAAGGAACTATTCTTTACTGAATTTTTGGAATGGAATTTTTTCCATTCTTCTAAATGGAAGAAGCTGGCCTCTAGAAGAACCACAATGTTAATTTACTCTATTAAGAAAAATTGCTCTTAACCGAGGTGACATAAGGGTTTCATTTATCAATTTGGTTTTACACTATGTGTCAAGGAAAAAAAAAGGTATTTTCAGAAATTGTCTATACCAGCATGCAGCTCTTGTTTTTCTTCTTCCTCTCACTCCCAAAGCATAGGAGGCCCCCAGAGGGAGTTTTTATTGCCAGATGTGAGCCTCAGAGAGTATGGGGTAGTTGAGAGCTACCTGTGGGAGAAAGCTGATGATAATTGCAGGTGAGAGGCAAGGGGATAATTCAGCCAGAATGCTGGGAGGTGAGATTTCACACTTGAGTGTTGAAACCTGCTCAGTCAGACAGTTGTTGTTTAATTTAAAAGGTTTCATTAGTCTAGAACTGAGATGGACCAGATTGTTCTAGGTGACCTCCTATGCAAGGAAAACATTAGTTTAAAATATTAAAGTATGTCATGTTCCAATGTTTGAAAGTTGTCTTATGTAATATCTGAAAGTATCACTGAAATAATTTAAATTTTGTGTGTGTGTGTGTGTCCTCTTGCTTAAATGTGCACACAGAGGTTAAGAGGACAAGTTTCAGGAGTCAGTTCTCTTTCCACCATGTGCATCCTAGGGATGGAATTCAGGCAAGCTTGGCAGCAAGTGCTTTTACCCACCACCTCAATGCTTCCTGTCTTTTGATCTATATTTCAAATTGTGATTAATTTAACCAAACTGTTTCCTTCAGAGTTGCAGATGATAATAACAATATTAGTGGCACTGTATTCATTCCTGATGATCTGAAAATTGGGACATGGGTTAAGTCAGATAGATGTATTCATCTATTTAGCTTTGGTAACCTTTATTTCACCTTTCTGAAATGCTGTTCTGATGGATTGAGACCTTGGGGCCTAGTCTAAAGGAATCTTTGAAGTGTTAACTATGACAAGATATGCTTTGTGTTTTCTTTGGGAGCCAGTGGGAAGTTTAAGTGCTACTAATTTTTTCCTTGGCTGTTCTGTGTGCTGGAATGGCTTACTTGATATCACTCGGGAGTTACTACTGGAACCTTGGAAAAGAGAGAGCCAGAATTTTCTTCCTGTACTTCTAATTAATTGTTTCATTTCTCTATGTTCTCTGTCTTTAGCCCCTGTACTCTCCCTATATACATCTTTAAAGAGATATTTTAAAGCTCTTAAAATTGTTGCTTTCTCTAGTAAGCAGTCCACGTAAAGTAGGCATTTAGACAGTGCTCTTGTACTGTTGACCTATTTCTTAAAAACAAACACTCATACATACAACTTGAAAAGACATATTTGAAAAAGGAACTTAGTGCTTATGCTGTGCCAGGCATTGTGCTTCTGGTTCCACTTTCATGGTGCTTTTGAACACTGCTGTGAACAAAGGAATGATGTCTGTTTTATAGTTGATACAACTAAAGCTTGGAGAGGTGGTCTGTTCATCTGAGACCGAGAACTGCAGCAGTTTATGGCAAACTTCAAGGCTTGGGCTCCCCACCTTTTTTACATTCCTTTTAAAAATACAGACTTATTTTGTAAGCACCTCAAATGGGTCTGTGGTAGAGGCCACATTTGGTTCTCTTGCTGTTGATGAAAAGTATCCTGGTTATAGATACATGGAAGGATTTTCCAATTATAATAATAGGATTCAAGGCAAGGCAAGTACCAGACCTAATTGTTCTGGGAAGTTGTTTTTTTTTCTGTATTCCTGTCTGTCTATCACTCTCACCCCCATTGTGAGCTAATGATGGGATCCAGGGCATGCTAGGAAAACCCTGTGTCACTGATCATTCCCTATTTTCTTTTTAAACCCTGGAGTTTATGGACTGGGGATATAGCTCACTTGAGAGAGTACTTGGCTGGCATGCAGAAGGTCCTGGCTGGGATCCACATAATTTGCCATGGTAGTGTACATGGTAATTCGAGTACTCTAGAGGTGGAGGCAGGAGTCGAAGTACAGTGTCACCCTTAGCTACACAGCAAGTTCAAGACCAGCCTGGGATACATGAAATTCTAGTCAAACAAGCCAAAACAACATGTCAAAACCCACAATCTTACAGTGACTACATTATATACTTTGCCTATAAGCTAGTTGTTGTTGGTGTTACCTCTCTGTCTCATTCAGTGTTTGTGTCCTTTAAAATCTGGCGTTACCTAAATAACATTAGCAGGTAGATATTAAGCCTTCACAAGAGTAAGAGGTCAAGTTCTTGAGATTAAAACCACTATGTGACTAAACCATTGTACCTTCTTATGTCACTGATAAGACATAAAACAGCCTAAAACAACCCTGTCCTAAAACAAACCTCTTTAACAGACCTGTGAGATTGGAGAAGGAACTGGTAGCCTGTGGTAGGTTTCTGTATATATAAACTTATTTTATTAACAGATGCCTGTGTTATTCTGTCTGCTTTTAAACTACCGTAGGAAGTGGCACTTACTTCTCTTGGGAAGATAGTCCACAATAAAAGAGATCTTATTACTGGTGCTAGGTTTTATTTATTTATTTTTAAACTACAAGCACTCCTTTCTTCCCTACTGAAAGACTGTACTAAACAGCTCTTTGCTTTTCTTGATATCTATTTCTGGAAGATGCCTGGTGACAGAGTCCATTATTTCTCTGCCATTGTTTCCTTTCATTATTCCAAGCACATTTTCAAATTGTTCTCTCTCCACCCAGTTGAGGTTTGTTTATACTACAAAGAGTATGCTAATGACTCTGGCTGTTAGATTGATTCTTATGGAAATCCCAACTGCATTTAAAGTACTGTACATTATTGAGAACCCCCTTCCTCAGCTTCCCTGGGCTAAGATGCACTTCCACATAGTTCATTTTCTAGGACGAAAGGATTCACATCCTGCTAATGGTCATCAGGTTGAGGACAGGTACAGTTCAAAGACATCCTTGCCTCATTATTCTCATGGGGCCTGAACCTTCAGAAGAGTATTTCTCTTTGATAAGAAGCTGTTTTTTTCTGTCATGTCCTAGATGAGCTGTCTTACCCCCTCTCCAGCTACCCCAGTAAGCAGTTATCCTTTTTCACATCTAAAATGGGAAAACAGTGGAATTACATCTTTAGACATTGTAATTGCAGGGGGTACCCAAGCCAACCCATGCCCTCTGAAATTTAACTACTGTCAAAATCTGGTGTAATAGGAGCCACACCTTTAGGTCCAGGGTTTAAAGATGATTTCATACACTTTGATTTTATGTATGTGCAAACCACAAATTCTGTCTCACTTCTACAGTCTGACTCAGATTTAAAATTGTGAATTCTTTTGCTTCTCTTTGTGCCCTTTTTAGACTCTCTTGGGGATGTGTCCAATTAAGAAAACTGAGAATGGGCAGAAGAGATAGGTATCAGTCTCTCTTAGGGCAGTGGGTATTCTCAGTTTGTAGACGAACATTGTGTAGATGTCCACATCTGCCACCCATATTTCAGATGCACTTTTATTTCATTTAGTATGTCGTACCTGGGATTAGGAAAAGAGAGAAATATGTACGCTTGTCCTGATTGGAAATTATGTTGTTGAAACACAGCCCATATGGCCATTGTAAAATGGTTACTTCTGAATATAATTGCCTTCTTAACGATGTGCTTTGTAGTTACCTCCATTCTCCAAGAAGTGCCCCCGTAGCATGCTGACAGCAACAACATCATTAGAAAACATGACAGGCTAAAACCCTCAGTCATCTTAGTTTAAGGATTAGATTACAATGTCAGAGGATAGGTCACCATGCTTTATATCCATGACTCTTGTTTAGATCAGTTTACTGCTAGCCTGGGTGACAGATATGTAAAGGTACTGTTTACTTCTTTTCTGAACATATTTTAAAGCTTTGCTGCAATTATGAGTAGGATGGTACCTCAGGAGTGGTTTTTGTTGTTGTTTTTTTTCTAGTTGTTCATATCTGTGCGGAGTTATTTTTCTGGGACAGTCCCTCAGCCTTTGTTTTCCAGAATGTGAACACAAAGCAGTTCAATGTTGGGATGATTTTATTTAGGGTCATTCAGATGAGAGTGGAAGGAGAAAGGAAGGGAGTGGAGAGAGAGACAAAGACAGAGAGACAGACAGAGATGTACGTAGTAAAATGAGAAGACCATGAGGTACCTGCCATATGTGGAATTTATATCATCCATGTGTAGTGCTTGGCTCCACATGGATCCCAACTGTATTTCCATACCACTTCTCTCTTATTAAAAGGAGCAGGGGGGGGGGTGGTGGTGGTTGGAGAGGATTACCACATCTAGGAGTCAGAGGACAACTTTTGTGCCATTCTTAACCCTCCACCTTGTTTGAGAACCAGTCTTTTTGTTCTTTTTCTGCTGTGTAAACCAGGGTAGGTGTCCTGTGAGCTTCTGGGATTGTCCTGTCTCTGCCTTCCTCTGGTAGTAACGCAGGGATTATAGACACTTACACTGTGCGTTCAGCTTTTAAATGGGATCAGGGGATGTGAACTCAGGTTCTCAAGCTTTTGTGGCAAGCACTTACACCAAGCCATCTCTCTAGTCTCCAGGAATCGGCTATTTATAGCATAGAGACAGTCAGTGTCAGATCCTAGAAAGACGGACGATATGATATAGGCATAGCGAGATAAAGGTATACCAAGTCTGTCATGGATATCTTAGGGATGCAGCGGTGATGGGATGTGGTCTCTTTCTGAGTTGCCACGTCAGTAGGAGATAGAATAACAGATCAAATTTAGTATTTCTCTTTGGAGCCTCACAGAAATAATGGGACATGGGGACATTCTGAGTGGTTTTGGACATTAGAGATTGTCTTGGACAGGGGATTTAGTTGTGGGCTAGCTCTCAGCTTAGCAACCAGAAGAACCTCATTTTTGCCTGTTTTCTAAATTAGGGTGATAGTCTTTGGGAGGAAAGAAAAAAAATATTGGCTTATTTTGTTATTGCTACTTTTAATTTATTTAAAACATTAAGTGCATGGGTATTTTGACTGCATGCATGTTTTTGCACTGCTTGAATGCCTGGTACCAGAGGAAGGCAGAAGACGGTAGTGGATATCCTAGAACTGGAGTTTCAGGTGGTTGTGAGCCACCCCATGGGTGCTGGGAATCGAACCCCTGTCCTGTGAAAGAGCAGTAGGTGTTCTTAACCACTGAGCCATCTCTCCAGCTCCTAGATTGTTTGTCTTATTTTGAGGATTTCGGTTATAAATTATTTCACGGAAGTTTTTTTCCAAAAAGAGTTAATTTAAGCACCAGGGCACTAGAGCTTGGAAGGACTTTGGGAACTGGTTAAAAAATTTCATGTTGTCTGGAGTGTGATAACACAGTTAAGTTTCAGGCTTAGAGTAGCTGCTGAAGAAATAATGACATTTGATCCTCTGCACAGTATAATCTCCCGTGTGTTCAACAAATTTGAGGCAAAGGAGGGCAGAAAGTGAAAGTTTGTTGGGCTCTCTTCTGAGCAAGGCTATTAGGTTATTTTCATTGGGAAGACTTAATTAGAAGTGAAGCTTAACATCTATCTGTCTCACAGCCTTCCACAGCAGTCAGGGAAACTGGGTGCTGATGAGTACCTCTGCAAACCTGAATAGAGGGAATGCCTGAAAGGTGAGGCTTTGTGAAAGTTACAGGGAATAATACATTAGTGAAACAGTCCTTAAATTTTTTGGCTTAAATGTTAGAAGTAGAGAGCAATTGATAGAATTTTTTCTTTCTGGGTTTTCATTCAGACATGGTTGGTTTTTGCTGTTGTTGTTGATGGTGTGTGTGTGTGTGCATAGGTCAGAGGTCAACATCAGCTAGCCTGTCTCAAGACTACCTTTCAGCACAGTGACATTCATTTTTACCTGGAATCCACTGATAGAACCAGGCTGACTAACGAGTTACCCTGAGGGTCCCTCTGTTTCCACCTCCTCCATACAGGGATTGCAAGTGTGCTCAGCTTTTTAGGATGTGTGATCTGGAGATTGAACTCAGGTCCCCATGCTTGCCAGGCAAGCACTTTACCATCGGAACCATCTCTCCAGACTTGAACATGGCTGTTGACCAAAGAGGAAGGACAAAACTAACAATACACAAGAATATGTTGTTATTTTATCAGCTTTTGGGTTCCAGAAGTAGCCTTTTAATCCAGGATAGGATAAAAGAGAGGGTGCCAACCCCATTGTTATCATGATTTAAAGCAGTTGTTCTCAATTTGTGGGTCAAGACCCCCCTGTGAAGGCACATATCAGATATCCTGCATATCAGATATTTACACTATGATTCATAGCAATAGCAAAATTACAGTTATGAAGTAACAACAAAAATGATTTTATGGTTGAGAGTCACCATAAGGAACTGTATTAAAGGAAGTTTGAGAGCCATTGATTTATAGGTATGAACATTTTCTGTTTTTCTAGTTTAGGCTTTTCCTGGTGGGTTTAGAAATCTGCGAATCCCTAGAGACTATATATGCAGGTGAATACAGTCTAGTACTTGTACTAACACCTGAACCAACAGACTTGAGAATAAGAGAAAGGAGACTTGGGACTCATGGAAGAACGGATTACATCAGAATTCACGTTTAGAAATAAAGATCCGTTTCCACTTTGATCATGAGGACTAGGACATGAAAGCACTTGGCTCTCTTTGCCATCAGTCCAGATTAGATGCATGTGTGTTAATAAGAAGCAATGATTGCTTGCTTGCTGAGGAGCAGGTATCACTCTGCTAATTTCAACCCATGTCAGCCTCAATACTGAATTCATGTTTCTAGGGAAAGAAACAGGTCAAAAAGTTTACACATGACATAAAAAGTGCCCAGCATGCTGCTGCAGTCCGTACATTTTGGCTACAGAGCCTGATTTGAATGTTTATACTGCATAAGGGAATTTAAAATGAAGCAAAACCTTAAAAGGTGAAAGGAACTACTAAGGCTTTACCCACACTTCCTGGATTTAAAGATGGCAATACACTTCAGGTTGGTACTGTATTGCAGATAAGAAAACATATCTAGAAAAGTATGTTCTGTAATAGTTGTGGATGACCTAGTGAGTTATTGGTAGAGGTAGGGCAGAGCTGCAGAGGCTAGGCTTTCTAATATATATAGGCCATTCATTGCTTTTTCCACTGGGCTGTACTGCTGCCATTTACACATATTTCAGACATACAACTGAAGCTTAATTTTATAAACTTAATTTATGTCACCTGTACCCTTGTGGCTGCACTAGATTGAAACAGCCAAGGCTTCCTTTCCTTTTCTCCTTCCTTCCTTCCTTCCTTCCTTCCTTCCTTCCTTCCTTCCTTCCTTCCTTCCTTCCTTCCTTCCTTCCTTCCTTCCTTCCTTCCTTCCTTCCTTCTCCTTCCTTCCTTTTCCTTCCTCCTTTCCTTCCTTCCTCCCTCCCTCCCATAGGGAAAAAGAGCTGCTAGAAATTTTGGTTATTTGATCTCCCGAGGTGTCCTTCTAGTCTTTGATAGACTTTCTTAAAAGTAGGTAAAAGATATTGAGGTGAAATAAAGGGGTCACCCTCAGAATTAGATTTTGCATGGACTCATCACAGTTATTTAAATTTTATTTTTAGCTTGAACTTCCATTAGGATACAGCTAATTTAAATTAAAATGAAGAGAGTGGCAAGTATTTGCAAGCTCCAGTCAGGGACTGTCTGTCTAATAAGACTGAAAAGAGTGAGGGAAGAACTGTCCTCATTTCTGGGGTGTTTTAGAATCTCCTGCAATCTCACTTTTTTGTTTTTGTTTATTTGGTTTTTTTCTTTTGATTCCTTTTGTTGTGACCTCTTTTCTTGGCTAATGTTTTGTTTAAAAACAAGTGATCTGGCATTCTTAAACAAATTATCCTGGTTTAGCCATTGTGCTCTCAGATAAAAGGCCCCAGGGTAGGGCTCTTTCTGCCTTTGAATCCTAGTAGCCTAGTCTGCCGGAGAGCAAAATCCAGTTTACTGCAGCCAGTTTGCTACCTACCCAGATTAGTGAAGTTATCTCAATGAGAGAATCTGAATGAAACTGAGGGTTGTGGATTGGATTTAACTCTGGGGGCCTTAATGAGAACAGCTGAGTATTGTTGATTTGAGTTTTGCCTGGGGTTAGAAAGACCCAGCCACAGTTTTCCTCTTAGTTTTGTCACCTGTCTGGAAACCAAACTCTCCACAATACAGTATGATAATGAACAGGAACAGGCTTCCAGGCTATGTTGTGGAAGAGCACATGCTCAGGATTTTGCCAATGACCCAGAATCCCATGTGGCCACAGACAAGTAATTTGATTTCACAGTTTCTATTCTTAAATTTGCAGGAGGGGGTTCCTGCAGGAGTTACATAGTGATTATAACTTAGCAGCTTCCTTTTAGAGTAGATGTAATTGTGAGACAAATGCCTCTTGAAAGCCGTAGCCAGGCATTTTGTATTTGTTGGGAGAATATCCTTTCAGTTGTTGAAGCTTCTGTAAAACTTTCCCACATAATTTTGCTCCTCGTTACCCATTTTGGTCATAGAGAATCTGGATTGGATGGTTTCACACTGTTGCAGCTTACTGGTTTTGCTTCGTGTGGTGATTTTCAAATGGACACACACACACACACACATATATATATACATATATATATATATATATGTATATATATATATTAAATATACAGATGTTCCATCCCTGGGCTTCCCCCACATCTGTCAAACACTCTGTCACTCTCAAGACTTTTTTGATAGCAAACCTCTGTACAGAGTAGTCACTTCTTGTTTTGGAATGATTATTGTAGAAAATAGTTTTGGGTTATTTCTTAGGATGGTAGTAATGGCAGTGGTTTAAAATTATTTTGTGTGTTTGCTATGCAGGATTGCCTATGAGGGCGTGTATAGAAGTTGAATTGGGCAGCCTTCTTTAGGTGATTCTCCACTATATTTTTTTGAGGTTGTATCCCTTTCTGAACTTGCAGCTTGATGTTTCTGTTGCACTCAGCCCACATCTTCCTTTCTCTGCTTCCCAGTGCTGAGTTATGTGTCCAGTTTTTATGTGGTGATGGGGAGACAAACTTATATCCTCATGTGTTCAGCAAGCACTTTACTCACTCAGCCATTCCCAGTCCCTCAGTAATTTTTATGTAAACTTCAATATTTTTTATGAAAAGAAAACAAATCACACATAGTGGTTCTTAAAGTTTATTTTATATGTGTTTGTGAGGTAAACCCACCCTGAAAAAATTGCTCATATTCAGCACAGTGAATTATTCTAAACAGAACACTCTGAGTAACCAGTACCCAGAAAGACACAGAACTTTGTTGGGCTGGGACAATAGTTCAATGGGTAAGGGAGTCAAAACACATGTATGAGGACATGATTTTGCATCTCTAACACAAATATAAAAACCCAGGCAGAGCTGCATATGTACGTATGGTGGGCAGAGACAGGAGGATCATTACACAGTAGGCTGCCAGCTCAGCTTCAGTGTCAGTGAGAGGCCCTGTCTGAAGGGAATAAGGTGGTGTGTGATAAAGTGGGACACTCTTTATCCTTTGCTAGTGTGTGCACAGGTGCACTTTTCCAGACAGACAGATTGACAGACACATACATTTTAAAAACATTTGGCTATTTATTATACTCCTCAAATTTCCTCTTTAACTCCTTACATTCCAAGAAACCAGAACTGTATATAAAGGCTGATAATACAGTAAAGTACAATAAAGCACAGGTGACAGAAATATTTCTTTACTTTTTTTGTACTTGGTGCTCAATCACTCCTGTGAGTTTGGGTGATGTGAAGTTTCTATTGTTTATGTTTTGCTTCAGCCTTCAATTTTATCCTGACAGTGACTTGTCTGTTAATGCTCAGGGCATATATCAAATTTTTGCTCTATGATTTGTCCTTTTAGAAATCTAATTCACTGGAAATGTCTGCATAATAGCTTTGAGAAATATGTTAAGACAGATAAGCAGCCATGGCAGCTATGGCTCTATTAAGTAAATGAATCTTATCTTTCTTGCCTGGGTAACTTAGTAAACATGCCTCATCAGTCAAGTATCTTTATCTGGTACACGATGAAAGGTAGATTCTTGGTTAACAAAAATGAAAGAATTTCTTCTTCTCTGTCCATCCCCGAGTAAGGTCCTTTATTCTATTCCACTTTGAGCACTTAAAGCCAAAGGTAATGGAATTTGCCTGGATTTCCTTCCTAATTTGTCCCCCACCCCCCGAGAATCATCTGGTTCTTGGGGGACGAAGCTGTGGCTTTTATTAAGTAGCAGGCTTGCTTGTTTGTTTTCTTCAGGGAGGGATGCTTTCCTTAAAGGAATCAGGACTAAACTCCGAACTTGAGCTGTGTGCAAGTGCAGGGAGAGTGCTGGCCACAGCTGCTGGCAGTGGTGACATGGTATTTGCTGGCATGTGAGTTCTGCCAGCCAAGAACTGTTCCCTGCCACTGCACCCCCATCGCGGTGATGGCCACTGTTCACCAAACAGGTGACATGACTCCAATCACCCCTGCTCTGAATGGCCTTTCTGTCTTTCTAAAAGTACACTGGAGGCTTGTTTTGTTACAGTACATTGATTAAATAAATATTCCTGTGTGCACAAAGGAACTGAAACTGGTTATAGCACAGGGCAGTTAGCTGTCCATTAGTATCGGAGCAACTACTGTCTGCCCACACCCTCTCCTTTTCTCTCCAACAGGATGGTGCCAGAAATGGAAAAATTGCCTGACCTCTGCTTTCAGGCATGTGTGAGGCAGGGATGTAGTGTTGTGCTCTTTGCTGTAGTTCTCAGGCTGAGGCCTTGGGGTTGCCAGACCTTTGTACTTCCCCTTCAACTCTTACGACTGAGGAAGGTCTTTCAAATTCGTTTGCTTTCCTTACATAAAAAAGAAAAAAAGGTTGTTTTTGACCTCAAAGTACTGTTTGTTGTCAGGCATGGAGATCACTACAGCCATACTTCTGTTTATCCATGGATTCCGGAGACCCTCACAATTGGAGCAGAAAGACAGGATTTCTAGCCATGCCTGTCCTGGATTCCCTCCTCCCCCACATTGGAAGGATTTTTCTAGATGGGCTAGGGATTGAACCCAGGTTTTGCACATGATAAACTGAGCTATACTTCTAGCTCTTCTGTTTTTGGTTGAGGCTAGATGGCTTGGTTGTAGTGTTAGATAAAAAATAAGAATGATTTACAGAGTGTTACTGTAATTCTTCACATGTTAGCTACTAAGTATGTCAGCATTAGGGAATGATTTATACATCAAGTGTGAAGTGATAAAAATTCTTTTCCTACAGGATATTAAAAAGGGGGGTCTTGTACAACGGGGAGGGGAGGAGTGGGAAGGGAGAGAGTTATAGAAAACAGTGTGGAGGCTCCTAAGGATACTTTAGGAGCCTTATTTTGGGATGAAGGAAGCAACTTGTATGGAAGTGTGAGGAAGGGAGGTGGTGAGATCTTAGTCATTCCTAATATCCCCTGTTCAAGAGGGGAGGACCCTTTTGATGACTCAAAAAACAAAACAAAAAGAAACAAAAACAAAAATGAAAAACCTCACCAGAATCCTAGGAAGCTCGTGGCTGTGAGGGCGGCAGCCCCAGGAGAACTGCTGTAGGAGTGAAGTGAATCTCTCAGTGCGAGTCTCTTCCAACTGACTGTGGGTAATTAGTTGGAAATGACATTAACCTGAGCTTAATTGTAATTTTGCATCGTAACAACATACCAGCTGTTCACTGTATTCTTTCCTGGTGGTGTGATTTAATTATTTTTTTCGAGCTCTCTCTTAAGCTCTAATTTTCAGTTCTGTTTCCTTTTAACCCCTCCTTGTTGCTATGTGTCCACAGCCCACACAGTTTAGCAGGCATGTCATTTCTTTGGCTTTTTGTTCTCACTCTCTGATGAGGGCTGGATGCTGTTGGATTTGTGAATGACTAGCCTATTTAAGCAAGGCCAGTTTGGAAAGGTACTGAGATACGCCTGGATGACTGGAAACCTTGCTGTATTTAGGGCTCCTCCACCAGGTTTTAGCTTATTATATAAATAATATGGGCAATTGTAGGCCTATCAAAGGTGCTGAAAATATCAACTGAACAAGCCAAAAGAGAAGTTAATTACTGAACAGTGATTGCTCTGATATAACCAATTATTGGATCATTAAATGTTTATTACCTTTTATATGCTCTTTCCCCCATAAGGGCAGTTTCTTTTTTAAGTCATTAAAACAGAAATGGGATCTTAAAAAAAATTCAGCTTAAAAATTTCCACAAGACTGAAGTATTAAAAAGGTCTTGTGTGATCTGACAGCTGAATAGCCTATTTTTCTTTGGTCTGTTGAATTAGTAATTAATGAAATGTATTGCTTGAGCAGAGAAAATAAAATTAGTTTTGCTTAGGAAATACACAGAAGCAAACCTTTACTCTCTGCCCAATGCTGGTTAACGTTAAAGAGCTATTGCTCTTACGTTAAAGAAGTCCTGTATGTGTTGGGAGTTGGATAGCTGGAACTACACAGAGAAACCCTACTCAAAAGCAAGCAAACTTAAAACAAACGCTGCTAGGTCTCTCTGGATGATAAGATGCTCTGTTGTAACACTGTGTGCATGCGTGTGCATGTGTGTGTGTCAGAGTTGGGTGGGAAGGTTGATGCAGTGTTTTTCTCTAGCATATTATCTACCTTAGTTTTTAAACGCACCATTTTGCTATGTGATATGTTATAAGTCTCTGTTTCCCTGCCTATAAAATAGTAGTATCCCCTTCTTAGGCTTGTGAGGACTACGTGATTTATTAAAGTACTATGACAGTGTATAGCATGCAGCAAACTGTGTAATAGGGTGTTCATTTTTGAGAGATAATGCAACAGAATTCTTCCTTAGGGGAGACAGTGCTTGATTGGGTGTGAAGAGTTGTTTCTGATATTAACAACAACAACAAAAGATTTCTAAGAAATCTTTCTGTGTGTGTGTGAGAGAGAGAGAGAGGGAGGGAGGAAGACAGAGGTGGGGAAAGAGAGAGACAGAGACGGAGAGATCAAGAAGACAGAGTTCCCTGGAGCTGGTGGGAAGCTGGGACCCAAACTCTGGTTTTCAACAAGAGTAGCAAGCCCTCTTAGCTGCTGAGCTATCTCTTCAGCACTGTTTCTAGCATTTCATGACATTCTGATTGTAATCACTTAGCTTATTAGCCTACAGTGGTGTGTGCTTAGGGTGTGCTTTTTTTCAGAACAGTCTTCTGAGGCAAGATTGCTGTTAATGCACATTCTGTGGGTGTGTGGAGGGCTTTGGAGAAGTTTGTCTGCTAGTAGTGACTGTTCATTGAAGTGTGCTTGGAGTCTGAGTTTCTTGTGGGTAAATTACACTAGTGCAGAAAGAGAACTTTTTAATCTTTTAAATTCTAAGTCTTAGAATAATATTTACAACTGCACACATTTGTGATACATTTTATGATTGTTTTCTGGAATTTCTACAGGAATGGGACTTATTTATTGTTAAGGTAGTTACCAGGTCACAGACAGTTGGATTTAGAGGCAGTTTACAAGAAATGTAATACTGAACATTACTTGAGCACTTACTTGAGTCTTGTCATGACTCTGAACATTGTCTGGAAGATCCTGAAGTCAGCAGTAGAATAGATCAAAGGCCTGAACTTTTTGATTTTGTTTGTTTGAGGGAAGGTCTCATGTAGCTGAGTTAAGACTGAATTCGAATTCTTGATCACCTTGCCTCTCTACCTCCCAAGTGCTGGGATTGCAGCTGTCCACCATGCTCAGCTAAGAGCATAGTTCATAGTTGCATTCTATAAGCTTTGTTATTTAGCTGGATCTGATCAGCTCATTGTCTGTCTCTGTGAGGAGAGAAGGAAGCAGTATACGGGAAGCCCATGGAGTGTTGTGGTGAATTCAGTTTTGAATGACAACCCTTTTACTATAGGAAAAAAGAAGGGATAGAGAAAGTAAGAGAAGGAAGGTAAGAAATGAAGAAGGAAAGAACATCGTTGCAGAAAATACGAATAGAAGAGAAACAAGAAATTGTAGGGTTTTTTTTTGTTTGTTGGTTTTTGGTTTTTTGTTTGTTTGGTTTTTTGAGACAGGGTTCTCCTTGTAGTCCTAGCTTTCCTGGACTTGCTTTGTAGACCAGACTGGCCTTGAACTCACAGAGATCTGACTGCCTCTGCCTCCTGAGTGTTGGGATCGAAGGCATGAACCGCACCCCCTCCCCCCAGCTTTTTAATTTGTTTTCAAGCCAAGTCATGTTATGTGCTCAGGCTAGCCTCTAATTTCTGTTCTTAATTGATCCTCTTTTCTCACCCTTGGGGGATTACTAGTATGTACCATGGTCCCTGGCTGGGGAGCAGAAGTCTAAACATTTCAGCTCTGTGAGAAAGGTGCAGGTTAAGCCTTGTCTCATAATCAGCATGTCTAAAAGAAGCCATAATTTTGTACTGTTGGAGGTGTTGCCTGGCAGTTCTTCCTGATATAGGCATTCCCACTCTCAAGACAGTCTCACTACGTATTCCTGGGTGGCTGAAACTTGCTCTGCTGTAGACAAAGTGGGTCTCAAAGCTCACATATATGTCTTCCTGCCTCTGCCTCCCAAGTGATGGAATTGAAGGTGTGCACCATCATGCCTGTTGAGAATATGACTTTATTGTGATGAAACATTTTATTCAGGTTGGGAATTTCTTCTAAGTTAAGAGCATGTTGGGCACATCCATGCCTCTTTGGTGATTGAATCTCTGGTATGAGCACTTGTCAGGAAGTTGTGAACCTGAGTTTCTGACAGAGTTGAGATCTCACAGGCAGCTGTGCTAAGCACCTTGCTGTAGATGTCTGCTTATACTCATCATGACCTTTCAGGGAAAATAAAACAAGCGAACTAAGAAATGCTTGGATAAGACATGCTTTACTGTCGGAAACTGTAATCTTCAGTGCTTAGCAATTCCTCAGGCCCATGTGAGGCCAGGAGAGAGATAACTTTTCCAGCTTTTTTTCCTCCCTTAGCAGCACATTGGGAAAAGAGTTTTCATCTTCTCAGTTAATATCAAGTGTTCTAATCTAACGAAACTTGATTAAAAAAGTAGGGATGGGAAGATGGGAAGATGGCTCAGTTGCACAAGCATGGAGATCTAAGTAAAATACACCAGAACCCATGTGAAAAAAAAAGCAGGGCATTCATATGTTTCTAGCTATAGTGATAGAGAGGATTCCTGGGGCTCACTGGCCAGGCCAGCTAGCCTATCCAAGTTGGTGAGTTAGTTTCATGTTTGGTGAAATATCCTGTCTAAAAAAATAAGGTGAAGAGCTATTGAGGAAGACATTGGTTATTGACCTTTGGCCTGTATATGCATGCACATATGCACATAGAGTAACACACACAATTAGATTCTTGCATACCACTCAAGACTTACTAAATCTAAATCTCTTGGTAGTGGCACAGAAATTTATTCTGAAGGACACCAGATTTCTAGGATTACACAGATTTGGAACCCAGTGAAAAAGAGGAAGATTGTGTTCCATCCCTGCATTTATTTTTCTTTTTTTATTCATGTCATGAGCAGATTAGAATTGGTTGCTCTCAGGCAATGGTCCTTTACGAAGTGGCTGAAGAAACAAGCATGAACACAACCTCTGCCCCACGGGAGTTCACAGGCAGGCTGAGAAGTCTTTAACTTTGTGTTGGGTTTTAAAGGATTCGAAAGCTTTCCAGACTTCATGGTCAGAAGATTTGTGTAGGCAGGCTTTTCTAGCTTTCATCAGATTCTTTTAGGGGTCAGTGACCCATAAAAGGTTAAGAACTAAGGTCTCAAGCATGCACAGCTGTTCAAGGAAATGTGGAAGAGAGAAGTGTTTCTATTACCACTTAGTATGTTTTTTGACCTTTTGAGAGCCTATAGTAGTTTGAGGCTTGCATCTGTTTTCTGATATACTTAACATATTTTTAAAAGAAGGAAAAATAGTTTAACACTGGGTTATGGTCTGAATAAAATACCTGTTTGGAGAATTGCATCAAATATAATGTTAAAAAGCTGCCTACAGTACAACAGCCCAATGGTCAGTCTGATGGAGGGACTGCTTAAGCAGGCAGGCATAGGCAAGGTTCACTCCAGCTTTTATACAGCATATAATTAGCCAAATTGTGGATAATAGTTTTCACTCCATGGATATACATAAAGACTAATTGTCTTATTTTTGTTGCATTCCAGCCCCAGCATGTCTATTGAATTACTTAATTCCAAAATAACTTTGCCAGCTGTACTGCTGCTATGTTCTTCCTTATCTCCTAGAATTCTCAAATGACACCATTTATCACACAACAGAACTGAATATTAGGGGAAGTCCATCTTTGTTACAGAGAGCTCACTTAGTAAAATGCCAGATTATGGTATATCTAATAGTCTTATTTATCAATCTTATTATTTACTTTGCATGAATGTATGTGCTTCTGCATGCATGTAGAGGACAGAGGACAACGTTTGAGAGTTTTCTCTCTTTCCACTGTGGCCCCTTGAGTTTCACTTAAAGCCTTCTTCCCTTCTCTGTGATGAACCTAGAGAATTCGTGTTTTCTTTGAGGAATAAAAATTCTCTAAATATTGTAGCATTAATAGTTGTTGCCACATTTACATTTATGACTGCATAGGTGTATTAGTTACTTTTCTAGTTGTGTGAACAAATAGAAGATAAGAAGGCACTGGGGGAAGGAAGGGCAGTTTGAGCTCCATGCTGGAGGGAGGGGGAGGCAAGCAGCAGGAATGTGAGGCTGCTTGCTCAGTTCTGTGGCGCAACAGAGAAGCAGAATATATGGAATGCTGATGCTCTGCTGCCTGTCTCCTGTTTCTGCTTATATTCACTGTGTGACCCTAGCCTGTGGAGCGGTACCACTTACATTCAGGGTGAGGGCTATCTTCATAGACATGCTTGTTGATATTTGTGATTATAAAACAGTCAGGTTGGCACTGAAGACACAATAGATTTTAAAGAAGTGGAGACCTATGAATTTAAGTGTGTGTATGAGTTGTTGTTGATTGTTGTTTGGGGCAGGGTTTCTCTGTGTAGCCCTGGTGGTCCTGGAACTCTGCCTGTAGAACAGGCTGACCTTGAACTCATAGAGATCTGCCTGCCTCTGCCTCCTGAGTGCTGGGATTAACACACTGTGATCTATACATGGTGTGCCACCACCTCCTGGTGGATTTACAGGTTATTAATAGGTACAATTCTTCATCTTTTGAAACAGTAATAACTTGGTGCTGGTTGGGAATTAGAAGTTTACATTATTCCTAAGATCTTGTCATGTCTGTTTAGAGGTTCAAATGTCTGTTCCACTTATTTTGAACTTTAAAAAAATAAGGATTTTAGTTTCATTTCTTTTTAGTTATATTATAAATTATATTTTAAAATCTAGAGATTTTAGTTTGTAGTCCATTTATTTTCATTTTTGTAGCCTGAGTTTCTGTTGGCATATATTAAAAATAAAACCCCCAAAACAACAGGGAGCCACAGTTTTCTTTCAGGAATTTAAAGAGTTTTTTGTTGCTTACTATTTTTCCTTTTTTTCTTTTAAAGGGAAGGGATCTTATAGAAGATTTGTTCATAGGTTACACATCTGGTAATTAAATAGATGTCAGTTTTAATTAGTCTTAATCCAAAACAATTTTATCAATTTTATTACTGTATTGGAAGTATTAGTCGCTTTTAATGAGACGCTAGACCTTTAAGAGATCCGGCCTGTTAAACACCGCCTGGGGTGCCCTCAAGTCCGGTTCCCCACAGAGGTTGTGTTGAGAGGTAAATAGTAGGTTAGCCTGGGCTTAGACGATTTGGAACTGCAATTGTTTGCACTCTGCATCTCTTTCACTGAGATTTCTTGAGTTTTGCAGCTTTTCCTGAGGCAGCATGTTGTGTATGTATGTGTGTGTGTCTTCCGTAGTGTAGTTTCCTGTAAGTCGCCCAAGATGATTCTGCCCAATGGGGCAGGTTTTCCTGACTTGCCCATCCTGTGGTTGCACTCTTCTATGCCACATCTAATTTTTCTTTCATGAGTCTCTCATGGGATACTTCTGTGCGGCCCCCGAAAGAAAGTTATCCAAGAGGCTTCCCAGTGGTGCAGATACCTTTCAGTTCCTCAATAACCTCAGTAAATCCAGTGGTTCACCAAGCTGGGTTATCAGTGCCTTTGTTTAAAATGATACATACCAGCAATTTCACAGTTATTTGCAGAATTGGTTTAAGGAAAAGAGATGAGCTCCAACTTGACACTTCTGTGCCTGTTGAGGACACCGTTTGGTGTGGTAAAAAGAGCAGTTTTCCAATAGGGCTGTCTCAGGGTCTTGACATCCAGTTCCAATCAAACTCACTGAGCATTCTCCTGAGTTGTTCTTACTGGGACAAATAGCAGCACAAATAGTGACCTCCTATGACTCTCCACCCTGAAGAAAGATTGCTTGTATGATTTTTCAGCAGAGCATTCTGAGTGATCCACATACAGCTCAGAGTTCAGAGATGTTCCTTTAAAATTAATCTTTTTCTTTTTAAACTACTCAGTCGCGGCTGTTGTTTATTTCTTATTTAGTTCATGATCACCATGTTTTGTGATGCTGGTTGGTTTTTGTCACTTTGACTCAAACCTATACATATCTGGAAAGAGGGAATCTTCATTGAGGATATGCCTCCATAAAATTGGCCTAGAGGCAAATCTGTGCGGTATTTTCTTGAGTAGTGATTGATGTGGGAGGGCTCAGACTCTGGGGACAGTGTCACCCTAGGGCAGATAATCTTGGGCTGTGAAAGAAAGACTGAGCAAGCCAGGAGGAACAAGACAGTAAACAGTGTTCCTCATAGTTTCTGCTGCAGTTCCTGCCTACATTTTCCTGCCTTGAATTCCTGTCCTGAGTTTCTTTTTTCTTTCTATAATATGGAAATGTAAGTTAAATAAACCCTTTCATTCTCAAGTTGGTTTTGGTCATGATGTTTATCATAGCAATAGAAACTCTAAGAAAAGGCTACTCTTGTTTAGTCTGCCAGGTCTTTTTTGATAGTCTGACCTCTTGGAGTTCAGGTGAATTACTGGCAGTGCCTTGCCATTTTCTTTAGAGTTTGCCTATGTGTTTGCAACTCAAAATGGGAGCTCAGATTCAGTTATTTGGAACATATCGGTTTTTATTTGAAGTCACTTAAGTGATGCCTATAGCAATGCAGTCAAGCTTTCTGTACACGGGCCTTTGCAAACCTTTTTACTTAAAAAAAAATTAAAACTTTTGGGCTGACAAAATGGCTCAGTGAGTAAAGGTATTTGTTGCTAAGCCCAGACACCTGAGTTCTGTTTCCAGAACCCATATGGGATGACTCCCTCAAACTGTCCTTTAACCTCTACACAAGTGTGGCACAGTGCCATCTCAAATACCCACTGAAAAGAGAAATAGAAATAGAAGCAAAACCCCAAATAACCTGTCCATTTTTAGAATCTGAAAAGGTGTTTTGAGGTGGTTGAAAGCATGTGTGAGAGTAATGACAAACTCTCTAGTTAAACAAAATTGTACTAGATTAAACATTCCTCACTATAGTAAATATTTTTAAGAAGATTTTGGAGGTAGACATAGAGGGTGGAGGTATATATGTAGGGGTCAGTTGTACTGGAATGAGAGTTTAATTCTCTAGCCCCTCTGTCTGGTACCAGAGGGCACTTTGGATTGATGTTCCAGGCTTTAATTCAGTGTCCTGTCTAAGACACTTGGCACTGAAGTCTTGTGGATTCAGAGGAGAGAGAGTGGAAATGTATCATGTTCACTGCCAGAGGAGGTACTTAAACCAGAAGGAGGAGGGGATGTTAACAAATCAAGCTTTGGCAAGTGAATCTTTCGTGAATCCGCAATGACTTGGAAAGACTCTGTCGCCTTAGTTTTACAGAACTAAACGTTTGCTGCCGCTGCTGAGGATTCTTCTTTAGGATCAGCTTCAGGTTGATAAAAGGATTGACCCCCTTCCCCATTTTGACAACATTAGGTAATTAATTTACAAGTAGCTCAATTAGACTCCAGCCTGTACAGTGTGTGTTTGGCCTTTTGAGGAGCTTTTGTTTTGATGCTAATTGAACTGGTTGTAGCAGAGACAGCCAAAGCAGTTACATCCATCTTTGGCAGGACTGAGGGCTCTCCCTTGGTATGGATGACCTTGTTGTCTTTTCCTCATACCAAGTACAGCATTTATAATGTCTTGTGCCTTTTAAAACTATACAATCTTGAGTATTTTGAAAAGTGACAGAAGCCACATATTTCAGGTTATCATGCTTGGTGCCTTGAGCAGCTGTACCACGAATTCATAGATATTAAATTATATAGCTAGGGCTCTGTGTGATTTTTTTTTTAATTTGATGTATACTGTCAGATTGAAAGAAGTTTTCACTTTCTGAAGTTGCATATGAGAGATTTATCGCCCCCACCCCCTTTCTTTTTTAGAATCTTGCATTGTAGCCCAGACTGGCTTTGAATGAATTACATGGCTAGACATGACCTTGAACTCCTGATGTTCCTACTGCTTCTGCTTCCTTAGTGTAGAGATTACTGGTGTGTACCATCATGTCCCCTTTTGCCCCTGACCGCTGGAGGTGGATCACAGGACTTCCTGCATGCTAGGTAAGCACTCTACCACTGAGCTAGGTCCTCCGCCCAAGTAACTGCTATTTAAGGACAAGAGTGCCTTTGTTTTTTTCTCTAGGAATGATTCAGAAACATAGCATTTCAAGTGAATATGGATCAACTTAGAGAAATAGACTGAAATGAAAGCAAGAAGTATAGGTTTTTGTCTAGTGTGTGAATAAAGGAATGCTTGGATTTTCTTCAGGTGGTAAAATCTGTACCTGTAGGTACAAGGTGGACGGATGTCTTCATCAAGAGTAACCTGAGATATTCTGGCATATACCTGCCTGAGCTGTTTTAAGTCCTTGCTTTGTTCTATAATTCTCTTTACCTGCTAAAACACTGCTAGAAGTCTGAAATGCTGCTGTTCTGTTTGCAGTGTTGAAATGTTCGATATATTTTCAGACCAAAAGCAAGTACTTTGTGGTTGTCTGAATGAAGGGATAGCATAGGCATACTTCAGAAGGAGACAGAGAAGATCTTTCCAGTCATCTAGGATCCATCCACCAATATTCTTTGTAGAGCTAAGGAAATTGAAATTTAGAAAGATTAAATGATATCTTGCTCTAGAGCACATTAATTAGGCTCAGCAAATGTTGAATTTCTCTTTATCAGCGTATTTTGTTTTGTAGATTCTGGCAGTAAAAAGAAAGTGTTTTTCTTGTGATTACATATAGAAGCACAAAAGAAATTCTCATTTCATAAGCAACACAATTTCCTGATGTCTCTTTTCCCTTTGTGTTTGTATTGAAATAGCCCCAGTTTTTGTTACAATTCAGTATGCTTTAAGCTCACTTTTCTTTTTTCATTTCCCTTTCTGTTCTGTAGTTTTTTTCACCTATCCAGTTTGTTTGTTTGTTTGTTTGGCAGTGGAGGGTTTGGTTTACTCCAAGTAGCATTGCCTTATGGATGTCTAAATGGATTGAACTGACTTCTACTATGAAGCTGTAAGTCAAGGGGTTACTGGCCCAGAAAGCAGGGATTGAGGCAAGAACTGAGGCAGGCCACACAGAGGCCACCTGGAAGACCCAAGTGCTGCTTGTCTGCTCTCTTCCTTTGATTGACAGTACAGGGTAGTATGTCTATTTTCCTCCAGAAGCTTGCTTTTGAATACAGTTTTTGTTTGGGACATTACAGCTTGACAGTACTGTATGAAGTTTGCAATGAAAGTCAGTTTAGGGTAAACCAGGAGGAAGGTTTAGTTAATGAGCAGTTTTAGCAGTTCTGTGTCTTATTTTTTTCATGTGACTTTCTTTTAGCCTTTCTCCTTTTCTTACCAAATTGTTGTAGGGTTTTATTAAAGTGTAAGTTCTGGAATGTAGATACCATGGTGGTTAGAACAACGTGGGATACTGTACTCATAGATTCCATTATATTTCATACTCCTGCTCTTTACTATATGTTAAATGATAGGGAGGTATAATAAAGTCTGCCTAGAGAGAGCACTTTCCTATTTTATGTCTTGTAACATTCAGTACTTGATGCAAGTCTAGCAGAACAGCAGTTCAAACAGCAACAAAAGTGGTTCCATCCCAGGAGAAAAGAATCAGGCTCATCTGATGGAAAGTTCCTTATTGCTGGCATGTGTTCAACAAGATCACAGAATGTGAAATTTTTCAGTGTCTTCCTAGGACCTCTGCTATCCTTTTATTTGACAGATAGAAAAAGAACTAGTCACTGGTCCAGGATCATGGAGTATGGTAGGGAAAGAGCTTTGGGTAGAACCTAGGATTTAACACCTGCTCTAAGATGCATTTTTATTCTGGAATCTTAGATGAAGCATTTAGTCTGATCTCTCTCTAAAGCAGCTTACTGTGTGATGTTTTACTGGCTGGAAACCCATTGAAATGCCACAGGGCACCTCAAGCCTTCTTTTGGCTCACTTTCCCTTGTCTATTCTGTTGTGCTTCTCTTTGCAGGGAGGTTGGATGTGTCTGAAGGGAAAGCTGTGTTATGACAGTGCTTAGAGGATTGCTTTTGATATTAGAACTCTTATCACTAAGACAGGAAGAGACAGGAGAATGGGCCTGAACAAGCATGGGTGGTAAATGGTCACGACCATCTGCAGTTGCTTGTGATTTTTGCAGTTGTAGACATGTGACAGTTTGTGGTTCTTAATCTTCACGTTAATTCCCGGGTTTGCTATATTATCTTGGTTTTAACGCCTAACTTCCCTGAGCTCGCTTTCTTCAGGGGGTTATTAAATGAATGATTCCTAAGGCACTTACCTTCCAGGTCCTGGATTGTTTCTAGAAAAGTTTTTCCATGTCATCAAATAACGGAGCATGGAGTTTTACTACTGTTTTGATTGGTTTGTGTGGGAATTTGGAGAATGCCTACTGACTCTTGTGAGTAAGCTGCTAAGCGGTTTATTTACAGAGCTCCACCAGGTGCTAAAGGTCTGTAAAAGAAACAGTGTTCAGAGCCTCCAGGAGACCAGAAAGACTTCTTTATCTCCCCAGCTGGAGGTGGGGCATTCTTCCCTTCTCTGGGAAATAAGCCCTGTGAGTGAAGGGTTTTGTCTTTCTTAAGTAGTGTAGTTATGCAGTGAGTGTTGGTTGTCATGTGTAAGACTGAATTTGCTTGTCACCCTTGCTTAACACCACTGAGACTTCTCATTTTTGTCCACTTATAAATGTCATTAACATGAATGAATTTCTAAGAAAGTGGGTATCCCTCATGTTCCATTGAAGAATGGAATGAAAATGTCTTGGCAGCTGGGGTGGGGGAGGGAGGGAAGAGTTGCTGCTTTACTCTTTTCTTGGAAATTTTCTTTGATATTCACATGTTTCAAGATGTCTGTTCAAATGATCTGTTTTAACCCACATTCCCCAAACCTATCTGGCCTCAGAATACTATCCATTTCATTCTTTCATGGAATAGTTATTCACATTTCTCAGAATTTTGACTAGAGAAATAATGGCCAGTAGAAACAATAGTAATACGAATTAAACAGAAGGATCCACATTAGCCAATAATAATTAAATTTAACACTGAGGTAGCATTACTTCCTAGTAACTCTGTATGAGATTGTGGTAGACTTCCTGCTCTCTCTCTCTTTCTCCTCCTCCACCTCCCCCCTTCCTAAAAGTGATAATTGCTTATTCCACATTTAAAAGGGTGACCTAGCTGCTTCATCATCTTATGGTATAATAGTGGATATCTATAGTATATGGTGGATACACACACAACACATATAAACACCACACACACAGAATGTGTCAAGTACTGCCCTGTTAAATACTGCAGGGAAACACTGAAAAGGGTGTTTGGGTCCAGAAGCTGGCTGTCCATTGCAGGAGACAGACATGTAAACGGATTATAGCAATGGCGTTCTCAGATGTGTAGTAGCTAAAATAAAAGAAAGAAAGAAAATCTGTGTAGACGAGGCTGGCTTCAAAGTCATAGATCCACCTGACTCTGCCTTCCAAGTGCTAGGATTAAAGATGTGTGCAGTCACACCCAGTTTTGTTCCTAGTTCAGGGTTCCTTGTTTATATGATGGTCTACTATCATATTATCTGGACCCTCTAAACAAAATTTTCCTCATACACCAAGAATCATTTTTTTTCCTGCTAGAAGGTGTCCTAGATAGCTTTAATTGTTAACTTGACACAGCCTGAAAGTCACCTGAGAAGGGAGTCTCAATTGAGGGATTTTCCAGATCATACTTGTCTGTAGGGGGATTGGTTGGATTGTTAATTGGGATTGGAAGGCATAGTACATGGTACTGTGGATGGTACCATTTCCTGGGTCTGTGCTTCTAAGATGAGCCTGAGGAAGCCAACAGGTAGCATACATCCATGGTTTCTTTGACTGTGAAAGAGTTGTGTGGGATTCCAAGCAATCCTGCCTTCACCTTCCTGCCTTGATGGACTGTAACCTGGAAGTAAGGGGTGAAATAAATACTTTCTTGAGTTGCTTTTGGTCATAGTATTTGTCAAAGCAACAGAGTCAAAGTAGAGTTGGAAGTAATACAAAATTCTTATTCCCAGTACACAGTCTGCAAATATGTGAACTGCTTGAGGGCAGGATGGTTGTCCTTGTTATGTCAGTGAACCCTGTTCCTCCCATTGAGGTTGACTTCCTTGTTTAGCATGGAGATAAGGCATGAATGATTTGAAAGCTCTATTTAGGAAAATTCAGTAAATAAAATCACATTTAATGGAAATCATAGGGAAGAATATTGTAATATTGATACTTTTTCCCTTTAATGCTTAAATATTTACATTTCAAGCTGGAGGAATAGCTCACTGGTAAATCAGATTTTTTTTCTGTGTGTTCCCATTGACTACTTGTTCTTATGGTACACCAGATGAACTATCAGATATGAGGAAAGGGAACTATAGAAACTAATGCACATGCTACAGATTTTCACATGAATGAATATCTCATGGTGTAGAATTTTTTATTTCTTCCCCCCCACCACACACACAGAAAAAAATCTGATTAATGACATTTTCTTTGATCTATTTGTATCTATATGCTACAGGAGCAGCAGGATTCTCAGAATGTTGCAGGTGGTAACTAAACTGCAAAATAGTCTGACTTGGCATTGTAGTTTAACTTCCATGGTGACCTTTGGCAACCATGTATGCTAGAATTAGCATAGTCCCTTGGAAGGGAGCTGTTCCTTTATTTTGGTTTGGCTTACCAGTCTGATATAGAGAAAATTGTTTTGCTAGACACATTGTCATTAAAATTGAAATGAGGTGGCTTAGAAGTTAAGATAGTACTTGTTGCTCTTCTCAAGACCTGAGTTTGGTTCCCAGCACTCATTTTGGGTACTTCAAATCTTCCTGTAACTCCAGCTTCAGGGTACCTGATGCCCTTTCTGGCTTTCTTGAGTACTTGCACACTCTTGCACATACTCCTTCAGACACATGCATACATATAAATGAGAACACATAAATAGAAATAAGTTGCCTTCCTTGGAAAGGTACTTCCATTTTTACTTCCCCTCCTACACTAGTTAGAAGCAAGTTACAGACCTTTCTTACTCTCAAGTGGAGAAGGTCACACTAGGGTCTTTACTCTGGTAGACAAGGATATTATTTGAAGAGTCTTTCAGCCATACTCCTGAAAGCAAACATATTCATATATGAACAAATATCTTTTTAGAGAGTGTGAGTCAACATTTACTGACTAAGAACTCTTCCTGCACACTTCAAGCCCTCAGGTGTTTGCCATCAGGTTTTATGGATTCTAAAGATCTTTGGTGAAGGTGGGTGTGTGGCCTGTTTATTCTTTTATAGCTGCTGGTTGTTCATTGTTTATTGAAGGATTGCAGTGGTTGTTCCAATGGGAGCAATGAGCTAATAGATCCCTGCTATGGATTGAAATATGTGCCTCCCCCATACTCCCTATTTCATATTGAAGCTCTAATCCTCAGTGTGATGGTATTTGTATGGCACTTTTGGGAAACAGAGTTAGATGGGATTATAAGGACAGAATTCTCATGATGAGATTAGTGTCTTTAAAACAAGACACCATAGATCTTTCTTATATTCCACAAATGCTATGTGAGGACTCACCAAAGAGTGACCATCTATAGTCTAGGAATAGTCATCCCATCAAAATTCTCATGCTTGGAACTGGACCACTTGGATTTCCCAGTCTCCAAAACTATGAGAAAATTAAATTCTGTGGTTTAAGCCAACCAGTTGGTAGTGTTTTGTTAGGCTAAGGTAGTCCTCCGAGGCAACAATTATTTTATGTGTATAGCAAGAAAGGGCAGCTGTGCATTTCATTGCAATCACTCTAGCCCACCTCTTCATTTTATAGTGTTGGAAATTGAACTTGGGGCCTTATCTATTGTATGCAGTCACTCTGTCGCTGAGTTTTACACCAGCTCCATCGTTCCATTTCTTTAGCAGCAGGTAGGGTGAGGTGTTAGGGAAGAGAGAGAGACTGAGGGAGGAAGGGGATGAAGGGAGAGAACAAAATGACTATTCAAAACATACAACTGGCTTGAATGGAAAAATGTATATGCCTGTCTGTGGCAAGGAAGGGGATATGTGCACATGAGTGCAGATACCCACAGAATCCAGATGAGGGTGTTGTGCCTGACACAGGTGCTAGAAATGAGACACATGTCCTTAACAAGCTCTCTTAACTGCTAAGCATGTATCTCTTCAGCCCTACCTGGCTTAATCTTAAAGAGCTGTCCTAAATGCACATGTTTAAAGCAAATAAAATGTTCCTGTTGAGCCCTTGATGATGGGAGGACTGTAATATTGGGTTCATTATTTCCTCCTAATTCTAACTGGATTTCACTGATTGATTAACTCAGAAATCAATACTTGGTGGGCTCAATAGCCCCCTTGTGATTTTTTTTTCTTCTTTTTTATTTTTCCCTTGTGATTTTTCTGTCTGACTTTGTTGGAATCATCTCTAATGGTGAAACTGGGAAACACAACTATAGACGTTCATTGAGTGGTTTACATTGTTAACTGTAGAGAATCACTGAGATATGTGTGTATGTTTGTGTGTATAATGTATGTATGTATGTATGTATGTCTGTATGTATATCTCCACGTGGAGGAGAAAAAAAGAAGGGTCATGAATCTTAACTTATATATAAAGTCAGCATTTTTAATAACTACATCGAAAACAAACATTACACATGCTTTGAGCTGTGAAACCCTCCCTTGGCTGCACAGAGCCCTATTCCATCCCAGTTCCCAGATGCCTATGGAGACAGATGCCTTAGCTGTTTTGGAAGTTCTGGAGCAACACTTCCTTTGCATTTGAAATTCCACTCTGGAGTGAAAGGTGGATTGTGTGGGGCTTGGAGGTGCTGGAGCTGGAGGAGGGGAGGAGCCAAGAGAGGCTTCCAGCCTGAGGATCCTGCTGGTCCCTTGAGGGATTTAGAGCCTGTAAAAACACATTTAGGCTCCTGAATGGCAACAGATAAATAGCCAAGGGCCCTAATTGAAAGGGAGGAGACCACACGGAGCAGAGGTCAGAGTTTTCCCAGATGACTGGTGTCCTGGGGGTGTCAGCTGAAAAGGCCTAAGGCTTTCTCTCCTTCCTCCTCTCACTTTCCATGCTGGCTGTCCAGGCAGAGAAGGTGGAGAGACCATTAGCCAAGCAATGTTTGGATAGTTGATGAGGATGGCCCCTGGGTGGCCTGAAATGTTAGGTTGGGGGAAGGGCTCCCTGAGACTTTTCTTAACGATGTATTACAATCTGACTGTTACCTGCAGTTTGCCAATTACCCAATTATGACACAATTTTGTACATTTTTTTAAAAGTAGGCTGGCTCCTATTCTTCCTTATACAAGGATTTTAGTCATTGTACATCTTGTGTCTTTAAATAATGTATTAGGAACATTTTCAAGTCTGTAAGTGCCTTTTTAATGAGAGTGTGAAGATTTTAATGGGACTAGATTGCTTTTCATGACATTTCAGAGTGACTTAATTGTAACAATGTTGAGAGGCTGTATTTTAAAGTTTGCTAAGTATGTCTGTGTGGATTATAGTCAGACACTTAAAAGGATGGATGGCTGGATAGTGGATTCAGATAGTTTTCACCTTACTGATTTTCTCTAAATATTAGTTCTTTGTAAATATGGGTCCAGCAAGTCAGATGCAGGTGGGGGTTCTCTTAAACCTTTTAATTTTCAAGCAGGAACAGAAGGTAATAATTGAGGGTAATTTCCAGGGTAAATTCTTTAAAACTTAGTAGCTGGTATATGATGGTGCTTGCTTATACTGCAGGAACTTATGAGGCTGAGATAGGAGAATTGCCACACTTAGAGGCCAGTCAGAATTCCCTAGAGAGTACATGCTGGCTATGACTACATAGCAAGATCCTGTCTCAAAGACAGCCCCTAACAGAACAAAACAAACAAACCAACCAACCTCAATCCTCTGAAACTTCTGGGGTGTTTTATTTCCTCTGCTTCTGCAGAGCCAAGAGACCAGACCATCTGTTCACCTACCTGCAGAGCTGCAGAGGTGTTTTTATTTTTTATTTTTTTGCTTGCCTACAGCCTTTACCTGCATGCAAGTCAAGAGTAAGGTTTTTGGTTATTTTAGTTAGTTTTTCTCAAGTTTTCGTTACCGTACTCACTGTTTCTCATTTAATGAAAGCAGTTTCACACTTGATGTGAAATTATTTTTGTACTTTTTCTTATTTTCTTTTTTTAGATAGGATCTTGATTTCATGTGTTCCAGACTGGGTGCAAAGCCTATGTTTCTAGAAACACTTTCTCAAAAGAAGGTCCTAAAGGGAACTAGTGACACACCTGTAATATCAGCACTTGGGAGGAGGAAGCAAGAGGATTGGGAATGTTAGGCTGCTTTGTACTACATGGTGAGAGTTCAGTGTCAGCATGAGCTAAGTAGTTCCCATCTCTAAAACAACAAAAATCAAAATTAGATGAATGGACAGAGCTTACACTGGATGCTTGTGTTTGTTTCCCAAGTCTGCCCTTCTGAAGTTCGGGATGGTTTAAAATAACAATAGAAGAAGTCTCACACTTTTTTGGAGGTTTGAAGTCTGAAGTCCAGGTAATGTCAGGGATAGCCTACAGGGCTTTGCTTCTTCCTAGCTCCTGGTAGCTCTTACTCCATTGGCATGTTTTTGCTCACAGTGGCAAAGTTTCAGTCTCTGCTTTTGCTGCCCTTTTGATCTTTCTCTACATAGCCATATTCTCATAGATACCAGTTGTGTTGTATTAGGGCTACACAACAATCTTCTGGAACTTCATTTAGAAGGTTAGTGGTTATTAGATCATTAGAGGTTAGTGTTTCAGTTAGTTTTTGTCAGCTTGACACAACCTAGAGTCACCTGGAAGAGGGAATCTCAGTTGTGGAATTGCCTAGATAAGTTTGGTCTGTGAAAAGTTGTTTGGATTATTAATTGGTGTACGAGGACCAGGCCCACTGTGAGTGTCACCATTCTCTGGACAGGTGTTCCTGGGCTATTTACGAAAGCTAATTAAGCATGAGTCTTTGGGTAATCCAGCAAGATGCATTCCTTCGTGGTTTCTGCCTCAAGTTCATGCTTGAGTTCCTGCTCTGACTTTCCTTGCTGATACAAATGTAAACCAAATAAATCCTTTCTTCCACTAAGCTGCATTTGGTCAGTGTATAAGAAATGAAACTAGAATAGTCAGGATGTTAACATTTTGGGGGGGGGGGGAAATTCAATTCAGCCTATAAATAGTATTGTATTAACTTTTTCTAAGGTGACAGAACAAATGTTTATCTATCCCAGATAGGGCAGCAGTGACAGATCAAAGTATAATTTCACCGAAGTCTTATTTGAGGAACCAGCAAGTGGGTTCATTTACAGAGCACAGGAGAGGGGTTACTTACGAGTGACCCCAAGGTAGCTCTGATACCACCAAGTCCCACTTCATCATAGATAAGATCTCATGTATGCTGCATCATGAAGTTACCTTCTACAGTCCAGCATCTCCTAAATCACCTGCAGACAGGGGAAAGCAGGAAGGAGTAATGGCTGGACTTCAGGTGAGAGTCTTTGCACAAGGGAATGTCAATAGCTCCATTGTGATAACCATAGACTTCGCTACTACCATATTGCTCTGTTCCAGTTGCCATGGGTACTACACCAGGTTCAGGGTTCATATTATTATGCCGTGTCATAAAACAGCTATACAACAATAGAGCAATACTTAAAAAGAAAAAAAAAAAGACACCCAGGAGATTCTGATGTAGGATACATGTGAAGCATGTTTCCTGGAAGACAGGCATAGATAATGATACATAAACAGGAATAGTTTATAGATCATTTATATAAAGTCAGCAGCCAGCTTAAAAGTAAAACATGGCCAAACATGGTGGTGTGTATCTTTGCTCTTGTTTCTTTCTTTTTTTTTTTTCAGCTCACTCTAGATACTCCAGGGTATCTGAAAGTCTGAGAGGGCATGCAAATAGCAAAAGAATGGCTAATTCTCCAGCTCACAGCTCCACAAATACTAGAGCAAAGGACTGATTACCGGAAGACTTGCTTGTTTATTCCAGCATGAGTCTGGCTTAAATGCTGGTCCCACCTATGGATTTAACTGTCTCTGAGTGATTGAAACCTTTCCCAGCCACTAACTTACATAACACATGTTCTTAACTAAAACACATTATAAAAAAGTCATGAACAACCAAATTCAGATGCTGCATAATTTATTTACATTTATGTAACAGCTTCCCTCAAGGAACTCAAGGCATTTTGAAACTTAAAATTATCTAGCGGATATTAATCTTTCCAAAATTCCCAGGAGAAAGACACAAATATAAGGTGTGGAACCAACGAGTCACTTATCTTCACATAAACAAGTCTTCCTCCCACAAACCTGACTGTGTAGCACTCTAAGTCTCTGTGGACCGAAGATCCAAAACCACTTCAGAAAATCCTACCAACTGCAGGGAGGTTTTGTTTTGTTTTGTTTTTTCTTATAGAAGCAGAGCTAACAAATGTTCCACACCCTGAAAAGTTATCAAATCTTTCATTGCATTTTTTTTTCTTGTAATTGAAACAAATGTCTTGGGCTGGTGAGATGGCTCAGTGGTTAAGAGCGCTGTCTGCTCTTCCAAGGGACCCACATTCAATTCCCAGCACCTACATGGCAGCTCACAACTGTCCCTAAGCAGTTCCAGGTGGTCTGACACTCTCACACCAATGCACATAAAATTAAAACAAATTAAAACAAAAAACAAAACCCCCCCGCAAACGTCTTATCCCAAGAATAAGATTTTCAAAGTTCACTTTAAAAATATACCTGGACATTTAGCCAAAATAATTTTTTTTACTGAATTCTAGTGTACATTGTTCTTCACATCTCCTGGCCTCATTAAAATAATCTGCTTTGCACAAACACTGTGTTGTACTTGATAATGTTTTACTTTTGGGGGGGGGGTAGTTAGGGCAGGTAAGAGTAAGAGGTATATTAACTTTTTGTGCTTCTTCAGCCAATGAACTAGGTTCCAGAACTATAAGGCTTTGAATTTCAGTGGGTGATAATTCTGAAAAGACTATTTAAGAGTAGAAATAAGACACAGTTGCTCATACTTAGAGATTCAGTCCAGCTCTGTCTTTGTGCTCTTGTGTCTCTGTATCTTCCTTGTTCTTCCTGTCTGTAAGAGACAAGTGGGGAAACTCAAGTGACAACACATGCTGGAGAGGATGTGGAGAAAGGGGAACCCTCCTCCACTGCTGGTGGGGATGTAAACTTGTACAACCACTCTGGAAATCAATCTTGCGCTTCCTCAAGATCCAGCTATACCACTCCTAGGCATATACCCAAAAGAGGCTCAAGTACACAATAAGGAGATTTGCTCAACCATGTTTGTAGCAGCTTTATTTATAATAGCCAGAAATTGGAAACAACCCAGATACCCCTCAACTGCGGAATGGATTCAGAAATTGTGGTACATCTACACAATGGAATATTACTCAGCAATGAAAAACAAGGAAATCATGAAATGATGGGAACTGGAAGGGATCATCCTGAGTGAGGTAGCCGAGAAGCAGAAAGACACACACATTTTATACTCACTCATATACACATATAATACAGGATAAACCTACCAAAATCTGTACACCTAAAGAAACTAAGCAAGAGGGAGGACTCTGGCTAAAATGCTCAATCCCCATCCAGAATGGCAAAGAGGATGGCATCAGAAGAAGGAGAAAACAGGGAACAAGTCAGGAGCCTACCACAGAGGGCCTCTGAAAGGCTTTGCTCTGCAGCCTATCAAAGCAGATGCTGAGACTTACGGCCAACCGTTGGGCAGAGTGCAGGGAATCTTATGAAAGAAGTGGGAAATAGTAAGATCTGGAGAGGACAGGAGCTCCACTAGGAGAGCAACAGAACCAAAATATCTGAGCTCGGGGTCTTTCCTGAGACTGATACTCCAACCAAGTACCATGCATGGAGATAACCTAGAACCCCTGCAGTTCAGTGTCCAAGTGGGTTCCATAGTAATGAGAACAGGGCCTGCTTCTGACATGAACTGATTGGCCTGCTCTTTGATCACCTCCCCCCTGAGGGGGTAGCAGTCTTACCAGGCCACAGAGGAAGACAATGCAGCCACTCCTGATGAGACCTAATAGACTAGGATCAGAAGGAAGGAAAAGAAGACCTCCCCTATCAGTGGACTTGGGGAGGGACATGCGTGAAGGAGGAGGAAGGGGGAGGGGAGGGAGGAGGGAGCCACAGGGGGGATACAAAGTGAATAAAGTGTAATTAATAAAAAATACAGAGAAAAAAAGAGACAAGAAGGGTTAAAGTCTCTTACCTTTTAGATATTAGTCCTGAAATTCCTTACCTCCAAGTTGCCAGGAGGCTGTTCAAAATGCACTTTCTATCCCAGTCAGATTTCCTGAATGAGGATGTTAGCTGTAGGACTCCTGACCACTGCTAAGATCTCTATTGAGAGACACTGCCATGAAGGCATTGACTGCTGTGGGTCATTGAGAGGACTTGGTCATTATTTAGCCCTGCTTAATTTCCCACTGTGCTGGCTAGTTGTATGCCGACTTGACAAAGTCATCTGAGAGTAGGGAATTTTAATTGAAAAAAAAAGCCTCCATAAGATTAGACTGTAAGCTAACGAGCCTGTAGAACATGTTCCTAATTAGTGATTGATGGGGAAAATCCGCCCTATTGTGAATGGGGCTATCCCTGGGCTGGTGGTCCTGGGTTCTATAAGAATGCAGGCTGAGCAGAGTATTGTTCATAGTGTAAGGGGTCAGCACTCTCCTTTAAGGGGGGGTGTCTTTGGTTGGGCCAGGCATTGGCTGGGCATTCCTTCAATCTCTGTACTATCTTTATTCCTACACATTTTGTAGGTAGTGTAAAGTTTTGGTCAAAGTTTTGTGGGTGGGTTGGTGTTCCTTACCCTTTTCTAGAAGACTAGTCTAGTTAGAGGATGTCCTCTTCAGTCTCTATGGTCTCTGCTACTACCCTGACTTAGGTCTTTAGCTTGTCACAGCGATTTCCCCACCCTCAGTTTCTCTTTTATATACAGGCCTTCTGTCCTCTGATCCTTGCTCTCCTCAGATCTGATCTCCAGCCTTTTAAGTCTCTGTGCCCACTCTCCTACCTTGTTCCCTTTCTTTAGCTATTCCGTCTTTCTATTCTGGCTCCTCTTCTGAGTGAGATTTATGCATCCTCACTTGGGTCGTCCTTATTACTTATCTTTTTTGGGTCTGTGCCTCATAGTATCCTTATCCTGTACTATATGGCTAAAATCCACCTATAAGTGAGTGTATACCATGTGAGTCTTTCTGGGTGTGGGTTACCTCACTCAGGATGATCTTTTCTAGTTCCATCTATTTGCCTGCAAATTCATTATTTCTTTCTTTTTAATAGCTGAGTAGTATCAGACAGGAGCCTGTCAGAGTTGTCCTCTGAGAGGCTCTATTCAGCAGTGCCTCAAAACAGATGCTGAGACTCACAGCCAGACATTGGTTGATGTGTAGGAAGTCTTGGGGAATAGTGGGAGAAAAGAGAAAAGGACCTGGAAGGAGCTTCACTAACACACACACACACCAACTAACCAGGGCCCTTTGCTCAGATTGAAGCATCAACCGAAGACTATGTATGAACTGAACCTAGGCCCCCTGCAAAGATGTAGCAGATGGGCAGCTTAGGCTTCAAGTGGATACTCTAATAAGGAAAGTGGGGACTGCATCAGACACTGACTCACTTTCCCCTGGTGGGACTGCCTTGACAGGCCAAAAGGGAAGAGGACATGTTCAGTCAGCAACTTGATGAGCTGGGGTGGATAGGAAAGGGAGTTCCCCTTTTTCCTCAGAAAAGGGGAAGGGGAAGGTAGAGAGGGTAGGCCTTGGAGAGGAGGAGGAAAGGGGCTACAGGGATGTAAAGTGAATAAAATAAATAAATGAGGGGGACAAAAAAGAAAGCAGGCTCAGAAAATTACAAGGAACAAGCCAGTAAGCAGCATCCCTCTGTGGCCTCTGCATCAGCTCCTGCCTCCAGGTTCCTGCCCTGTTTGAGTTCCTGTCCTGACTTCCTCCAGCAATGAACAGTGATATAAAAGTGTAAACCAACTAAACCCTGTCCTCCCCAAGTTGCTTTTCATCGTGGTATTTCATCATAGTGGTAGTAATCTCAAGATAGCCACCTTCACTAACCACCAGCTCCAGTTAAGGAGCCCAGTGATATGAAAGTGTGAGGTGCTTAGTACATGTTATTAGGAATCTCTAGATGATGATAGTAGAACATTCAGCCAAGTGTTGGGTTCTGTGGGATGGCTTAAGTGTTGCACAGCACTGTCCTCTCATTGTAACTGTAAGAGACTCTTAAGATTGGGCCTGTTGGCTATTAATGTTTCCTCACAGAAAAATAGGTGTTGGAAGGGTCATTGGACCCTCACCTGCTCACAGTTACTCCCTCCTGTGCCTTGGACCATTTGTATGTAATTCTGCATGGTCTCTGGGTTTCTAGATGGGAGGTGCTCAAGTATATAGACTGGAAAGTTTACTGAGCAGGGAATACCACATGCAGAACTAAGAGGAAGCCATCATTCTGGAAATGACAGTTTGGTAATGCACGTGCTTTGGGGTCACTCACACTCTGTGAATGACGTCTCACCCATACTCTGTAGGTAAGCCCATTACATTGATTATCCATGTTTGACTTTGGTGGATTGGTACTCTGTTGTTGGGACGTGTATGGAGAGAGTAGATGTTTGCACCTCAGCAAGATAAGAGTTTGTCTGTTGCTTCTCATCTGGGCTCACCTCAGGCTTTGCACATACTGTGTTAGGTTGCCATGTCGAGACCTCATTGAGGGGCTGAGTTCTTTCTGCCTCATCTTTGTTTTCCCTCATATGCCGTGATATCCTTAGTGTGCTGAGGAAATACTTTATGTCCTTTTAATCCTAATTAGGGAGGTTAGGGGATCACTGGGAATGTGGGATTTGGTTCAGCAAGTGTTGTAGGGAGGGTCCCAGAGATGCCTAGGTCTGACTAGCATGAGACAGAAGGAGGAAGAAAGCATGAGATGAATTTAGAACATTTGTGGCAAAATACTTCTTCGTTCTTCACGGTCGACACCTTCAGTATCTGTTAGCCTCTCTCTGAGTACTGGTGCACTCTGTTTGGATCTTTGATCAACCTTTGGGTTCTTAGAATTCACAGGTTTTTGGTTTTTTTCTTCTATCTGTTTAAACTTGCTAGGAACAGAACTTGGGAAAATGCTTCTCAGGGCAGAATGTGGTCATTTTCCTCAATGGTTACTATTTGCAACTAGTTAGTCCTGCCTTGTTTGAACTGGTGTCTTCATTAAGTAAATAGTCATTCACAGATGGATAGTTCATGTGGCCTTAACCTCATCAGTTGCTGAGAGTGAAATATGTAGGTGCCTCACTTTGAAATTGAAGAGAACAGGTTGTCTAAAGTCGTGGCTTTGAATTGAAATGTATATGTGTAACAAATACTCACAGTTTTAAACAAATAGGTAAAATAAATTGTATTTAACTGATACAGCAAAAAATTTAAAAAGCACTTCAACATACAGTCAGTATCTGAATGGTAAGTGCTGAGACTGGAACTCACTACAGTGTATACCAAAGGTGCAGAGTGCCCTGAATTCCACCCCTAGCATTACCCAGCCCCCCCAAAAAACAAAATTTAAAAAGTAGTATCATATTTACTTCTCTCTGTAGCTCTTGTACTTGCCAATCTACTTAATTTTTATTTTTTTATTTTTTGAGGTTGTTTTATCATACCCGCGAGCATGTTAATATGGTGTGTGATGATAAGACATGGATGCTCATCACAAAAAACCAGTATCCACAGTGCATCTTTGCAGAAGGAATCTGAGCTCATCTCAACACCTTAAGCTAGTTACACTAAAGATAGTAAACTAGTTCTCACCATATTCCCTCCACATTCCATGTTATACCATGAAATTTGCCATGGATTTTGAGGGATACAGAACAGGGGTTGTCAGTCAAGGAGGATTTCTCTGCTGTTGGACCAGCCTTTACTTTGACCCTGTTTGTGTGGAGAGTTTGCTGCTGACTTAGATCCTAGCTCTTCTTAGAGTCAGTTTAGAAAGGAGGGTGTAGGTTTTGAGTGAGATGATTAATCAACATGTGAGATCTTCCTTGTGACATTTAATTACAATTTAAGTATCAAGTGCAGTCATTTATTAGCCTAGTAGATCATAGAAACTAGCAGGGTAAGGCAGCCTTTCCTTTTCCTTCCTCAATAATAGCCAGATCTGTACTAATTTGTAGATAAAGGTTAGGATATATCTGCCTTTCCTTCATTTTTAAATTTTTTATTTTTTAAGACCACTGCTCAAAGCCCACTGACAGAATGCAAGGAGACAACCTTGATTAAATTAGGCCATAATATATTAAAGTAAATGGTTAAAGCCTCTGGTTAGTAGGAGACACCATAATGACCTTCCTAGCATCCCCAAATCCTATTAGGTGAGTTAATCTTATTGAAGATTTTACATCTGCATAAAAAGCATTGCCCTCTAGGTGGTCTCTGGATACCAAGGTAAGCTGATAGACCAGCCTCCTTTAAATAGGTTGGTTTTGTTGGTTTGAAGTGACCTTATAACCCTGTAGTTGTAAGAAGACAAAATTCTACATAGGAAAATAATCTTCAGGCTGTACATTCTCGTGATGGTCATGAGTGGCTGTGATGGTTTTTTTTCTTTCTTTTTTTAAAAATTCACTTCTCCATATTTTTTTAAATCATTAGGCAACCAACCAACTAGTCAATCAGTCACAAGGTCTCATCTGTCCTGGGCTGGTCTTAAACTCATTATGTAGTCAAGAATGACCTTGAACTCTTGATTCTCTTGTTTCTGTCTCTAGTGCTGAGATTATAGGCATTCACCATCAGGCCTGGTTTATACGGTGCTGGGAATGGAACCCAGGGCTTTGTGCATACTAGGCAAGTGTTCTACTAACTGTTGTACACTCCCAGATTTCCAGTTTTTCTTTGTTAATCTCAAGGTTTGTGAAAAAAAGAGCAAGGAGATAAACATGTAATGGTTGTAAAAATTGGCTATTGCATTGTTTTGGCAGGTGTAGATAGATGGTTGGGAGCTCTGTTTTCAAGTTTTGTGAAGTCACTCTTTGTAGCCTCTGTCCATTTTAGCTTGTCATTAAGAATCATAGGCTGAATCTGGAGTATGGCTGACATACTTTGCTAGATTCTGGAAATAAAGAATTGTGACACTATGGAATTGAAACATCATTAATTGTGATTTTCTGAGTATGTGTATAGGTTTATTGCAAATGCTAGCTGGCTCTTGCCTGTTTATACATGTGCAGTGATCATTTTTTTCCCCTGAAGCAACTCATACTCGTAGGCTTTCCCTCAATTTTAAAGTTATACATAACTAAGATTTTGCAAAGACATTTTAGTTAACATTCAGTCCAATTATAGGTTTACTGTCTTTTGGCAAAAAGGAAAATAAAACCCAAGAAATCAGATCAGGGCACATTGAAGTACATCCACATTAAAGATTTAAAAGCACTGAAAAATAATGGTAAATTTGATAATTGATCATTGTCAAAGGATAATTTGGTTAGGCAGAGATGACTTGAAGGTTCACAAGTAACTATTCTATACTGGCTTGTCCTCAAAGATGAAGGGAAATCCTTTCAGGGCATCTTTAAAAATTAGCTTCCATATTGCCTTAACTCAGAATGAGTGTTCAGTACAATCCTGTGCATCACATACTTGCCAGAGAGAAAATGAACCACACATGGTGTAGCTTTTGTATCCCAGAGACTGGAATGGATGATGGAGGTGCCATTTTACTAGTTATGACACTTTGACCTTGGACCTTTGAGTGCCTTGTAGAGTGCTGTCATCTGGTTTATGCACACATGGATCTACCTACTTTTCTTAGGATGAGGAGTAGATTAATCATAATTGCTGTCCCTCTCTCTGTTTCCCCTCTCCCTTCTCTGTATGTGTCTCTGACAAAGTCTCATGTAGTCTGTGCTAGCCTTGAACTTGCTATATAGCCAAGGATGGATGACCTTGAACTGAGTCTCCTGCTTTTACCTCTAGAATGCTAGGATTATAGTTGTGCCAACTATGCTCTGGTTTATGTAATGCAGGGCTTTTTGTATGCTAAGCAAACGCTTTACCATCTGAGAGACATCCAAAGTCTTAAGCTCAGTTTTTTTTTTTGCTGAATACAGTTATATTTATTTATTTGTGTGTGTGTGCCACAGTGTGTAGGTAGAGATAGAAGACAACTTGGCGGAGTCAGTCTTTTCTTCTACCACATGAGTATGAGAGTCAAAGTCAGGTCCTCAGGCTTGGCAGCAGGTGCCTTCATCTGGTGAGTCATTTCCCTGGCCTAAAACTCAGTTCTTTATTTAGCCTTTGTATTAGGGCAGGCCTGGACCTTTCCTATCTCCAAAGATGAAAGAGCATTGGGCCAAACTGGGAGCATGAACAGCTATGATTGATTAATAATGGCTTTGATTTACTTTTAGGAAGAAAAGTGTAACTAGCCCACTGGATGAAGATTTTATCTCTCTAAGCACTCTTCTATATGAAGTGTTCGCTGTTCTGTGCCTGCATAGTACTTGTTTTTTCAAGAGCTGGGGTCATTGACAGCACACTTCTTATTCTTGAGTTTTAGAACATAGTAGAGTGCATGTTTGAAGTCAGAAATGTAATTTTCCCTAAGTATAGTAAGAATTACTGTACTTTTCCGTACATGTGTGCACACGCTCATACAATTGTGGACTTTTATTCAGGCTCCTTGAGGGGCAGCGGCCTCCTTTTGCTTTCATTGATTCTTGGTTTCACACTTTTCAGAGTTATCTCTGTTGGGCTGCTGCTGTGGGAAGAATGGGTGCTTGTTAGGTATCTGTGACCATTACTCCTGCAGTCCCTCTGACCCGAGACTCACCCTGCCTGCCACCTCCTCTTCCTCAGCGACCCCAGCTTTGTACTCCTGCGCCTTATGTTCTCACTCCCATAAAAATGACCTCCTTGCTTCTTCCTGTTTTAGCTTAGAAATTACTTCAGCTAAAGATATTCCAGGCTTGTGGAGGCTCAGAAGCGAATTAGGATAAAGAGGAAGAAAGGGACCTAATTTAGGAGGAATTTAGAAAACTTATGTGCTCTGTAGCAGTTTCAGGTACTTTGGAATCACATTCAGTGTCAGTTTGGTGACCTTCTCTAGCTCCTCTTACTTGGCACCTTGCTTTCTTGCTGTTCTTACTTCCAGTTTTTATTTTTATTTTTGAGGAATCCATTGATTATTTAGATATACAGTCTTTGTGCTGTCTTTTAATTTCTTAAAAATACTTTTTATTAGAGCTGGAGAGATGACAGGTGAAAAGTAAGTAGGTACAGCTCTTGGAGAGGACCCAAGCTGGATTCCCAGTGCCTGTGTGGCTCACAACTGCCTGTAAGCACTGAGGGGTCCAATGCTTCTAATGTCTGAGGGCCCTGAAAGGTACACATGTGCTCACGTGCATGCATGTGCATAGGTACAATTTGAAATATTTTATATTTTGTGTGTGTGTGAGTTCAGATGCACATGCTATGGTGTGGTTGTAGAAGTCCAAGGACAACTATCAGGAATTGGTTTTCTCCACTGTGTGTGTCCTAGGCTTGAACTTCTTTCTTCAGACTTGCATGGTAGGCGCTTTTACTTGCTGAGCCATCTTGCCAGTCCTTTTAAAAATCTTGATTTATTCTCATACCAGCAGCTCCTAATCTTGTTTGGTAGCTTTGGGGCAGATGAGAAGCCATCCTTTTTCCTGGTGGTACTCTGACATCTTCAAGGGAAAGAAAGGGCTTAGTTCCTTCTGTGTACCAAATGCATTCTGTGTATGTTCACCTTCACAGATGGCAATGGTAATACTTATAGTATTGAGTACTTGAAATGTGCCCAACACAGTGGCAAGCACCTTATATAGATTATTTCTCACTCAAGCTAGCCCAATAAAGTTTATGAACTATCACTGTCTTCATTATACAGATGAGGAAGTTGGTGCTCAGAGAGTTTTAATAACATGCCATTATGTATGTAGCTTGAATCAAGCAGCGGCAATCAAGATTCAAACCGGGCATCCTGTGCCAGGGACCAGATCCAATTGCTCAAGGAAAGGCTGTGAGCCTATAGCCAGGATAGCTGGCCTCATGGCAGCTTTCTAACTGGGAAAATTTCCCTCTTACATCAACAACCTAAACACTTACTGTCTTCATGTTTTCAGATCACTAAGAGCAGTATTCTGGGTTGTTTTTTTGGTGACGGAAACTACATATTTTAAAGCTCTAAAAAGGAAAAAAAAGTTAGAGTTGGGCTCTAAATGTTACAGTTTACTTTTTCTGGTACAGTGAAGGAAATAGGCCAAGAGTATCCATGCTTAGAAAAGATTATTTAATTGGTAGAGGTTGCATTCCTGAGGTCAATGTGTGTTCTAGTCTCAGCAGTAGGTGAGTTTGCAGAGGTAGTAACCCTGTCCCCCAGCAGCCCCATAGACAAGGCTGTCTCCAGCTCTGGCACCGTTGGCACACCAGAATAACAGTGGGGAAGCTTGTTGACCATTTGGCATTCCATAGCCCAGTAATTAGAAACTGTAAAACAATAATATGGACATGAAGCAAATCCTCCAGTTCATGAAAAAGGAAAAAAAAATCTGTGATCCTGCTTTGTGGCTGAGTGGAAAATCACAACCGGCTGCTCAGACATCAGAGCAAACACTTCAGGATTTTGGCAGCTGTTTTGTGCATATAAAAAGCTCTAGGCTCTATATTCATTTAGAGGATGTCATACTTTCATAAAAACGGAAAACAATTGCCCCACTTCCTTGGTGCAACCCTCCCCCCACCCGCACCCCTAACTTTCTGCAGTGAATCTCAAATTATGATCCCTAGACCAGCAGTATCAGCATCATCTGGAAACTGTGTTAGAATTTAGATTCTTGGTCCCCACCCCAGACCCTCTGAAGCAGATACCTTACATGAGGCTGAACGATTTATGTTTTAATAAATCTCGTACTCTCTTCTACCTACACCTCTCCTTTTCAGGTAATGCTTTTGTACTCCAAAGTTTGGGAAATGCTAGGAGCAGGGCAAGGCAATTCTGGGGAAGGAAGTTGAGTGCATTCTGTCTTGCCCCCTGAGATATGTTGAAGCTTTCTACTGGTGTCAGGGACCATGTTTGGTTGTCTGTGCCCTCACAGCCTCTGGGCTTCCCTAGGAACTTGCTTAGGAGAAGGGGCTTGAGCAGAGGCTCAGTCTCAGTGTTCTAGAAACAATTCCTTATTTCATTCATTCTGACCTGTACTAGTGTAGTTAACCTGGGTAGGCCCATAGGCTGTAGTGGACAGAGGAAGAGAGGCACTGGAGAAAAAAAAAAACCAAGATCTTTGGCAATATCATTGGTGTACCATGTTCATTATTCTGAACTGGCACTAAGTTAGGCAGGGTGGCAACTCTCGTGACATCTTATCACTTCGGAGGTAGTTCAAGGTCATCCTGGGCTACATAGTGAATTTGAAGTTAGCCTAGGCTATATGAGTTGTTCATACCTACTTCTCCAAAAGAATCCAACAGAAACAAGAAGATAATCTTTTAATGAAGTGCTTACTGTATATGTGTGCACATACCCACATGTGCATACACACAAACACATAAAACATAGACAAAAGAGTCACAAAATACTAAGACCTAAGATTTGAACTGTGGTGAATACTTCTCTCCTTGTCCTTTCTCTCTATTTCATTTCCCTTCCTTCAGTGATATTGACAGCAGGCTCTTATACCCTTTCCACCTTTCTTCTTCTGTACAGTATGTTCAACAGTAGCGTGGATTCATTTCAGATCTATTATAGGGCCTCCCACTGCTGACCACCATATCCCCTGGAAGGGCCTCTTGGGAAATAAGAGCTTGCCACCAGAGCACAGTGAGTCCTCAACCTGTGTTTTCTTAAAGGCTCATGTTTCTTACAGGCCTTACACAGTTATAGTCTATCTGAGACTGACAGTCTCTGTTGGGGAAGAGAACCCCTGTACAAACAGAAACACCTATCCTGTGGTTTCCTACGTTTTATCCAGATTACTAATTTTTTGCTTACATTTGAAAATGTGTTTATTTTGCTCCTCATTTCCTCCTGCCTTTCTGAATGTCAGGTTTTCCTGTGACCTTAAAAATAAAAAGAGTATGAGCTAGGGGTGTAGCTCAGTAGAGTGTTTTCCCAGCATGTGTGAAGCCCTGGGTTCCATGCCTAGCACTGCATATAGAGGGCATCATGGCACACACCTAATGTCCCAGCACTTTGGAAGTAGAAGCAATGGCTTCAAAGGTTCAAGGTAACTTCACTACATAGAGAGTTTGAGGCCAGCTTGTTTCAAAAGGAAAGCCATCTTCCTCCCCCAGCAAAACAAAGGGTAGGCCATGCTGGTTTGTGGATGCATATCTAGCTCTTTGTCTTCATCACTTAGCATAGCATGGCAAAGCTGCAGAGATCAGGTAAAGTAGGTAAAGGGGACAAATCTGTGTCCTCTCTGATGTTGAAAGAGACTGAACGAGAAATGAACCGTACGGGCAGTGATCTGACTTTATGTTCTTTCTGCTTTTAAGTGGGAGAACCTGCTTGGATTCCCAGTTCATTACAAGCCCAACACTAGGCTTTTGTGGGCATAGATAGTTCAGGGGTTCTTATTTAATTTTAAGGGGTTTGGTTTCTCTGAGATTTAGGAGGCAGGGGCTGCAGATTTTCTGTCCACATGATGCTGAGCTTGGAGAACTCAGGGGCTCAGACTGCAGCATTTACCTGCTTGTGAAAGAAGAGGAATGTGAACAGCCATATGGTATTTTACCAGTGTTATATGTAGTTGATCTGCTGTCCTCCCCAGCCTGTTTGCTCTTCTTTGTGCTTTAATTAAATACACAGCTGATGATATCAGCTTGGCTCCCTCTCCTTCAGCTTCCCCTTAGAACAAAAACATCCGGGCAGACAGCAGTGACGATTAAGTCTCAAGACTCCAGCTTTTGCTTGTTCCGAGGTAATTAAAATAAATCTGCCTAAGCATCACCAAATGCAGATAAAACCTAGTGTTGATTAGAGTTGACCCTCTGATAAACCCGATTTGATTAGGCAGAACCAGTGGGCTGCAGGGAAACATTGAAGACTCTGACCATTGACCTTTCATCTGGGGGCTGGGGATATTGTTTGATACTTTCAGTCACAGAGTACTTTGAGAACTATTACCTGTGACAGCTAAAGAACTTGGTTGAAATAAACAGGAGAGACCTGTGGGCTTGCCATTAAGAGTTCTAGTCAACCACCTCCTGGGATGAGCTTGCTTCCTGGCCGATCAATGAAGAATGGATTTTGCTGGAGGTCTTGGCCTGGAATGATAATTAAAAAAGACATTCCCAAACACACCCAGGAATGTTCTGATGAAGTCACAGCACACGTTGATCTTGAAGACTATTTTCTTTTTGGTGAAAAGTCTTCATTTCCTTATTTGTGAAGGTAGCTTGTGACACTTTCGGAATATCTCAAAGGAGACTTGATTTCTAATGAAGATTGCCTTGGTCATTTAAGAGAAATTTCCTTAATGAATCCATCTCCGGGTCCTGTGACCCTAGGCACACTTCTCTTGTTAGCATTTGTCACAGGTTCCCTGTGTAATTTTCATTTTATCTTAGAAGGAAAGCAAATTGACTAACCATTGTATTTTTGTTGTTTTAGTGTGTGTGTGTTGCATGATGTGTGTGGTGAGTGTGCATGTTGAAGCCAGAGCAGGAAACAGGATGTTCTGTTCTATCAGTTCTTGCCTTAGTTCCATGAGACATAGTGTCTTCACTGGACCTGGATCTCGGCCAGCAGTGAGCCAGCCCCGGTGATCCTCTGGTCTCCACTCTCCCTCACCGCACTGGGGTTACAGGCATGACATAGCCATCTCACTCTTTTGCATGGGTCCTGGGAACTCAAACTCAGGTCATCATACTTGTTCAGCTCTTACCTGCCAAGTCTCCTTCCTAGCCCTCAACGTAATCATTCTTGATAAATGCCTAAATGCCTAAACTCCCAGGCAACTAAAAGAGGTTAGCAAACAGTGGGCCAGAGGCCAGACCAGATCCTTACTTGTTTTTAATACATTTGTGAACTTAAGAACAATTTTGACATGGTTGCTGCAGTCTCTTATCTTAGCTCATCAGCAACACTAGCATATCTGAAAAGATTTCCATACATGCAGACAGTTTTTTCTTTTCTTTTCTTTCCTTCCTTCCTTCCTTCCTTCCTTCCTTCCTTCCTTCCTTCCTTCCTTCCTTCCTTCCTTTCTTTCTTTCTTTCTTTTTTTTTTTGACCTCGGAAAATTGAGAGAAGTAGACTGAACTCCTGAAAAGATTGATTGGTGAGTTACAAAGACTGAAAGACATTTTCTTCAAGGTAAACTCACCTTATCAAAATATTATGAAAATTCCAAAGAAAACTTGTGCTAGGTTACCAAGAAAAATGCTAGTGGGGGGGTGGGGAGAATCTTAAAATACAGAATTTAAATATGGAAGGCTAGTCTTCACACAGTTTCCCATTTCATAAGTTAAGGATGTTGCAGGATGTGGGGAAATATTTGTAGTCTCCTCTGGCTATAGTTCCTGGCTGTGGTCTCCTTCCCCTAGTCCTGTAACTGCAGATATTGTTCAGTATATTGACCACCTTGTATTGGTGGTAGTTCATCTCCTACAACCTGCCAGTACAAAGCTGTTTATAACCTTGCCCATGATAATGAATGGTCTGTTATTTTTGTTATAATCTTCTGTGGCCTAGGGCTCATAAACAGGGAGAAGAGACGTTCTTTCTAAAAACACCACACACATGTTTTGGGGTTCTTTTACAGTTATTATTATTTGTATACAGGAAATTAATTTTGTATCTGGCCACTTTGCTGAAGGTGTCTATCAGCTGTAGGAGTTCTCTGGTAGATTTTTGGGGGTTGCTTTTATATACTATCATATCATCTGTGAATAGGGATATTTTGACTAATTCCTTTGTCATTTGTATCCCCTTGATCTCCTTTGTGTTATTGCTTCAGCTGGAACTTCCAAGTGCTATAATGAAGAGATATGGAGAGAGTGGACAGCCTTATCTTGTCCCTGAATTTAGTGGGATTGCCTTGAGTTTCTTTCTCTCCATTTAATTTGATGTTGGCTATTTGCTTGCTGTATTTTGCTTTTATTATGTTTAGGTATGGGTGTTGTGGGGGAGGGGATAGGGAGATGAGGGATAAGTGAAGGGGAAGGAGTGGGAAGAGAGGAGGGAGGGTCCCAAGATTGAGATATAAAGTGAATAACTCCAAAAATTACAAAAAAGCAAAAGAAATTATTTCAGAGTGTATAGGGGTATGTGTATCTGACATACAGGTGGGCAAATGCCATAGTGTGTGTTTGGAGGTCAGTGGAAACGTTGTGGAGTTGGTTCTTCTACATTGACTTGGGTTCCAGAGATCAAACATCAGTCCTTAGGCATACACAGCAAGCTCTAAGAACATGCTGAGCCACTTCACTGGTCCCCTGTTTTGGATTCTCACAGTGTCCTTAAGGCAACAACATTCTATAATTTAAGATGGGTTAGGGTGCTCTAGAATTATTATGAACAAGGATGCATATGGGATTGGAAAAAAAAGAGGCTGTGGCCCTATGTGTGATATTGTATCTTTCATGTGGGCTAGGTCTGCCTTTGCTAGTTACTTATCACTTGTGATGGCACTGCTAGGGGACTGTTTCCCAGCTGTGCTATGCTGACTTGGAATAGCATGAGGGCTAGACCATACCTCATATTCGTGAAGGGAGAGTCCCCTGGGCATTTGCAATTGCAATGATTTGAAATGTTCTCACAGATTTGTTAGAGAATGTACTTCTTTTCTTTGCTGTTTGAATCTTGTTCTATGGCCAGAACTGCCTTCCCTTCCACCATCCAAGTATACCTCTTATTTTAATCTACCAGTTTCTCTTTTCTCTTTAGTGGTTGAGTGATAGGGTCTTGAGAGCTCTAGTATTTTTGTTTGTTTCTGTTTGTTTTTTATTCCTTAAATATGTAAAAACAAGTAATTTATTGTGTGTTTGTGTATGTGTATGTGTGTGCCATGAACGTGTATGAACGTCAGAGGACACCTTAAAGGAGTTGGGCTTCCCTACTTCTACTGTTGGTCCTGGGAATTTAACTCAGACATGACAGTAGGCACTGTTAGCCTGTGAGTTGTCTCACTTCCTCTGGTGTTTTGTTTTGTCTTCAGTTTGAGTTTGTTTCTGTAAGTTGTACAACACTCCCAGTTCAGCCCAGGTTGGCCTTGAACTTTGGACCTCTTGCCTCAGCCTCTTAAGTACTTGCACCCGAATCTTTTTAAAGAAAACTGTTCCTAGTAATAGTCAAAGATATTGGGGGTTACCTTGTTTTCTATTATTTAACTTTTTAATATTGTGTAGGTGATTAAAAAATAAATCCAGGGCCATTTGAAAATAATTGCTTACTGAACGAGTCTTCCATTTATTACATGGGACAAGGATGCTCTTAAACCTGAGCTTCAGGTTCCAGATATGTTCTCCGGGTCTTTGGTGGTAGCAGTAACCTTCAAGCAGTATGCTCTGTCCTATTGGCATGCTGGACTGGACCACTCATTGTATGGATTATACTTGGCACCGTAGGGCTATTGAGCAGCATCCTGGCTCATTCAACACTATAGCCGCCCCTAGTGTTTCAACCACAAATCCATCCAGACTTGCATGGAGGGCAGGATTACCCTGGCTAAGAATTACTCCCTTTGAATGAAATGAATGGCCTGAAATCAGAAGTCAGCATGAATCCTACAGGACCAAAGTCTGCATTCATATGGTATAGCCCTTTAAAAACACCCCTCAAATCAGTTCCTAGAGCATATTTAGTTTGTTGAAATTCCTGTGTAACCCTTAAGTACCTTCTTAGCCTCAAGTGACACTAAAAATGTATTTATGATTTTCTTATTTTAAAAATGAGGTTTGTAGTAAAACGTAGTAATTCCATAGGTCTCTCTTAACTCCCTTTTTATGATTTTAGTTGTAATGGGCATCTTTATAGAATTATAGGACTTAAGAGCTGAAAGTTTAGGGCTGCTAGATGGCCTAGCAGGCATTGAAAAAAAAAACAAACCCAAACCATTTTTCATGCCAGCCTGACAGTGTGAATTCAGTCTCCAGATCCATGTTGGAAGAAGAGAACTGAGTCCTGAAATTATCTTCTGACCTCCAGCTATGGTAGATGTGCACCTGCACACAGAGACACCACATACACACACAATGATAAATTATAAAGTTTTTATTTAAAATGACTGCAAGTTTGAGGATATTTAAATTACTTTTGGTTTTGCTCCATTGTTATTTCCATAAATAGATCAAGTCAGATAAAGAGATTTGCTTTTTTAGAGTGTATGTTATTAAGGGGCTATATCTATAAAATGTATGAAAACATACTTTTAAAAAATTGTTTTCTTTGCTTGCTGACTGAAATCAAGTGAGAGTTGCTTGTCCTCCAAGTGTGTCTGTTTGGAATTGGGCTTGTGTTAGTATCTATTTTAACATTTACGTGCTGCTGCTGGTATTCTGATTGTCAAATACCTTCATACGCTGCTACCTTAAAGAGGGAAATTGACCTTCTAGCATGCCTCGGTTAATATATTGGGGTTAAGTTAGTAAGTTTTCTATTTTAACCAGTTTTTAATCACAAATCAGGGGCTACTCTTCTTTTGGCCAGAGAAAGAGTTGGCTAAGCGAGAGATGTAATAATTTTTATGGGTTTGTGTGCTTTACATGTGATGTGCCCAGCCATAAATAAAAAGATAAACAGCAGATGTGAAGGTACTAGCTAATATAATTACACTGGGGATCATTTTTACCATTTGAGTCGGAATTACTTTGAACTTATTTCTTCAGCCCTAACAGGATTTGGTAGAGTTACTTCAATTTGAATTGAAGGCTGAGATGAATTGCCCGCACTTGTGTCTTTACTGCAAGGTTGGATTGTGGGTACCTTCCGAATTTCAGAGTTTGATAAACCACCAGTCTCGTATTCAGATTCATAATGAGGATGAACTAGATGAGGAAGGTGTACTTCAGCTAAATCTAACAGATTAGCATGCGGAGAGGGGTTAGAGGCTTTTTTCCTGGAAACCAGATCTGAAGGTATCCTGATTAGACACAGTCCTATTCTTATTGGAAATAACAGATCTCTTAGCTTGAGCTAAAAAAGGTAATTTGGCATGAATGAAAATATTTGACAAGGGGTGTGAACCATGCTTGTTTTGGTAAACAAGTTGATCCCAAGATGACTCAAACATGGAACAAATTGAAATACCTGAGGATTTGTCTTAGATTCTTATATTTTATCTTGTATCTTCCTAGAATATTTAGAAAGAAAAAATCCACTGACAATGCTAGTGACAGGGCAGAATCTCATACTACAGTTGGGATGATAGGCCTGGTCTCTTCGCTTTAATGCTCTCCATCCTGTCACAGCAAGGTTATAGCAAAGGTGTTTATTTCACTGGAAGATTTCTGTAAAGAACAGCTTTTAATGAAGCCCAACATGTGGCAATGTTATCATTTCTAACACAGAGAACTCATTTTCAATTTTGCTATCAAAGAAAAATGACAAATAGAGAATGCAAGAAAACCCAGATGGACTAACTATATTAGAGCTTGGTATGCATATTTTGTGTCACCTATTAGCATTCATTAAGTCAAAAGGGGGAAAAAATGAGCTTTTCCTACATGCATTAAACCAATAAGGCTGGCAAAGTTCCAAGCTAACTCTGGTGGATTAATTGTTTTATAACTATTTAATTAAAAAATTTCAGTATATGATTAACCTAAAAGTTTTAATTTCTATAAAACTGTTGAGCAAATGAGACATTAATATTTTACATTAACAGTGGAGATACTGCTGTGGTTTTCAAAGTGATGCTCATCCAAGTAACACATGGCAAGGGGGAGGGTGGAAAGCTCTTTGTGCTCATGATGCTACTGAAACACCATGGTTTGGGAGCCCTGTCTATAGGTGAACATTGGTATAGTTACCCACTGCTTATTTTCCAACTAACAAGGAGGTGCCACTCCTCTGTCATGACTGTCACGGTGAGGTTCGTGGGAATATGTCAGAGATCTATCTGTTCCTTATCTCCTTTTCTCCTGTTTGGTGTCGGTACGATTAGAAGGGGATGGCAGGGTCAGGGGGACTAGGATTAGTAACATTAAAGTCTGTGGTTTTGGTTTATATGACAGGGGCAATTAGCTCTGTAATGAAGTGGGGAGGATAGGGGAGGCCTGAATGGATCGCCACCTTTATTTGCCTGACCCCAGTGGCATTGTATTGTGAGTAGCTGTGTGCAGCTATGACTCCTCGTACACAGATTTAAATTTCTTCACTCTCCCCACCTCCTCCCTCCACCCTGCAAATGGCTTCATCCTAATGTTCTTTATTTCCTCAAATAAGGAGAAAGTCTTTCCTTCCTTTAAAAAAATGTAACTTTAGTCTCATCTCACTCTGAGGGTTTGTGTCACAGTACCATAGAAATTCAAGATAATGGTGTTATTTGAACCCCACAGGAGGATGTTGGAAAAGATAAGATTAGTGGTGCTCAGTGGGAAGGATTATGATAAAGCTTAGGCTGTCCTAACTGTCTAGATAATGATCAGTTCTGCATGGTGCCAGGCTGAGATCACTTATTAGATCCTGGGACACTTGACACAAGGTCTCCGTTGCAGAGATACATCCATGGAATCTTGGATGTTGCTTTGGGAGAGAGGAAGTGTATCTGCCCTGCAGTTGCAGTCCTGTCACAGGCAGGAGGGACTGTGATCTGCCCAGATGCCTAGCCACTGCCTGATTCTTTGTTATGCTTCCTTTCTGTTCTGAACACTCCTTCTACCCCCAAGTTCCTTCTGTTTATCTTTTAAAGCACCAGATTCCTAATAAATTATTCATATATTCAGTATTTATAAGTAGTTGATAACCAGAGTACAATAATAGATTTTAGTCTTGTACAAGCTGCTGTGTTTGCCAGAAACCTGGCTTTGCACAAGTGATTTTTGAGATAAGTGGGTTATCAGGTGTCCTACTATCTGGTCATTTCTTTAAACACTCTTGAGTTCTGTCATTTGCATGGAGTTGGAACATTAGAAAAGCACATAGCTTGGATCGAATATTATCCCCCTGATGGAGTTCAGAGTGCTGTGCTTTGGTAAATACAGAGGAATTCTAAAGTCAGAGGGTTCTGTTATTCTAAAACCTTAAAAGGAATCTGGCACTGTGCGTATGTGTGTGTATGCATGAGTGTGTGTGTCGGCATGCATGCACATGTGTACACTAGTGCTAAGGTTAGCCTTAGATGTTGTTCCTCTGGAGCCATTCACCTTAGTGTTTGAGACTGGAGCTGTCCTTTCGTATTAGGGCTTGATTAGGCTAGGCCAATTGGCTAGTGAGCCCCAAAGAGCCTCCTGTCTTTGTCTCATTCACATTGGGATTACAAACCCATTCCCCAGAACACCTTTTCACTCTGGTTCTGGGGATCAAACATGGTTCCTCAGGTTTGCAAGCAGTTTACCAGCTGAGATTTCTTCCCAGCACCAAATCTGGTATCTTAATGTTTCTCCTAATATCCACATAATATGTGCATATGTACAACATATGTATATATGAACACACATACATATGTATATACACACATGCCTACACATGACATAGGTTATAAACAGTTTTTCTAAGAAGTTGGTGCCAGAAAAAAATTCTTTCTGCAGGCCAATTCTTTCTTTATTTTTAAAATTATCATTAATTTTAGTTGTATGTGTATGGGTGTTCACTGGATCCCATAGAAATGGAGTTACAGACAGTTATGAGCCACCATGTGGGTTTTGAGTATTGAACCTGGGTCCTATGTAAGAACAGCTGGTATGCTTCACTTATTTACCTTTTAAAAAATGTTTGTTGAATAAACTCATCTATTGTTACTTTATATAACTATTAAATTTTCAAAGAAATTCCAAACTTCATTAACCAGCCTCAGAATTCCTTATAACTTGATCAATTGCTATTTTTTGCTAAGTGAGTACTAATTTTTACATGTTGTTAGCATTGTTTTCTTAGGTTAATAACTGACTTCTAGACCATGGTGTTGCATCACCTACATAGACATGGTACCTTCGTTTCTCTTCTCATAAGGATTTTAGAAGTAGGTAGCTAAGGACTTACTTCTTAACATTTTTGTTACTTTGAGTTTGTGCTCTGTTCTCTTGAATATTTTTAAATTTCTTTTGTTAGGCTGTATTTATTTTTATTGTGTGTGTTTGGGTGTTTGGCACATGTATGTCTGTGTGCCATATGTGTGCCACTAGCCTGGCAGAAACCAGAAGAGAGCATCAGATCATCTGGAACTGTACTTATGGATGCTTGTGAACTGCCATGTGGGTACTGGGAATTGAACCCATTTCCTCTGTAAGAATGTCCAGTGCTCTTGACTGCTGAGGCATCTCTCCAGCCCCAGGTTTTCATTCAATCTAGTAATAGTGATCTTTGTTGAGATATCTGCTCATTTATGAGCCTGGCTCATTGAATTCCTGACCTTTGTGATACTTTCTTGGGGAAACTGTTTCTGTTTATCCCAGAAAGAGGGTAGTAAGACCTCAAACCCCAGCTTGTTGAAACAGTGAGTTTATTGCCTGGTGACTACAGCCGCTGTAGTGACTGAAGTGACCCATGCAGTGCATGGGTTAGGACTCTTGAATCTGCAATATTGGAGTTTCCTGCCCAGGCTGTAGCACAGAGCTACAGCCCTCTCTTCTTCAGCAGTCACTTGTTTGTTTTATAGCCTTGGTGAGGGGCCAGGAAGACTTGTTTTTTGTGAATTTCATGGGCCTCCAGGCCTTCCTGGTTGCTCTAGGTCAGAATGTTTCAATCTGAAGGAAACAATGTGCCAATCTTTGTAGTCTGGAGTGCCTGTCTATCTCTCCATAAAAACTGCTTGTACTGGTCAGGTTCATCATTGAGACAGCTGTACTTTGCTCGTTTGTTTCTCTCATGCAGTTTATTGCAAGCGTCTAAACCTACTACCAATGTGCAGTAATCCTTTTGCTGTTCAAAAATCTTTTTTGTCTGGGGCTTAGGTACATATGGTGGCACGACAGCCCAGAGCAAGCAACAAATGAATGTTTAAATGGTATGTCATTCAAAAGATGTACCTATTCAAGATGGGCCTAATAGCTGCTGCCCATTGGGTGGAGGGACCAAATAGTTACAGGTACTCTGCTGTTCAGTCAGCAACTTTTCCATGACTATAATCTAACTTGTTTTGCTTCTGTTCAGATTTTGTGACTCTGTTTTATTCCTCTTTGAAATATGCAAGCAGTATGCCTTCCATTTGGGGCATGTTAAATTTGAAATCATGAAGAAAGCTGTGATTATAGGGTAGCTGAGTAATTCCCAGTAATCATCACCAAATAATATTTTCTGGAAGTCCCCTGTGTATAGAACTTACCTTCTAAAGTGAATGTGTGGCATGCCATACGTTCTGGGAAAACAGTAATCATTGCTGGCCCACTTTAAACACAACTCAAGGAGGGGGAATTTCAATGATACTGAACCTAAAATACACAGAGTAGTGAATTTTAGCACATGGTGATCTGTGTAAAGAGTTACTGCCTGTCAAGATATGCAAAGACTTGCATGGACATCTTAGCCAGTGTGGTTATAGTTCCTTGCAAAACCATTAAGATTACCTTGCTATTGGCTAGAAAGTCAGCTTTTTATTTTTTCTTGTCCTCCTTATGTAAACTTAAGGGATGTTTAAAGTAGATGACTTGATACATACTCAATGAAAGAGATGCCACAGTCATATTCTACTTAAAGTATGAATTTAAAAAAATCCTCTGTAAAGAGTTTTCTTTTTTTCTTAATCATATATGTAAAAGTCATTTTTTTGCTGTAGCAATTAGCTTAGTAATCAGGATAATGGCTGGAGGAGCACTAGTAAAGGAAATTTAAGGTGGACCCCCAGGGCCTCATAAGATATATTAGCCATAACTATTGTTATAGTACTGCTAATTTTTTATTCTAAAAAATAGACAATATATAGGTGTATACTCTTCACTGCAGGTAGGTATTTTATGGTTGCTGGACAAAAATTCACAGATACCCTAAAATAACAAGGTAGGAAAAAATGCTACTTGTATTCTACACTAAGATAACTACTATTTTACATATATCTTCGTAGTATTGGGGGATATATACATGTTAAATATGTATTGTCATAAGCTCTAATTTTAATAAAACTCCATATTTATATATATGTACATAAACCTGAATTTTTATTAGTTATGTTTTGGTATGAAGTTTTGGGATTTTTGAATTGAATAGCTATTTAAACATACCATTGTTTGAACATACCATAGTTTTATTTAGGTAAAGTCTTCTTTTTAAATATTTTTCATCTAATATTTAAATATTATAAAGAACTTGTTTGTCCTGTAAGTATTTAAAATAAAGGAGGCTAATTTGGTCCTATCTGTGTACAGTAAAGTTTGTGAGATAAACCATTGTTGGCTTAAAACATTATTTGAAAGATGGTTTTTTTTTCTCTTCTTAAGAAAATTGAGTAAGGTGCTGAGGTACATATGTGTAATACTAGCGTTTAGGAAGCTGAGGCAGGAAGGGCGTGTGTGATGCCAGCCTGAGCGAGCTTTGTAGTGAAAACTTGTCTCAAAAGAAAAAAAAAAGCTGAGAACAGTTTCACTCTCCCTGCTCTCTGTGCTGTAGATAAATGTGTCATATAAGTGATATGTACTACTCATATTGTTGACTGAGAAAAATTTCTGTGCATTTACCAATGACCTCACTTACTGAGTACTGTTTATATGCAAGTTCTTTGTTCAGGTCTGAGGAGATGGTCATGGAGACCTGGTGGTCTGCTTTCTCAGCATGGAGTCATTAGGTATCATGGACTTGGCATGTCCGTAGCCCACAGTTCCTGTTTATGGATCCCAGTGTTTTCTGCCTCGATCATGAGGCTGGGATCTTTGTTATTAAACAGGTGATTTAGGGGTCCCATATATTGATTGTTGATCTTAGTGCCTGTGCTGTTGGTGTTCTGTTCAGGAAATTGTCTTCTGTGCTTTTGAGTTCAAGGTTCTTACCCACATTTTCTTCTAACAGGTTTAGTGTGTCTGGTTTTATATTGAGATCTTTGATCCACTTGGACTTGAGTTTTGTGTAGGGTGATAAGTAGGGATCTATTTGCATTTTTTACATGTACATATCCAGTGAGACCAGCACCATTTATCGGAGATGCTATCTTTTTTCCATTGTATGGTTTTGGCATTTTTGTCAAAAATCTGGTGCCCATAAATGGGTGGGTTTATTTTTGGGTCTTCTGTTTGATTCCATTGATCTACCAGTCTGTTTCTATGCCAGTACTATGCAGTTTTTTTTATTACTGTTGCTTTATAATACAGCTTGAGATCAGGGATGGATATATCTCTAGAAGATCTTTTGTTGTAGAGGATTGTTTTAGCTATTCTGGGTTTCTTGGTATTCCATATGAAGTTGAGAATTTTTCTTTCAAGTTCTGTAAAGAATTGCGTTGGTAATTTTATGGGAATTGCGTTGAATCTGTAGATTGCTTTTGGTAAGATGGCCATTTTTACTATGTTAATCCTGCCAAGCCAGGACTTAATGAAACTGAAAAGCTGCTGTAAAGCAAAGGACACTGTTATCAGAACAAAACGACAGCCTACAGACTGGGAAAGGATCTTCACCAACCCTACATCTGACAGAGGGCTAATATCCAGACTATATAAAAAACTCAAGAAGTTAAATGACAACAAATCAAGTAATCCAATTAAAAAAGGGGGTACAGAGATAAACAGAGAATTCTCAATAGAGGAATATCGAATGGCAGAGAAACACTTAGAAATGCTCAACATCCTTATTCATCAGGGAAATGCAAATCAAAATGACTCCGAGATTCCATCGTATACCTGTCAGAATGGCTAAGATCAAAAACTTAAGTGACAACACATGCCTGTGAAGATGTGGAGAAAAGAAAACACTCCTCCACTATTGGTGGGAGTGCAAACTTGTACAACCACTTTGGAAATCAATCTGGCATGTTCTTAGAAAACTGGGAATAGCCATACCTTAAGACCCAGCTATACCCTGGGCATACACCTGAAAGATGTTCCACCATACAACAAGGACATTTGCTCAATCATGTTCATAGCAGCTTTATTCATAATAGCCAGAATCTGGAAACAACCCAGATGTCCCTCAATGGAGGAATCGATACAGAAATTGTGGTACATTTACACAATGGAATACTACTCAGCAATCAAAAACAAGGAAATCATGAACTTTGCAGGCAAATGTTGGGAACTAGAAAAGATCATCCTGAGTGAGCTCTCCCAGAATGAGAAAGACACATGTGGTATATACTCACTTATAAGTGGATATTAGACATATAAAATAAGATAAACATACCAAAATCTGTACACCTAAAGAAGCTAAGCAAGAAGGAGGACCCTGGGTAAGATGATCATTCCTCATTCAGAAAGGCAAATGGGATAGACATTGGAAGAGGAAGAAAACAGAGAACAGGACAGGAGCCTACCACAGAGGGCCTCTGAAAGACTCTACCCAGATGCTGAGGCTCATAGCCATACTTTGGGCAGAGTGCAGGGAATTTTATGAAAGAAGGGGGAGCTAGAAAGACCTGGAGGGGACAAGAGCTCCACAAGGAGAGCAGCAGAACCAAAAAAGTCTGGGTCCAGGGGTCTTTTCAGAGACTGATACTCCAACCAAGAACCATGCCTGGAGATAACCTAGAACGCCTGCACAGATGTATCCCATGGCAGCTCAGTGGCCAAGTGGATTCACTAGTAAGTGGACCAGGGACTGTCTCTGACATGAACTCAGTGGCTGGCTCTTTGATCACCTGACTGGTATGGCAGCCTTGCCAGGCCACAGAGGAAGACAATGCAGCTAGTCCTGATGAGACCTGATAGGCTAGGATCAGATGGAAGGGGAGGAAGACCTCCCTTATCAGTGGACTGGGGGAGGGACATGGGAGAAGTGGGGAGGAGGGTGGGATTGGGAGGGGATGAGGAAGGGGTCTGTAGCTGGGATACAAAGTGGATAAATTGTAATAAATAAATAAACCAACCAACCAACCAACCAACCAACCAACCAACCAACCAACCAACCAACCAACCAACCAACCAACCAACCAGGTGTTTTAGGTGTTCTTGGTCCATAGAAGCTTCTTTTTCACCCATCTTCCCCAGGTAGCAGGTTCTTCTTCAAGATTGAGTCCTGGAATTCAGAGCATGGTAGGCAGGATCTGTTTTCAACAGTAATGGAAATGACCTTTTTTTCATTCAATGTGATGCTCGTGCAAGTAGTGCATTCACCCTGCTCTCAAATTGCTAAAGTTTCTTTCAGCTGTAAACTTTTCTTTGATTTTGTTTTTTCCTTGTATTTGGGCCTCTGGAGATCCTAATACTGAATCCTTTCTCAAACATTAAATTTCTAGTGAAGGCAAAAGACTGTATCCCTCTCTTTTGAGATACCATTTGACTTTGTGGTATAAATATAGACTCAAGAATGAAAGAAGCAAAGTGCAATTGTACACTCCAGGACAACAGATGGGAACTGAGTGTGTCTGTTCATTTCCAGTACACTAAACTAGTCACAGGGTGGTTTTTACGCACTCTGTCATGAAAAGGAAAAAAAAAAAGTTTTGTTTTATCATTTTCATTTGGAAAGACATTTACTACGGCTTGCATGTCCAGATGGGAATATGCTTGCATAGAAAAACTAGTAGGATCTTGGAAGACATCATTTATGGTCTGATTGAAATAAAGAAAAGTTAATTTTTTTTTTTTTTGGTAGAATTACTGGGGAAAAAGTGGTTGAAAGTTCTTTCTCTAGAAAAATCTAAGTAGTGTATTGATAAAGCACATCCCTCAGATTATACTATGGATCACAAATAATCTAGTAGTCCCTTGCACCACCTTCTGCATGCCTTAGGCATATCTGGATGTGGGAGGTTCCGGTTACAAACCAACAGTCATTATTTATGCAACTTTGGACAAATCACTTAAGAAACGTGTTTTTTTCTTCTTCTGTAGAACAGAACAATAGCTCCCATCTACTCTCTTTTGTGACATCACTGCAAAGATAAAAAGTACATCTGGTAACGGTGATTCTGAGGTTTTGATAACACAAAATACTTGATTCTTTTGCTGCTGCTCCAAGTGTGTGGAAGTATATGCATTTGTGTACATGTATTTCTCTATGATCTTGTATGCAGTAGCCTCATATCCAAGAGTATAAGTGTTTGAAAAGGGCAAAGATTTATATGACCATGAGAAAACTTAGTGTAAGGTTGGCAAATACCTCAGCCTTTCTTTCTTTCTTTTTATTTGACAATAATGAATGATCCTCTGGGATAACAAGATTTTTTTTTTAACCCATTTCCCTTAAGGTTCTTTGGATGAAGAAATTACTAGCTACTGTGATTAGTAGAAACTACTAGCTAATGTGATACTTTTTTACATTTTATACTATATTCACCCTTTTTGTTTAAAACCTAAGTTGGTTTACATCACAGGTACAGTGCATCTCAACAATGAAGACTAGGAATTCAGGGAAAGGAGCACATGTAACAGCTGCTAGGTACAATGCCTTATATTTGTAAGCCATCATTTGTAAGCCGCTTGAGAGGCAGAAACAGGAGAATTGCTAGGAGTTTGAGGCTAGCTTAGGTTACAGTTTTGAGTTCTAGGCTAGCCCAGGGCCATATAGTGAAAGAAAATGTGTAAAGAAAATCTGATAAAGCTATATGGAGTCTTGCTAATAGAAGCAGGAGAGAGTAGGGTCTTCTGCAAGAGGTAAAGTTGGTTCACAACTGTCAGAACAAAGAGGGAATGGTTCGGTTTTCCTTGAGAAATTTTACTGGTGAGGCTGAGGACATAAATGCATATCTCCAGAAGTGATTTGTTAGATTGTTGTCTGTAAACTCTGTTACTGCATAGTAATAACATTGAGACAAATCTTGTCCTCAGAAAGAGTAACCAGGGTCAAAGTCATGTGTTCCACATAGGCATCCCTGAAGGGCTTTCTGAGAGCTAAGGATGACATTTAGAGTGGCAGCAGAGAACATAAGCCACCTGTCCTTAGGCAGTCTTCAACAAATGCTCTTTATCCCAGCTGGAGCTGGCATCATTTTCTAAAAGGTTCCCTGTGATATTTTGTGCAGTTAACTGGCCAGAATCCCGGAGACCTATGACTGAGATTCCACTTTTCAGCATTAAGTGTCTTCTCGCTTGGCATTGTCTTTTTCTTGGTTCTGGCAGGTCTGACGCAAGGATTAGTCAGTCGAATGGTGAATTGATGCAGTTCTTTGTTGTAGAGGGCAGCTAAATGCCAGTTGTGATTTCTGTTTTCTAGCTATGCTGGGAACCACAGGGAATTTTTGTAGGCTGCCAGCGGCTCATTTTGCATTAGCTATTGGGTGACTACTCAGCGTGGTTGTTATATCACTCAGAACAACTGAATTCAGATCAGTTGTATCTTTAGAATTTGTTGCTAGAGAGTCAAATAATTGGTAAATGCTTTCATCAGGTAATTCATTCTGAGCCCTTAGTTTACTTTTCTGTCTCTCTGTTACTAACATTGTATGTCCTTTCCAAAAAATAAAAAATAAAAAAATAATCTGGGATCATGTTCTGTGTTTTATTGGAACACAGAAGGGGACTGTCTGGTTAAGACAAGAGATTGTGGTGCTAAAAAAGGAAATTGGTAGGTCTCTCCCTGGCACTTTCAGTAAGAAAAGCATAGGAATGACAGGCTAGCTGGGGATTCTATTAAAGGGAGACCTGAGTCTCACATGACCTTGTTGCCTGAACCTAGAAGGATGGTCTCTCTAAGTGGCAGTCACTTTAGGGAACTGAAGACAGACTTGTTCTGCTTTCTGCCACTTACAAAATTTAGTGGCTTAGTGGAGAGACAGGAACTTGTTAAGGAATAATCATGAGTACCATGGTTATTCTTCCATTTAGACAGAAGCCAGTGTCACTAGCATGCATGGCCAAGTTTGTGTCCACACAAATTGTTTGTAAGGGGAAGAAAGATTCTTACTGCTAATTTGGCCCTGGAATTGGTTCAGAATAACACCCATTCTGTGTTTCTGTCCATAGCCATATTGGTATAAAGGTCATGAAGTCGTTTCAACTTTTTTATATCACTTTCTAGTCCTGCATTTGCATTAAGGCCAGAGGAACAGATACAGTCTGCAAGACCAAGAATGAAAATCTGATATTCAAACCCACAACTTCGAAGTGAGAAGGGTTTATATGGGTTGTGTTTTGCATTGTTTAGAGCAGTTTTCAGAGATGCTTTATAAGTTCTTCAGTAAACTCACCTTTTCTCTAAATATGAAATATTTGTAAAATCTGCACATATTTTATTACAGACTCATTAAGTGACAGATTGAAATAGGATCAGGAAGTCTTTTATTAATGTTTTTTATTCTTTGAAAGTTCTATATATCCATACAGTGCATATTAATCATATCCATCCACCACTCTGCCTCCCTCTAATTCCCCCAGTGCCACCAATCTTTTCTCCCTCACAGCTTCATGTACTCTCTAAATTGTTTTTTGTTGTTGTTATTAATAATCCCCTTAGTACAGTTAGGCTCCCCATATGCATGCGAGTTTCTGACCATCCACCGAGGCATGATCAATTTGACAGTGGCCACATCTCCAAAGGAGAATGACTACTCAACTCCTCAACTATCAGTTTCCCATAACTCCTCTGCTAGTGGTCAGGGCCCTGAGGGCCCCTCCCCTATTCATGCTTGTTCATGTAAGCACAGCTGCTGTGAGGTGATGTGTACATCAGTCATGTCATGTCCTGTAGTTAGCATTTCAGGGCTCTTTCCTCTGTATCCACTGGCTCTTACATTCTTTCTGCTCTCACTTCCATGAAGTGCCCTAGGACCAGAAAGTCTTATTCCTGTTCTGTAAATAGAAAATCAAAAGCACACTTAAAGATTGTCAGAGACCACCCAGTGTGACTAGAACAAAGGCTGAAAACAGTGCCATTTTATCAGCCTGACCAACACTGTTCCTGTACTTACTATCTATGGAATTTCATCATGTTATAGATCAGACACAACCTTATGATTGACTCTTAGAATAGCAAGTAGAAGAAATGTTTACCAAATATCTTGTCTGGAGATTTTGTCCCTCTTTTTTTTTTTTTTTTTTTGACTGTCACTGCTTAGAATCATAGTAGCATAGTGGTAAAAGATTAAGACCACGGATTGTAGAAACTGACCACCTGGCTTCAGGCCCTGGTACAACATCTGTTTTCTGCACTCAGCTGTCCTCATCTGTGAAGTAGGGATGATTGTCACTTATATTAGTGATTCAAGCCATTATGTAGCGTGATACTTAAGACATTGTAAACACTCAGTAAATGCTGTTGGCTGCTCTGCTTAGATAATGCTTGCACTTTTGTAACTCAACAGAGGAAAAAAAATTGTGTTCTCTGTTCTTATCAAATCTAATAAGTCCCCGGTACTCTGACTCTTGTAGTCCACATGTATGGTCCCCCAACTGTGTGTGTCTATGCCTGTATGTGTGTGTTGTGTGGTGTGGATGGTATGTGTATATATATGGGCACACATGCACTCATCAGTGTGTGTGCATGTATGTATATGTGTGCACATGTTTGTGTCCCCAACTTATATTGCTAGATGAGAAGCTAGTTTTGCTGTTAGAACTTTTTAGAATTTTGTGAAATGTGCAGATGTGTATACATGCCAGAAGAGAGTGTAGAATCCCCTGGAGCTGCAGTTCAGGTTTTTGTGAACCATCCAGTGTGGATTCAGGGAACCAAACCCAGGTTTTCTGGAAGAGAAGTATATACTTTGAACTGCTGAATCATCTCTCAGGGCTTAAGATTTGTAGTGAGGTGGGAGGAAGAAACAAAAACCTTCAACTAAAATACCTTGCCTTGAGAACTGATAGAATTTAAGGCTTTGTAGTAGGCTACAGTCAGCTCTCCAGGGTTCTTTCCCTATCAGTCACAATCATGTATTTTGGTCATCTCTGAGGGTGAGTTTACTTCTTACATGATGTGTGTATTTGTGAACACATATTCATATTGTAGTAGAGTGCCATCATCTTGGAAAGATGACAGGTTGAGAGAGTCGGGAGTAAAATTTTATTCTTGTTAACTTACAGTTTTGAGGACTGCATCTTTGCTGGTGAAAGTATATTGATGAGCTGGAGGTGGAGGGGGCCACTGAAAGGGAATGGGGTATAGCTTTTCTCTATTCTAGTGTGTGCCTAGCTAAGAAGCTGAATCAGCAATTCTTAAACTTAGGTTGCAGTGCTCAGCATTGACTGTACTTCACTATGAAGGATGCTATGAAATTCTCTCTTGAAGTATTTGTACTTACTTTGATGTGTAATATAACCTTCCAGCATACTGAATGGAAGTGAGACATTGAGAAAGCAATGTAGCCTGGAGGACAGCCTTAGGTGAGGCCTTGGGACTGTCTAGAACTGCCTTTGTAGACTTTTAAGCCTTCATCTTTGGAGCTAGCATACCTCAACAATTCTTTTTCTTTCCTGTCCCTTGAAATCATTTGCTTCTTATTCTTTCTCTTTTGCTCTTGAGACAGTCTTGATATTGCATAGGCCTGCCTAAAGCTCAAGATCCTTCTGCCTAAGCTTCCAGATCATACCTGGCTTCCTTGAATTCTTTGTCCAGCTATGCATGATTCTTTATGCAGAAGCAAGGGCATGAGTCTGGTACTTAGGAGGTGGAGTCAGGAGAATCCAGAAGTGAAGTGAAGGCCAGCACACATAGTAACATCCCCCACCCCTAAACGTTTACTCATTCTTGAAACTTTCTTTTGAGAAATTATTTTGAAACTATATTTATTAGTGGATTTATCACTTAGAAATAATTTTTTAAGGTATAGGTGTTTTTAGAAAACATCCTGAAATGTCATCACCCATTTTAATAACCATCATATATAGTTTTGGTGCTAATTAATGAGTATTTCTTGAGCATTAAAAGCTGATGGGCAATTCCCAAATAGGGATTGAATATGTTTTCTATTTTGATGCCTTCTTAAATGGAGCTTTTTGTCCCTAGGTGGCCTACTTCGCTTTCTGTTGCTGTGATACATAGCCATGGCCAAAAACAACCTTGGGAGGGAAGGGTTTCTCTCATCTTGTAGGTTACAGGCTATCATTGTGAGAAACTAAGTCAGGAACTCAAGGCAGGAGTGTGAAGCAGAACTGAAGCAGAAATCATGAAAGAACACTGTTTACTGGCTTGTTCCCTCTGGCTTGTTCAGCTGGCCATCTTACACAGCCCAGGCCCACCTCACTATGGAGGGCACTGCCCACAGTGGGCTGGGTCCTTCTGCATCAACTAGTCAATAAGATTATGCCTTACAGACATGGCCATAGCAATGTACCCTGAGCAGTTCATTACTAAGGTTCTCTCTCAACAGGTGCTTTTTAGGCTGGTGTCAAGTTGATGGCTGAAGCTAACTATTACAGTAGGTCTTCTGGGGGTCAGAGGGAGCCTGTTAGGTATAGTAGAGTAACAAGGCTTTTCTGTATCATACCTCCATTATAAATAAGGAGAAGGAGTTGTGGAGAAACAAAATGCTCTTTCCCAGTGTTAAAATTTAGTTAGCACTCTCCTGCTGATCTTTGCCACCCTATTTTGACTAAAAGTGATCATTGATATTTGTGACAGTAAGAAAAAGGTTCAGGCTTTCTAGGTTTCCTGACTCTTCAGCAGAAAACTGCATTATATTACTGAAATTTATGCTAAGTATCTTTCATTGTGTTTGGAAATTAGTCCTGTCGTGTTGTAAAAACCAGAGCTCTCAAATGGAAAGTCAGCATTGCCTCAGATTTGCCTACATTATTAGTGTTATTATTTCATTGGTCTTACCATGATAAGATACTGAGGCAAAAAGCAACTTAATGAAGACTGGGGCTTATTTCAGCTTATGGTTTCAAGTTATGATCCATCATTGTGAGGAAGTTAAGGCAGGAACTTTAAACAGCTTGTCATATCATATCCTCAGTCAAGAGCAGAAAGAGAGATGAAGGCACATATTGCTCACTGGCTTGCTTGTGCTCAGCTCACTCTCCCTACCTTTCTACAGCTCAGAACTCCCTGCAAAGCGAAGGGTGCTGACCACAGTGGGTGAGATCTTCCACCATCAGTTAACTTAAAGTACCTCTTCCCCAAGACATGCCAAAGGCCAATCCAATACACACACACACACACACACATGTATTATATATATATTACACATATGTACAAATAAATGTAATTATTCACTGAGACTCTGTCTGTTCCCATGTGACTCTAGGCTGCATCAAGTTGATGATTGAAGCTAACCATCATAGGTGGAGACTTTATTCCTTTAATCTACAGGGAGAAAGTTGGTTCGGGAAGGAGTAGAAGATGTATTCCTACCCTTAACAAGAGACCCATGTAGATGTGAGGAGAAGTGGAGACCCATTGTGGCCAGAAAGGTGATGATGGTGTAATGCTGATCTAATCTGGTTTAATTTTGTTTTAGATGCCAGTAGTTTTACTTTGGTGTGTTTCAGATACTCTTATAGCCTTCTTAGGAGATTTATTCTTCTGGAGATGTTACTCATCTGGAGTGTTTACTCCTCTAGGTTAATCATATAAAACCATCTGTTGTTAATTGTCTCATTGTATTAAATTCTGTCCTTTGGCTGAGTTGTAAGTATTGAAAGCAAACTTAGGCAGAAGCAGAGGGTTTGCAAGTTGCGTAGCTTTAAGCCTGAATGGAGTTTATTTTATAAATGTTCTTTTCAAATAGGCAGAGATTCACTGCTGAGTTTAGCAATTTAAACCTACTGATTGTCACCTGTTTTCCTGGAGCTCCTTATTTGAGACCCTAGACTGTTACTATTCCAAAGCAAACTCTTGGAGTGAGGCAGGCAGTGATACTGATCAATAGCTTTTGTAAGATGCTTGGAGCTGAGAATAATGATCTCAGACCTGTGGAAATGTGAAGGACTTAGAAGCCTCTATTCTTCAGGAACAGAAAGAATGGCCACCTATAGAAGGAAGCCAGGCCTATGGGTCTGGGGTCATAGAGGGGAGACATAAAAGGTGAAGCTCTGCTTACTCTATAACGTCAGCCTCTGGTGAAGTTGCCCAGAACTTTTCAGAGGAATCTAGAGTGATTCCTCAGCTATCTACAGCCTCTTGAATTGACTTCTGGATGTTATAGATAGTACCATGATGTGCAAAATCATAACATATGTTCTGTTTGTGTCTCTGCATCAAGTTGATGGTAAATGTGGTTTCTCTGATTGGATTTTTGTTGGGAGTTGAACAAAAAGTGATGATGAAATGGGCTCATTGCCTAACCAGATTGCCTCATGTGCAGACAAGCTGAACTGATGGTGTGCTTGAGGTTGGCCTGGAGTTTTCAGAAGTTCAATTGTGGCCTTCATAAGGCTGTGCCTGGGGTTGTATTTCCAGTCCCTCTCAACTTTTGTCCCTGTGGAAGGGAGGAAGTAGAGTTGTGACAGATATATTGCCAGATAGCATACAATAGCACAAAGAATGAGACAGACATGGCACAAGCCGTTCACAGAGACAGATTTATGCTCTGTGCTGCCCTAAACCATAGATCCATCTATTTCAAAGAAACAACCTGCCCACTGTATTATATTTCAGACAGACACAGCTTTGAGGAGATGTTGTCTCCTCCTGTTTAGCTTTTGCCAGAAACTCTGCATATTGTGCTGCAGTCAGTTACTTTTGTGGGGACAGGAAAGTTTATTTGACAGAGAAAGCTTGTGTCTAGATTAGAAGGGGAAAGATATAGTGTTTGGCTGTGCTGTCACCTTGGTGAAGTATATATGTGTGCACGTTTGCCTGGTCTTACTGCTCTTTGTATTGGATTTTTGTAGCTAATTGTATTATTAACCATGGAAATAGTATACTATTTCATCATCAGAGAAACAAAGGAGGAGCATTAGTGACTGATCCATGGCCATGCTGTTTGGCATTCATGGTGTCTCTTTGGTTCTTTCCATAGGCTGTTTCCGGGCGATAGAATAGAGCTGATTGTGTGTTAGGCTTTTGCACTCACTTGTATTACAAGGGAGAAAACATTGGTAATGGGTAATAGCATGAGTTCTGGAACTAGGATGCCAGGATTTATGTTCAGATGCATACTTTATGATTTCTGTGCCTAGGTTAACTTTCCTATAAGTTATTTCAGGTCTGACCTCACAGATAGCTCTATGAATGTAAGTTTATTTAAGACATAAACTAGGTGTTCATTGCCTATTTTGTTACTGAAATGTATTGATGTAATGGAAATGAGTAGTGTGTGTATTACACATATGAGGCATTCTGCATTAAGATCTTTACAGATGATGTTAAGGAATGAAAACGTGCTTTTGAGAACAGTGTATGTTGGGAAGAAGATCGAGAAATTAAAGATTTGTGTCTATAGTTTTACAGTTCTCTGGTGGGTTTATAAAATATTAGATAGTATTTTTCTAATATCCATAATTATGTATTTGATGGAGAAGTAAAGATTGGTGATATATTTAATCTATGGATTGGATTGTTAATTTTTTATATTTATTTAGTGTGTGCTATCATGGATCATGTGTGGAGGTCAGAGGATAAGTTTTAAGAGTTGGTTGTCTCCTTTTATCGTGTGGGCTCCAGGGAATAAACTCAGGTCCTCAGGCTTGGGACAAGTGCCTTTATCCTTGGAATTATCTCTGCAGCTCTTACTAAATTTTGATTAATTTATTCTAACTGGATTAGTCAGTTAAATGTTTCCTTTCTCCTATGAATTTAGAGATGAAAAAATACTTTGAAGGCAGTCACCCTTAAAAGTAATTTCATTTTCTGTTTGTGTGTCTGTGTATGGATATGTGAATGTGCATATAGGTGACCATGGGGTCTGAGGATGGTGCTGGGAACTGCAAGAAGAGTGGGCATTCTTACCACCAAAACCATCTTTCCAGCCCAAGTCACCCTTTCTTGATTTCATATTTGTATTGTTTTCTTGTATCATTGTATATTTGTCTTTAGATAAATACTTGATTTAGTTAGATGTGTTTTGAAAGGACATTGATTTCTTTTCCTCTTATACTGGGAAAATGTAATTGTGGTGTGTTACAATGAAGTGAGCACACTGCCTTTTGAAGTAGAAATTTTATAATAGTTGAATTTTAAAAGTAGTTCACTGAGTCAAAACATTCATTTTCTCATCTGCAGATACCTAAGTATCATTGTACAAGTGGCCATTTTTAGATGAAGCTCTTGAGAATTTTTTTTATTAACAGTTATAAATAATCCAGGAGGCCCATTACTGTCTGGTTCAGTTTGAATTCATACAAACATGAGTTTACCTTGGGCAGGAAAACTACTTAAGGAGGGGATCATCAGGCCTGTCATTGTCATCATCTTCATCATCAGCATCATCATTATCAGTATGCATTCTGTGATGGTTACTTTGTTAACTGACACAACCTGGGAAGAGACTCAAAGAGGGATCTGTTTAGACCTGGCTTGCCTGTAGGTGTATCAGGGGGAGTTGTCTTGCTTGCCTTTATTTATACAGGAAGATTCATCCTGAAAGTGGGTGGCATCTTTCCCCAGTTTGGGGCCCTGGACTGTATAAGAGTGGAGGAAACTATCTGAGTACTGTAACATGCATCTATTTCTCTCTGCTCTTCACTGGGGATGTGACTAGTTGCCTCCACTTTCCTGTAGTGATAGACTGTGTAACCTGGAATTGTAAGTCGAAGAAAGCCTTCCTCCTCCAAATCGCATTTTGTCCAGTTTTTTAAATAAGTGAAGCCAGAATACAGTCTTATTATCAAATTCTTACTGTTTTAAAATTCTGTAGTAAACTTTACTATTTTGATCCTTAAGTTCAGTTCTTTAGTGTTGACAACACAGTGTGGTAGACACAAAGCTTTTGGTCCTAGTTCTCTAGCCTCTGGCCACAGCCATTACACTTTCCATTGCTGCAAGTCAGATAAGGGGAGTCTCTTATCGCTGACTCATTTTACTTGGTATAATATCTGTTAGCTTTGATATTTCCTTCTAAGACTGAGTAGGGCTCCATTGTATGTATGTGTGTAATGTTCAATTTCTCTTTGGTATGAATGTCTGGGTTGCTTCTCTCTTGGCTCTTGTAAATCATTCTAGTGACCATAAAGCAGTTATGTATATTTGAGAGCCTGCTATTAAGTCTTTTGTATATATTACCAGAAATAGAATTATTGTATTACAGCCTTTAATTTTTTGAAGATTCTCTGTATTTGTTTCCATATTGTCTGCATCATTTTTTAGTCTCATCAGTAGTGCATAAATGTGCGTAGTGCCATCTTTTAAATAGCCCCTTTTCATTTTGACAGTGGATTCATGGAGAAAAAGCAGGAGTGATGGTTAAGGTGAGCTGCTTAAAGCTTCACAAGGACTTTGGACTCAGCTTCATCACTTCTAGTGACTGTTCTTGCTTGAGGTCATACTGCTGGAACAGGCCTATAGGTTGTCACCTTATAAACAGATGGTTGTCCTGGATATTGGGAGACCTACACTATAAATGAAAGATTAATCTTAGACAGATGCCCTCAATATCCACCCTGCATTTGGACAGCTTTAGACTTCCAAAGATACTGTTTCTTGAGTGCATCTCTATAAGTGGAAAGGGCACATCTGTTTTAACAGAGAAATTGAACAGCAGAGATTGTGCTTTCTATGCTGGGTTTAGAACTTCAGCCTCATGATTAGAGCCTGACAGTTCCTGCCCTGACATCTTGGCAGTGGGTGTGAAGTTTAGAATCTGTTAAGAATGCTTCCTTACCATTTTGCCCACTTAAATCTGAGCTGAATTGAATCATGATTAATTTGAGTTATTTTTGTAGGCCAGAAATCTTAATACTGATGGGAATATGGGTACCTCCATCCTTTTAGAACCATAATTTACTAATCTGGCCACTTTCAGTGATTATTGTTCTTTGGCACCTTTATTTTCCTTAGTGTATCCCTTTAGAAATTGGCTTATATATTTGAAATGTAGGTAGTCTTATTAAAGATGACTCTATCTTTGCCTGCCTGCCTTCTCACAAGTGACAGAGTACCTCAGTTGTCCAGCCACTGGAAGTTCTGTTGGTCAGTGGCAGAATGGGGAAAGATTAGAAAAGAGGGCTGCTGGTCTAAGGGCTCTCAGGTTCTGCCCAATGGGGATGATGTGTACACTGGAACCTCCCTAGTCTCATTTCTTCAACAGTAAGATGAAAAGCCTGGGCCAAGGGATATTTAAGGGCCCCTAAGTTATAAGGGTCAGGCACCTTGAGATTTGAGAATAACCTAGTAGGGTCTTATTGGCAGGACAAGGTCCTCTTTTTATTTTTAATAACTATATGTCTTGTGTGTCTTTTAGGGTGAGATAGGGGTGGGGACAGGTGGTTGGGTGGGCACAGAGAAAGAGCCTCGTTAGGAAGCTGTTGTAAGAAGCCCCTCCACCAGAGCAGCTGAGGACCACTTGTAAGCTGAATTAGGGTCAAGCCTTCCTCTGAAATATCAGTTCCCTGTTGCCTGGGGAAAGTTCTGTGATGAGCCTACAGCCCTGGTTCAGAAGTAGGAGAGAGAAACTGATGGATCCATGTGCCCTCCTGTCTTCTCGCTAGCACGTCTTTACACTCTGTTGCCATTTATGTTTTTTGATGAATGATTAATTAGAAAAATAATCATTTGTAAATTGTGAGTGAACTAGACATTTGGCCCTGCCTGTAGGGAAATGGCGCCTCTGAGCTGGGTGTAGCTCGCAGCCAGTATAGTACATCAGAGCTGTGGTATTCCCAGATCAGTGATGAATTTACATGCAGTTCCCTTTCAGCATGTTAATGACTGTTAAAGCTGAGTAACTAGCGGAAAATAATAGCAAAAGGGAAGAGTAAATATTTAATGCTTCTATATCATTTATAACAATACAAAATATGTGTTTTGCTTTAGGAGAGTTAAATGAGTCTTGGATATAAGCTCTGACAAATCAACACTGTCTCTTCATTCTTTGTTTCCTTTATTTTTTGTACTTTATTAAATTAAAAAGATAAGAGTTGGGGCTGAGGTAGATTTCACTAGGGGAGTAGGACTTTTTTTTTTTTTTTCTGTAAGTTTCAGGTCATAGTTTCCTGGCAGTTTGGATCTATACATTCTTTCGACATCATTGATTAAATGCCAGGTATGTGCAGATGGTTGGTCTGTCTCTAAAATATAGCTTTTGCCACCTTTTTCTCCTACTTAAAAACTTCAGTGACTCCCCTTTTCTAGGATGAAAGCTAGCTTTTTTGGCCTCTCTGTCTTGACCCCAACCTCCTTCGAGCGTATTCCCTAAGGTAACCCCCATGTGGTCCTTCTGCTCAAGCTGTAGTGGTTGACACTTTCCACCTTTGTACCTCTCCTCAGAACACTGAAGCAGGAAACAACTCTGTTTTTCCCCCCACATCACAAGTTGTTTCTTGATCCAAGGCTCTGTCCTATTCTTTTTCTCCTTTTTCTTGTTTCTTTGCTTGTTTCTGTCGGGCTGCAAATTGAGCTCAGGGTTTATTCTTGTTTCACAAGCTGTATCAACAGCTGTAAGTTCATTTCAAGAAGTTTCTTTCTGGTTATCTTCACAGGATGAGAGGGCCAGGTCAGTTTTGAATATAGCAGAAATTGAAAGTGGGTGATATTTTTCAGTTCCTCCCATTTGTGATCTCCTTAGGTAATTCTGAATCAATCTTACTTTTCCTTACTTCCTATTAACCACCTGTCATCCTAGGCAAACTAAGCAAATTGTTACCTCATAGAATTTTGCTAGGACTGAATTTAGTAAGGAAACAGTCTTTTAAGATTGTTTTCAGAAAAGAAGGTTTCTGAGAACACAGGATTTTCAGTAGGAGATTTGAGTTGAAAGAAACAAAAGCAAAACAAAATTAGCATTCATAAAAAGTGTTGTTGTAGGAACTGGAGAGATGGCTCAGTGGATTAGAATAGTTGGTATGGAAGCATGAGGGTGTGTGTTCAGATCTTCAGGTATAAATACATCTCATACCCTAGTGAGGGTCAGGGCCATGGATAGGAGCAATAGATTCCTGAGGCTGGATGACTGCTAGGGAGGAATTCTCTGTTGTTAAATCAGACCCATGTTAAGCAGTGATATTTAGAGGAGGTGACTTGAAAACATAAGGACTCTGTGAGCCAAGGAAACCAAGGCAAGTCTGTGTCTGCTGCTTTTGTGTTTTCTTTAGACTGTTGCTCGTTGTGTAGCTTTAGCTAGCCTGGAACTCTCGATGTAGACCAGGCTGGCCTCATGCTAAGGGTTCTGCCTGCTTCCCAAGCTCAGGGAATAAGTGCCATATCCAGTTTACTGTTGCCTATAGGAGAAGCTGTAGTAGATTTCCTGCACAGAGCCATGGGATAAGAACAGTGCTGGTGTGGGTTGTTGCAAGGCAGAAACACACAGAGTTACAAAGAATTAAACCGTACTGACAGGCAGTATGAAGGGATGTGAACACAAGAACTAATAGACTGCAGGTATCAGGGTAGAAGACATTTAGAATAGGTCATTTTCTTCTCTGGAGAAAGAATTGGTAGTAGTAATTTAACAAATTTGACTCTGCCCAAAAATGAATGAATGATTGAATGATTCAATGATTCAATGAATGAATGAACGAACAAATGAACGAATGAATGAATGAAAGAGAATAAATCCGGATGTGGCCCACAATATATAACACATACACTTTTCTGAGCTGATAATGAAACAATGGTGATAACAGTTTGAGATTTAGCATTGTGGTTCAAATGCTAAATCTCAAATGTAGTACTTTAGAGTGACACAGGAATTGTAAGTTTTGGGGGACCCACAAATGGTTTTTAAAAGCTTATTTTGTATTGCCCTTCATATTTGAGAAATTTAAAAATATCCTGTGGTTTTCCAAATATTAGCTATACAAAGTAAGATTATAAAATCTTCTTAGCACAAATAATTTAATTGTTATACTTTTAAGAATTAAGAAACAAAGGGCAGCAAAATAGCTTAGTGGATAAAGGTGCCTGGTACCAAGCCTGATGCCCCCAAATCAGTCTCTACTGTGTCAACAGTAGAAGGAGAGAAAAGAATCCTGCAAGTTGTCGTCTGACCTCCATCTGTACACAGTGACATATTCATCAAACACACACACACACACACACACACACACACACATGCATACACACTAATGTAATAAAAAAAGAATTCTGAAATGTGGCTCATGCTGTGAATTTTAGTCATGTGCGTATCTTTTTGTAGACATTATTATAGCTTTTAGATCTGCCTCAGTGCCTCTGACTCAAAGGTTTGGAGCTAGTGACCTTGATATTTTTGGGATTAAGCCATTTAGACACTTAACTCACTAGACCACCTAACATTAAGCCAAGCAAATATTAGTGTAAGCTACACACAAGCAGTACATACAATGGGGTCCTTAAATGTGGGCTGAGTGCTCTTTGGTAGTGAATGACACACTATTTTGAGCGTGCTACTGCCACCAGGAGCAGGTTTACTGACTTGCGAGTGCTGTTGGTTGTGAGTGTCTGCTGTATTAGGAGGGATTTAGATGGTTATTGTTGCCAGATCACATATATGTAAAGTCATTGGAAAATTACAGGATAGGACAATAGCCACCACATGTATGTATCTTTAGATGTTTCAGCATCACACAGATAAATCTTCAATGAATCAAATTTGAGGGTGTTTTAAAGCAAGCAGTTTATATTTCAAAAGCGGAAACAGCAACATTGCAAAACAGTGACTGATTTAAGACTACCCTGGGGTTATAGTAATAATAAATCGTCCATCTGGAGGATTGTGAGAATTCAGAGTTCTGACTGTTCCCGGGTGGGTGCACAGCAGGGTATGAGTGGGCGCAGTTCTGCAGAGTAGTTCAGGTTCTTGACAGACAAGTCCCATGTACTTGTATTCTCAAGTGACTTGCTGATTTTAATTTACCATAACATATTTCTAGGGATTTCCTAGCTTGCTTTTTAGACTAATGGTATGTATTATATTGTATATAGTCATAGTAAAGGAAACAAACCTCTCTTTGTGGAATTACATACGAGGTTCGAGAGCTCTCCTTTGAGAAACACTAGTCTAGTAGGTGAGTTTACAGGTGAACAATATTAACAATTTTGATCAGGGATAATATGAAAGAAACCCTTTGACTAATTTGAACCCTCACCTTAAATGGTTAGCCCAAATGTCATTGTTCAGCATATCTTCTTTTTAAACACTCCTTCAACCTAGCACTAAAGCAAGATCAACAGCCGTATGTGAATAATTTTTCTTTCTTTCTGTTTTCTGTGCCTCTCTTATCAAATTGAAATACCCAGGCACTTTCTTTCCTTCTTGAAAACACAAAGGAGGATTAGGCTATATAATGGACTATTTATATGTCAAATTAAACGTTTTACACTGAGGCTGTTTTTGAGTTATGTGAGCAGTAAAAATATGTATTAAGCTGCCAAGCCTTTTTAAAAAATGCATATTATTTAGCTGATCGCTTGTAACAGTCTGATAGACCCATAATGGTATTTTGAGTAAATATGCATTTGAACAATTTATGAAACATGTTTACCTGTGTATTAAACAGTCTGGGTAGAGACTGACCAAAAGTTATTACTGGTTGACAGCTGCTGTCTGGTGACCAATTTCACATGAATTGGTGAGTTCCTTTCAGTGTGGAGTAAATGGTTTTCTGTGAAGGGAGCTGATAGTGTAATAATAGTGTGTGTGGCCTTAGCTCTGGAGGACTATTCATAGGTTCAGTGAGGCAGTGGTTTCTCCATTCCCTAGCAAATTATATCTTATACTCATATGTATGATCTATTTTATTTCATTTGGTATCTGGGAATTTTTTTTTTTACCTGGCAGTGTTCATATAATGCATACTTAACACTATAGTTTGCTCTCTGGAACAGGTATTTATATAATGATGTGTCCTTGTTAATAATACATCTTCATGCTTGTTATCTAAACCATACACATTTCTACACACACAAGCTAGGAGATTAAAAGAACTGATATTTAAATACTTAGATAACCCATTTTTTTATTTTTGTATCTCGATGAATTATTTTGGGTATTTTTTAGAACACACGGACCTTGCAGTGGAGAATAAGGCCAGTGTCCAAACTTTTGCCGAGGGTGAGGAACAAGGAATTATAAGGTCATTCATAAACTTGTTCAAGTCATTCAATTATCTTGAGTTCTAGCTTGTCATCTGTAGAATATGGATTCTATCTCTGCTTGTAGGTCATCATATATATCACTGATAGTAAATGTCAGGTGTCCACTTCAGTGCTGGCTGTTTCATTGCTCGCTAAATGTCTCTTCTTCAGCAAGGCTTTGTTTGCTGTACAAAGCATCTTTTCCCCTCCCCCCAGTCATTCATTCCCATCTCTCCAGTCATCCTCCTTTTGCTCTGCTTTATTCCTATTTAAACAGCCATTTACCATCTTAATTAATGTTGTCTAAGTTTTCACTGGATTGAGATCTTTGGATTTTCTCTAATATTCTGTTCTGTTCTCTTTACCTTCATATCCAAGTATGAAAGTACCAGCATGGCACACTGACTCAATAAACATTAAGAGAAGTTTGAATATTGAAATAAACTTAGTAGTTTATTTGTATTACTAATTACATTGATCACACTGCTAATAGTTGGTTCTCTAGGAAAGAGGCATGTATGAATTGCTTTCTGTGGGGTCCTGCTAATAGAGAGGATGGATCTTTTATGCTTCCTCTTATGCCAGACCATATCAGGCATGAATAAGTTAGATGGACCAGAGCCAAGGGTTTGGACCAGCTGTTTCACACTCACAGTCTCTTTAGCTCCTTGCATTTGCTCACTGTGCCAATGTAGCCAACACTTAAGTAGGGTGTGTGGTTCAGAGACACCAACATTGCTAGCGAGCTTCTGTTATACCTTGAAAATACTTTTAACATCTCTACCCCCAAGGTGGGCTGCTGCATTGTTCTGTCCTGTTTCAGGTCTCTAGAGAGGCTAAACAAAATTTTATGCTTAAATGATGTAAAGCTCTGGAGAGGGAAGGAATGCATCATGAAAAACCCTCACTCCTTTATAATTTTTTTTTGTAGCTTTGAAATAAATTGTTATAGAAACACCTGTTATTTAAAAGGGCACACTTCTGATAGGGCATTTTAAGTGTTTAAAAGGAAGCCTTTGGTGACTCCTATGGGTTTCAGCTTTTGAAAAGGGATCTTTTTCAGTGCAAGTGTTTGTCTTAAAATAATTTTAAAGATCAAAACTTCCTTGGCCTTTTAAAGTTTAGTTTAGTTTGCATTTGTGGCATTTGAAGAGCCAGTTTTCCTGGAAGTAAGATGTTATCATGAAGATTGAAAGTTTTGGACTTGTAGAACCCTTGGTCAACTCTGCTGCTGATTTCCTCACCATTGTGAGTTCCTTCTGCTCCATAAGCCATAGTTTCTTCTGTAGGACAGCTACGGTTGCATTCATCCCATACAGTTGTGGAGACTTGAGTCACAGGATGTAAAAACATCTGTTAGTGCTTAATGTTGTTTTTGGGCAGTCAGAGCATCTTAGGAGCCCTCTGATCTCTTTTAGGGGTAATCCTGTAGGGTTTACGACGATACTTGGTGTCAAAGGGAAATTCAACTTATGCTATGACCAGGCTTTTGTTTTTAATTTTGTATAAGAATGGATTTCTAGAACAGCCCACCTCCTCTCTGTGCTCTGTAGATTTGCAAAGCTTCTCACAATAACAGAAGGCTTGACTTGTTGCCTCTGGATGTGTATGTGCAGTTTTTGGTTGTTGATATAACTTGTCCCACAGGATAGGGCACTTTTCATCTTCCTTTGGTATTTTCATACTCATCCAGTTTGGATGTGCAGTTTATTAATGCATAAACTGCAGCAATAGTGTTAGAGGTGTGCCTGCCATCTTTCTCTCAGAAGAAGAAAAAGATGTGGGGACTTGCTGAAATGAAAGCATCTAGCTAATAAGGTTGAAATTACAGATCTGATAGTCTTTGCTTTTTGGGGGGGAGGGGTACATGTTGCTGAAGGCTGAAGCCCAAGCCTTGTGTAGGCTAATCATGCTCTACCCTCTGAGCTACATTCTATTCCTATCTTCTCATTTTTACAATATTGTTGCAGCCTGGAGGTTTTGGTGCAGTTGGGGTGACTATTCCTGTAGTGTAAAATGTGTTAGATAGCATATTTTACTTTCCTAACTCACTCTAAGCGCTAACCCCATTCCCACTGAATCAAACACTTTAAAAAACCTTTTGGGACTATTCTGATGCTTGCTTGAATTTTGGCCACCATGCTTCTTGTCTGCACATTTATCTGCATCTCTTCAGTGGGAAGATTATGGGAGGGTTTAGGTAGATTGACTGAATTCCATAAGAAATACTAAGTCTTCATTTTATTTTATTTTTCTCTGTCTGCTGATGATCTCTAGATCTCTCCACCTTGTATTGACGATTGTGTGTGCGTGCATGCATGCATGTGTGCATGTGTGTTTGTGTGTGTGTATGTAAAGCTGTTGCCAGCAAAGACAGGCAGATTAAATCTCTCAGTTGAGGAATAGATATAAAAATTGTGGTACATTTACACAATGGAATACTACTCAGCAATTAAAAACAAGGAAATCATGAACTTTGCAGGTAAATGTTGGGAACTAGAAAAGATCATCCTGTGTGAGCTATCCCAGAATGAGAAAGACACACATGGTATATACTCACTTATAAGTGGATATTAGACATATAATATAGGATAAACATACTAAAATCTGTACACCTAAAGAAGCTAAGCAAGAAGGAGGACCCTGGGTAAGATGATCAGTCTTCATTCAGAAAGGCAAATGGGATAGACATTGGAAGAGGAAGAAAACAGGGAACAGGACAGGAGCCTACCACAGAGGGCCTCTGAAAGACTCTACCCAGCAGGGTTATCGAAGCAGATGCTGAGACTCATATCCAAACTTTGGGCAAAGTGCAGGGAGTCTTATGGAGGAAGAGAGGGGTGGGAATAGAGGGACATGGAGGGGACAGGAGCTCCACAAGGAGAGCAACAGAACCAAAAAATCTGGGTTCAGGAGTCTTTTCAGAGACTGATACTCCAACTAAGAACCATGCCTGGAGATGACCTAGAACCCCTGCACAGATGTATCCCATGGCAGCTCAGTGGCCAAGTGGATTCACTAGTAAGTGGACCAGGGACTGTCTCTGACATGAACTCAGTGGCTGACTCTTTGATCACCTGACTGGTGTGGCAGCCTTGCCAGGCCACAGAGGAAGACAATGCAGCCAGTCCTGATGAGACCTGATAGGCTAAGTTCAGATGGAAGGGGAGGAGGACCTCCCCTATCAGTGGACTGGGGGAGGGGCATGGGAGGAGAAGAAGAAGAAGGGAGGGAAGGGACTACAGCTGGGATATAAAATGAATAAATTGTAATAAATTAAAATTAAACTGAAAAGAAACTAATGTAAGAAAAAAATACTGCAAATACAGATTTTCTTATCATTGTAAAAAAAAACATTTTTGCTCTCTTATTTCCCACTAGTAAGTACTGATACTAAGCATTGATCATTAAAACTAAATAGAAAATTTTGGATCTGGCTCTGGGAGAGTGTGATTCAATGAGGCAGAGGTGATTTTGATGTGCAGCCATGGTTGGGGAGAACTGTGTTAGAGGGACAAAGAACAAGACACTTATCAACCTCTTTAGGTTTTTTAAGTAATGCAGTTTGGCTTTGTTGTTCTGTATTTGGGTACTCAGTAGACGGGATTATCTAAAGAAGTCATTATAGCTGCAAGGCCGACCCTCAGAGTTGAAAGTAGATTGAAATTCATTATTTAGCAAGGTGCCCTTACTATTTATAGTGTGAGTGTAGGTATGGCAGTCAGAGATAAAAATTACTTTATTCTTGCTTCGAAGAAAAAAAAAGACAAATGTCTTTGAAATTAAGCATAGATGGGGTTTACAATATGTACTGTTTTGTATAACAATGAAGTCCTGCTGTATTGAACCATTTTGGTTGTTTCCAGAAATGAGTTTGCTTTTCATTGGAGGGCAAGTGGTAGCCTGTGCTATCATATACACATACCATCTGGTTAATTATCCTTAATATATTGACACAGAGGCACAGAATATATTGTCAGTTGGGCAGAACAGAAGAAATACTACATTTAATTTTTTGTTTCATAAGATATCTTTAAAAATTTAGATTTATATTATGTATATGAGATGCATTTGCAAAAATGTCCACCGTGTACATGCGACTGAGTGTCCACTGAGATCAGAAGAGGGTGTTGAATCCCCTGAAACTAGAGTTATACATGGTTGCAAACAACCATGTATGTTCTGGGAATAAAAACATGGTCAAGCTACAAATATTTTTAACTACCGAGTCATCTCCAACCCTCTTCATGAAGTATTTTTTTAAAATATATCTTAACAATTTGAGAAATCCCAAGTCACAACTTGAACGATTAGCTATAATAGTCATATTCCACTAAATGTACTTGTTGATAGTCATTTTAAAATGCATGCTTTAATAAATATATTTAGAGAATTATTAATGTCAATTTAAAAATGTTTTGGTGATATTCTGGTCATATGTGGCTCATACCATAACATATGCTTTGGACATTTTATTTTTAATTTTAGTCGAATGCTTTTAAGTAAATAATGGTTTTCTTGAATCATTACTAAAATAAGCTTAACATGTTTTTACCAGAATTATTTTGATTTTGAAGTGCTTGAATTGATCATGGAAATTAGACAGTAGACACATTGTTTTTTAAAATTACATTTTCAGGTGTGGTTTCTCTGGTAGAAGGGTCTGCATTGTGGGAGAAGATAATAGGGCTATCCACAAGTTCTTGTTTTCACTCTAGGGAAAGGAAGGGAATATATATATGGTGTTTTTGTCTTGTGGGCCCTGTGAGAACGTATTATTTGCAAGCAAAAATATTTTTTACCCCCTTACTGCCTGAATGGATCCTGAATTAGTGAAGCAGTGTGTTTGTGAGAAAGTGGATACTCATACTCACACACTTTCTCTGCTTTCTTCATCCCCAGTGGCAAGATGTATTTTGCAGTGAAGACACAGACCTTACCCATGGAAGCTTGGGCTCAAATGCTGTGTCCTCTGGCAGCTAAAAATTCAGGATCCTCCTGTTGGTTAGGTTACCCTGCCTTAAGAAAGAAGCAATGAACTGAGAGCCCCCTTTCTGGGTGGGCTTATTGTGAATGACAACTACCCTCTCCCTGCCACTGTACTACAGAGGAAACCCAGGGTCTCAGCTGTTGTAGATAAATGCTCTAACCACTGAACTGTATCCCTAGCATGGCATATCATTCCGTAGTGCTTCCCAAGCATGTCTGAGCTGGCCTGCTTTCCCTTCCAAACAGACCGTGGCAAGACTATAGATTTTTTTCTTCTCATATACAGGGTATGGAAGTATTTTAAGAAGAACAGCAGGGTAATTTGACTCATGGTAAAACCTTGTTCCTCTTTGCTTAAATATTCTGAATATCCTTACCTGCTTGTCTTGATGTGCCTTTGAGAATATTCAGCCAGAGATGTTGAGTTCTCAACAGGGCACAATCAGCATGCACACACAGAGAGTGAAACCTTTTCCTGAATATCCTTCAGTTTTAGCTGGAGATGAATGCAGAGCAACCTCTGCTCTGCCCCAAGAGCCTGACCTTCTTGTCATCTTGTGTAGCATTAATTTTCTGATATGTTCTGGTCAGTGTGTAAGATTATTATTATTATTATTTTAGTTTCTTAGCTATTGGCCTAGCTTTGGTATTTCCATTGGTAAAATATGTATGTCTATACAATGAGCAGAGAGAAACAGATTAATAAGCACCACTGAACCAGTGTGGCATATGTAATTAATATTACTATAAACGCTAGCTTGTGGTTTTATTACCATGATTTTAAAAATATTCAGAGTTATCTTATTCAGTTTGTGTGAGTGTGCGTGTGTGCATGCGCATGCATGTACATACAACCATTGGCTTTTGGGCTTTGACTGACATTCGAATCTTCTGGGAGGTGTATTACTTCAGAGGTGACTCAGTGGGTAGGAATGCTGGCTCTCTTCTCTTTCAGAGGTCTGAATTTGGTTCTCAGCACCCATGTTGGGAGAGTCACAACTTTCTTGTAACTCCAGCTGCAGGGAATCTTTATAGACATCTGCACAAACATGGTGTATGCATACTCACACATACACAAAATTAAAATTAAAAGAAATATTATTGAAAGTACCTGTTCCTAGACCCCCTCCACAAGTGCAGGAGACCTGGACAGTGCTTGAGAACTTACATTGGCATGTTCCCAGAAAGTGCTGCCATTTTCCTCTGTGCTCTTAAATGAAAACCACCGCTTAATCTACGCCAAAGGAAAGGGAACCTAAGTGCAGAAGGTCCCTTTTCACAGAACCATGGGCTACTCCAAGTGAGCATTTAATAAATATTTACTTTTTGTATCCATGGGGCCTTGTGCTGAGCTGAGGGACAGTGGGAAGGTACATAAAAAATTATTTCTGCCCTTATGGAACTCACAGTTGAGAGGGGATTAAAATATGAAATCCAACAAGTAAGTTTCCTTTTCAGAACTTGAGTGGTGGAGAATACATGGGCAGATTTCTTCTATATCTTGTGAATATGATCTGGGCATTTTCTCAACCTCCTATCTAAGAAATAAGTGAGAGAAACAGGAATATTCTGCATAAGTCATATTACTTTCTCCTTTTAACTCCCTATGCCCCCTAAACTATATACTCATGCACTTCAGAATTGACACTGTCCACTCTCCTCCCTATCTTTCATGAAGGACGAAACAGGAACCTTTCCTGTTCCGTTTAAAAATTAGTCTCAGATGCCATCCATGGCCTCTGCAGAATGTGGAATAGGACCACATTAGATGATCTTTGTTGAACTGATTTTTGTGACAGCATCAAAAATTCATGAGGTACTAGTGGGATATATTGCAGAAGGGTGTGTTCGTATTTCCTTTCTTTCTTCAAGTAAATCAGAGGTTTTGTGATGGTATAGCAGTTTATAGTGGAGCCTTCTTATAGTGCAGCCTGCTGATTAAGACGCTGCAGCAAGAGGAGAAAGAACACTGAAAGTTGATGCTCCTTGAAGCTCCTTACTTTGAGCAGTGAGCTTGGCAAGTATGCATATAACTTTAGTCATTGTTAGAACTGTTGAAGGCAATTCTTTTTTTCCTGTAGATAATCCTGTATGCTTTTAATAGTACATTAAAAAAATGATCTCAGGCTGGCCTCAAACTGACTGTGACATCAAGAATGACCTTGAACTCCTGATCAAAGAAGTCCCAGGTGCCAGAATGAGAGGGTCACATCACTGTTTTCAGTTTATGCAGTGCCAAGACAGAACCAGAGCTTAGTAGTGCTAAACAAGCTCTCTGCCAACTGAGCTATCTTCCTAGCCTGCTACCGGAGCTCTCATGGAGAAAGTTTTTTGTTTTTGTTTTTATCTTGCTAATAATTGTATTAATAAGCTTTCCATCTGTGACTTCTTGCCTGAGGAAAACAGAGGAAAGGTTTATTTTGGCTCACAGTTTCAGAGGGCTTCAACTTGTTGCTTGAGGTAAGACACAGTTCAGTGGCAATGGGAAAGTGTGGCAGTCAGGAAAACAAAACAGAACAGAACAACAGGCCGGGAACAAGGGAAATCCTTGAATAATCCCATTCACTTCAACTAAGTCCCACTTCCCATGCTTCTACTACCTCCTAAAATCCCATCAGATTTTGAGCCAGTTAATGGATTAATCCACCTATGAAGTCAGGGTCTCATGATTTAGTCACTTCCTCCAAGCCCTCCTCCAGCTCCCCCAACTTGCCACCCTCACTCCTGGTCTAGCCTAGACATTGCTACATAGGCTTTCAGCATATATAAGTCTTTGGGGAGAACATTCTAAGATACATGTTATAACAGCAATGATTCCTTAATTTTATGCACAGTGAGGTAGAGGTGTGTGTGTGTGTGTGTGTGTGTAATACATGGAGTGACATGTAAGTTCTACCTGTGAGAACCTTCTCTAGACAGCACAATGGACATAACCCAAACTGGTGACAGGTTACAATGCTTTCCCCATTCTATTGATTGCTCATTTCTGGTCTCTGACCTTATTTGCTACTTATTGATCTAAGAGAAAAGCAAATAATTTTCCCTAGATAGCACTTACAGAGCTGGGTTGTGATGAGTTTTTTTAGAGAGGATTTTAATAGTACTTACCTTGGAAGTGGCAGCCTCTCTGCCTTCTCATGTTTTCATCTGTGATCTTATGGACACCTTCCTCGTAGGATCACAGGTGTTGTTGGCTAGCTTTGCCTTTTGGCTTGGCTCTGAGGTTGGAAGACACCAAACATGACTGGTAGGCTGCTGTAATGGCCACACAGTTAGCATGGGAGCATGTATGTAGACCCCTCCAACCCACCCTGACCCCAAAGTCGTGTTTGACCAAGTATCTGCCTCCTTGTCTGATTTTTACACCAATAAAAGCCAGAACTACTTTGTTGTTACGTGTTTTGTCTTGAGATTATAATTCATGTTCTTGGGCTCAGATTCACTCACAAATGAGTTTCTGAGATTTTATTTGCTAGAACTGCTGAATTTTAAAGATAGGGAGTGGGAAGTCAGGTGTAGTGGCCTCATGCCTGTAATTGACATATGTAGGTGGGATATGTAGAAGGGTCAGGAGTTTAAGGTTATCCTTGACTACATAGTGTTAGAAGCCAGCCTGAGCTACATGAATTAATCATCCTTTCCCCCCCTCTCACTCTCCCCTCCTCTTTTTTTCCTCTCCCTGATACACAGTGTAGGGTTAAAAGTAGGAATGTACTATAAGGAAAGTAACATAGGTAGTTTTAACATAGGAGGTTAAGATAGCTTCCCCATATCATGTCGGTTATATATTATGTCTTGTATTTTTAATTATGCCTTAATTTCTGTTTGAAATTATGACTGTATATGTATGTGTACACACACACACACACACACACACACGCGTGCGCGCGCGCGCGCACGCACACTACCTCATGTACCTGATGTAGAGAACTGAACTTGGGTCCTCTAAAAGAATAGTACATGCTCTTAACTCACTGAGCAATCTCCCTGACCCCATTTTATTATCCCTTTTGGGTCAGTATTATATTTTCTAACATAATCTACAGCAAAAAGTTTCATGTGAACCAATAGAAACTACATTTGGATCATAGTCATTGATATTCCCTGAAAAATGTGTGTGCAAATGTAAAACCAAAGACTGAGTCTGTTATTCTTGAGGCTTGAGGCTGTGCTAATCAGCTTTTCATTTCTATGACAGAAAATCTGAGGGGAAGCACTTATTGAAGTATGGATTTATTTTAGTTCATGGTTTTGCTGATTTCAGTCTGTAGTTGCTTGGACTGATGACCTTCAGATGTAATAGAGGAAAAGTTCTCACCTCATGGTGACCATTAAGGTAGGAGGAGGTGTGTGTGTATGTGGGGGTGCCAGAGCCCTATTATACCTCCCATGGCTATCCCTAGAGTGTCAAACTCAAACTTCCTCCAAGTTGGCCCTGCCCACTTTCTGTTGGTCATCAAGCACTTAATACATGAGTCTATAGGGGGTCAGTCAATATCTAAATTCTTAAGTCAGTATTTTTTTATTTAATTTTTTATAATTATTCTATTTATCTCTGTTTAAATAATACATTGATATTCTAAAAATAAAGCTATATTAAAGAGTATGCAGGAAAACATTTCCTTTTGGATCTCATCCCTGGACCAACATGCTTGGCTCCTTCACTTCCCTAACTACTTCTTAGATATACTTTTGTATATAGCTTGCCTGTAATCTGGTGGAAGTACACTTGTATGTATTCTTATTTTGTCTGTCATCTGGGGCACAGTAGGTACCCTGCTGTGAGCTACAGTTTGCTCTTGTTAGATATCAGTTTAACACAAAAATCATTCTGACTTGATAAATAGAAGTTTCTCATTCTTTCTTTAAGCTGCATGGTATTCTGTTGTACAGCATTATTTTCATAAATCAGCCAGTCTGAAACTTGGATTATTTTGGTCTTGGTATTAAAAGCATTGCTGTATTGAACTATTTTGATCATACAGCATTTAATCTCTGGAAGATGTTCATTAGTAGGGTAGTTTCTACAAGTGAAGTTGTCAGCTGAAATACAGGTGCATTTGTAAATTTGACAATCATCGCTAAGTTCCTCAGTAGAAGGTGTACCAGGTCGTACTTGAGCCTGCTGAAGAGCAATTATTTTCTCACAGTATTACCAGCAGAGTGTTCTGTTACTACCTCTGCTAGTCTGAGAGGAGAAAGTTGACATCTCCATGTGGTTTCAATGTGTGAGTCTCTGTAAGAGTAATACAGAGCATCATTGCTTATGTCCTAGACCTGGTAGTGTTCACTTTTCTGGAACAACAATGTGGTCAAATTTCTTGCTTCTTTCACTGCTGGGTTTTTCTTGTTTGTCTTCATAAGCTCAAAATATTCTGTTTGGGTATAGTTTTGGACATCTAGAGGGGTTTCAAAACATTACTGGGATATATTTTTTTCTAATGCGACTGACTGGTTGTGTGTGTCTCCCATGTTTGTGTGCATCTTGGTGCATATGTGTGAATGCCAGAGGACAGCCTCAATTGCCATTCTTTAGACACCGTTGTCACCTTTTGCTTTTTTTTTTTTTGAGACATGCTCTCATGATGTAGAGCTTGTCTAGTAGGCTAGGCTGGCTGGTTGTTGAGCTCCCGTTACCTGCCTCCCCACTGGTGGGATTATAAACAGGTGTGACCATGCATAGTTTTCTTTTTTCCATCTGGGTTCTAGGGCTTGAATGTAGGTCCTTGTGACTACCAGACAACTTAACTGACTGAGCCACCTTCCTATGCTCATTAAATCTGTTGTTTTTGTTGTACTGATCATTGAACTCAAGGTTTTGTATGTGCCAGGTAAGCACTCTGTCACTAAACTACATCTGTAGCCCTAACTCTTATTTATGCCAGCTGGCTTAATTGTGCTCTTGGGGTTCTAGTGCTTGTCATAGGGACGTATGTCAGCCCAAAGGATGGAAATCCAATTGGTGATGCCTTGGCTGCCTCAGGGATTTTCCATATGGAGTGACAGACTTGGAAGGCTCTGCTGAGCATCAGAGTAGACTCCATTGTGAGGTGCAGAATTCAGAGCCCATTTTCCATTCTTGTTCTTTTACTCTTATCAATTATTAACCAGAAAGGTTATTGAAGTGAAAACCTTGCCTGGAGTTTGTATTTCTTGAGATTTACTTCCAATAATGAATGTGGGTTTCAAGTGACTGAATCTTTCATTGACCAAGTTTTGAGCACATTAAATATTTGGTACTTTTCCCTCTACATCACATACTAATTGAGAAACTGAGTAGCAGTAATTTTTCTGGAGCTTCATTCTGTCATTCTCTTCTGTTAATTGCTACTTGGAATCAGGAGCTACAATCTGGAGGCAGACAGGCTTTTCTCAGATGGAGACAGGCCTTAAAGTATGTCTCTCAAGGAGCCATGTAATCTGTGAGTTAAGAACACTGGCTCTGGAATACAGTCTCCTGGATTTAGGTTACTGCTTTGTCCTTGCTAGCTATGTCCCTGAAGACAGGTTACTTAATTTTCTGAACTTCACTTTCCTTATAAGCTGAGTAATAGAATAATATGCTTTATCTGCTCTGTGGAATGGTGATGCAGATGAAATGAGATGTAGGTAGAGTGTTTAGTACAAACCAGAGCACAAGGCCTCAGTTAATAACAGCTGTGTGACAGTGTGACGCATGGGCTGCTAGTTCAGCTCAGTGTAGGGCACCTGCCTAGCATGTGTCAGGCTTTGGATTCCATTGCAAACACCCAGACAAAATAAAAGGAAACAAAACACAAAAACCAAACCAAAACAAAGAAGGGGGGGGCTGGTATAAGGACATGGGGGTAAATAGCAATTGTGTTATATTTGACCATTATCAGCCTTTCCTCCATCTCTTATGGCCTGATAAAGTTAACTTGCTATGAAATATCCTTGCCTGCAGCCAATGTTTGCTTTCTTAACAAGTGCCAGACTCTAAACAAAAAGTGTGTGAGGAGCTGCCAGGAGCCTTCTCAGAACTGATCAGTGCAAGCACAGTGTAGCTGTCCTATTTGGTGTCCTCGGTGCACTATTGGGATTGCACAGGTTGTAAGGGCTCTCTTTTCTGCCAGGGATAATGAGCACATACTTCTTGAAGGGGATTGGGGGCATCTGATCTGGGAATGGGAAGGAGGTGTTCTGAGCTTTGAGGATATTTCTGTAGAAATTTTCAACTGGGGAAGTATTTTTACTTCACTGAAGTCTCATAAAATAATTCTGAGGAGGTAGTGGTATCCCCACTTTATATTTGAGGAAATTGAGTATTGAATAGGCTGACTGACCTTTGCTTAAGGCCACATAGTTCCTCAGATTTACACTGCTCCTTGTGGTAGAGTTGACCTTTAACTCTGGAGATTCTGACTCTGAATCTTGAATGAAGAACTGGCATCAGACAAGCCTCTCTCCCTGTCTCTTTCTGTGAATTTTTGCTAAGTTTCTTTGAGTGCAGGAGATAGAGCCCAGGACCTCAGGCATGCTAGGCAAACTCTGTACCAACTGAGGCCCATTGCCAGACTAGCAAGAGGGGACTTCTTATTAGGAAGAGGGGACAAGTAGAATTTGGAGTAGTTCTTAGATGTTCCTCAGTGTAGAGTATGCACTGTGTAACCTAGAAGCCCTGCACAGATGTATCCCATGGGAGCTCAGTCTCCAAATGGGTTTCCTAGTAATGGGAACAGGGACTGTCTCTGACATGAACTCAGTGGCTGGCTCTTTGATCACCTCCTTCTGAGGGGGAGCAGCCTTACCAGGCCACCGAGGAAGACAATGCAGCCAGTTCTGATTTGACCTGATGAGCTAGAGTCAGAGGGAAAGGGAGGAGGACCTCTCCTATCAGTGGACTTGGGGAGGGGCATGTGAGGAGAAGAGGGAAAGAGGGTAGGATTGGGAGGATATGAGGGAGGGGGCTACAGCAGGGATACAAAGTGGATAAACTGTAATTAATAAAATATTAATTAAAAAAAGAACTAGAAGCCTGAGGTCCACACAGCCCCTTTGACAAGTGAAGACATGGTGATGCTTGTGAGGGATTTGGTCCAGGCTCTTGTGGAAAGGGTAACTAGTTCCTCAAGCTGTGTGAGAGTATTTGTCTGGGGATTAGTTACTTTAGGTATGAAGGGAACTCATGTTGGAGAAAGCAGATGGATTTAGAGAGGAGACCTGTTGCTTTGAGGAGAAGTCAGTTTTCCTGGGAAGCACAAATAAGGGCCGCTGTTTAGTGTCCAGATGTGATTGTCTTGTGGTGCCATAGGGCAGCAGGGTGGGAAGGAAGGAAGATGTCTGAAGCCACTTGAAAGAAAGCCAGTAAGAGGTCTCTGTGACAAGTGTGTTCTGGGAGCCTTCTGGGTGCCATGGTTTGTGAGGCCTTCAGTGGATATGACATGCTGTTCCTTAGAGTTCTACTTGGTGTAATTTTCTGTCTGGCTTGAAGCTGTTGTGAGTGAACTGGCAATGTCCATGCCTCCCAGGATCTTGTTAGAAATGCAGTTGACTTGAACCAAAATTTCCATGGAGTATCGTACAAGGATGTGTGCTTTATGATATAATTTTTTAAAGATTTAATTGTGTGTCTGTGTGTCTCTATGTGGATATGAAAACCTCCACATCATATCTTTCATTTTAGGTTTGTCCCAGTGTACAGGTCCTCTGAAGTATTCTTTATGGTTCTCTACTCATGTGATGAATTTGCCATTCACAAAACATTTATTGGATTTCTATTAGATATGTACAAAACGAGGTTGACTTGAACATGCATCCAATCTGGTAGCTCTTAGTTTAGATGCATAAATCCACCTGTTTATAGTCTGGTACTGAAAAGAAAGTGTTAAAGTGTTAGAGTTACTTGTGACATGGTGGTGGGTGTTTCAGCAGGGGTGTTCAGGGGCAGGTGGACACAAAGGATAGAAGCATTGCATCCATATTGGGTCATGCTCACCAGGGATTTCCTTCTGCTCTGGACAGTCTGTGGGTAGCTCATGGCTATACTTGTCTAGGGCCAGCGGCCTTTTTTCATTCTGTTCAGCAATGCTAGGTACCTGTCTCAGTCTACTTCATTGGCATGATAGATGGTCTAAAGCTGGGCATGATTACAAAGGCAAGTCAAGAAAGAGCACCCCCAGCATTTCCTTTCAGATCCATTCTTCCTAAAAGTCTTCTCATCAACCATTCTGTAAAAGAAAAAAAAAATTGATTTGTCACTGATTTTTTTTTTCTTCTTTCATGCTTGAGCCTGAGAGAAATGTAAATGTTGTACTGGCCTTTAGTGCTCTGCCTTCAAGCCTAGATTTAGCGCTGATCATTATACTTTTAGAGTAGGTTAGGTATGAAAATAGCAGCAGGTTGAAGTGTCAGAGGAAGCTGTTTGCTCTCTTCTGCTGATTTGGTCAGAGTTGGAATACGAATATTAATACAGTTCACTTAAACAATAAAATCACTCCCAGGGAAGAAGAACTATAAACTTAAGTAAATATCAGGGATGTTACATGCTAAAAATAAAAGTCCTCTGTTATTGTGTGGCTCTTTATAAATTGATTGGTGTTGAAGATTGGTGGGTGGGTCCCCATGCTACTTTTTTCTAAACCATTAGCATCATTAGAATATAAATTGGGTACTTAGGCAGAGCCATTTTTTTTCTAGAATGTGAAAATGGCAACTTGATAATTTTTTTCTTGCCATTGTTTAGCTTCTGAGATGTAGCTTGACATTGTTTTCTTTTTTCTGCTCCCCTCCCCTGACATGGCAACCCCACTCCATTCACTCTGCTCCAGCAGTTCCCTGAACAATCATACTGATCTTTCTAAAGTTTCAAACACTCTGTATAGGAATGGTGTGTAAGAAACCTTCAGAGGTGGTGTGCGGCTGTGGCTCAGTTTGTAGAGTGCTTACTTACTATGCACAAGCCCCTGGGTAATTTTCCCCTTACCACACAAACTGGGTATGGTGGCATGCCCTTGTAACCCTAAACACTCTGAACCATTAAGCATTGTAGGAGGACATGTTTTTTTAATATTAGCAATAATAAGAATATTTTAATATTAGCAATAATATTAATACTTCTAGCATTAGTTAATAGTAGGAGCTATCTACAAATTTTAAGTTTGCTCATAAACAGTAGATTCTTAATGAGTACACTTTTGTATAAAAGGAAATCTGAGTGGGTGGGTGGATGGTCAGTCCCTATGGCTGGGCTATGTGATTTGAGGAAAGTATTCCTTGGCTACCATCAAAGTGGAATTGATTCAGATAAAATGAATGCATTGGTTTCAGCTGTATCAGATTGTGCCCATGGACGGTCTAACAAGTAGGGAATACTAAATACTAGAAAACAGTCTGATTTTTATTTCTGTCCAGGATCAAACTCAGCTGAAGAATGTAGCATATATATGCACATGGGAAACCTTTGCTGACTGCTCAGTCTGTCAGGCTGTGTCTGTGTCTTGTTAGAGATGCTCCAATAAGGTTTCACAGTGGTGACTTCCACTGCAAGTCCTTCGTAGGTTTAGTTTGTGAAGCTGTGTACTCACAGGCTTCCTTGTGTGTTTGCACCTATGTTTAGACATAGTCAGATGGATAGCAAGCATGTTGAGTCCTTATAGTCCATAAGAACTTATAGGCTATAGTCCTTATAGCCTTTATAGTCTAGCTTTACCCTCTTTAAAGACTTTGTCTTAAAAACTATTCCCTTCTGAATAGTTCATTCAAATAAGGTTAAAATTTGAACTTGAATTTTGAAGACACAAATTTCAATCCATATTGCTGGACACAGACATTTCTTTAGTTTTTTTTTTTTTTTCCTTTCTTTTGGTTTCTCAGGAGAGCATTTAGGAAAGTGATTTAGAAGGGGAAATAAATTGAGGGTGCCATTCAGTAAGTAACCTATGAGCACAGTGGTGGCAGAAACCAAGTGAAAATAGTTTTTGATACATCCTATAGATTTGTGTCATCCTGGCACACCATGTTCTGGTTTCAGAAATAGATGAAATCTAGCTGTACTCGGGAACTCTGGACAAGCATCTTTGTTGTGAAAAGGACAAAGTGGGGCAGCTTTCTAACTACCTTGAAAACTGAGAGCTCTCCCTCTGCTTTACCCTTTTGGTGTAATTCAGCCACCTGGTGAGCAGAGGAATGGCAATCTTGGCTCCTGTGGTAACTAACACCATGCTTGACACCTACTAGAAATTATGAAATATCAGTCAGATTGAGTTAATTAATTTACTTGAGCCAGATTGTTCTTCTCCGAACCTTTTGTGTCCCCCACCCCTCCATCTATTTTGCTTATTAATTCCCACCCTCTCTACTCCTCAATTGTAGCTCATGGCTTTTACCCCCCTCCCGTTCTCTTTGTAATTATCCAGTCATTTATTAAATGGAGACAAGCTTAACTAGACATTAAATAATTGCAGGTGTGCAGCTGACTTGAGCTGCTGTCCTGTAAGCAGCTCACAGCTGCTTTTGTAGTGTTGGGTGATGAGATTACACTTTACCTCATTTGGTTACATGATACTTTGCATGTTGCACAGTGAAATAATGTTGAAGCTTCTGTTCTAAGCAGCACACAAAGCCTGGTATGTTCTCAGAAAACCAACAGGAAAGGCACCCGGAGGTCAGGTCTTCCTTGGAAGTTTGCATAGTCCTTTGCCCTTTTCTTGGTAAGGGACATTTGCCATTGCCTTGAAAATTGCCTTTAGGATTTTTTTGTTTGTTTTTTGTTTTAGTTAAATTTTTATTTTTCATATTAATTACAGTTTATTCACTTTGTATCCCAGCTGTAGTTTTTTTTTTCTTTTTCTTTTTCACTTTTGTTGGTTGAGGTAGTTTTACTGTGTAGTATATGCTGGCCTGTAACTGACTATGAAGTTCACACTGACCTCTAACTCCTTTCCAGTCTCCAGCCTCCTTCTTCCAAATGAGGGTGGTGGTTATAGGCATGCTCTAGCACACTAGATTTTAACTTACTTTTTACTGTAATTTTAAAAATTACAGTTATTGTGTGTGTGCATGCAGGGAAGTGAGAGGACAGCTTGGAGGACTCAGTTCTTTTCTATACCATGCATGTGCTGGGGATGGAACCAGGGCAGTCACTCTTAGTGCCAAGCATCTTTGCCCAAAGAGACATTTCCCTAGCCTTCTGTAGGTCATCTTAACTACCAAACCAGATTTCCCCATTTCTTCTTAAAAGATTAACAGTGAGTGCGTGAGCTAGCATCTTTGCTTTCATGATGAGACTTCATTGCTTGCTTTACAGTGTTTCCCCATCTATAAGATGTAGTGCTTTTTATGAGATAAATTTAGTTTTAGAATTGTGGTGTGCCCAGTTTGTTTTCTTTGGCTTATTTTAATCATTTATCACAACTGCTAGAGGAAGTAAGGAATTATATAGTAAGTACCTACCTCCATGTAAACCTTGAGTAGGCTCTTAGTAAAGAACTGCTGAAGCTATGCAGTAACCTAGTGGCTATAGCCACAAATATGCAGGATTCTTTGCTAAGGATATGTAGGTACAAGAAATGTCATGCTGGGGCTGGAGAGATGGCTCAACTGTTAAGAGCTTTGGCTGTTCTTTCAAAGGACCTGGGTTCAAGTTCCAGCACCCACACGGTGCTCACAAGTGTCTGTTAACTCCAGTTTCAGGGGATCCAGTGTCATTTTCTGGCCTCTGTTGCACCAGGCACAAATGTGGTGCACAGATGTACATGAAGGCAAAATATCGTGTCATGCTATCACTTGTATAATGTTGACTATGGTATTTAAATCTCAACACACATCTTCCTTCCCCTCCCTTCCCCTTCCCCCTCCCATGCTTGGAATTGAACCTAGGGTCTCATGTATTACTAGGTATGTGCCCCAACCTCTCCCAACTGAGGGCTTTCTAGTTAAGTGTTCTACTGCCACACTTCTTATCCCTCACCAGGGTATTCTAGGCACACACTGCATTGCTGAGCCAAGCAAGACTCCCTTTAAATGTCTTAATCCTTAGTTTCCTCATGTAGGTAGTTAGGAAATTCAGTAAACATTTGAAAGCACCATTTGAAAGTATCAGGCCTTTGTCTGGATCCTGGGCATAGTACACATGTGCACAAAACAGACTGAATTCCTTGTGTTTGTGGAATTACTATATTTGAATTTTTTAAAAATCAATTAGTCAGTGTTTATGATAAACATTAAAATGTTGACTTAAGAGTTCCCTTTGCAGTTTAAGCTTTTCCCTTGTTCAGCAAATCTAGATCAGATGATCATCAGGTATCACAGACAGACATTTTGAAGTTTTGGGTTCTGAACGGAGACTAGCACCATTATCTGTGTATGTACCTGGGCTTCTGGTCTGAGTGCAGAGATCCTCCTGTGGGTCACTGCTGTGTAGGCTGTCTCTGAGACTGTAGGAAAGGAGTTCGAATGACACGTTTCATCCTTTGAATCTCTGTGTGAAAGCCCAGTTTGTTCAAGTCAAGTCTGAATGGCGCAGGGAGGGCACTGTGGAGTTTTAACTTAGCAAACCCTGTCTGATATCCATGCTTTGTTGCTATCGCAGAAACACAAGCAGGAAAAAATATCCCATGATGTCAGATTGATGAGCTTTCCTAAACTGTTTATCATGAGTGGCCAAAAGAAAAACCCTCCTGATACTTTCACTTCTAGATGACTAATGAAAACACAGATGCTGGCAGTATGTCAGGAGCTCTTAAGAGCAGGCTGAGGTGGAGTTTGATGTCAGTCATGGAGGGTATTAGTGATCAAACATCACTTTTTTTTGGAGGGTGGGAGTCATTGGTATGTCTATAGTCAGCCAGTCTTGAAAAGCTTAGCACTGATCCCCTTAGAGGGGCGTGAGGATATTAGTCATTTGCTCTCACCCTGTGCTAAGTCATTTTAAGAAATGTGTCTGATCAGAGTTAATATTCCAGCATGCAGAGGTGATTTGTGTTCTTTAGTTCCCGCTTTTTCTATTAGATTAGTGGTAAGTTATGTATGAGAGTAAAGAGAGGCATGTTTGGTGGTTTGTTAAGAGTTTTGATTTAGATATAGTTCTGGTTAGGTTTCTGTTGCTGCAGCAAGTACTATGATCAAAAGCAACTAGGGGAGGAAAGGGTTTATTGGTTCACAGGTTAGATAGAGTTTGTCCTGGAGGAAAGCCACAGCAGGATCTCAAGGCAGGAATTGAAACAGAGATCATAGAGGAGAGCTGACTACTGGCTTGCGTTTTTTAAATAAAACCCAGGACTACCTGCCTAAGATTTGCACTGCCAGGGGTAGGCTGGGCCCTCTCACATCACCTATTAATCAAGAAAATGGTTCACATGCAGACTTGCCTACAAACGGGTCTGGTGGAAACATCTTTTCAGTTGCCTTTTTGAAGAAAGCTCTACTTTGTTTCAAGTTCAAAACAAAATAACAAAAACGAACAAAACAAAACAAAAACCTAACCTGTAAGGACATTTTCTGCTGTAGATTTTTTTCTTCCTCTGGATTTTGAATTTGGTTTTTTGAGAACCCATTCAGAAGATTAGGTATCTCTGACATTGAGTCAGCCCTACATAAACTTTTCCCATTTGTTGGAATACAGATATGAAGGTTTTTTGAGGACACCATTACATGGTTATTTATCTGGGTCACTAAATAGCTCAGACATCCCTGGTGATGTAACTGATGGCCTTTACTACCTGGTTGGGTGCTTGTGCAAAGAGAGTGTGCGTGCTTCCCTGTTGAGAGCCAGGAAAGTGTCACAAAGCCAGGTGCAGTGAGCAAACTTAGCATGTCTGTTGCACAAGATTGGCAGGTGTCCAGCTTTAGACTACCTTGGAAGAACTGGCTTTAGGGCAGAGAGAAAATGTTTAGACAGCAACTTTTTTCCTTCTCCGTGGCTTTATCCTTACCAAACCTAACTGAGGCTCTTTTGTGCCTTTTCTACATCTGGTTCTAAGTACTTGGTATGAATCCCAGGAGGGGCCTTTGGGTGGGTGCTTTGTATAAATCACAGGGCTCCTGTGTAGGTGGAGTTACAACTGTGTTTAGAGTAGTAAGTTAGCCTGTGCAGGAGGCAACAGAGGTTAGAGTTGAGCAGTAAGGTTGGAAACTTTCACTCCATGCCACCTGTGGTGGTTTGAATAGGTTGGCCCCATAGATTCATGTGTTTGAATGCTTGGCCTAGGAGTACTGGCACTGTTAGGTGGTTTGACCCTGTTGGAGTACATGTGGTGTTGTTGGAGGAAGTGTGTTACTGTAGGGGTGGGCTTTGAGGTCTCCTTTGCTCAAGTTTTGTCCATTGTGGGACAGTCTCCTCCTTACTGTCTGCAGACTGAGACATAGAACTCTCTTCATTTGTAGAAACATTGCAGAGACCTGTGATTTCTTAAACACAAGGAATTTCTGAAGACACTCATGAAAGCATCCAACAGTACAAGTAGCAAGGTGCTGTTGTTTTGAGTCTGTTATGAGCATGCTCTTTTACTGTTTAAGGGCCAAAAGGGGATTTTTCTTTGTGTGTACTCTTCTTGCTATGAAGATTTTTTTTCCTTAAGTAAAAATACCCCCAAACTGTGAACTTTATTAAAGGAAGTGTGTGAGAGAATTAGAAATGAACAAAATGCTACCCTCCATCTCAGGCAACTTTCACACTAACTCTAAGCAGTGCCCATTGAACAAATTTAATCTATTGCTTCAATAACATTACACACAGTGTCTATTATGTTTTAGTTTCTTTTTTAAAAAATTTGTGGGAAATACCAGAACCTTCCCAAGTTAGCTAAATGAACCAACAGAAGTTTGAAATGATTCAAAGTAACCCAGAATCTGTGGTTCTAAACTTTGCCGTTTAGGGGACTCTATGCTGAAGGACATCTCTAAGTTGTAGGAAGATCCTTTATTTGTTCCCCATTGTCAAAAACTAAAGCAGAACTAAACTGAGTAAATTGTCTAATTTACAGGAGTGATTTCTAAATTGTCCATTTATATGCTTTACTTACACAAGCTTGCAACTGGCTATCACCGAGTGCTACAGTTTGTCAGGGTTTAGCTCTTAATTAGCTTATGAGATTACATCCTTTTGAAGCTGTATACCACAGGTTGTTGGCTAGTTTTCCAAAAGCAATTAAAATGCCCACTGTTATAATTAAGCTTGTTACTCATTGTTTGCTTTGGTTATAAAATGTATTGTCAATTAAGGAAATGGAGACTGAGACATTTGGCTTTGGATCTTGGAGATGCTGTAGACTGGCTTCTACCTTGGTCCCTTAGGAAAAGGTCCCTGGATCATGTTGGAGTACTTTGAGTATTTATTGTTATACTTTGAAAAGGAATAGCTGCAGATTACTATGCTCAGCTAAACTATGAATTTGAGTTTATGATGATGTTCCAACAGATAAAAAGTAGTCAAGACCTCATTTTTCAAATGGCAGTCTTTTAGCCAAGAGGCCTTCATAAGAAACATTGCCATGTCTTTAAGAAGATGGCTTGATGCTGATAGAAAATTCAGCATGTTAAATTTTGACTCTACCATTTCTCTTGTTGAATTTCACTTTGATTACTGAAAAGGAGGTGTGGGAGAATTGTCGCAGGTTTAACATGTGCATGTCTACTGAATGTACAGCAGTACAAGCTGTTTTACAGCACAGTGAGATTTGGCCTATGGGAGAAAATTCCATGATCACAGTCTCCATGGAGACACAGATCTTAATGGCTTGTTTGGCATGTTGAATTCCTTTTTTCACCTCGCTGACCCTTTGCAGGGTGTTTCTCTCTCTCTCTCTCTCTCTCTCTCTCTCTCTCTCTGTGTGTGTGTGTGTGTGTGTCTTAACCCAGAATAATGTGGTGGCTAAGCCATGGAACATGCAAGTCATTTCACAAGTCCTATTAGTTTTTTATACTTATTTTGAAATTTCGTCAATACTTTTGGAAGAAGATGGGCCACTTATTTTATGTGATTCCATCCCATTGCTTTGGCCTGTTTGTGCCCTTAGGCAATTAACATGAAAATGAAGGCTTAGAAATGAATTTAACAATAAGAGCTGGGCCTGAGCTTGGCTTCCTAGGACATTAAAATCAGAGGAGAGAAAAGGGCAGGTTTTCAGTAATTACTATTTGGTTTTGAGGACTATTGGAAAGATTGGGTCTTATTTTAGATTTACTCCTATCCAGAGTTTCTCTAAGGTTATGATTAATATTATAAATTATTTTCTTTATTGGTTTTTGAGATTAGAATTATCAGAGGAACATTTTCTTGGGAAAACTACTTACTGTTCATTTGTGGTTCTCTGGATATTTCTGTGTTAAGTCTACAATGTATTAGTGTAGAATCAATTTAAAGGCTTGTGGGTCTAAGGACATTTGCTCATTGGTTCTTTTAAGTCTATTTATACAAGCCTTTCTGGTGCTTCCTTTGTAACAAATTTTCCACAATTTATTTCTAGTCTTGTAAGAATGGAGGGAAAATTACCAAATTATTAGGTTGGTTCCTTATTTGAGTTCTGCCATTTTCCCTCTGTGCAGAAGGAAATAAAATCAGCCTTTGCTGCTATCCTGTGAGAAAAAAAGATTACAGGTTCTGAGGAAACTACTGTTTCCAAAAAGTGTATTTGTATTTAGTGTAAAGTACACATTTAGTGTGATATTTTATCTTAAAAATATAACATCACTATAAAATTATATACCTAAAAGGAGATGTGACAGTATGGTGAGATTCACTTTTCAATATTAAAATTACGAAAAGAAAACAAAACAGCAGAATTTGTGATACACCCTTTAGTGTTGCTTGCTGTCCTCATGTCAGCCTTGGTGGCCTTTTACTCTTTTAGTTGAGGGCTTTGCCCCTTATCGGTGCTCCACAGAGCTCCATGTTTCTCTCCTTACAGCACTTCTGCTGCAGTTTGATTTGTTTGATTTCTCTGTTTGACTGTAAGCTACAAGAACATAGCAGAGAGGCAGTGAATCTCTTTTAAAGCTTTAGTTCCCTCTGTCCCTCCTCCCTAGACAGGGTCTTGCTGTACAACCCTGGCTGTGCTGGAACTCAACATGTAGACCAGGCTAACCAAGAACACACAATAGTCTTTCTGCCTCTGTCTCCTTACTGCTTAGACTAAAGATACGTGCCACTCACCCAGCCTCTAATTTTCTTTTTATTAATGCATACTGTGGTGGTCTGAGTGGAAGTGACTCCCATAGACTTATAGAGAATGGCCTTGTTGGAGTAGGTGTGGCCTTCAGGGTGGGCTTGAGGTTTCAGAAGCTCTAGCCAGGCCCAGTGCTGTCTTCCAGTTGCCTGCAATCCAGATGTAGAACTCTTAGCTACTTCTCTAGTGCCATGTCTGCCTGCTTCCCACCATGACAATAATGGACTAAACAGCAGAACCTGTAAGCCAGCCCCAATTAATGTTTCCCTTTAAAAGAGTTGCTGTGGTCATGGCATCTATTCACAGTAATAAAACCCTAACTATGTCACATATGTATGTGTTTCTGTACACCCCACATGTTTGGGTACCTTCAAAGGCCATAAGAAAGAGTTGGATCCTCTGGAGTTGGGGTTACAGGAAGTTGTGAGCTGCCCAACAAGGGTGTTGGAAACTGAACTTAGGGCCACTGAAAGAATAGCAAGAGCTTTTAACCACTGAGCCATCTCCTGAGCCCAAAGGCTGTGCTTTTTAGAGAGACTTTTGCTTCTTTTCAGTAAAAATTTAAGTGCATTTGATATGCAGAGTCTCAGATTATGTGTTGTGCATATGTGTAATACAGATTATGTTTTGAAACGTTGTTTGGAACCCTCCCATAGCAAAGATAATGAGCACATCTGACACACTTCAAATTTCCTTTTTGTAGTAGATTTTGGCATGTTATCCCTAACCACTGATCTGCTTTCTCTTACTGTGACATGGAGTGGGTACATAGGATACATCTCTAAAAATGTTGTATAACTAAAACCACATAGTATATAATCTATTTTATTAAACATAATTATTTAGTAATCATCCATATAGAATTATGTTCATGTGTGCATGTATGCAATTGTTTTCATACATGTGTGCACATGAGCATATGTACACACATATCCATGCATCCATCCATTTATCTATTGGTTATAAATAAAAGGTGATATAAATATCCATATACCCGTCTGTGTATGGACACATGCTTTTGTTACTCTTGGGTAAAAAGTTTGGGTGGAATGGCTTGGTCATGTATATGTTTGGTTAACACTATAAGAATGATCAGTTTCTGAGTGTTTTTTTACATTTTGCTTTTCTGCTAATAGTGTATAATAGTTTTATTTCCTTCATATTATTGCCAACACATATGATAAGGTCAATAGCTTCAGAAATTTAAGCCATTCTTATAGTTATGTGGTGCCAGGCAGTGGTGGTGCACGCCTTTAATCCCAGCACTCTGGAGGCAGAGGCAGACAGATCTTTGGTCTGGATTGCCAGGCCAGCCTAGTTTTCAGAGCAAGTTCCAGGACAGCTAGGACTACACAGAAAAATCCTGTCTTGAGGAGGAAAAAAAAATCTATGTGGTGAGATTGTAGTTTAAATTGTCTTTTCCAGCTGACTAATGATGCTGGGCCTCTTGTCATGTACCTGTTACTCATGCAACTTCTTCTACAAAGAATCTATTAAAATATTTTGCTAGTTTTCAAAATTCTCTTATGTTTATGAGGTTTTATTTTAAAGTTTTAATTTTACTTTTTAATTTATGTGCATGTCTGTGTGAGTGTATGCCATGTGTATGTGTGAATACCCACAGAGGCCACAGAGAGTGTTGTAGTCACTGGGGAGCTAGGATCTGAACTTGGTCCCTTGGAAGAACAGAACATGTTTTAACTACAGAGCCATCTTTCTAGCCCTAGTTCAAGTGTTTTGCAGTTGTATTTTCCTGACCTGTGGTTTGTATTTTCACGCTTAACAGTATCTTTTGAAGAACAGGAGTTAAAAATAATTAGGATTAAAAATCCGATTCATTCAGTTAACTGTTTTCTTCAGGCCGCATGCTGGAAATGTTGGCAATGAAGAAACTGATCAGAAGTCTTATGTTTTGATAAAGTCCAAATATCAGTTTGCTCTTTTATGAATCATGCTTTTGGTATCAGAGCTAAGAAATCTGCCTAAAAGTCACAAACTTGTTTTTAAATAAAGTGTTTAGATTGTTAGCTTTTACATTTAGGTCTGTGATTCATTCTAAGTTTTTCCTACATGAAGAACTATAGATTGAAAATACTTTTTTTTTCCCATATGGGTAGCCAGTTGTTTGAACACAATTTGTTGAAGAGACTGTCTCTTTCCCACGAAACTGTCTTTGCCCTTTCCTCCAACATGAGCTGTCCATATCTAGTTTTGATCTCTAGAAAGGTTCTCTGTTATGTTCAGTTTCCATCCCTTCTTAAGTAAAGTCAACAGGAATACCAGGATCAGAGTGAGGAGAGGTTAAGGAGAGCTTGGGGGATAGTTGCCAACTCAGTGTCTCCTCGGATAAATGCAGGGCTTTCATTTGGCAAGGTCACAGGTATTCATACTGGACAGCCGTACCATCACATGTAGGTATGGATACATTCTAAAGCATGATTCACTATAATATTATGTTTCTTCGTGTTCATTGAATAGTGTACATGGGACCAGAGAGATGGTCCAGTAGTTAAAAGGATTTGATGCTCTTGCAGAGAACTCAAGATCACTTCCCAGCACTTACTACAGGCTATTTACAAACCACCTGAAAGTCCAGATCCAGGAAAAATCTAGTGCCCTCTTCTGGCCAATTTGGGCACTGTACTTGTGCAGCACTCCTACCCACATAGATACACATAATTTAAAAATAATAAAAATAAAATCCTTTTTAACATGACTTGACAGGAATGCCTCTGGCCATGTTTCATTCAGGGAAGACTCTTCCGTAATGTCCTCCCACCCCCAATCCTTTGCACTGTGTGTTCTTTAATATGCTCACCTTCTCTGTTTGCCTGTTTGTATTTGTGTTGGGAGGCTGCTACTGTTAAAAGTCATTTACATTGTAATAAATGTTTATCAATCACTTTTGTGGTTGAAGAGACCTGAAGTATTCTCAGCCATCCTTTCTTTCCCATGGGCGTTCCGACCCATCATCTTCTCCCTGGTGCTGATGTGGAATAGCCTGCCTTGGCAAGAATGCTAATTTTTGTATTCATTACTTATTTCAGCATTATAATGAGGGAAATCTCCTTGTGGGTTTCTAGAACCTTACTGGTTCTTGCTCTGCTCTCCAGAGTCATTTTGAAAAAAATAATGATTTCCTCTTTCGGACTTGAAGCTCTTGAGTTTTAAAAGACAACTATTGTAGGTCTTCCACTGAGTCTCACATGAAACTGGTGTGAATATTGCCTGCATCCTGGTTGTTATCCTGAGTGTAGGAGAACATGAAGGATCAACTAATGTAGTGGTTCTCAGCTTTCCTAATGCTATGACCCTTTTAGTTCCTCATATTGCGGTAACCCCCAACCATGAAATTATTCTTGTTCCTACTTCATAATTATAATTTTGGTACTGTTAAGGGTTATAATGGAAAATTTTTTTGGCGATAGAGGTTTGCCAAAGGGGTCAGGACCTATAGGTTGAGAACTGCTGGACTAATGGAAGTTAATAGGAGCTTTAACTGCCAGACGGAATTGTCCAAAAAAGAGGACACCGGAAGATCTTTACCATGACTGTAGAAGGAGAAATTCTGGGCTAAAGAGATTGAAAGTACCTCTCGTAACCTCATGGTTTGATGTCAGGAATCTCATCAGGGCCCATGAGATAGAGTGGTAGGCTGTAACAGAATGATAAAGGAGTGTTTCCCTTGAGATGCATAAGATGAACCTTCAACCTCCAAATCCATCTGTTTCGTTTAAGGAACTCCTCTGAGTTACATGTTGTGCTTAAAGCATTCCTGTCATTGCTTGTCATATGCCTGGTTCCTAGATCTTCCTATTATGTTGGTTCATTGGAGGTAAGGCATCATCATGACTGCTGTTAATCACAGGGGAAGGAGTATGGCTCAGGGCTTTATGACAGGATGGAAACAGTGGTGTAGCACAGGATAATTAATGGCAAGTGGAGTGACAGTTTGAATCCCTGCTAGGGACCCTGGCATTGTTGAAAAGGGAAAAAAATTCCCTTTATTCTTTCATAGACAGAACAGCTGTAATTTTGGTTGGATGGAATCCAATTAAAAGGAAATGACATGCAAATTGATGATCAGACAGTAGAAGCATCATGGTCCATGAAGACTTTTTGAAGAAATAGCAGAGCTTAGCGAAATTGGACATGATAATGTTTAGAAGAAAATCGGCTATGTGAATGTTTGTAGTTTGGTATCTCTGCCAGGAGAGAGAAGAAACTTTTTTGGAGGATCTTGAGTTAGTAAGTCAGTCTTTCTTTCTTTCTCTCTCTCTCTCTCTCTCTCTCTCTCAATTTTGGAGATAGGTGGTCCTCAAGTTTGAGATCTTCCTGTCTCAGCTTCTTGAGTTGCAAGATTTTAGATACACACTACCATGTCAAACATTGACATATTTGAGTTGATACCTATACTTTAAAAATTACAGCCTAAGAAATTGTAGAGGAACCCTGTGGGGATTGTATGTTTTCAAGCTGGTGATGATTAAACATAAAATTTTCATGACTATATAGGACAGGAAGCAAAAGCTGGCTCTTGGCAAAATCTCTGTACAGGCATGTTTCACTTGGTCTAATGATGTCTTCTCAAAGATCTGTGTGAGAATTGACTTCCAAATTTAGTATAAAATAGAGGCTATTTGTAATGCTATTATGAATCATTTGTTAAGGTGAATAATCCTTTCTTAACTGAAGTCATGCCCAATTTATCTTTTGAGTAAATTCGTAAGTCCATGTATTAGATATGCTTAAAGGTATTTTTCTTTGAAATGAAATAATTGTAGGGACACATAGCATTTAAGCTTTAGAGTGATAGGAAATACTGAAGAGCTTTTTAAGAGGTCAGTATATTGCTTTTAAGGGAGAAATATTCTGGTTTAGAAGTCAAAAAGCTTGTGCTGTTATCATGAGGAAAGGAGCAAGCTGCCCAGAGTGTTTGGAGGGAGATTTATTAGCATTGCCAATGAATTACAGACATAACGAGTATGAAGTGTTTTGAGAAAGGAAGAAACAGGACCACAACATTTGCTGACAAGGTCTCATTCTGAAGAAAGTCCAAGAAGACTTTGAAATGGAATTCACCCTGAGGAAGTTGCAGAAATTTGAGAGGTTAAGGGAAAAAAAACTTGCATAGACTCCAGCAGCCATGAGAGGAGCCTAGACTCAATGAGAGCAGTTTATTGGTAGCTAGAGAAGCCATCATTGTGCTGGCCAGTCTAACAAAGGGAATGAGAAAGACTAGAGTCAGTTTTGGTTGGACCAGGCTAGAGGAACAACAGTTTCTACATTCAGTGTATAGTCTGTGGTTTTCACTTCTTGTAGTCTCTCTCTTGTACTCTCCTGTTTGGCTCAGTTAGCTCGAGTCTCATCTTTTCATTTAATTCAGTTTTGTGCTGCGAGCCTTCTTATGAGGGATGCCTTTAGTGAGGGATGCCTTTAGTGAGGGATGCCTTTAATCCTATCAAAGGGTCCTTTCCTTTATAACACTGAATTCTACCATATATATATTTCACTCTTGCTCACCATTAGGAGTAAATGCCACGAGAGTTAGGCTCAATTATTTAAATTTATAATTTAAAAATATATTGTGTTTATTTATATGTGTAGAAGTGTGTGTATTTGTGTTTATGGTCTCACAGAACAATTGGTTGCAGCCACTTCTGTCCTTCTATCACATGAGTACTAGGAATTAAACTCAGGTTGTCAGGCTTGGTGGCAAGTTTAACTTTTACCCACTGAACCATCTTTCCACCCCTCCCCCCTTTTGAGACAAGATCATATATAGCTCCATCTGGCCTCAAACTCACTATATAGCTGAGGCTGACCTTGAACTCCTGATCATCCTACTTTTACCATGTGCTAGAATTGCAGGCATACCACTAGCTCAAGATAAAAGGTATTTTCCCTTATCACTATATTTCTAGCATTTGATTTTTTTAAGTGTGTGTATAGAAGGATTTTGGGGGGTTTCTCTTGTTTGTCAGATGTGATGAGAGCTGGGACTATAAAGGGAATAAAGCCCCTGCCCTATATTACATAATCAATTTCATAATTATGATCATTCTGACAGTCTGCTCACAGAGTTGCTATGAGCTGGGGCTGGGTCCTGAATAATAAATGACAAGGTTTGTTCAGTGGTAGAGAAAAGATTTTCAAGCTGGTGAAACAACTTAGATTTAGTACCGAGTTTCATATGGGGGTCACTGTGTGAATTTCTTGCTAGGGCTCTCATGGTGCATGGTAAAGCACTCCAGAGGGAACTTGGGGCTGGTTAGGAAAGGCCTTTGAAGTACATGTTGAGATGTGACTAGAAGTATTGAAAGGTAGTTAGGGCCGTATCTTTTGGAAAGGGTTGGTCCACAAACTCTTCAAGCAGGGATGCACCAATATCTAGAGGAGCTGAGAGGATGGGTTGGATGAAGGAAGGATATAGTGTGGGAGTGGTGTAGGTTTGGGTATGACATTCCCAGTTGTGAACTGCATGAGAAAGCTTGTGGTCCTTATACTGAGAACAAGCTTTCTGATTACGGATACATAGCAGTACCATATGTAGGTGGTAGCTAAGCACAATTGTTCTTGGAACTGCTAATTTTTCTTTTCTTTTATGGTAGAGGTGAAGCTGTGTCTTTAGGATGCTAAAAGAGAGGAAGGCTTTTGTCTTAGTTTGTTTTTTATTGCTGTGGTAAAGCACCATATACAATAACCAAAAACAACTTGGGGAGGAAAGGCTTTATTTGGTTTACATGTCGCAGTCCATCATGAAGAGATTTCAGAGCAGGGACTTGAGGCAGAAACCAAATCAGAGACTATGGAGGAACACTGCTTTCCTTTGTTTGTTTGTTTGTTTGTTTTTCGAGACTTGGTTTCTTTGTGTAGCCTTGGCCGTCCTGGACTCACTTTATAAACCAGGCTGGCCTCGAACTCAGAGATATAGGCCTGCCTCAGCTTCCCTGAGTTCTGGGATTACAGGCGTGTGCCACCTTGCCCAGCTTACTCTTCTTTCTCATAACCACCCCTTCCTGTGTGTGTCCTGCTGCTCCTCTTTTCCTGTGTTCAGTCTAACCTTTTAGAATTGGATAACCTATCATTAAGCTCATCCCTGGATAAAACTTTCAGTAGCCATTGATTGACTGTTGCTTTAATCTGGAGATAGGACCTTGAGAAATTCCATCATTCACATTGGCCTGTTGAGGCCATTTTGACCAGTAGTAGATCTCTATAGTAACCACGGTAGATGGGTTCTTACTCCATTTAAATAGCTCTGTGACCTTGCTTCCTTGTTCCTTTCAAGGGTGGGCTGTTTTTGAGGTTGGAGATAGAGAGCTCAGTCGGTAAGAGTCCTTGTCTGAAATGTATGGGTCCCTGGGTTCAGTCCCTAGCACCACAAACCAAACAAGAAAAGGAAGTTCATTGATGAACATATATTGTTAATATTCGGAACAACTCATGTTTAGGAAACTATTTCTAATGTTTCCATTTGAGGTATTGGCTGATAGTAGGAGTCCTTTGTTTCCTCAGAAGTCCCAGAGTTGGCTTTCCCCATGTCCTGGAATATGTCAATATCAAAAAGTACCAGATCCACTTAAATGTATTTACAGGAGGAAATCATGACCACTTCCAGGAGGTAGCCTGCAGTTTTTGGCAGAGACATTAAAAGGATGGCTGTTTGCTTCTTGTTATCTACCAATCAGAAGACTTTTAATTTCAGCAGCTGATGAGAGCCCTGGAAGGACCATGCAGAAGAAGCAAGGCATCAGGAGATAACAGTCCCCGCCCCCAAGTGATGCCTGACATTGTATTATCACCAATACTTTCTTCATCACTCACAAAGATAATCAGGACACTCTACCCCTTAGCCTTCATCATTGGAGGCAGAACTTTGTTCTCGCGTAAAGATGGAATGTTATACAGGCTGTATGACACTTTGAAACCTTTCCGAAATTAATAGGAAACCTTCTATATTGGAATTCTTTCCTATCTCTGGGAAGGGAGAAAGTTAGTTATATGTAAAACATGAGTTTTGTAGGGCTTCACTCAGGAAAATAACAGACTAGTGTAGTAACTAATGTTTAGTTCTGAAATTTGACTGCCTTTTTTCCAACTTGAGCTTTCCTATTATTAGTTTTGTGACCATGCCTAAGTTTCTTCATTTGTGCAGTTGGGATGATAATGCTACCTGCCCACAGGTGTTTGTGAAGACTGAAAGCAAATATGTGTTAGCTTTTATAATTCTCAGCTGTCTCATTGTTGGAATTAATAAAACCTTGAAAGGAACCGTGATTAAAGTCAGGACTTTTCTGCCTATGGTGTTTAACAAGGTCAAGCCAGAAAATGACTCGGTAGCAGGGTGCTACAAATGAGTTAGTGTGTAAGTAGTGGACTGTTGGACTTTACCCTCCAGTCTACTGGTAGCAGAGAAGGGCCAGCTCATTACACTCTAATGAGAGTATAGTGAAATGGATGAGTGATCTTCGTCTTGCTTCTTGGGTTGCGACAGCAAGCCAAGTAGTCTGAGAGATCTGGGAGTCACCTGCCAAATGAGAACATATACTTGGAACTGGTTGCTGCAAGGTAGTAAGGAGGACACAGGTGGCATCAATCTATGGAGGCAGCGTGGATAGGTGGAATCTTGCAAACAAGAATGTACCCATTATGGTGGGGAAAGGCATGGAGTGGTGGCAGAATCTGGGAGCTGCCTGATCACATTTCAATCAACATACAGGAAACAGTAAAAGGGAACATAAAGTAGGCTGAGTCTGTAAACCCTCAAAACAAGGTTATAGTGATTAATGTATTTCTTCCAGTAAAACTCCACTTCCTGAAGGTGCCAAGGCCTTCCCAAACAGCATCACCAACTTGGGGTCCAAGTGTTCAAATTGAGCCTGTACATTACTCATTCAAACCACCACATAGACCTGTGCAAATCTGCACATTGAGTTTTTGTTGTTATTTCAAAGAATTTCTTGTTCAGAAGTCGATGAAGCACTTCAACACTGGGCTGGTGAAAGAATTGTCTCTTCAGTCTCTTTAGTTTCCTTTTTGTTCACTGTAAAAATCTAGTCTATAGGGCTGCTGTTGTCTCATGATTTTTGGAATCAGCACTTCTGCAGAGAAATGAAAACATTGCACTTTTAAAGGCACAGAAAGCAAAAATTACTGTAGCATCAGGATTCAAGGTTACAGAATTGGTTGGCTTTCTGGTTTGTTTTGCTGAGCTGAATGAAAAAGATTTGATTGAATGTTACTGCTTAGAGATAAATATTAATAGGCTCAGAATCTCTCAGTGATCATTCCCTTTCCCAGATTCACAAAGAATTCCAAATTATGGTCTTAGACTCAAGTGCTAAGTGTGCAGTGAACACACACATGAACAGTGGGTAACTGGATAAAGGATCTTTCGTTATTGGTCAAGGGATAAGTTAGGTGGGGATGCTTGTCCATAGAGTAGGTTCATTCTTCATCTGTAGTCTCATTTTAATGATTTATTACAATTTAGGTAAATATTCAGTAACTGCTCAAATCTTTTAACAATGTTAGGAAAAAAAATCTTCAAAGTTTGGAATGAACAAAGATGATTCCTTAAAAAAGGAATTCACTTGGCAGGGTGCTGGCCAAGTATTCATGAAATTCTGTAAACCCAGCACTTAGGAGGAAGAGGCAGGAAGATCAGAAGTTCAGAATAATTTTTGGCTATATAGTGGGGATGAGGCTGGCTCATTTCAGAAGCCCACAATCACGTCTGTCTGCAGAAAGTCCTCCAGAAGCCTGCATTCATTTAGATAAACCCAGCTCCGCAACAATATTACACTACTTATAGGACCTGAGAAGAAATCACATATTTTGACATCTTCATGACTTTGTCAATTTCAAGGTCAACCTACCTGTCTACAATAAATGTTCCATCTTGTGGTACCAAACATTATCATTCTACCTCCTTCATCCAGTTGTAGGACATTTTCTTAATTAGTGATTGATGGTGTGTGTGTGTATATATAGCATCCTTGAGTGGTGATCCTTGCTTCCTTAAGAAAGCAGGCTGAGCAGGTCATGAGGAGCAAGCCAGTAAACAACACTCCTTCATGGCTTCTGCATCTGCACCTACCCCCAGATTTCTGCCCTATTTGAGTTCCTGCCTTAACTTCTTTCAATGAGGGACTGTGATGTAGAAGTATAAGTCAAATAAAACCTTTCCTCCTCAATGTGGACATGGTGTTTCATCTTGGCAAGCGTATCCCTAACTAAGACAACATAGAAGCTGGTGTGGGACTCACTACGTAGCCAAAGCACCATGATCCTGACTCTACTGGAGTATTTGGGTTGTAAATCAGAATGCCCTATTTCTTATCATTTCTAATTTATACCTCTTAAGAGTAATCATGTTTTGATTTCTATTACCATAGCTTAATTTTTCCTGTTCTTGAATTTCATATAAGTGTCATCATCAGGCTCTTTGCATCTGGCTTTTTGGTTAACAATCTTTATAAGTTGATTGATGTTGAACATGTGTCGTTTGTTTATTGCTGAATAATACTCCATCCTATAGATATACCAGAATTTAACAGTTTTTCTCTTGATAGACATTTGAGTTGTTTACACTATTTACTAATTATAAAGCTTTAATGATCACTCACATATAAGTCTGAGAATTTTTTATGGACATATGTCTTCATTTCTTAATTGTAAATGTTTAAGAATGTAATCACATCACAGGATATGTAAGTATTTGGTCCATTTTATAAGAATTTGTCAGACAGGATTCCAAAGTGTTTGTACTATTTAAACATTGCATTATTGCATTAACATTATGGTTGTTTTGTATCCTGAAATACACTGGGGATATGCTCACTCATTAATTTTTAATATTAGAAGGATATAAAATGGTTTTTAATTGTTGTTTTAATTTGTGCTTTCCTGATGACTAATGTTGGTGAATGTTGTCTTTTTTTTTTTGAGGTGTTTTGGTCAGGTCTTGTGGTTACTTTAGTTTTATTTATTTTTAAACACAGGATCTTAATATTTAGCACAGGCTGGCTTCAAACTCAGGATTCTCCTTCCTCAGCTTTCCTGGGGTCCTAGAATTACAGGTGTGTACCACTATGCCTAGCTATGAGAATTCCTTAAATGATTTCTTTCGTCCTTGCCTTTTCACATTCCTGTTGGTGTGTTTTTGTTTGTTTGCTTGTTTTGTTTCCCCCCCCCCAAGAAGTTTTACAAATTTTGGTGAGTAAAGTTCATCTTACTTTCTCCTATGTTTCTTTTATTTATTTTCTGAGAAATCTTTATTTTTCCCTAGGTTAGCAGAAATGTTCTTCTCTCTTTCTTTTCTACAAGCTTAATTGACTCCTTGCTGTGTGATCCATCTAAGGTTTTTTAATATATGATATAAGAGTGAAGGTTTGTTTCCTCCTGTACTTTATCCAGTTTCTCTGGCACTGATTTTTACCACCTTCTCATTGATTATTCTTGGCGCCTTGGTAGAAAATCAATTATCCATTTATTTCTGTTTAGTTCTCTTTCAGGATTCTCCGGTTTGCTCTGCTGATTGATTTGCCTATTTTTGCTTCAATATCATGCAGTCATGCATTTTTGCTTATCTACAGTTATACTGAGTTCTAAAGAATTACATTATGGTACATATTCCCACCTCTTTTCCAAGATTTATTTATTTGTTTGTTTGTTTGTTTATATTTGTAGGTCCTTTGTTTTCTCCCATATATATTTTGTAATCCATTTGACCATTTCTAAAAATCACCTTGGATAATTTACAATATTCAACAATACAGAGACCACACTCTGCTCTAATTGAATTAGAATTGTTTGGGGGTTGATTCTAGTTTAACAGGATGTGTTAACACAATCCACCTGGTAAAACTCTATATATTGATGGGTGTGGTAGAATGGACTGTAATCCTTGCTCCTTTGGAAGTGAGGTGGAATTGCAAATTCAAGGACAGCCTGGGCAATTTAGCAAGATCTATTTCAAAATAAAGTTCAAAGAGGGCTGCTGAGATGCACCTAAGTGATGGAACATAGAGTTCTCCAGTGAGGGATTTTTGAGTGGAAGCT
>CM053766.1:96426482-96451059 GCA_028658305.1 Pachyuromys duprasi
AACAAAACAAAACAAAACCACCCCAAGCACTTTAGACACTAACTTTGCCCCGATTTAGGAAAGCATTTGTGCTACCTACAGGTGAAGTTAGTGAGCACCATTCAGGGTGATTGTGTGGATGCCTTGCCATTTTGAGGCAGGCTGCAGACTTTTCTTTTTTTGTTTTGGTTGAGGTAGAGACATGGTCTCACTGTGTAGCTCTGGGTGACCTGGAACTCCCTATGTAGACCAAGCTGCCCCAAACTTAAAGGTATCCCCCTGTCTCTGCTTTCAAAGTGCTAGGCTTGAAGGCATGTGCCACCACACCTGGCAAGGCTTCCTTTTTTATTTAATACTTAGATTTATGTTGATTAACCTGTTTTTATCATAGGCAAATAGTTCAGCCAGATGTGATACATTTTTTTTTTAAGGGACAGATAGTTGCATTTATATAAAGACGTTCCCTGAGAACACACAAACTGTATGTGGGGTCGTAGGTTCTCTGGCTTTAATTTTTTCACATCACATTTGTTTTTTGGAAGAGACAGGTTGGAACTAGTCAGCTGAACCCTTCTCTGAGATGCAAGTTCCCTAAGCAGCTGTAGAGAATTAATTTCAGAGCTAAATAAGATTTAATCTCTGCTTTCTGCTCAGTGTCATGGAAAATGGCCAGCATCTACCAGCTATGGAATGTTTAAAAAATTATATGAACATTGGAATTTTTTAGTGTTTTCCTGGTAGAAAAAGCATGGAAAATAATTTAATGAACTAGATTTTACAGTGTACTTACACAGCATGTATCTGTGGGTTTGTTTTCATGTGTGACATGTAGGTTATGTTAGCGTCTGAGTTCCTTTTTTTTTTCTAGTGACCTGAGTTTTATTTTTTAATTAATTTATTTTTAATATTAGTTACAGTTTATTAACTTTGTATCCCTGCTGTATCCTGTTCCTCATTCCCTCCCAATCCCAACCTCCCTCCCTCATCTCCTCCCTGCCCCTTTCCAAGTCCACTAATAGGGGAGGAGTAGGGGAGGACCTCCTCCCCTTTCATCTGACCCTGGTTTATCAGGTATCTTCAGGACTGGCTGCAAAGTCCTCCTCTGTGGCCTGGCACAGAGGTGGGGGAGGTCAAAGAGCCCACCATTGAGTTCATGTTGGAAATAGTCCCTGTTTCCCTTAATAGGGTACCCACTTGGATAGTGAGCTACCATGGGCTACATCTGAGCAGAGGTTCTAGGTTATATCCACACATGGTCCTTGGTTGGAGAAACAGTCTCATAAAAGACCCCTGGGCCCAGATATATTTGGTCCTAGCGGAGCTCCTGTCCTCTCTGGATAATATTAACTTCCCCTTCTTTCTTATGATTCCTTGCATTCTGCCAAAGGGTTGGTTATGAGTCTCAGTATCTGCTTTGATACACTGCTAGGTAGAGTCTTTCAGAGGCCCTCTCTGGTAGGCCCCTGTCCTGTTACTTGTTTTCTCGTACATCCAATGTCCATCCCTCTTGTTTTTCTAAGTGAGGATTGATCCTCTTACCCTGGGTCCTCTTTCTTGTTTAACTTTAGGTGTATAGATTTCAGTATGTTTATCCTATCTTGTAGGTCTATATATGTGAGTATATACCATGTGTATCTTTCTACTTTTGGGATACCTCACTCAGGATGACTGTTTCCAGGTCCCACCATTTGCCTGCAAATTTCATGATTTCCTCCTTTTTAATTGCTGAGTAGTATTCCATTGTGTAAAAGTACCACAATTTCTGTATCCATTCCTCAAGTGAGGACATCTGGGTTGTCTAATGGAACTGAAATATACTGTGTTCAACATCAAACTTCATTTTTTTTTTCTGTGAGGGGTGAAATGTTTCAAGCAATCCGTAACATCTGTGTGTTGTTTCTCCTCTCTATCTGCCTTCCATGCTGCCTCTTTATTTACTTCCTTACCCTCTCTGTCATCCCTTCCTTCTGCATTCTCTGTCCAGAGGAGGCCTGTGGGTAGAGAATGTGAGAATGACTCTCCTCTTCTATTTCTGGTTCTATTTAATAACTTGTGGTTCTGTTTATAACATACATATATTTGTATGTTCGTAGACATATTTCTACCAATACATTTTTTACAAAGAAAAACTTTTTTTGAATTGTCTTTGACAAATTGTATTTTCCATTTTGGGGCATGCATTTTTAGAATTTATGTGCAGTGTGACAATTTCTTTTATGGTGGTATAGTCATAATCAATATCAATGCTAATTAATTTAGTGGCTTGTTTAAATATTCAAATAACTGGGGAAGTTGACATATATCTCTAAACCCAGTACTGATACAGGAGGATTGCAAACTTGCGCTACCAAGTGAGGCCCAAATCTGCCTCAGCTGCAGAACAAGACTTCAAAAACAAAACAACATCCTTCCCAAATAAAGCAGAAATACAAAAAACCGAAGTCATTTTCTATCTTGTTAAATGATTTCATAATTAGTGATTTAATGGCAAGATATTAGTATATAACATTGTGCCATGCTCTGTCTAATACAAGTTTCCAATTTGTGTCTTTTTATTTTTCCCCAAAACTTCTTTGCATATAGAATCCTCACCACTCTTAACTCTGGCAGTACATCCTCAGTTGTGGGATAGCAACAGCACATTTTAAATTTTAAAATTTGTGCTGAGATCTTATCAGCATATAGCTTATAGTGTGGGGATGTTGTCAGCAATATAGGGTGAAGTTCCTTGAGGAATGGTCGTTATTTACATTCTTTGGTAATTTGTTTGATTTTTTAATTATGTGTGTCTCTATGCCGGTATGTACAAGTGAGTGCAGTGCTTATTGAGATCAGATGAGAGTTTCAGATCCCTCAGAGCTCCTAAGGACTGGGCTTGGGTCCTCCACAAGAGCTGTAAAACTTTTAACTGCTGATCCGTCTCATCAGTCCTCAGCTATATCATAGCCATTACCATATCCATATAACCATATCACTTAAAATTTTATTTGTACTTATTTTTGTGTGAAAACTTGAGCCCTAGTTATGTTTGCTTTCTAACTGTTTGGTGTCCAGGATTTTTTCCCCCCTAACTTGTTTACCAGTATTTGTTATATTTCAATAACCTTTGTAATGGTTGTCATTAATCAGTTCCTAAACATTTTTTTTTTGTGATTAGTCTGGTTTTTTGTTGTTGTTATGAAAGAATTTATCAGGCTGGGATTTTAATGCTTTCTTTGGTTGAGCTCAGATGTACAGACTTTTGTCCTCAGAAACCCAGCATCCTTCTATATTCCTCTCTGATATTTTCTATGGCTTCATAAAAAGAAATTATCAGCTACATCTGAATGCCTGCTAATATATATGATCACCTTGTGTGTGTAGAAAGTGTTGTATAGCCAGTCTCCTGAGCAAAACAGCCATCAACTGCCTCACAACAGCTATGGCTACTTGGAAGTGACCCTGCTGACTTTTGAGGTTTCCTCATAGGAAGATCAGTGGCTCATTTCCTGATATCAAGCAAATTCTCCTGTGCATTTGACCATTTGTATGGGATTCTTCCTTAGTTGCTTGTGGCCCCACATCGTGTTGAGAGGTGCTTGAGTATATGGATTGTAGAAGGTTAAACAAATGGCGAGCTGTATCTGTGAAGCTGTAGGGAAGTAGTCGTCCTTGCTGGAGTCAGAGTATCTGGTAGTGAGGCTGCTTTTGGGTCACCCACACTCCTGTTAGTAACCTTCACCCATGCTCTGTAAACCCAGTAAACCCTTTGTGTCCTTAAATTGAACTTGGGTAGAATCATATTTTGTTGTTGGTGCCCTGTGAGCAGTCAATGGGTAATGTTTAAGTATCCCCTCATCCCCAGGGAAGTCAGGTTCCCACAAAAGAAAGCTGAGTTAAGACAGGAACCCATGTTCATAAGGTTAGGAAAGGCACAGAGACAGCAAGAATTCCTACGTTAACTTCCTGTAATGTCTACATGTTTGGGTTATGTTTGTGTTTACTCATTTATAAAGCTGAAATGAGAATAAAAAATGTACAGGAAAATTTTTTTAAATTTATTTAAACCTTGCCCTTAGCATCATTAAAAACCTCAGTCAGAAGGGTTTAACATACCAAATAGCTGCAAGCTTTGATTGTTATTTTGTGTACACCAGTATTATGGGTAGCTACAGGCCACATGAGATTGTTGGGGTTTTCTGAAACTAACCATGACACTGTAGTCTGTAGACATTGAAGATCTGGGCTTGGGAAAATGCGTGCAAGTCACAGATACCCATGAGAAATACAGGGTTAGAGCCTGTCTGAGTGCTTGGTAAAGCCCCCAGGGCGCATGCAACAACAGCAAAGAGAGGAACAGTGAACAGCAGCCTTGCCCATGGTGGCTTCAAATCTCAATATTCTACAGGAAAACTTGATTAAATCAACTGTGTCAGTTGTATGGCCTTGGTGGAGTAATTTAACCTCCTTGAGCTTCATTTTCTTAGTTATAAATGGGGGCAATATTGCTGAGTGTCAGTAAGGAGATGTATGTGACATGATCAACATGTCACCTGACCCATGGCAAATGCCAGGCAAGCTGTAGATGTTGTTATTTTTTATTAACAGGTAACATTTGTGCAGCGTTTATGCTCTGCAGAGCCTTTTCGTTTGCCATTTCTCATTTGTGAATCTGAGTACTTTATACAGATGGAGTTTTAAATGTTTCATGGGCTTTATACTCATTGCCTTGAGATTATTCAGCCTTTAGGTATCTTTAGAGCACTTGTCACACACGTTCACGCCACTGTCTTCCTATCTCAATAGAATTCTAAATCCACTTCTGAATCTGTCTGAGCTATCTCCTAGGCCCTTTAATTTTATTTCTTCCCAGTTTGAATTTATAAGTGGTACTGGTCAGGAAGACCATTTCTCTCTTAGAATTAAAAAAAAATGATATCATTTGGAATGAAAGCAGAAGTGTTTAGTAAAAACCACTTATTCTTCTTGGATCCTTCTTAAATCCTCTAAAAGACAATTTACTGTATTCTGACATTATCTTTGAGCAGTCAAAAAGTATGATGCATCAGTGTTAATTTCCACAAGGTTTGTTTTTTAGGGAGAGGACATTGTTTCTCAAAGGGCCAGGTGTCTATGGACAGAGAATGGCAAGTAACAATTATTCCGGTAATTGCTTTCCATGGACAGAACAGAACCCATAGTATTTATCACCTTGATTTCTGTTGTTGTGGCTTATGTGATTTGTTTTCTTTTTACCACTTTTCTATGTGTTATCTATTAATGCCTTTAAGATGTGGGGAAGTGGCTGTGGTCTGGGTGGGGAATGGAGAAGGTGCCACCCTGGGCAGATGGGACAGATTTCAGTGATTGCTGTTGATAGCTGGACCTTGTCATTTTAGTGGGCAGCAAATTCGATGAGACATCAGAGAGGAGACTTCTTTTTAGTTATAATATAGTCAGTCTGTGACCGATTCCCTGGTGGCCTTTTAAGTACAGAAGAAATCTGTATGAGGCCTGGGAAAGTGATGACAAGTTGTCAGTATTTTGGTGATACCCAGTGAGTGTCCTTTCTGCTTGGTGGCTGAGAAGTTTGAAGGTGCTGATTAATTCTTTGAGAAGGGAGCATTCGAGGGCATAGCTTTCAAATAATAATGTGGGGTAGATGTGGTAGCTGTGAGTCTAGCATTCTGGAGGTTGAAGTAGGAAGATGGGACGTTGAATTAGGAGGACCAGGAATTGAAGGCCAGGCTGGTCCCACAGCGTCTCTTACAAAAAGAAAAGAAAAGAAAAAAAAAAGAAAAGCAAAAACAGAACACCAAACTAAAAAGTACTTGGGCAGCAGAAGAGAGTATTCTATCGAGATGCTTTAAAATGTTTGATAACTCTTTTACGTGTGTGTTTGTGGCTATGCGATTATAGTATCGGTGGCTTTGTTGCAGTGTGTAAACAGTGTGTAGTGTTGAGGCTATGTCTCACAGGTGAGCCACTGCTGGCGCAGTGTGGGACAGTGTGGGTGTACTGTCCTTTTCCTGCCCAAATCAACAAGGAATTCCTGGATTTCAGCACAGGGAGCCTTTCAACCTTCAAGATTGTTAAAACCCTTCCTAGGGTTTGTTTATCTTCTTTAGGATTCCTTAATAACAAATCTCAAAGGCTCACCTTTCCCCAGTACTATTAATGTTCTGAGAGGGGCTATACATTATGTTAAAGTTAGAGTGCAGTTCTCCATGGGAAGTCTGGTTTTTAAATGAGACGTATTCAACCTCTTCTTAGCTGGTGTTTCATTACCACTGAGGATTTATAATGCTGTAGCTCTGAGGAGCAGCTGGTAAGAATGCCAGATTCGCTAATATTTAGAGTCATAAAACTCTGGGTATTGGACAAGCTCTTAATTACTCTGAATCTGTCTTTGTCTTAATAAAAGTTGGATTGTACCCACTAAAATAAGATGACTGTGTTTGCATTAATCTCCAAATGTAGGTTAATACCTTTTTAAAAGCTGTCTCTTAGACAAGAGACTTGAAAATTAATTTCCCATTTTCAGCTTCAAGTGAAGAGCTCTTCCACACATGGTGTTTGAAGGACTGCCATTTTTCTGATGCCGCAGATTCAAGTGCCAATAATTACTCTTGTTTCTCTCTCTCTCTCTCTCTCTCTCTCTCTCTCTCCCTCTCTCCCTCCCTCCCTCCGTCCCTTCCTCCCTCCCTCCCTCCCTCCCTCCCTCCCTCCTCCTTTATGTAAAGAAAATACTTAGAGTGCTTAGGGTCTATGTTGCTGTCATTTTTTTCTTTTTAAATCTATGCTAAAGGTAAATAGATGAGTTTTGTTTTCTCAGTGGAGTTTGGATCACTGGGAATAGAAGGGCAGGATGAATGGCTAAGTTGTGAGAATCCTATGGCATAGATGGAACACATTGTAATCCTACCACACAGAGATTTTTAGTGTATCTATTCTGCCATTTATCCTCCTATCTGTCCATACATCCATCCATCGCCTACCTACTTACCCATTTTATATGTGTCTACACCATTCTATCCACCTTCTGGCCCCCTTTTCAATGTATCCTGTCATCTATCAGATTTTAACCTGAAATATCTGAGTTCTTTCTTATTGGGGCTTTACCCTAAGTGATAGATACTTAACTCACCTTCCTCAAGTGTGGGATAGCACCTTTTTCTATTCCTTGTCTCCAGGGTATGTTGCTATGTGAGCACTTAATTAATTAAATTCCAGGATTCATTTCTGTGGTACAGTTGGTCAGTCTAATTTTAAGGGCATCAAAAAACTAATGTCTATGTCAATTGAGGTCTTCTGAGTTGAGAGTCTCTGACATATTAATGTCTCCCATAGTTCTAATGTGGGAATGTCTGGTGTCTTGTATTAATCTTTATTGCTTGAGGCCACAGTGAATTAGGGGCTGGTTTAAAGAAGCAGAAACTAACAATCAAATGGAGAGAAATAATTCACATACAGTGTTCTCTTATTAAAGTTACAGATTGTTTTCTTGTATTTCAGTTTATTGATTTGTACAGACATTTCTATGATTCAATATTTATGTCTCTAATTAAGACATATTAGAGGCATGTGTTAAAAAAACAGATATCCTGTCCCTCATCCCCACCCCTGGAATATCTGGCATAGATCACAGGAATCTGGCTCTTAGGATCAAGCATACTTGATATTCAAACCATCTACTGTACCTTCTAAACCTTACAGGTTTTGGTACATGATTTTGTAGAAGTTTTTTTTTTTCATGCATGACATCTCTAATCCAGTATTATTTTGTGAGTGGTTGTCTTTTTCATGGACATCATCATGTAGGACAGTACAAGTCCTCAGATATACTCGATGGCATAGAATTTGGGTTGGTAATAGAAGAATGAAGACCTGAATGGCTAGTTGTGTAAAATTTATCTTGATGAATGATGGAGCTGGATGCCAGACTTGATTGTTCAAAGAGATGAGCCCTTCCTTCTCTTTAGAAGTTGGCAGAGCTGTTGTGTGGATGGATAACGATTCTTCTGACCCCACAGGATAGAGGTAGGGTTCTGAGTGGATGCGGTGGGGTCTAGACATAAACACATTTAACAGGGGTAGTGGTTCAGCAGACATCATGCGATCTCTGCTCTTGTAATTTTAAGTTTATGCTCTGAAGACTATGAGTTCATATCAGAAGATTACCAATAGTCAGATGGGAGTAGTTTGAGGAGCACGAGCAGGTAAGCCCTTCTCCTTCCTAAAGCTTGTAGGCTCTTCCCTTCTCCAGAGGCATGGGGCTCCACAAAGGTGGCCACAGATACCACAAAGTGTGGTTATGTGGAGAAAGACTCTTAGAATGGTGTTTGTCAGCTTGGTAGTCAGTGTAAGGGACTGGCACAGAGGCTGGGGCCTGGTGACATGTTTGTTGAGTGAAAACAGTGGAGAAAATAGCTCATCCAACACTAAGAGAAACTTCAGAGCTTTTTCTAGCCTAGAATATGTGTAACACTTGCTTTAGGAATTAAATCTCAGGTTCCAGCATGGAAGGCCAGCCGTAGGGACTTTGTTTTCTTTAGTGCTGTGCTTACAGTCCTTAGGACAGCCCCTGGTATTAGTGTTGTATTTCTAGTGCTTAAACAGGATCTGACATTAATGCTGTCTTTTCAGTGTGGAGAACAGCACCTTGTCTTGCTGCACTACACTGGGATCCTTAGAATTATGGCCCCTCAATGTTTTGTTGAGCTGACACGTTTGTTGTTGAAGAAGCTGTGCTTAAGGGGGTACTTTGCGAACTCTGTTACTGCCCAGTTTCTGGACGACATCTTTTTATTTAATCATTTATCTAATGATCTGTTATGACCCTTCCTCTGACGAGCCACTCATTTGTACTCGATGACTCGCCTTTTCTCCTTTTTGACATAGACTTGGGAAAGAAGGGTGAGGAGATCAAGGTAAAGCAGGCCCATCTCAGAAATGCAGTTGAGTTCTGTAGCACACTAGTAAATCTGTTGGCTGATTTGTTTTGACTTGGACACTTCCCCTGGTATTTTCAGTGTTATGGTATGTTCCTGTTCTCAGAGAGATGTGAGAATTTGTTGTAGGTTTATGGCCCAGATTAATGGGGTATTTTGTGAAGCCTCTGAAGTGTTATCACTTCATCTTTATCCCTGTCTGCTTTTCTGCATGAAAAGTGTTTGGATTACTGAAGAGGAGATATCAATTTACCTGTGTTACCCAGTGTCAGTTTAAAGCTGATTAGCATTTTGCATCACCATTGCAGCTCATCAATCATGTGCTTCACTTCTCAGCCCACAGGCTGTAAGTCAGCAAGGAGACACTCGCTGCAGCATCTTGTCCTGTGATTTTGAGAATGTTCTGACTTTGGCCCTTCAGTGGTTTAGGTCCTAATGGACGTGTCACTTTTCTGGGAAATGGGTGAAAACTCCTAATGGTTTTCTCCAGGAGATCCTGTTGGTTTCTTTGGTCAGATGTCCCAAACTTATACCATTGGGGTCACCTATAGCCTCAGATGTGGTCATTTGGTTCTGTTCAGTGTTTTTATAATTGAAAGGTGCTTATCAAACCCAGGAAGTATCATACAAAAACCAGAGTGGCAAGACTGGCAATAGAGCTCAGTAGGTAGATGCTTGCCTGGCATGCACAAAGCCTTGGATTACTCATCTAGCACTTGGGATGTAGAAGAGCAGAAGCTCTGACAGCATTAGGCATGCTCTGTACCTGTATCCAATTGCTTCTCAGATTAAGAGAAACACGTTTTCTACTTTGCTTCAGATTCTGTTTCTCTTCTGCTTCTCCATGGGGCAACTCAATATTTACTGAAGGTAATACTTGAATTGTTGACATTGCACAATTGTGTAAACAGGTGAGGTTTTGTTTTTTTTTTTTGTTTTTTGTTTTGTTGTTGTTGTTTTTGCCATTTAACTCTGGAATGACAGCAGGAACCATTTATTGAGTGGTTGTTATGGTTTTAGGATTACATCAAGTGTTTACACATGCTTGTTTATAGAGTTCTTATAATTACCCTATTAATAGGATGGAGAGAAGGTTCAGAGGGTAAAGCATGTAGTGCTCTTGCAGAGGACCAGCACCCACATAGGATAGCTCACAATCACCTGTAGTTCCAGTTCCAGGGGATCTAATGCCCTCTTCTGGCCTGTGCTGGTAACATACACACACACACTCACACACAATCTTTTAAAAACTGTTTTTAAAAAAAAACCCAATTAGTCAATAGTGTAGATGAATAAATTGAGTCAAAGAGATGTGAAGTATATTGCTTAAGGCCACTTAACTTGTAGAAGCCAGGCAGGGTCACCATGTGTCTCCTGCTTACACCAGCTTTCTTGCTGAAGTCTGGTTGTCTGAACTCTGGCCTGCTTTTCATACCTATGTCCTTTGAGAAGGTGATTGACAGGTTCTTATATCCTCATCATATATCTGCGAGAGGAGGGCTGTTGTGCTCAGAGCAATCACAATCCTCACGGGACATCTGAAAGAGAATCCCTCATGCAGGGCTCATACATCTTTCTCACAATCATGGCTTGGTCTTGTTGTCTTTGTGTGCTTACTTGCCATAAATAAAAGCCTTGTTACCAAAGCCTTGTAAACCAAAGCAACTATTGATACTTAAATCACAAGAGGTATCGTCAATAGCTACACTGCTCATTGGTAGCACATTACTAGTTATATCCAGAGAAGATCCTAACCAGATATATTTTATTCTGCCCAACCAAAATTGGAACATTGGTTCTCTCCAGGCAATTTTCTTTTGACTTGTGGAAAATTGCGGGACACATAGGCCCTTCATCAATCTAAAAGAACCATGGCTGAGGGAACTCTTCAATAATTTCTTCTGTTCCTGTTCCAAGGCAGGAGGGGAAGCTGTGTCTTTGGAAGCTTTGTGGATTGAAGGTGGGGTAAAGTTCCTTAGAGAGAGGTAGGTGTGGTGTGTGTGTTGTATGCATGTGTTGGGGTGTATTTGCTGGTATGTGTGGAAGTGAGTTTGCTGTTGAATGTCTGCCTTTCTTGCTCTTTGTTTTATTTCTATTGAGATGGTATTACTCATTGAACCTGGAGTTTGGCATTTGAGCTTGACTGCCTGGCTAATGAATGAGCCCATGGGCTCACTGTGTCTCTGGGGTTATAGATGCACACTACTGTGCATGGATTTTTAGGTGGTGCTATGAAATTCAAGTCTTCAAGTTCAAGCAATAAACGCTTTACCAACTGAGCCATTTCCTCAGTCCTAGTTTTTTTTTTTTTTAATTTGTATGTCTCAGCCACATGCACAGATCCTATTTTTCTTTCCATTTTCTTTCTTCCTTTTCATGTTTTGTTCACTTCTTGTATGTACATGTACATGCATGTGCCAGGGAATACTTTGCCTTTATGTGGTGCTGATCCTAGTGTTTTATGTGAATTTGTTGGCTTATAACCCCAGGGGACGGGTAAGCTGATAGATAGAAAAACCAAGGCACCTAGAAAGTAAAGCATTCCATCAACTTAAAGGTTGTTTATTTCCTCTTAAGAGTGGGAACTGGCAGCCTGGAGGCCAGCAACTTGTCTCCAGGCTGGTGTTGCTTGTGCTCTGAGGGTAAACATTGAAGGTGGTGATGTGTGTATTTGGACAGAGCTGGGTTCTTCTGGAGACTATACAAGTGGCAGCTTAATAGGCAGGGCAATTAAGTGCTAGGAGTGAAGAAAGGAAAGGAATCCTTGCTTGTGTTGTACCTGCTTACTGGCTTGTGGCAGGCATGATTGACGCCTGAATCAGAGTGACTTCCAGCAGCTTCCCCCAAGAAGCACCATTGTAAAGGTTTTTCCTCTTTGTTGCCCAGGGTCCCTCATGAATAGGATTTAGCTGTGATTCAGCTGCTGCTGTTCTTTTGGTAATCAATGTAGAGGAGGGAGGTGAGGACTGCTATTAATGGTTTCTTATTTTGCATTCTCCTAATCAGATATCCCACAGCTATTAATGTACATGCAAGATCTTCCCTGGTGTCCCTGGGTAGTTTTCTTAGGTGTACGGGACTGTTAGCTTTCTAAGATGAAATGATTTATTAGGTTCTAGCGTAGGTGTATGGATGAAGGTTGTTAAAAAGCTCTAAGTGAAAGGAATATGGTATGAAACCAACCTTTGGGGTGTGGGAATAGCAACCTACTATCTTTACTTCCCTCCCTTCCTCCCCTGAAAAACCATATCTAGTTAATATCTTTCAGATACTAAAAGTGAAATAGCAGAGCTATTTACTAGGCAGCTAAATGCAAATTCTCTCTCCCATTAGCTTTAATTAGGATGAAATCATACATTTAAATAACCACTTCTGTTACTAATAACTGAACTTCTGATTCACTCTGAAGCCCGGGTAATGCCTCTTATGCTGTGAATGGCCCACCTATGAGTCATTCACACCTGCATGTTGATATATTCAGGTTCCTCATGTGGTGGTACACATCTGGGTTGAAGGGCAGGACTAGCACGGTGACTCTTGGATGTAGAGTTTTCTATACTCCCCTTGGGAGCAGATGGAATAGTCCGGCTATGTATTAAGGAGCTCTGCTAGTTAAGAGAACAAAACCGAATTCTATTATCAAAAGCTCACTGTTTAAACACTGGATTATTATTATTATTATTTAGTTTTTATTCATCTGTTCCATGTAAACAAGTGCTGTTGACATTCATTCCTGTCTAACATAGATGAAAACAATCTTTTGAATTGAGATAATTGAGATTTGCAGGCTTTTAAGATCGAATTTGTTTGTTTTCTTTATATTTGTTTGACATACATGGTTTCTTTTGAGGGTTGTAGATACTATCAAGGTGGTGTGTAAAATAAGTGTATGTAAAATGATGGTGTGATGCATATGCCTTTGTGAGTTGTGAGAGGAAGGGTTGAGCCTGCTTGTTGGAGGATCAGAAACAAATAAGCAGCTTGTCTTCAGTCCCTGGTGGCCAAACAGGCTAATCAAAGAGAGGAATGCTAAACTCCCAGTTGTTATCCTGCCTAAGAAGACTTAATAGAAAGCCCAAGACGTTAGTGGGTCAGTGAGGTGGGGGCAGAGTCAGCAGAAGACTCATGCTCATAGCAGCATGAAATATCGTGGGAATGTGTCTTGTTGCCTGTCTCTTTGATCCTGGCAAGGTACAGCTGGCCCTGCTTACCTGCTCGAGAAATGGGAATTGAGCCAGATATTAGCTATAGGAGACCAGCTGCCGCTTCTGTGTTCTGTGGACATGATTGTCTGTAGCTTTTGATCAGGACACTGTTCCTAATGAAGTCTGACCAACATCATTTCAACAAGAGTGAATGACAACTGATATGCAAAGATTCCTCTTGATTGGCAGCATTTGGGACTAGTAACCAGAAGAGATGGGTAGTGGAGCTGGAGCAGGGAGAGATGCCCGCTCTGATCGACAAGAGCTTATCTTTATTTGATTTTCTAAGGCACCATGATAGAAGTGCCAGGCAGCTGAAAGAAAAGACACAATTGTAAAACATAATTAAAAATTCTTGACAAAAACACACTTAAATAAAAAACATCTTTCAATAAGACTTCACTGTACAGAGTCAAGGTGTGGCTGTGCAGAAAAGGCTTTCATACCAACAGAATTAAAATGATTGTGGGTGGGATGATCGTGGGTGGGGGTAGGTGTAGCTTTAAAAGTAATGCTTACTGTCTGGATGACTGTCAGTCTCCTTGGGAAGGTTTTCTTTGCAGAGGCCAGGGAGGAGGACAGTGAATAGAGGTGGCAATTGTTTATCACATTGATTGCTTGAGCACTTCAGTCTTACTTAAGTTTGTGTACTTTGAAGGTGTGTTGCCTAAAGGTATATACAATGCCACAGCATGACACATGTCTAGTGTGTCATGGTGCTTTGTGAATAGGCTTGGAACATTAACCCCACCATTTTATCTCTAGTTAGTGCTTATTGCAGCCTCCCATTTTCCGCTGTGATTTAGAGATGTAACCATGTTTCCTAGCTAGTTACTCTTGAAACCTTATATAATACTTTAAGGGTAAAATTAACCCCTACATTAAAACTTACTTGAACAATACAAATGGCCACCTTAAGATGGCCACACTCTCATCCCTACCCCTAACCTAAACTCAACCCAATATTTATTTTTTTATTTTTGAGATTATATATAATTATATTATTCTCTCCATCCCTTTTTTCCCCTCTAAGCCATCCCTTATAATATTCTCTTTCAAATTCATGGCTTCTCTTTCATTAATTGTTGTTTCATGCATATATGTACATATATGTTCCTAAGTATTGCCTGGTCAGTCTGTGTATGTTGCTTGTGTATATGTTTTTAGGGTTGATAGCTTTTCCATGGTTAGCTGTTTCTCATTCTTGAGTATTTCTTAGTTACTTGTAGTTCTTTGCATAGTGTTGAGTCTGTATAGTCTTTCCCCATTCTCTTTGCATGACTATGGTTGCCCCCCTTGTTCAGGTAGGATTTAGGCAGTCATGTTGGTGAGACTTTATGGGTGTAGATTCTGTCATTCCTCAGAGACACACTCTCAAGACACACTCCCCTCTCTTCTGCAATGTTCCCTGAGCCTTAGCTACAGGAGTTGTTTTAAGATTGCAGCCATTGGAAGCAGGCTCCACAACTTTGATTTTGACTGGCTGTGGTTTTCTGTAATGGTCTCCGTCTGTTGAAAAGAGAGTTTTCTTGATGTGGGGTGAGGCATAAGGACAAATATTTAGAATATAGTTAGAGACTATACTGTTTTAGTAAAGTGGTGGGTTTGCCCTGGGTAGTTTGAACATGTTACCCCTTTTCTAAACATTACTGTAGAGTTATTTATACGTTTGCAAATTTCTTTAGTCAGTCTTGTTTTCCTTTCTACAAGTTTGATATTTATGTTTGATTATATTCTTTAGAATCTCCTGAGTATCTGTTAGTAGTAAATGTTTATTTTGTTTATTTAAGATATTTCTATTTTGTGTGTCATTTATGAAGATAATTTAGCTATTTATACAATTCTGGGCAGAGAATTTTTTTTTCTTTTTCTCAGTGTTGTTGTGTAGATTACCTGAGTTCATATCTGAAGCCCTAAGCATTTCACTGGCATGTGAATTCGATAGGGTATCAGTGGCCACTACATTCTCACACTAGGAAGGGGTGAGACCCCCTGTCTTGGTTGGAGTGCCTATACTCTCACAGCGTTTGTCTGTTGTTCTTGAAACTGACTTCGTTGAGGTAGGTTTTGATGTTAGACAAAATACTAAGTCAGATGTGAATTCTCTTGCTTCCTAGTGAATGTCTTTGGAAAGCTGTCTTACTTAAGATACAGTTTCTTCACTATGGGAAGATTGACTATATTCATTGTTACAGGGAGTGGCTGTGAGGTTGTGTAAGAAAACATTTCACAAAGCCTTCAGTAGTCGGTGGTTAAGTGTAATTATTTATTATCTATGGGCCACTTTTATGACACCTGTATACAAACAAATGTTATCTAGTTACTTGTATTTTTAAAAAGATTTTATTTTTAACTATGTGTGCATGTATGTATATATGCACACAAGCATGCAAATGGCTGTGGAAGGCAGAGGAGGGTGTTTGATTCCTCTGGATCTAGAGTTACAGGTATTTGTGAGCTACCTGACTTGGGTGCTGGGAATTGAACTTAGGTAAGAGCAGCAAGTGCTCTTAACTCCTGAACCATTTCTGCAGACCATATATGTATTTTTCCCCCTTAGACAGGGTCTCACTTTAGTCCTGGGTGGCCTGAAAGCTGCTATGTAGACAGGCTGGCTTCATTTATATAACACCAGGATTTTTTTTTAATTTCTTAGATTTAATTTTTGAGAGAATATATTTGTATCTCTACCTGTAAGTCTGTTTATATGTGGGTATGTGCAGATATTGGAGGAGGCCAGAAGAGGGTGTCGGATCCCTTGTAGGTGGAGTTATAGGTTGTTGTGAGCTATTTGAAGTGGGTGCTGAAAACTGAATTTGGGTCGTCTACAAGATCAGTACATGCTATTAGCTTGTGAGCCATCTCTCCAGCCCTGTGCTTTGTTTTTGAGAGAAGGTTTTACCATGTACTCCTGGTTGGCCTGATAATTGCCATGTAGCCTAGGCTGGCCACAGACTCAGCTTTCTGAATGCAGCTGATATTATAGGCCTGAGCTACCACATGTGGCTGTAGATTTTTTTGAAATAATTTGTTGCTTAGAATTTTCTTTTACAAACAAGTCATAAGCAACCTGAACAGGTTCCCAGAAAATTTAACTAGTCATCGTTTGGCTGTTACTCGGTTTTTAAACAGTGCCATTTGCAAGATCTGAACTCACTCAGCTGTTTTTTGAGGGCAAAGTTCTGCCTCCCTGAGTTCCAGTCTTTATACATTGTTTCTTAGTTCCTGTTGTTTGAGAACACTTGGTTGATCATTCTATTCTACATGCTGGTGGTGGGGAGAGCAAGGAACTCTGTCTACACATACAGTGCATAGGCTGGACTGTACAGCTGGTGATAACCATCCCTGATGGTGTAAACCACTGCCTAGAACCTATCTCTTAAATTCAGATGACTCTTCTTGGGTATGTAGGGCCAGATAGGTGCCTTTAAACTCTAGTACCATGCACTCTGCTTCTCTGACATATTTATAGATAGTAAGTCCAGGATGTCCCATTGTCCCACTTGGGAGCAGTGATTCTCATGTTATCAGAACTCAGTCTATGAAATTTGAAGTGCGTTTTGCCCCTCTGCACAGTTATGACTGCACACAGGCTTTTTCATCAACTTGCTTTCATTGGAGTGTACAATTTTTCTTCTCATTACATCCGCAAGCTCTCAAGTTTACAGACACGATCTCCTTGGCTAGACTAATATTACATGATCATTCTTGCATGCAAATTCAAAATTTAATATTGTGCTGCAGGTCTGTTGAGTTTTATGCAAATTCCAATACAGATTATATTTTGGCGCTGTAAATTAGAAATTACATTCCAGGGAAGAAGTAATATTTGTGTGGGTTTGGAAAAAGTAATCTTGCAGTTTGTGTGGTGCGTGGCTTTCTTCAGAATAAATGGGATCCTTGAGTATTCTGTATGGGTTTAGAAGATGTCTTGCCGGCAGTGCTACTGATAATAAAGCGATAAAAGAAATGACCAGTCTATGCATGAACTTTAAAAAAATATATTGTTTTTTAGTTACTGTATAGAATCATGAGTTTTAGTACAACATTTTCACTTCATGTAAATTTTTAATGACATTTGGTATCTTTTCTGGGCCATTTCAGGAGTAACAGGCTTCTCCCAGTGACTCATTCCTTACAGAAAGAAAGATTTTAGGTCATTGCTCAGCTCTTGACTTTGATAATTTGAGTTGGGAACCTGTCTCTGTCTTCCTGAAGCTTCCTTTTGGCTTGTATGAATATTTGGTACCTCTGAATGAGGCAGGAAGATTATCATAAAGTTCAAGGCTAGCTGAAGATTCAGAGTAAGTTCTCAACCAGCATGGTCTCCATAGGGAGACACATTCCCCAAAATAAATAGATAAATGAACAAATTCTAATGAGTATACATTTCAGTATATATTGAATGTAAATGTATAATGTTTCTCTCTCTCTCTCTCTCTATATATATATATATACATATATATATATTCAGTATACCAATCAGTATACATTTCCTATATAGAAAGCATTTATCTGTGCTCTCATCTTTAAAGCCTTTAAAATTTTAACTTCATGAATTGAATTCACCCACTTTACGTGTGTAAGTCCATGACTTTTAGTGTATTGACAGAGTTAGGCACATACCACCATAGTCAATTTCAGGATGTTTTTGTTGCCTTATAAAGAAATATGTCCCATTAATTATAATGTGTCTATTCCCACCTCGCATCTTCCAGGCCTTGCCTTCCTCCCTTTCCCTTCTTGTTATCTGTGGACTCTGCTGCATTAACTGTAGCTGGGCCATGTGGTTGCAGTTCAGCTGTTCCTGTAAATAGACATTTGAGCTTTCCCTGCTCCATCACATTTGTTTCTTTGGGTGCTCAAGCAGCTGCTGCAGACAACGCAGGAGCTCACCAGTTTGCACTTTTCGGCCTTTCATATGGCAGCTTTATTCAAAACCGCTCCTGTACTGCTTAAGTTATTTGTTTACATATATTTATATATATATATATATATATATATATATATATATATACACACACACGTATACACACACACACACACACATATATATATATATAAAGAAAGAAAAAAAAAGCCCAGTTCTCTCTAGCTTTTGCCTTCTCTGCTGCCATGTTGACAAATGTTGCTTCTAGTGAAATACACAAAAATAAATAACAGCGAGGGAGAGGGTTTTTGTGGAGCAAAGTGAATTCATTTTGCCTCTTGAGTGCCATTCCCATTTGTTTTAAAAACCACCCTGGCATTGCAGGCAGGAAAGGAAGAGGCAGAACTGCAAGAGAAAAAGGGGCTACATTTGATTCTGTGAATTGGGCTTCAGGGGCTGCTGGAACAGAGTTTGAGAAATATCTAGAATGCAGATCCCAGGGATAGAGGAGTTCACAGGGAATCCTGGGAATACCTCATACTGTTTGCATAGATTGGAACAAACTTTGAGCACTCCTCTGAGTTTCTTTGCTACATTTCCTTCCCTCCTGATTCTGATGTTGGTAAGTCCTGAATTTAAGCCCTGCTCATGTAGTTATAAATGATGGCGATTGAACAGTTTCTTATGGAGAGTGTGTGTTAGGAAGCGGGGCAAAGCAATGCTGTGAGGGGTTGGGGGGGGGGCTTTGGTTTTCATATGGAAGTATGACTCAAGTGAGAAAGTCAATACGATGCTAAGGAGCTGTAGAGCTAAAAGAATTAGATTTATTATTCAATACCCATAAAGCTCTTCTCACATTTAGCTGCCTCTTGGGCATTGGATTCAAGTGTTGGATACCTTTTTCACCCATAAAAACCATACACTGAGGATCCCCAATTCCTTTGCATAAAGAAGCTTGGTATTTGCATGAAACCTGTGCACAGCTTTTGGTGTACTTTAAATTTATCTCCAGATAACTCACAGTACCCAATAAAATGTAAATGGCATGTGAATAGCAGTTAATACCGCATTGTTTAGGGAATAATGATAAGAAAATAGTCTATATATGTTTAGTGGAGTCACAGATTACTGTTTTCTCATGCTTATTTGGTTAAATTTTTGGATATAAAGCCCGAGGATATAGGGAACCAACTACAATGGATAAAGTTATATTTTTCAACCTTTATGGTCATGCTAGGTACTATTTTCCTTTTCTTAACATTCTTAATCTTTCTAGTGCTATAAAATTTCACCTCCTGAGAGCTCAGGCTGTACCTGTGCTTCTCTGGAGCCTGTCCTTTTGAGTTCAGCCTATCAGATGCTCTTCCCTTGAAGTGCTATTTTCTATACAGAGTGGTGATGTGGACTGCTGGGAGAGGGAGCATGTTAGGGTGGACCCCTTCTGTCTGTAGAGGTGTGCATTCTTCCACAGGGAGGAGGTCTCACCTGTCAGAACTTACCTTGGCCTGCCCAGGTTCCTGTGGTACAGATGGGGCTAGTGTCTCTCAGAGCCCCTTGTCATGGGTACAAGCCTTGGCTGTGGTTTACTGAGCCAGGAATAATATCAGTATTAGTCTTTCTCTTCTTATACCAAGCACCAATCAATCCTCAGTTAACTCTGTATCTAATTTCTGAATCACATGCCATGAATTACTGCCCCAAAATGTATTTGCCAATAAAAGGATAAGTTAAGGCTTTTAATCAATGCTTCTTGCACTCAGTATTTAAGGTCAGAGTCTGGTGTGAGACTTATTTTGATGGGGATAATTGTTGGGTTAAAAATGAATGGTTTTTGAAATCCTGACACTATGGTTGACTCTTGAGTGAATTAATCTTTGAGAAAATGGAAAACTGTCAATTTCATGAGTTTTCTTGCTATAAGGTTGTCCTTCATATTGCTTATGGAAAAATACGACTTTTAGGTGGAAGTCATTCTTTTTCAGTAAGGAGATTACAGACTGATACACACTTTTGCAGGAGTTAACATTGGAGGAGCTGAAAGGGGAATCAGAAAGGAAGTAGGAATGTCTTAGATTGACAGTGAGTGTGGGTCTGGAGTCTCCACTGTTTATGTTTTAGGTGATAGTATTACATTGTAATGTTGTGTCTTCAGCATATCTTTCTCAAAGGAAGCTCAGTTTTCTGACCAAGATCTGTGTGTTGCTTGGAATAAATAAAATGTAGAAACATGCAGAGTTTGGATACAAGCTTTAGTGAATGGCTGGGGCCATGTTACTACTCTGCCTCTTGAACTCTCTCTGCTTTTATAATTATAAGTTGAGGAGGGCAGAAGCTCCCTCACAGTTGGGAAACACATGTTGGATAACTTCCAGAGCAGTGTGGAGTGCCTGGCACATGAGAGGCACTGAAAGAGGCTCTTCTCCCCCTTCTTTGCAGAGTTCACCTGGCTCCCTATGGTATACAGTATCTGTGTCACATGGAAAATTTCCCACCTATGGCAGCAAGTTCAGGCTCCTTGTGCCTCATGGGGAGGAAGAGAAGAGTGAGACCAAAAGATGTCTAGTTCTGGCGAGGCTCAGTGACAGTTCTTTTCTTCAGTGACCATTTGGGACTCATGAGTATTGGTCAGCAGAGAATTAGGTTCTGTTCTTTTGCCTAATAGAATTTTTGAGTTCTTCCAGTGTCTCATTGTATATGGAATGGAAGTACTGATAGCTTGGGCTTCTGTGGGGTAGTGTAGGTGTCACTGATGAAATGTCCTTCCAAGTATCAGGGTGCTGCAGATCCCTGTGGTATCTTTATTACCGTGAGTGAATAGCAGTCTGCATCCAGTCCATCCTGTTGTTTTGCCAGAAGTTAATTAAGCAAATAATCTTCAGTTCCAGAAAGGTTTGTCTTCAGTCTACAGCTAGAGGAGCTCATACCAAGCAGGTGAGACAAGCTGTCTCCAAGGGTACCTGGAAGAGCTGGCTGTTTTACTGAACACAAGCCCTCAGACCTCAGGCCAATGAACTGCTGCTGGTGAACACCATTGTATTTTGGACCTTCCCCCCACTACCCATGGCAGCTTGACAGTGGCCTCTTTACTTTTGTCCCAGTTGTGGCAGACTTTCTCAGTGACCTCTGGGGAGACGGTTCTGGACATGACTATTGTAGCTCTTTGTAGATCTTTTCTCTCCTTTTCCCTCTCTCTTGACATCAGGGGTTTTGCAGGAACTCAGACAGGCTTGTTCTCCCTACCTTTTTCTGTCCTGGTCTCAGTGCTGTGGGGAGAGCACTTGTAGCAAAGGAGTGGAGATGACACATGTCTCTAGATAGTTCGGGGAGGTAAGAAGTGGACCCTGCTAGAGCCACTGTCTCTGTGTGGCTTTTGATTTCAGCTGAGTAGAAGATAGGGATTAGTGAAGGATGTGAAGTAGCATAAATAACTCAAGACAAAGTAGAGGATGTAGGTGGGGCTGGGAGGAGCCTTGAACAGTCAATATCAGGAGATGCTGTCGAGATTTCAGGTGGGAGGTTGTGTGGGCTTTTTTAGGTCACTGTCATTGCAGGTGTCAGGGAGAAGCTGCAAGAACTTTTGCATGTGTGAAAGGACCTGACATAGAGTGCCTGCTCTCTGCCAGGACTTTTAACTTTGCTGCATATATTAGCTCATCCGCCCTCACAACTGCAGTGAGGGGAAGGCAGTGTGTCTTACCATTTTTTAGATAAAGAAACAGAGGTTCAGGGGAAGGTATCTTATCTGAAGTCCTTGAACATCTGTTAATTATTGGGTCAGCATACAGATGTGATTATTTAGCCCCAGCCATTTCTCTTCCCATGAAAACACACCTTGGCCCTCAGATCATGATTTTGCCAGGACTGGTCTATTAATAGTGATCTCTTTCAGTATTTTCCCTGAGACGAGGAAAGACAATTAGTTGTTCAGCATAGGGATTAAAGACCAAGGGAGGTTAAATGTAGTGACAGGGTCACACATTAAGTGGTTTGGGAGACATCAGGCTGAGGTGAGGCTTGGAGCCGATAGCTGTGTATCATACAAGATTTGCTTGCCCCCTTTTATCAAGCCACTCTCTCTAATTTGTAAATTAGGAAAACTGTCAAGGAAGTGGGTATTCAAGGTAAGTGCTTGAGTCCAAGATGGCAGGAAGCATGATGGCATCCTGGGCTTCCTTATTGAACTATAGCATAGCCTAGTGAGAAGAAGTCACCTCCATCAAAATCTCAACATTTTCAGGTGCATTCTGAGAACGAGCTTCCCAAACATTGTTTTCTTTACCATTTAATTGCTGAAGTTAAGATGTAAAGATCTTTCATGTGACTTCTCTTTTGTTTGTTTGATTTTATGAGCCTAATGTTACTGTTATTAGTCCTAGAATGACTTGGGGTGTCAGCTGTGGGGAACCCTTGTGAATTACTTTGCAAAATACATCCTAGTCCTTGTCCCTCAGGTGCTCCTGGTTATTAATAATTTTACTTCTGATAAATCAGTGGTTCTCATCATGTGGGCCATGACCCTGTTAGGGGTCGAATGACCCTTCCACAGTGATCACCTAAGACCACCAGAAAACACAGATATTTACATTATGAATCCTAATAATAGCAAATTTAGAGTTATGAAGTAGCAATGAAAATAATTTAATGGCCAGGCACAGTGGCATGTGCCTGTAATTGCAGTACTTGGGGAGGCAGAGCAGGCAGATCTCTGAGTTCGAGACCAGCCTGTTTTGCTAAGCGAATCTAGGACAGCCAAGGCTACACAGAGAAACCTTGTCTCAAGAACAAACAAACAATACTTATGGTTAGAGGTCACCACAACATGAGAAACTATCTTAAAGTGTTGCAGCATTAGGAAGGTTGAGAACCACTGTGATAGATGAATACACTGTGTATAATGGGGCCTATGAAGGTGGCTAGAACTTTGTTTTTAACTCAAGATGGGTATGGTCCTTTGGTTATTTATCATTAAGAATGGTATCACTGGGGGCTGGGGAGACAGTTTAGTGGTTAAGAGCACTGACTGCTCTTCTAAAGGATCCCAAATTGATTCCTAGCCACCTACATGGTTTCTAATTCCTGTTCTAGGAGATCTGAAACACTTTTCAGTCCTTCTGAAGCACTGCACACATGTGGTATACAGGCATCCCTGCGGGCAAAATACTAATTTATGTGAAACAAAAATTGAGAAAAAAGAATGAGGTCACTGAGGGTACCATGGCAGGGTGAGTCATACAAACTACCTTTGGGAGGGATATTGATGGCCAAGATACTGCAAGGTGCTTCACTACAAATTTTCATCATTTCCTCTTCTGTAACCAGCCACTCCTAGATGTCATAGTGTCCTGCAAACAAACACCATGCGTTTGCCAACCCCCAACTATCTTGTGCTTTCTCCCCAGCAGTCACAGAGTAAAGATAAGTAAAGCTGGCATTGTGAGTATGTGACTGGTAGGTATGGATGGCTGAGTGGCTGCCCACACAATTGACACCTTGTGTGACAGGCTGGGCCACGATCTGGCTTCTGCAGTCAGGCTGCCAAGCACCCAGAGGAAAGAAGTGACAGTCATTTACAGTGTCATGTTTAGTCTTTTGCAGATGTGCTTACAGTTTTAACAAAGGCAGAGAAGAAATTATAGGGTGGGAAAGAAGTGCCTACAGACAGCCTGCTAAAGCCTCGGAAGGAGGAAACCAGTATTTGTGTATTTTAGGAATGCTAAGCCCTTGCTCATGTATTAGCAAGGAAAATATTGGCATTCACTTCTGTATTGAGGAAGGCATCTGTGAAGTCAATAGAAGGAAATGCCTAAACACGGGCCTCACTCAGAAAGGAGAGTTGTGGAAACACTAAGGATTACCTCATGAAAGCCTTTTGTGCATTTGAATCCACTAATGAAATCTGCTTCCTCTTCCAAACTAGGAAACTCCAATGTTTTTAACTTTTATTCTCTTTTCATCCCTTTCATCTTTTTGCCATCCTTTTTGATTTCTTTGCTTTGAATAATACCAATAAAAATGATGTCTTGCCTGGGAATATAGCTCAGTTGGTAGAGTGCTTTCCTGGCATGCACTCCCAAAGCCCTGGGTTTAATACCTAGTGTGACATAAACTACATGTGGGGGCGTATGCCTTTAATCCCAGGAATTGAGAGTCAGAGGCAGGAAGATCAGAAGTTCATAGCTAGCCTTGAGCCTCAGATACTTGAGACTTGACAGTTGAGACCCTGTTTCAAAAACTTAACAGCCTACACTGAAACAAACAATAACAAAATGATGTCCGTCTACAGGGCTGACTTTCTAGTAATGACTCATTTTGATTAGGAAACAGAGTTTATCTCCTATGTTATTGATGGCAAGGTTGGGTTCATATTCACCATGCATTCTAGACTTAACCTGGTCTTTTTACCTATGTGTAATATCTCTAATGTCCTAACATGCTTATATATAAACTAGCCTGTCAAATGAGTGAACAAAGATATGTTGTCTTTTTATATCAATGAAACATTGGTATAAGACTTTCCTGTGGGATGGACATTGAGCGGAGGAGAAAACAAGCAACAGAACAGGAGCATGCCAAAGAGGACCTAGGGGGGGGGG
>CM053766.1:96451159-96555076 GCA_028658305.1 Pachyuromys duprasi
TCTTTAAGATGGGTCTTACATAGCCCAAAGCTGGCCTCAAATTCACTCTTTAGCCAAGGTTTGCCTTGCATTTCAGTTCTCCCACCTCTACCTCTAAAAGTGTTGGGTGTACAAGTAGTCCACAAAGGAAACCATATCCACTATATCCCTATATGTATTGGCTATTTTTATAATTTGTTTGGATGCAGAACCTGTACATATTGAGGGATGGTTGTATAAGGACAAGATTTGCTCAGCATCTGAAAAGTCTGCTGTTTTCATTGTAGGGGAAAAAATGTCCCGACAAAAAAAATAAATGGCTCTGTCTACCATGACAGAGCAGTTTGTACAAAGACTCTTTGAAAAGACACTCCAATGAATTTCCACTTTCTCCTTTGCTTCCTTCTTGCTCTTTTTTTATTTTCATATCTGCTCTCTCCTTACTCATGCAGCAGAAGCCTTTTCATACTTTCCTGAGAGCACATTAGATTAAGTTCTTGCGCCTGAATATAAACCACACAAAGTCCTCAGTCTTAGGATTCTCATGCTTTGGGAAACCAAGGAATAGTCCACCAGAAGTGCGTTTTCCTTATTGCAACAGGTGTTCAGAATAGCATGGTTGGTGGAAGGACAGGTGATGGAGATAAGCACTCATTGCTTAGAGACTTGCTGGTGGTAAGCTAGCTATGATTTTACCTCCTTTACTCTGTCCCTTAAAAAAAAAAAAACACCGCCTTTTACTTGTCCCAACTGTGTTGGTTGTTTTCTTTTTCTTGTTTACTCTTTTGAGTTGTCCAAGGAGGGGTCAGACTGTTGGCTCTTCTAGTAAGAAGTCATAGCAGCAGCAGCAGCAGTCCTGTGTCACTCTAATGTAGACTCTGAGCATGTGCACCCCCAGCAGTAGTGTGTCACCCTCTAATGTAGACTGAGCTTGTGCAAGTCAGTCAAATGTAGATGTGCATCCCGCTATTGCTAAGTCGTGGGTTTTCAGCTTGGTGCCATCCCGTTAACAACGATAAAAGACATAGGTATATGTGAATCTGTTGCTAGTCACGATGGTAAAGGCACTTCGAGAGTATCAGTAATCACCTTGCAAGCAGTTGATTATTGGCTCCACAGGAAAGGTCTAAAAGGGTGATTCCAGCCTTTTCTATTCAGTACATGGAAAAATTGAATTCTTGAACGAGAGATAATTTTCCTGAGCCTGAATATCTGTCTGCTTTGTGAGCACATATACTTACTTGTTACACTACTTCCTTAGACAATTGAGAAACATGCCTTAGTAATTTGTGATCGGGACCTGAAATACTGATGCTATCCCTGGCTAGGGCATATTGTACTGTAGGGAGTAAGTGTCTATGAATAGATGTTCTTTTGAGTCACACTTTTTCTTCTTGTGAGCCTGTTACATCATGGTAGAGCTTTAAAAGACTGTTTTATTCACCTTTCCTCCTTATAAAGATTTCATTTCCAAGTTGAGAAAATTGTTCAGAAGTTTCAACTGACACTTAAAGACATGATGTCTCTGATTTGTGTGGTTCTTTTAAATTACATGTATGTGTGTTTAATTGTCCGCATGGAACTGTCCATGGAAGCCAGAAGAAGGTGTCGCATTCCCCGGAGCTCAAGTTACATGTGGTTGTGAACTCAAACTCAGCCCTTCTGCAAGAGCAGCATGAGCTCTGAAGTGCTGAGCCATCTCTCCAGGCTCTGTGGTTCATTTTGCCCTTTTTTTAAATTGCAGATAGAGGCCTTTATAGTTTGTTTTCATATTTTGTTTTGATTTCTTGCCTTGTAAATGAAATAAAAAGTGTTTATTTTAATAGTAAACAAAATCAAAATCACCTTTTCTTTCATGAAGTTGTTAATTATCTTTCATCAGTAAAAAGCTGGCCACAATATACAAATTATATTTTCTATGAAATTTGCTTATGCTGACTGCAGACCTAAACAGTCTCACTGAAGATTTTTTCTTTTTAAATCTAGGACTTATTTTATCACAAGAGCGGGCCTGTAATTGCACACTCTAGTGAGAGGCTCTCTTACTGCACTTTAGTTGTTTCTTTCTAGACCATTGCTTGCTTTCTTGAGGGACTCATAGAGGGAAGACACTAACTCCTACATGCAAAGAAGTCTTACTAATTCAGAAATAATGGCTTGGCATCCTCTAATTATCTTTTATGTCAGCAAAAAGGGCACTTCGAGATGCAGAAACTTTGATTTGAATATCTATAGCATTGTTACTTGACTTATTGTGAGCTGTGCTTGCCAGATATGTTATACACGAACTCTATGTAAGATAAATTTTCCTGGAGTATGCTGATTCTGCACTTGGCCAACCAACTGATAGAATGAATGCTGAGTTGCTTTTCCCTTCCTCTGTGCTGGCTGGGGTCTGTTTGACATACTGGAGTTCATAGGTCAAAATAATCTCTAACTTGAAAGGGTAATAAATGCATGTTTCAGCTGCCTAGAAATGCCCCTGAACTGTTCTGAAAGGAACTGGGCACCAGTTCTGAGGTTTAGCCTAGATTCTCTGGCTGGGAGAATCATATCGGAGCCAGTGTGCCATCACCTGGCAGCATATTGCTATTTAAGGGCTGTACCCTCCATCTCACCACTTCATCGAATCGTGTGTTTGGCTGGCTGCTGTGGCTGTGACTGGAACTGAAACACACTGCTTATTATTAAGGCAGTGACTGGCTGTGGGGCCCACGGATAGCTGTTGTTCTTCATTGTCTATTGATCCAGTCAGTTAGAATGACAGCATTAAATAGTTCATTCCCACCAGGCATTCTGTGGGATTGTCTTTCTATGAATTGTGTTTTCTTGATGTCCTGGAACAGAGGCGGGGCTGAGGGGACGTTTTGATTGTTTACAGGACAAAGGGGGTCATAGATTTGAAATCAAAGAGGAGGGTAGAGAATGAAGTGCTCTCCGAATACAGAGGGAATTCTTCAAACCCTGAATGAACTTTGTAGAATCTACAGTAAGGAGGTTAGCTGGGTGAGCTGGTAACCAGACTCAGAATCTAATGGTTGAGGGTTGATGATCTTCCTACAAAGACAAATGTTTCCAGCCTACCTCTGTGTTCATCTTTCTTCCTCCCGGTTGGTTTTCATACACTCAGCAGTGGAGGCATCTTGATAAATCTGTTGGCTGCAGTTTAGGTCTTTGATAAATAATGAATGGGAATTATTTTTACTTGTTCAACTTATTTGTTGCATATGTTCTACGTGCCAGAGTTGTTATTGGTTCTGCGGTTATAGTGATATGTGAGAAAAGTTCTTCAGCTTTATAAAATGTACACTCCATTGCAGTGCTCAACTCTAGTGTCTTCTGTTTGAAGGACCCAAGCTACTCTGCCACAGTTGAGGGGTGTAGCTTGGGCTGGGAGAACAGACAAGGACTTAAGTTCTTTTCAGTGTTGTCGTCTACTGCCGTCTCTGTCCTCTCTGTGCCTCAGTTATTCTATCTGTGATATTAGGGCAGTGTATACTATCTAATTACCTACAGGTTCTGTCATTTATGGTCTACTACTTCCAGACTCTTTAGCATGGTTGTCTTTAACGTGTGCTGTACCAGTCACCATGAGCCATGTGTATGTGTTTTTTTTTAATTTTAAATTAAAAAAATTTGCTCGACAAGTATTTGCATATATTCTCAGATATAGTGAAATATTTCAACATGTGTGTGCCCTGCGGTCATCAAATCATAATCATGCCATAACCATCACTACAAACACTCATAATCCCCTCTGTAAGTTACAATTATCATTAACTATAGTTATGACCTTCTTCTGGGTTGTTGAAAACACTGGGTCTTAATTCTCCTATGTTTTGTACTTATTACCTAACTCTTTATCTTTCTCCCCATTTTTCTTCCCAGCTTCTGGCAACCACTATTCTACTCTGTACCTTTATGATACCATCTTTTTAAGTTTATTCATGTGAGTGAGAACAAGTAATATTTATCTCTCTGTGTGTCTAGTTTATTTAATTACACATGATAATATTCAGGCATAGCTATGTTGTTAGAAATGACAAGGATTCATACTGTTTAACCATTGAATAAAACTGCATTTTGTATACATACCACCTTTCCTTAACCGGTTTGTCTGTCTGTCAGTGGACACTAAGTCGATTCCTTGTCACAGCAATTATGAATAGTGTTGTAATAAACAATGATTGCTTGTTAATTTTAATACTGTATAGAGGAATAAATAGTTGTTTCTAGAGGATTGATATTTCTAGATGTGCTCATATAATTCAACAGTAGTGAGTTTATAGATCTTACAAGGCATATTCTTAAGTATTTTGAGTATTGTAAAGTAGCATTTGTTTGGTGAGATGTAGTGATGAAGGGACCTCCAGCAATAAAGTTACTGTTGAAGCTGCAGTGTTGGAGGCTTGACTCTGGAAGTATTTTTAAGAAGGCTGTGTAACACATTTTTTCAAAGCCATAAAAATTGAACTCTCAGATTTTAAGAGGGAAAGCTGGGTATGGTAGTGTGCACTTGAAGTCCCAGCCACCCAAGAATCTGAGATCATTCAAGCCTAGGGATTCAAGGGCAGCAAGAACTGGCAACAGCAAGGAAATGCTTATTATTATTTGTGTATATATGTACAGTGTATTTGTGTGTATGTATATATCTATATCTATATATATGTATGTATATGTGGTATGCATGAAGGCCAGAGGTTAACACTGAGATGTCTTCCTTACAGTTCTCTCATTCCATCCAAAGCTTACTTCTTTGCTTGGACTAGTTGGCCAGCAAGCTCCCAGCATTTTCATACCCCACCTCTTCATGGCTGAGCCCAGCTTTTACATGAGTTCTGAGGAGCCATATTCAGGCCCTCATGCTTGTGTGGCAAGCACTTTAATTAATGAGCCATCTCCTGAACCTGAAATATTTGTTTTAGAGGCAGATGTCTACACAAATCTTTGAAATTCCTCTGAGTTCTGTAAGTTGCTTAGTTGCAGGCGTCAGAGATCTTGTCTGTTCTCACATGCTCTTTAGAAACACTCACGGTTTTGTATGAAACATATGTGTGAAATCATTATATAGAATCCATTCTATCATGTGTCTTCCCCATAAAGCTCAGGGTTGGTATAATCATATTAGGTAAAAGTTTGGAAAGAAATGAAACCCAGATATTCACACCTCTAAATGAGTGTCTACAAAAGATGAACTTAGAAATAATAGCAACACCTTACACGTACATTGCACTTTTTAAATAAAGATCTAAAAATATTTAGAACAACCCTTCATCATGCTGAGGTTGCTTCAGTACCATTGAGCAGTACACAGGCTGCCATCCCTACTGTGCTGTAAAGCAGGGATGGGAGACAGTGCCCCCCTGTGATGCACTGAGGATATCTGCCCCTCCTTTTCCTGTCAAACATAGCAGGGTGTGGAGGCCAGGGCCAGGATGAGGATAATCATATTGCTGTTCATAACTGAATTTGTAAGAACACAAGACATCTTGGTTATGTCTCCCTTGGTAAGGAAGGCTATCTACTACTCTTCCAGGTTTGTTTGAAATGCTCTGGCTGTTATTTCTTCTCTGACCACACCTAACTGTCCATCATCTCTCCGTACTGTGTTTCAGACAGATGAGAGTGAGAGTCTGGGGTTTTATCACAACCTACCACTTAAAGGCTTTTGAACTCCATGACACTGCTTCTCTGTATCTTTCCTTCATCATCAATAAAGTGGAGTTCCTAAAAGCACCTATGTGATGCATCTTAGTGCTAGAACTTCATTTCTGACAGTGTTTCACATGAGCACTATTATCAATGTCATGCTTCCCTTTCCTGTATTTAACTTTGCTCTGCTGGTGGACTTAGCTTATACCTTGATTTTTTTTTTTTTGCTTTGTTTTTACATATTAGTTATTTTTAAAAGATTAACTAATTATGTGTGTGTGTGAATGCCACATTTGTTTGGGTTCCTGAGGAGGCCAGAAGAGGGTGTCAGATCTCTGGATCTGGATTTATGGGTAGTCCTATGTGGGTGATGGGAACAAATGTCGGTCTTTTATAAGAGCATCAAGATCCCTTAAACACTGAGGTACTTCTCCAGCCCTCATTATTGTCATTTTTTCGATGAGAGTTTTACCATATATTTCAGTTTGGCCTTGAACTATATCACCCGTAGTGGTCTTAAAGTCACTGTGTAGCCTACCGCTGGTCTTAAAATGAAAATGTTTGTTCCTGCTTCAGTTTCTCAAGTGCTAAGATTACACACATGCACTGTTCTACACCTGTCTTTTGCCTCAAATTGTAGTTAAGTCCTTCTCAGTCTGAGTGATCTCATCACACTAACATGATAACTGAACATGGTAGGACATAGCAGCGAGCGTCTTCGATTGAGTTTATATGGGGTTTAGCAATATACAGAGTAATACCTCATGTGTTTATTTGTCTGTTTTGACAGCTCACACTGCTGCCTCAAGGCCGTTTGCCCTTGGCCATTTACCTTATGCTGCAACAGAAATAACCACTCAAAGCTGTGGGTTGTGTGATAGGACCAGCACAAATGAGATGGCCTTTGATAATTCTCTGAGCAAATTTGGGCTGGGCAAATAGTGGCTAGTAATTTCCTAAAGTGCCATGAAGTAGCAGGAGCGTGATTTATGTAACATGAAGCCCCACCAGCTGAGGTGAACAAGGAGACCCTGGGATAGTGACTATCTCCCAGAGGAGCTGCTTTTGTTTCTAGATTTGGGTGGTGGTTGTCTCCACATGCCCCACCCCCCACCATTTCAAAACCTTCCAAGGAATTCTTAGGGTGATGACTATTGAAGTACCGTGCCAAAAGAGCTGGCTGGGGAACACAGCCTCCCCAAGGTTCTCAGGAACACATGAGATGCTTTTGACTGGCTGACATGTTGGTTGAAGGGGTGAGTATATAAGAGGACTAATAGAAAACTAGTGCCTTGCTTTCCAGTCACTATAGGAGGTTTACATTTTGTAAAGTAGGCTTTTGCCAGAAGCAGAGCTTAAATAACTTTAGTACATGCAGAACTGTTTTATCACAACCAGCAAAACACAGGAGCTGTGTAACTGTGGAAGACAGTATCAGGAAGCCACTGAGTGTGCTCTATTGCTCTGCCTCTTTCTCTCACTATCTCATTTATTGTTTTGAGGCAGGATTTCAAAGTAATTTTAAGAATGTCCCAGAGGATTACAGACATGATAGAAGGACCTTCTTGATAATTTGGGAATGTTATCTGTCTGTATTTGTTGGCATTTTGTTTTAGGCCAGGGTTGGTAGTTCCTTTGTCTTCTTTCCCTCCATTCTGTCATTTGTAGTGCATACTGCTAAGTGCGTGATTAATCTACATGTGTATTGTGTGAACTTTTTCCAAGAGTATGAACTTGTGTCTGTTCACCCTAATAGGACAGCACTTACTAGGGAAATGACCCCATTCCAGTTCTGCTTGAGAAGCTCATGAGTTTAATTAGTATTATATACAGTGGTATAGGTGCAGGGGTACTTCCAGGAACAGGGGCATAACTATACCAACTCCTAGAAATCTTTACCTAAAGGTTGATCTCCTCCCAACATTCATGGGCCCAGTCCTGTTTAGGTTGCCAGTGTACAGTCATAGCTGCTGAGGTGAAAGGTCATTCATGCCAGGAGGGCACACACAACTTACAGCTAGATTAAAGAAAGAAAAGCTTTTCTATTAAATTAAAAAATTTAAATTATAATAAAATATATATAATAGATTCTTTATCATCTAAAAGTAGTTCATAAATTACACTCTCATTGTTGTGTGGCTAATATTTACAACTCTTCATTGTATGATATCTAAAACACTGCTTATTAATGGTCAACTCCCTATTCTTTTTTTTTACACAAGTTGTTAGCAAAGAACCTCTTGTTTTTGTCTCTGAATTGCATTATTTCAAAGGGCTGAAATAGGAATCAAACAATAGTTGTTTGATTTTGTCAAAAAGATTTCTATACAGTTCCAGGCCAGTCAGGAATACAGAGTGAGACACTGTCTCAAAAAAGGGGAAAAATAGCCCCTAACCTTGTGCTTAAGTACTCTGTATAGCACTTAGTTGGGTTAACTCATTTTTTAGTAGTTCGGTGGAATAAATTGTAGTTTTAAAGTTAATGAAACAAACACGGTGAAGAGAGCTAACCTGCTAAATTGAAACAGAGTTAGAATAGCCTTTGAAGGCTATTTTATATGAGGGTTGTAAATGGGACTCATAGGAGGACATAGGAAGATGAGGTGGGTCAAGGAGACAAGGTCCTACGAGGAAGGGCTTTGGTTTGAGCAGCTTGCAAGGAGGACAGGCAAATGTTGACTGACAGGGTTCACTAGAATCCAAGTTTCTCTAGACTGTACTGTCTTTAGAGATAGGGTCCTAGGTGTCTAAACCAAAGAGAGGAGGTAGAATGAATACACAGGCTCACACGTGATCTTTTCCATCCCTTGCAGCGAAGAAGAACACGAAGGAAAAATTAACACATACCCCAGGACTCTTGACATATAGATCAAAACACATCGATGGTATCTTGCAACTCTGATAATTTCATTGAACTATGTGAGGCTTAAAATTGATACATAGGCATACTCCTGATTAACATTAAGTGCTACTGTCAGTGTGACATAGCTGGATAAACTAATATTGAATAATCTATTAGATATGTCACACTTGAACAAGGAGTGTAAATCATACTATATTATTTCAGCTGTAATTAGGTGGGAGATAAAAATCACAAACAAATGAGCTTGGTGAGAATTTCTTAGCACGCATTTAGCATCTCTGGAATGTCTCTTTGTTCCATGCAGAGAAAGGAGTTGACTGCTTTCCAAGTATCGATTGCTGCTCAGGAAGTGAGAGGCTGAAGGGTGACTTATATAACATTCACAGGAGTGGGTTTCGTTTATAAATTCTGTGAAATTAGCTGAAATCTCCCTGAAGTTAATGGCAATGAAAATGCACCATTCTGTATTAAGCTGGATATAGCCATTTTTCTTACTCATAGAGCCAGGCTCCTCTGGTTATGATAATGTTGCCTTTGTATTTTCTCCTCCTTCCTTATATACTGGCTGATGTCTTTATTATCTGAGAATGAATGATTCAGAGCCAGAATTTGTGGGTGAAAAGGACAGGTCATATCAATCCTTTGGTATTTGTTCTTTCTGTTTCTCCAAATTACAAAACTTGATTACTGAGGACAAACAGGCAATAGGAATAAAGGATATATGTATGTATGTATGTATGTATGTATGTATGTATGTATGTATGTATTAGAAGGGGCCAGTGAACACACCTGTCGCTAGGAAATGAAGATAATTATAGAGAAAATGTTGTGAAGGCTAAAATGCTTTGGGCCTTCAGAATAGTGCTCCTTGTATGACAAGTGTTTAGAGAATAGCACTACTTTCTTAGAAGACTGATCTTTGGTTGTGATGGATGGCCAGGGTTGAATGAACAAGAAATCCAATAGTAAAACTAGGAATGAAACTGGCGTTATTGTGTCTTCTTCCAGGTGGCTGGTGTGTGAAAAAAAAGTTATGGTTATGAAGGAGGTCTTATGTGGGGCTAACACAATAATGCATATCATGAGATGTTTATAGTGTTCATGTTCTATTGAGAGGGTGTGGTTTGTTACTTTCCCTCTCTTCATCTCCTTCCTTCACTCTTCTCCTTTGTCTTGCTTCCCTTCTTTCCTTCTGCATAGTGTTTTGTTGTTGGCACTTAATAGTTTTGTTGTTGATGTTTGTCCTTTTTGGTGGTAGAATCAAACCTGATACCATGCTCACGTTAAGCATATATTCTGCCATCAAGCTATGCGCCTGGTGCTTTTCAGTTGATTCTTGGCATATTGGCTCATTGGTTTTTAAGTGCTATTCTGTTAATACATAAAAGCATCTTCTGACACTTTTAAATTATGGATGAAGAACTTTGTGTGGGTGTGGAAACCATTCAGCAGACACTGAGCCAAAACCTATACAATACTAGCTGGGAGGTGTGTCCTTGTGACACAGTCCTCATCTGGCAACAATATTTTCCCCAAAGCACTAGAAAGAGACAGTGGGAGTATTCTTGGCCGCCTAGGCCATGTTTTCAGGTGCCAGTCTCTTGCCTGCAACCTAGTTGGAGTCAACAGTTTGGGTTCCAGCCAGCTGGAATATTGGGAAGTGCTATGCAAGAGTGAAGGGTGAGCTAATGGAGCTAAAGGCAGTTGTCCTGTTTTCCCTAAGTTTCAGCTTCCTCAAAAGGCTTTCTCTAAGACCTTTTTGAATTACATAGATAGTGAACTTCATAAAACAGGGATTTCCAGAGAACAATAGAAGGCTGACATTTCCCCTTCTAGGTCAATTGCTTTTTCCTCATTGCATTGTATAATCTACCTCTGCTTCCTTCTTCTTTCCCTCCTCCTTTTCCTCTCTCTTTTCCTCCATCCTCCTCTCTGCCCCCCCCTCCCAGATATACTTAGAAGGACTTAATGGCACCATTTAAACCTTGAGAACAAATGTATAACTGATTTGTTCATGAACCCAATCTGTTGAAGTTTAAATGAAAAACAGTTTCATATAAGGCAGGGCAGGCTGCTACTTGAAATGAGCTGATAGCCAGCTGGTTTTAGAGTGGATCACAAAAGGAAATATGACATCACTTGCTGGCCCCTCAGAATAAGGAAGGAACCTTGTGTTCACAGGTAGGAGCACTATGTGAAGATTCAGCATTTTGGTGACTGGCCCTACTGTCACTCTGGCTAATCTTCATTCGTGGTTCCTCTGCAGTAATATGACCCCTCCCTACTAAATCACCCAGAGATTTTTCCACATGTGTTCATAAGCTTTGCTTTCATAATTTGGCATGATGTTTAATGACCTATTTATCAAGGGCAGTTTCCTTTATGTTGTTAGCAGAAACGTAAAAGGGGGAGTGGTCAGAATGAGGATCCAGGGTTCAGAGGGAAATTTACATGGCTTTGAGATAATAGGTGTGTGTGGGTAGTATATATTCAGTGTCATAGTCCTAAATACAATAGTGTATACTGGTTCTACTCTCAAGTAGCTGATTCATATAGTGGACCATCTGTGCATGAGCTGAGGGTAGTAGTAGCACAGAGAAAGCAGAATCAGTTTGTACAGTGGTCCTTGACCTGTGTGTCATGATTCCTTTTAGTGTTTGAATGACCATTTCACAGGGGCACATATTAAATATTTACATTATGATTCAAAACGGTACCAAAATTATAGTTATGAAGTAGCAATGAAAATAATTCTGTGGTTGCGGGGATGCTACAACAATAGGAACTATATTAAAGGGTCGAAGCATTAAGAAGGTTGAGAAACACTGCTGTAAGTCATTTTCTTAATTAGTGTTTTATGGGAGAGGGCCCAATCCATTGTGGGTGTGCCATCCCTGGAATGGTGGTCCCGAGTTCTGTAAGGAAGCAGACTGAGAAAGCCACGGAGAACAAAGTCAGTGAGTAGCACCCCTCCATGGCCTCTGTATCAGCTCCTGCCCCCCAGGTTCCTGCCTGGCTTGAGTTCCTGTCCTGACTTCCTTTGATGATGATTTGTGGTGTAGAAGATAAACTGAATAAACCCTTTCCTTCCTCGTCTTGCTTTCTTGCTTGTGGTCATGGTGTTTCTTTCATCAAAGCAATAGTAACCCTAGCTAAGACAGAGAGCTAGACTTTCCAAAATTGGTATTCTGTACTTTGAATAACTAAAACTTTCTGAGCCTGGGGTGTACATAGCTAGTTAATGAAAGATTCAGGTTGACTCAGCCCAGCATCTGAGTTGCTATATGCTTTTGCTCTTTGGGGATTCATTCCTTCCCTCATTCAGTACATGTTGGCTGAGTCAACTATAAACAACCATATACTCTGACAGTTTCTACTAGTAACTTCGTCTGAGAGAAGGACTCGAGGCTGTAGGCTGGCATCAGGTTATGAAAATTCAGCTTAAGAAGTTAGAGGATGCCAGGGGTTTCTGACTTTGCTGCCTGAAACCATCCTGCATCCATTCCTGCATCCCTTCACTTTGTTGGTAGAGGTGTACTGAAATAAAAATTTTAAGTACATGAAGAAAAGTATGTTTATAAGGTTTGTAGTACATAGGATATTAAAGCCTGTAAAGTTGCATGCTTTGGAGAGTATTGTATGTGTTGGGTGGGGGTGTGGATGGCGTTCAGCATTTAAGAGCACATTCTGCCCTTCCACAGTATCCAAGTTTTCTCAACCATTCCTGTTGGGTGGCTTACTCCAGCTCCAGTGGATTCAGACCCTCTTCTGGCTTCCCTAAGCACTGTACTCATTTGTGGCATACCTCCTTCCCCCATATACACATTTAAAAAAATAAGTCTTTAAAGTTGTAGGCTTAGAGAGCCAAATATGTTTTAGATCCACTGTGAGTTTTGTGACCTTGGACAGTGATTGAACACAGTGTCTTCTCTCCTTAATGGAAAACAATGGTGAAAACCATCCTCACATTGAGCTATTTATAGGAGCACAGGAGCACTGAATACAAATGAAGCCTTTGGTATACAGTACAGTGTAAGCTATCTTTGGAGATTTGCCTCATTGAGGGCTCTTAGTTGGTGTGAGTTTTCTCAAGAACAATCTTTCATGCCTTTTGAAAGTATCAGAATGGTTATAAGGACTATTGATTGATTGATTGATTCATTCACTTTTATCTTATTTTTTTAAATTTTATTTTGGCTGTGTAGGGTTATATAATGGAAGTTGGAAAATAATATGTGTGTGTGTTCTCCTTTTACCATGTGGATTCTGGGTTTAAGCTCAAACAAGGCTTAGCAGCAAGTCTTTTTATTTACTGAGCCAGTTTGCCAGACCACTATCCCCCTTTGAGACAAGGTCTAGCTATATACTCAGATGGGCCTAAAATTCTCCATCCTCCTGTCTCAGTCTCCTGAATGCTGGGGTTATAGGAGTGTCCTCCCAGGCCTGGTGAGGATACATCTTAAAACTTCACCATAAAGGATTTTGAGTTAGGCCAAGATAGGGTCAGCTTAATTGTTAGATGATTCCTCCTAAACTAAAATTCTTTTGTGTCACACAAACATGCAGCATCACCAAAAGGCACAGCAGGAATTAATAATGCATGTTCTTGAGTGATATGTTGGTGAGCGCTCCAGGTCTTTTTGCAGACACAGGTAAGGACTGGGTGTTGTAGCAACTCCCAACCCAATGAATCCCACAGGCCACTCCCCTTAACCTCAACAAAGAAAAGGGAAACCTAGTTTCTCCAGGTCAAGTCTGGGAAAGGATGGGTTAACAACAGAAAAACTTTTAGGTCATATTTTCCCCATTGCCAAATACCAAGGGAGTGGGGGATAATCCATATTCAGTCCCATAGCACTCACCAATACCAAGCAAACATTTGATCTTCTTCTCTGCTTCTTGGAAATAGGCAGCACACTTCAGTTCCCCTGTTGGGAGGTGTTTACTAACTGAACTGAACTGAGCAGGGCTCTGATCTTTAGTCCACTCTTGGCAGAGAAAGGCGTTGCTGTAGACACTTCCAGGGTTCCAGCAAAGCAGTGTGAGGTCAGCCTTTTCTTTGGCTCTCTTCCTGGTGGTAGTACATATAAGAAGAACCTGATCCTGTACCCTCAGACGGAGGAAAGGTGGCAGTGCCAATGATTACCCCATTTTCATTGAGTAGAAAGGTCTCAGCAGGGTCCAGGCAGGGAACTGAACTTCCATTCAGCATCTGAGGCAGGCAGGAAGACTCTTATGTCCTCTCTCCCACTGTAGTGTTGATGGGGCCTAGACGGAAGCAGAGTCCACAGCCTTCCATCTCCATGGGTGAGAAATAAAGATGTTCAGGATCAAAATGAAACAGGTGATCTTCAGGAACCAGGAAAAGTCACATGATGTATGAGAACAGCCAGCAACAGACAAAGGGACTGAAATGAATCCAACAAGAATTTTAAAGAATATCATGAATGCTTCAGAAAGCTATTTACATATTTAAAACAACTAAAAAATAAATTTCTGCTAAAAGTTTGTGGGAACTTATTATGAGGGAACTTTGGGAGGGAGGGAGGATGATATAAATACTATAGACCTTGGTTATTTCTCTATTTGTTATACCCACTGAATTGAATGCTTAAGATGGGTGCTTCTACAAGATTGCACCTCAGCAAAGATGTTGTGCAGAACTGCATGGGAATAGTCTTCATTTATGGAGGTTCTGGTTCAGAACATCCAGAATAGAACCCAAGCTTCTCCCTGTATTCTTCTGTCTTTTCCCTCACTCTTTCCACTCCTTCCTCTCCCCCATCTCTCTCTCTCCTTCCACTCAAGTCCCAGATGATTCTGATGCAGCTGGTGGTGCCTGGGAACTCAGGATCCCCTCAGAGGAACATAGGCTAGTTGTGAATTCTTCAGACTATGAATCTGTTAGCAGCCTGTGCAAATAGAAACTTGTTCTGGTAAATTATGAATTACCAGATAAGTACTTGCAGAATAAACAGAATACATAATTAGAATCCATTAAGTGTGCTATCTCTACTTGGAAATGAATTTTGTGAGTTATTCTCTGTGTGGGTCATGTTGTGAAGGTTGTAGTGTAGCATCAAGACAGGTGTTGATGAAGAGGCTGGGTCATAAATCTGCTCCATTCCATCTTGGGACACCATCATCTTCATGGCTGGTGAAGGTCTACACTGACATGTGTGAACTGCACTACCTTGGCATTTTGGTTTTCCTTATCCTCTTTGGGGCTGTGCTTCTTGCTGGCATTCCACTCTCCACAACCGTCCTATCCTGTAGGCCTCTGCCATTGGCCTAACTTCGCCCCAGTGGCTATAAGGCAGCTATGTAGACTGCATTTTCCAGCATCATGAAGATAACTCATGCACTTCCTCAGGGTCTGGGGCATCAGTGTGAACCATTCAGTATAGTGTGGGATTCTGTTTTTGGTGTGGGGGTGCTATCTTTGCGGTAGAGACACTATCTTTAGCATGATAGTACTTTCTTCAGGGCTGAGGTATCATCTTTGGGGTTAAGGAACTGTCTTTGGTGTTACATTTACATAGCATAGCACTGAAGATAATTTTCTGGAAGCAGAACTTGTCAGAACTAAATTGAGGATCAGGAAAAAGTATGGCTATTTGGGTCACTCACCTGAACCAGGTCAGCTGCCAACAGTCCTCCTGGTCCTAGATCTGGTACCAGACTGCAAACGAGTCATGGCTAAGGGTTAAGGGTGATTAGCTATCAGGTTGGCCAGGTGTATATGTGACATTCCTGAAAGCTCCTATTTGATATTATACCTTTGGAAATATTCTGTTTGTTTTTCTCTTCTGTTAATATTTGGATGCATGAGAGTGGTCCCAGGCAGTAGAACTTCTGAGTTCCACTGACTTACTCTTGGCTCACTCCTGAAGTCTGTTGGCTTCCTTGGTACTTAGTGCTTACTTAACTGGTTTTAGTTGTTACCCTGTATGTGTGTGTGTTGCAGTTAAGCATCATCAAATGACTCCTATCTGAGGAGGTCACACAGTCACAGCTTCTAACCCTGTTGATTTTTGTTGGAGGAGCTATTTGTGGGGGAAAAATAAACATTTAGGAATCTTCCATCTGCACTGAGGCAATAACACTTAAAACATTTGCAGAAGTCTGTCTCCAAGTCCTTATGTGGATTGTGGTTTCTAAGAGGGATTAGCTTTTGTTTCCTAGTGTAGAAAGGACAGCTAGGAAGAGCAAGTACAGGGAGACAGTTTGTCTTTTGGGGGGAGCTGTATTATTCCAAGACTTTCCAAAGTGTGTGTAAGTCTAATGTAACTAAAGTTGTTACAGGAAGATCTGAATGTGGCATCCTAGGGAGGACACTGAGGAACCTTTAAAGATGTTCTTATGTTTCATCTTTTTTTCCCCATTAATTAACATAAGTCACAGATGAACCTGTAAAACCACAGAAATACAAATTAAAATTTCCTATGTCTTATCCAATTCGCTTGTTCAGCAGATCTGAAATTTAGTAACGGGGAGTCCTGGGAACTCAAAGTCGGCAAAGAATACAAGCAGTAATGGCCTTATCTTCATCTCTTTTTTGCTTCTTCTTCTGAGATACCTGTGTCTGCAAGAACCTTCTTTTCCTCTGCAGGTTCTAAAGCATGGTTCCTATCAAGTATGCTATTCAAAGCCACTTTCAGCAACTAGATGGTTGGAAGCAAGTAGCCAATTCACTGACCGTAAATCCCTTGTGAGTCTGACAAGGCAGCTTTCCCAGGGGAAGAGCCAGCATTCCTACTTATGACTAAGCATCTTTGATTAAAGCCAAAAATGAACTCAGAAAGTGGCTGTTTGAGTAGTAGTCATAATTCTTTCTCCCACATCTTCTTCCATGGCTAAAACAAGTTGGCGTGTTGGGAGACATGATGGATTGGGTTTGTAAAATGCATTTCATATCTTAGCTTTTAGGTAGCTTCAGGTGATCTCTCGTTAGTGTGGCCACAAACTAGTCAGGAATGGCTGCCAGCCTGTGACATTCTAATTGTACAGAGGATTTCTACCCTCTGACCCCTGAGACATGTCATCTTTTGGTTGGCTACTTAGCCATCTCTAGTCCACTGAAGTTTTCTGGTTATGTTAATGAATAGTTGTTTTTATTTCGAATCATCTTCAGTGTTCTTTGAAATTTCCGTCATACATTGTATAACTCTGAGAAAATACGTTGTTTTGGTTGAAGGTTTTGCTTTTGGTTCCGACAGAAGCAACAGATTCTGTGCTGTTTCTCTGCTGTGCATACCATTACTTGAAATACTGGACTATGGAATGACATCTTATTGATATTACTGTTTTATTATTTGAATATTTTTGGTTTAAAAAATTAACCTTTATTTGTATTGTATGTGTATGGTTGTATTGTCTGTCTGTATGTCTGTGTGTCATGTGAGGACAGAAGAAGGTGTTCGATTTTCTGGGACTGGAGTGACAGTTACAAGCCACTATGTGGGTGTCACATTTGAAGCTGGGTCCTATGGAAGACCTTCTGGTGCTCTTGACCCTGCTGAGCTGTCTCAAGTCCCCTGTTTTTATTATAATTACATTTTTTTTCAAATTCACACATGCATATAGTATATTTTGACCATGTTTATCCCCCTAATTCCTCCCAGATCCACTTCCTCTCCCTACCCACTTACCAACTTCGTCCTCTTTTTATTTTATTTTTTAAATAGCCCTTAGAGTCCCAACTTTTTTCTGTGGAACCATGCACTGGCACATGGCCAACCTCCCAGGGATCACACCCTTAAAGAAAATCAACTTTCCCCTTGCAGCCAGCAAATGTCAAAATCTCCTCAGCCATGAGTGGAGGCTGTGAGCCCTTCCCCTTTCCATGTTGGAATGTTGAGTGGCTTGATTTTATGCAGGCTACTGCAACTGCTGAGAGTTCAATGAGTGCAACATTGTTTGTGTCATGTATAAAAGACCCAGCTTCACTTTGGTCCTCCTTGGCCTCTGGCTCTTACAATCTTTGTACTTTCTCTTTAGGGATGCTCTCTGGGGAAGGGGTATAATGGATGTCCCATTTATAGCTGAGCACGCTACACACACTTATTCTCTGTATTTTGACCAATTGTGAATTTCTGTATTAATTACAGTTTTACTCTAAGCCTTTTGAGCCTTGATATTTAAACAGTATTTGGGTATTGAATGATGCCCAGTGAAATGTGTTGTGTTCAGCAACCAGTATAGTTTCTAAGTGTTTGGAGAAAACTTCGTGCTTTGTGGTAATTTTTGTGGTTACTGTGGGGATTGCAGATCCAAATGCATTGGGGAAGAATTGGCATTTAATCAGATAGTGGGGGTTGGGGCTAAGGAGATGGCTCAGAGGTTAAGAGCACTGGTTGCTCTTTCCGAATACCCATGCTCAATTCCTAGCTAGCACCCACATTGGTAGCCTCTGGCCTTCTTTAATTCCAGTTCTATGGAATCAAATGCCTTCTTCTACCCTCCAAAGATACTGCATGCCTGTGGTGCAGGGACATACCGTCTGGCAAAGCACTCATGCACATGTTTGTATGTTATTGCTTACTCCCCAAGGTTTCCTAAAAATGCTGCTGACTTTGTTTTCTAAACTTGGCAAGAATCTTGTATTAAAATAAGAGTATTTAAACTTTTTTTACTAGGTGGAGAACGGTGGCTAGAAAGATGGCTCAGTGGTTAAGAGCACTTGTTGCTCTTGTAAAGGTTTGGTTTCCAGCGCTCTTGTTGTGCAGCGCATAACTGCCTGTAACTCCAGCTCCAGGAAAGTCTCCTTCTGGTTTTTACAGGTACCACCATTCACATGCATATGCCCACACAAACATACATAATTTACCTATACAAACATACATAATTTAAAAATTGTAAAAAATATAATAATAGATGTACAAATGCCAGATATAAATTCAGCCTAGCTATTTGTCATCTACGGAATGTCTTTTCTACTCAATTCCAAGTGATGATGAGTCACATGAAATTTTAGGTGTTGTTGTTAAATTTTATTTTTAATTTTATTAAGTTAAATTGATCATAAAGTAACTTGGACTGTGAGAATGAGCCAGTGTTTAATTTCTTGGAACTGCTACAGCCTTGGTTACAATAAATTTCATAGGGCTCAGAAGTTATAAATTTATGAAGATTTGCTGCTTGCTAAAATTTTGACTTTCCCCATGAATGACCCCTGGAGGGAAATGGCTATTGTGGATTTTGAGAGCAGTATCTTCTGCCACAGGTCCTCAGAAATGAGATGCAGTTCGTTTAACAGTATTCTCTGGATCTCTGCCCCTGGGCAAAGAGAAAGACCAGTAAAGAAATCCCAGATCAGACCATTTGATGCTAATTTCACAGGTGGTTGATCACTGAGTGCTTGGCTGTTGTTATTTATGGATGGACCAAATGAAATACAGTAGTAAAATCAGGAAATTGGGATCTAGGGACACATGGTCATTGGTGAGTGTCATTGTTAGAATTAAATGAAATCATTTGTGGTGTGATGATTTCCACTTTCTTCCTTGCACCTCTTGAGTTCTTCTGAAATCAGACAATAAAACAGATGGAAACAACTATTGCTCTCTCCCAGTTTTTAAAGACTATGAGTTGATTAGGATTTTAGTCAAGTTGTTTTAGATGCTGACTTCAGGCACAATTTAAAGAGCTATGTATGCAGTTATAAGTTAATTCAAATTAGATTTGTGAGGGACTTGATCATTTTCACCTCTTCTCTCTCCTATTCACCATCTTACCAGTGGGGAAAAGAAGACCTAGCAGGGTCACATAACCACTACTTCAGTTTCATAATTAGTACGAAAGACAGGGACCATAGCCTAGACTTTGAATCTCTGTTATTTCTGCGGTATTAGATGGATAAGATTTTTGTTTGTTTACTTTGGAGACAGCATTATTGTATGTAGCCAGATCTGTCCTCTTAACTGCCTCCTTCTGCCTTAGCCTCCCAAGTGCTGGAATTACAGATGTGTAAGCCTGTAAGATCATCTTTTGTTATGAGACTTTGCTATGAAATACTTTGTTGAAAAATGACTCCCCCCTTTTATTAAAAGTTGGAAAAATAGTGTTAAATTCTTTTTATTAGTAGTATACCTGCTGACTACTAAGAGTTTTAGGAATAATGATCTTAGAAGAGAAACAGGGCTTATCTAGGATATGTGGCCAAAGAGAGAAGCACAAAGCGGTAGTTACCTGCTGAGTGTAGGTGAAAGCTACCTACAGACAACATCTGCGAACCTGGGGTACTGTGAGTCGGGATTTGGCCCCAGACCAGCTAAGTTTCAAGTTTTACTATCTAATTATCCTTCACAGAGAAACATGTTTCTTAGAGCTGGGGTGTGTGTGTGTGGAGAGGGGCCAGTGCTGAGGACTGAACCCAGGAAGTCGTGTATGCTAGGCAAGTGTTCTTCGTTGAATGCCATGCCCCCCACAATACATGCTTTCTAAAAATTCTTTATCACATTACTTATAGCCTGAATGCAAAGCTAGTGGTTTTTTTTTAAGATTTATTTATTTATTACATAGACAGTGTTCTATCTGCACTCCAGAAAAGAGCACCAGATTTCATTTCAAATGGTTGTGAACCACCATGTGGTTGCTGGGAATTGAACTCAGGATCTCTGTAAGAGCAGTAGTGCTCTTAACTTCTGAGCCACTTCTCCAGCCCTGCAAAGCTAGTTTTTTTATGTTTGCCTTTCTTTCATTTCCTTTTCACTTGTTTCACACACCAGGCTCTGTAGTTTGCTCAGGCCAGCCACATGTGGCTTCTGGAACAAGTGCCTTTGGCCATTCGTGAGAAGACTCTGCCAGAGTACTTGGTAATTCCCATCTACAAATGGAGCAAACATGGGACAACTGATTAAAAACATTGGTTTCCTGGCTCAGATGTAGCCTATAGACTCAGTCTCCAATTGGGGTCCCTAGTAATGGGAGCAGGGGCTTTTTCTGGCATGAACCCAGTAACAGACTCTCTGATTGCCTCCCCTTGGGGCCACAGAGGAAGATCATGCAGCCAGTCCTGATGAGACCTGATAGGCTAGGATCAAATAGAAGGGGAGGAGGACACCCCCATCAGTTGACTAGGGGAGGGGCGTAGGGGAAGAAGAGGGAAGGAGATGAAGGAGGGGGCCACAGTTGGGATACAGATTGAATAACTTATAATAAATAATAATAAAAAAAGAAAAAAACAAGTGAATAAACTAATTAATAAAAAGAAAATAAAAATTTTTAAAAAGGAAAAAAACCCATTGGTTTCTTATCATGACTTCTGTTCAGTGTTAGTAGTTCTAGGGTTGGGGGGGCTTGAGCCCTTCTTGTACTGCGTGTTCAGACTCATTCAGTGCTATCGATAAATTTTACATGGTTTCCTACTCAGTACAAGATTGATTTCAGGCTACAGGGAATTTATTTGTATTACAGTCACCAAATTTCACTTATTTCCCTTAAAGTTTTAACTCTCAGATACTTTTTCCTCAGGAGGAGTCCTAGGTTATAATCTTAGGCTCCCGTTGGTATGCACTCAGGAACTGAAGGATAATTTTCTTCTTGATTATTAAAAAAGCTAATTATCATAGGAAATCTGTGATTAAAGTAAATCATACTTCATGTTATAACCAAGCATAACTTAGCTCTCTCTATTGGAAAGGAACTTATGACACGTGACCTTGTATTTATGCAGTGATGGTATCTTTGTGTGTGTCTGTGTGTCTTCCAAGAACAATTCTCTAGAACAATTCTCTGAGAAGGCTTTGTTGAGTCTCTAGGATTTATATAAAAATACTCTGAATGTGTTGAGCTCAATAATAAGATCCTAGGTGGTGGGATTTATTGTGGATCAGTATTGGCTTAGCTGTGTCTCCCATGCTGTAGGCCTTCCAGTAACTTTTTGAATAGGGCAAGGACTTGGTGTGACTGAACTTTGTGCCTTAGCCTCCAAATCTTTGGATTACAGGTGTGCACTGTCACATTCATGAGTTATTTGAATTCAAATTCAGATGGTCCACAGGCTGTGGGGCTCCCTGGGCATGCCTAGCTTTGTTGTTTGTATAAAATAATCTCTTGACCCCTTGGAAAGTCTCCCATACCCCCCGCCCCACGCTTGTTTTTTTGTTCATCCTACTTAGAATCTCCACACCTTCTGTAACTTGAAACAGTCCCGCTCCTGTGGTGCACTTTTTCATCTCAACGATAATATCTGAGATGCAAGTTGGCTTTTGCCGATTAGAACACTGAACCTACAGAGGGGAAGGTTTTCACAGCAGCTGCTGTTAGAACACAGTGCAGGGAGTGCAGGCTCGTGATGATTTCAAAAGTGTTTCTTCTCTGTTCTCTATAACCACAGGGTGTTTGCCAGGTTGGATGCTGGCCATTTAAGAAGATGCTTATTCCTCGGTCAGGCAGTGACTCCCAGTTGGCAGATTCCCTACTGGGATTCAGTTTCCTTGGCTAATGCTGGTTTTTTTTTTTTTTCCTTCAGCCTCTTGGGCCTTTTCCTAAGCGGGAGATATGGCAGAAGGCTCTGCCCTCTCGTTCTCTTCTTTTGGGTATGCTGCTGTTGGTGTTAGGGAAATACCTGTAAAATGAAATCATAGTGTGGGAAAGTAGCATGCCTATGGCATAAAAATGCTGTTAGCTAGCTTGAGGCATATCAGAGAGATCGATCCTGAGAGTAGCATTTACTGCCTTTCTTCTTTTGAACATCCCTGCCCTCTGCTTTCCTTTACCCACTTTTTGAGGTCTGAGAATTTAAGAATGACCTGTTTTTGAGTACTTGAATAGGTAGCACTATTCAACAGGGAATACATATGCAGATGGAAATGTCTCTTAAAGCCAATTTGTAGTACAAGTCATTTGGAAGGATTACTTGAGCTAGTACTGCATTTCTGCTTTAGATTCTCTGCCTGGATCTATATGTTCTCTTCTGTTTTACCCAATGATTTGTTTTTATACTCCTGAGAGGCAAGCCCATCCTTCTCTTATCTCTTTAACTGTTACCCCTAGATCTTTGGGTATGCATTCCAGGGTAACTGTTAACTACCTCCAAATGACAGCTGCACACCAAGTAGTCAGATTTAGAAACAAGGAGAACCTTGGATTCCAGGAATAATTTCCCAGCCTTGTTTGGTCAAGGTACTGAAGAAAGAATCAATTGTCCCTGGACATTAGATTTGGAGAGACCCAGTCAGATTGATGAGTGAAGTCCCAATAGGAAGAGAGTTTCTAATTGCCAATCATAAAAAGCTACTCAATGGAGGGGAGTGGAAGTGGGTACTCCTAGCCAAGAAGCTATTTGTAGTTGACAGCTGCTGGGAGAGGGAAAATTGGTCATTTCTCCCTACCCAGTGGATTGACACTGGCTATACCAGCCTTTCTCCAGGCAGCCCCATACTTAAATATAATTGGCCAATGCAAATTGGACTCAGTGATTTCTTTTTTAAGAGAGAGGAAGAACATGAAGTTGGTGGGTAATAAGGTACAAAAGGGTCTAGAAGGAGTTAGAAAAGGGAAAAGAAAATGACCAAAAATACATTGTATGAAATTCTTAAATAACAACTAAAATTATTTAAAAAGAAAGGGAAAAAAAATCTAACATGTGGGTGTGGTTTTCTTCCTATCAGGCAGAGCACACATCTAGAGGAGAGATTCTCTTTGTAGAGGAAAGGAAAAATGGGGTAGAGGCAGCTGCCTTTGGACATGCTGGACAATTACATTGAAAGATGCCACATCGGAGGCTTCTGATCGGTCTTTCTCTTGCCTTTTGCCTCATTGGGCTTTGCTGCTGTTTTTCCTTTGTGACCTAAGGGACTTCTGAGCATGGGTGATTAGGGCATATAGCCTCAGATGGGCTCTGAGGGAGTGGCATCTGGAGAGGTATTTTAATGTCAAATATCTGTTGTTTCTTTATAAGGAATCAAACAGCTGGGAGATGCACAGCAGAGCCGAGGGGAGCTGGGGAATTGTTACTTATAAATGCAGAGAAATAAAGCAACAGATCCTGGTAGATGTTTTTTGAGATGTTCAGCTTATGCCTTTAGAGAATAGGGACTTGTCTCTGTGTGATTCTCATCATCACCTGGGAAGAGGAAGGAGGGGTTGTGCTAGCTGGGATTGATCTGAAGTGTATAAGTCAACATTTTATTCAGTTCACTAACGGATTAATTAGGTATCACAAATCATTCTTGTTCCTAATCTTTCAGGTTGTACAGTATAGTAATAAACTCCTCCCAAATCCTTGCACTCAAGATACTTTTATGCTAGATAAGGAATGAAAAAGGTTTGTAAACCTTTGTTCTCTTGTGGTTTTGCAAGACTTTAGAGTTCCAGAGGTTTACTGTTCACAATAGTTTGCTCCCAAACATTGTTCTCTACCCAGAGGCAGGGGCATACCTCCAGATTATCAGTTTGGACCAGCTTTTCAAAAACATGGTCTGTTTAAGAAAAAGGAGAGAAAAAAAAAAGGATGAGTCTAGACACCTGTCTTTAATTGCTGAACAAATAGAATCTAGACCTCAGTGGAGAAAACAAATACAGTCTTGCTAGCTGGCCAGAAGCATTGAGATCTCTCTTCAAAACACTCAGGACAATTTAGAATCATCTGGAAGTCTCAGGCTGCATTGTTTCTAGGCAGAGGGTCCGGAGTTGTGTAAGAATGGAGAAATTTAGCAAGCAAACTAGGGAGCGTGCGTGCGTGCGTGCGCGCGCGCACACACACACACACACACACACACACACACACACACACACACACACACAGAGTTTCTTTCCTCCTGGATGTGGTGTGATCAGCTATTTGAAGTTCCTGCCTTGACTTGTCTTCAGTGATGGGCTGCAATCTAGATTTGTTTTTGTTTGTTTTTTGTTTTCTTTAAATCTCAGCAATACAAATATAACAGTTGACCTAGGAGATGGAATATGGAGACAGTTAATACAATAGAGCTAGGTCACCCTGAGTATAATGTTTAGGTTTTGCTGGCCATTTAGATTTAGATTTGGGTTTCACGATCATTTCCTTTAATTACAATGATGTTCACATTTGTCACCGGTCTTCCTAGCTTCTGGTTTAAGAATGTAATATTGGAATCCAGCCTTTTCCTCAGCCACAATGCCCTAAGCAGCCCTTCCCTTTTGAAGACAGTTACAGGCACCCTACTAAGACCTTTTGAATCTCTTAACTTAGAAAAGCAGGTGCTGAGGTTTCTCACCTGGGAAGGGAGTTTCCATCAAAGGAGTTATTGGTAGCCACACATTCTGCTTCCCATTTTCATCTTGGACTCTTGCCAGGGAATCAGAGAGACTGACTAAAGACCTGTGCTCTGAAGCTATCCGCATCCTCAGAGAGGTATTAGAAAAGCCTTGAACTTCTGCCTTGTGGGCCTTGAGTTCCTCTCTTCAGAGTCCCCCACACTTTTGTCTATCTGTCTGTCTATGGCATTAATAACTAATAAACTCCATACCCCAGCAGTCTGTCTTAGCATTGCTTTTGAAGCTGCATGTGAGACTGTCACCTGGAAATAGAGTGGGACTGTACTGTTTCGGGCAGCTGTTTTGGCCTAAAAAGACAGACTTTACAGAGAGGCATTTCACTGGCATTCTTCCCCCTTTGCCCTGGAATCACCCTGAATGAATTCCTGATCTGTTCAGCTAGACTATTTTTTTTTCCACAGAAGAAATTGTTCTTGCTGAAGGTGCCAGGAAAATCCAGTGAAAACCTGCTCCCTTTGCTTCCTCTCTGCATGGCTTTTTACCTCTTCCCATTCTAAACCCCAATAAATAGTGACCTTTTGGCTAGAGGCCCTATCGCAGAGCATTGTGTGGCCGAGTTGGCTCTGGCTGACTCCCAGGACTTTAATGACTTCCTTTGCTGTCCCTGAATAATTGGTAGAAAAGACAGCTGTGGAGAGACATTTCTGCCAGCTTGCTGGCTCATTAATTCCAGCCTTGGTGAACAGGGCGTAAAGGAAGAAGGTGGAAAGCACTCTGAGGCAAGTGGGAGGATTCGGGTGGGGGATAAAAATATATGTTGTAGGAGTAGAGCAGCTGTACCATGTCAGAGCTTAAACTCAGAGTCCGTGGTGAACTTTGGACATGCTTCAATATAAAGAGACTCCATGCAGAAAAGCCCAGCTCTGAGACCACAGGTTAAGAAGCTATTATTGACTTTCCTTCAAGTCCCTGCTGCAGGTTTCTCTGGTACTGTTTGATCATGATTTAACCTATAGGACACTAGGTTTCTATATACCACTTCTGTGAGTAGGAAAGCCCCTGGAAGAAAGGGAAGATTCCTGAAAAGTCAACCATTACATACCTCTTAATTGAATCAAATAGCTAATCAAAACTTGTTTAAACCATGGAAATCATGTACAATTATTTAGGAACCAAATATTTAGGTTAGCTTCACTGTTCAGCTCCAATGCTTGAGCACTTATGTGATGATTGAAACAGGATAGAACACTTGACTGTCGTTTACTGAGTATGGGAAACATCAGGTTTCTGGAAGATGTACTTGTTCCTAGAAATGATTTCTGAAAGGACTTTATATAAGTCTTCAGGCAATGATGTTGAACAAATTAATGTTTGATGCTACCAGCAAAGATTTTTTGAGAGGACCCAGAGCTCTTTGTGAGGGTTTCTTTGGTGTTTATGCCACACATGTCTAGGCTGCAGCATTAAGGCCACTGTCTAAACATTTCAGAGTTACCTGTATGGGTTCTGATGATGCATCTGAATATCTGAAAATTAAAATAGAATTGGTAATTTCCTTTAAAGCAAAGTTTCTCAAAATTAGATGAATAGGAGAATTACTTGGGAGGCATTAAAAAAAAATCTGAGTCGGATATGGTGATGCACGCCTGTAATCCCAGCATTCAGGGAGGCTGAGTTTGAGGCCAGCCTGGTCTACAAAGGTAGTCCAGGACAGGACAGCCAAGGCTATACAGAGAAACCTTGTCTTAAATAAAAAAATCTGCCTAGGTAGGCTGCATTCCAGACTAATTAGATAGAAATCTCTGATGGTGTGCCCATGCCTCAGTAGGTATTATGCAAAACTGATTCCAAAGATTAACCAAGTTTGAGGTAGCCCTTTTACTTATTTATTTGTTATGAGGCAGCTATGTAACTCTGGATGGTCTCAAATACACAGAAATCTTCCATTCTCCAGCTTTTGTGTATCGCTTTGCCTGTGAAAGATCTTTAATGTGTGTGTTTATATATGTGTATAGGTATGTGTGTGGATAGAGATACATAGGTATATAGTTTTTTGTCTGTTTGTTTTTAAAGGCAGAATCTACTGTATTCCAGCCTGACCTTCAACCCTCTGTGTAGCTGAAGTTGGCCTTAAGCTCCTAATTCTCTTGCCTCCACATCTCAAGTGCCAGGATTATTTCAAAGCTTGTGCCAAACTAATGTTAATAATCTTAATTGGACCTCCCAAAGGGCTATTTATGTCCTAGAATGTGGAAATATTCCATGTCTTTGATTTTAGAAAGTCCCTGAAGTTTCTATAAACATTTCCCTAGGAACACTATGATTTGAGTTTCTTCTGGGGTTCAGGGCCACTGTACCTTTCCAGTTAATAAGACCCAAAATAGTCATTGTCTGTTGGCTTAGGTTTAGGTATGGCAGGCCTCACAGTGATTGTTGGGAGGATCTAGGACATTAGAAGATGGATTTTTCTGAAGTTCTAGATTACATGTTTTAATGGAGCATTAGCAGTACTCTTAGAACTCTTCCTGGTCCTGGAAAGGCTTGTGAGAAGGCCAGCTGTGTTTCCAGCACATTCATTTTCTAGTTCCTTTCCAGAAGTTAAAGATAAGTACCATTGTTAGATCTTGAATTGTGAACTTTCTGACTCTTACAGAGTTGTTTTGATAGGGAGTGACTAATGGCTCTATTTTTCAATTTGGAGAAAATAAAGTATACACAAGGTATTGAAACATCAGAGAATCATTACTTTTATGCAGTCTATATTTTATCATGATCTAGATTATGCTTCTGTAAATATATATGTCACAGTGTATTAGTTACTTTTCTGTTGCTCTATTAGAACACCATGAAGGTAACTTGTAGAAGAAGATTCATTCCGGCTTACAATTTCAGAGGGTTGGAGTCCATAATGTTATGGTGAAGGGAATAGGTAGGCATGGGTGCAGGGTGCTGGAGCAGTATGCTGACAGCTCAGCATAAACCAGAAACAGTGAGGCATTTTACACTCAAAGCTTTCCCCCAGTGACATTCATCTTTTAGCCAGGCTGCACCTTCCAAACCTCTCAAACAATGCCACCAGCTGGAGACCAAGTTTTCAGATGCATGAGGCTGTCGGGCATAGTCTTTCTTAAACTATCACTGTTAGATTTTGCCAGCTTGACACAAACCTAGACATATCCGGGATCTCAGTTGAGGAATCGCCTTTATTCATTTGGCCTACGGACAAACCATGGGGCATTTTCTTCATTGCTTATTAATGTGGGAGGCCCCAACTCACAGTGGGCAGTGTCATGCCTGGGCAGGTAGGCCTGGGCTGCAAGAGAAATGTAGCTGACAAAGCCAGGGAAAGAAGCTGTGCTTTCTGCTTCAGGCTATGTCCAGCCTTGAGTTCCCGCTTTGGCTTTTCTGTGTAAGCTGGAATAAAGGCTTTCCTTTCAAAGTTGCTTTTGGTTGTGCTGCTTGTCATAGCAAAAGATAAGCAAACTAGAGCACAACCTACTATGTGAGATACTGAGAGGGTTGAGAGAGAAAGGTCAGGGGAAAGGGGACCAAAAGGGTAGGAGAAGAGAGGAGACAGAGAGAGATACAATGGTAGAGAAAGAATATCAATGAAGATTATCTGAATCATTGTCAAATCACATGATTTTGAAACACTTGACAGTGGAGTTCTTGTTAGGAGACACTTTTTGGCTTTGTGGCCTCCATCCAGACATAACACATGATCTTCAATTTTTCTCTAGTGAAGTGTCACACTAATATCTGCCTCTCTGGGACTGTTTTGATAATTACCTAAGGTTTTCCCCAAAGAACACAGCTAGTGTTAGTTAAGTGTTTATTGGAGCACAGTAGCAACTTGACTCACTAAAAATAGTCTCGATGTGTAAAGTTCAGACAACACTTTATTCAGTAAAAGAGAGATGATGGATGCTCAGACATCACGAAACTGCCTTTTTCTGCCACTTTCTTGGGGAGATCTTGTTTGTTTATCCAGAAGTTCTTCATTCTGTCACTGAGGTGGGCTGGCTTGTTCCTTGAGGTCCGTCTGGGTTCTGCCTTCACCTGGTGGAAACTGAATGACCACTTTTTTACTCTGCTTGACAACACTGTTACACTAACTGGAATCCACTGTGCATTCACATGTGCTGAACGGTGATGGCTCAGGTCTGATGACAATGGGAGGATGACCTCAGAGTTTCTGGTGCCATCTTCAAATTTCTATAACCTGGCCCTGAGCATGCTTTGTAAACAATGACAGTAAACTGATCACTTCTTGTCATCTTCTCAGACTCTTAATGTCTTCATTTGCTCCCTTAACTGACTGGGTACCAAGGAGCAGGGTTGGTCCCTTTGTGTAGGCTGCATTTAGAAGGTTTGGCAAGTGACCTGCACTAGAGCTCTAACAGCATGGGTAATGATTACAGCAACAATGCTGCTATTGTGTCCAGAGGTTTGAAGCTGTAATTTCATAATGAAATTGAAAAACATGAGATTAAAAACCTGACTATAGCACAGTAATTATATTTAAGTATCACAAATCATCTCCCTGTATTTAGTTGGTATTTGAGATTTGGCCTCTCTTTGTGGAGTGCGATTATATCATTTCATAGTTTCACAAAATGGAAGGCTTCTAATTGATTGCTAAAATGTGAGAATTACTTTCTCTTAATGGAAAGGTGACGAGAACGGTATTGAAATATTGAAGGAGCCAGTTTGCTTCATTGACTATAGTCAAGAAAGGAGTTTGTAGAACAACCTCCAAGATAAGGAAATGCTTAAATCTTTTCATTGTTTTTAATTCCCAGTTCCTTAGATCACACTGCACTTTCTAGTTTTAGAAATTAAACTGACTCAGGCTGGTGTGGACACTCACCTAGCTGGTGTGTTCACTTCACCCTTTAGTAAACAGCCATGGTGAATGACTTACTGGGGCCTGTTTCCCACTGATCAGTACTTCATGGGCTGTCCATTTCCATTCACTGCTTGGAAATTTATTGGCTCTTTAGAAAGGCTGGGTGCTGCTGGTGGCCTGGGAGGTGGGGAAGGTGCTAGTACCTGGCAGGCATTCTATTGAAGTGGAGTTTTAGGAAGCTAGAGTGAAAAGTGGTTTTTGCCTCTGTTTTTGTTTCATTTCTGTTCCATGAGGGGGGAAAAGCAACAGGAGGAGGAAAGGGTTTATTTGGTTTATAGGGCCATGTTACAGTTTATACTGGGGGAAGTGAGGACAGGATTTAAAACATGACATCCTTCATAGTCAAGAGGAGAGAGAGTAAACAGTGGGTCTTCTCTTGTTTGTTCTTAGCTTTCTGCTCTCTTAGCTTATACTGTTCAGGGCTTCTTGCCTGGGAAATGTTGCTGCCCACAATGGACTGTGTCTTTAATATTAATAATCAAGACATTTCTTCATGGAAATGGCCAGTGGTCAACCTGATCTGCTAATTCCTCACTAAGACTGTCTTCCCAAGTGATTCCTAGGTAGTAGCAAGTTCTATTAAAAAACAACAACAAAAAAAAAAACAAAAAAAAAACAAAAAAACCCACAAAACTTAACTAGCATAGGCCATTGTTTCCTTCTTTTATTTCTCAGACCCATCAGATATATAACTCTCTGTCATAGCAGAGAGTATGAGATAATTCTCAGCCATTTCCAAATTATGAAGCGTGAGCCTTCAGTTTTTGTTTTTATCTTTATACTCCACAGTGAACACTGATACAGAGGGTTAGTGTTTCTCTACACTTACATCCAACAATTTCTCTAGATACAGGAACAACATATAGAGGACCCCTTCTTCCCAAAAGCCTTTCTTGGAGATTCTCTGAATTTGCAAAATTGAGTGTCTGTATTGCTTTGTGTCCTGGAACTCCACCAGTCATCACTTTTGGAGCCACCCAGGAATGTCATGATATTCCCAAATTGCTCTACCCATACATGCATGCTTCTGTACATAGATGTGTTCTAAGAAGAATCTGCATTTTAAATTTAATTTATTTTTATCTTTTCTTAAAAAAATTCAAGACAGGGTTTCTCTGTGTAGCCTTAGCTGTTCTGGACTCACTGTGTAGACGAGACAGGTCTTTGAACTCACAGAGATTCGACTGCCTTTGTCTTTCAAGTGCTGAGATTAAAAGTGTGCACTACCAATTCGTGGCGTATTTTGTATGTGTATATGTTGTATGAATGTGTGTGTGTGTATATATGTGCATGCACATAGAAGACAGAGGATGATATTGTGTGTCTTTGTGTACTGTTTTCTACCTTAATTCCTTGAGAGAACTTATTACTGAGCCTGAAGCTTATTGTTTCATGTAGTCCAGTGAGCTTTCAGGGTCTACCTGTCTTTGCTCCCCCTGCCCTAACATGGGTTACAGACAAACATGTCCATGTCTGGCTTTCATGTGAGTACTAGAGTTTTAAAGTCAGATCTTCATGCTTGTGTAGCAAGCCATTTCCAAGATCACACATCATTTTTTGGAAAGTATCCAAGAGGTCCTAAAAGCTTTAGTGCTGGCTCTCTAGGGGTTAAGGGTATGCCGGTGGATGTATTATCTTGAAATTCTCTCTGTGGAAATGTGAATCTTCCCTCCCCCAGTCTCCTGCCTAAGCCTCTTTGCCATGGATATATATTATGACAGTGACTACTTCTGTTCCACGTTCTTCAGCTGTATAGGAAGCTGGGCTTTGGCTGTTACACAGTGTGGACAGTGGGCAGAGAGAGGAAAAAATTCTAAGTCCACTGTTTCTCTTAAGCTTGCTTGGGAAGAGGTAGCCTTTTTCTAACTATAAGTTTTTAACTGTCAGACCTTTGGTACTTAATTTTGTACTCAAAACTCATTGAAAATTCCACCACAATCCATGTTTTTGGCCTCTTAGACCAAAGTGTATAATAACAGCCATTTAATTAAAGTCATTAAACATTTATTGAGTGGTGGCTGAGGCTAAACTACTGATAAGTCAAAGTAATCAGCACAGATGGGTTAAAGCAGGGTTTCCCACCTTCCCTTGAGAGGCTGTGTTAACATAAGACAGGCAAGGCAGCTGTCACCTGCCATCAGATGCCATCTCTCAAACAGTGACATCCAGGCATGGTACCTTAGGAATGTTAAAGTAGGCACAGTTAATTCAGATTAATCCAAGGCCTCTCAGGGGAGGTAGCATTAGACTGAGTTGAATGCAGTGGCACTCAAATGTCATTGTTTTGTAGAGTCACCCAAAACCACTATCAGATTTTCTGGAGTTACAGGCAGCTGTGAGCGACCCCATGTGGGTGTTGGGAACCAAACTCATGTTCTCTGGAAGAGGGATGGGTGCTTTTAACTGCTGAGCTGACTTTTTAGTCTGGTATCAGTATGTGTTGTTTTTCACTTGCAAGTGAAAACAGGTATGTCTGTTTTCTTAGAGCTGCATCTATTTTGTGCCAGATTCCAGTAAGGACTGCTTCTTTATCTGCTTATTGCTATTTCCAGGAAGTTAATTTTCAGGTGCTATAAATATGCACGGTTCATATACTTCATTTATTCTATCTCCCTTGAAGCCTCTCTTCTTTATTAGGCACTTTTCGTTTGTCTGTTTGGAGCTTGTGTCCTTTTATGTCACATTTTGACAGTGCTGGGAGGAAGGGTAAAGCTACTCAATTATGAAAGTCTCTTTCTGCTTTGGGCAGGTGCCAACTGTTCAGACCAGGGACAACCAATGTATCAAGATTTTGTCTCAATACATTTTTAGAAGTTTCAGAACATTATAGTTCTGGGGTTGGGAAGTGGGGGAGAGGGAAGGAGGGAGGGAGAAAGAGAACATTTGCCTTCATCAGTAGTGTGAGGACGATACACAAATAATGCGTAAGATGTTCTCATCTAGCCAGCCACCCATCTGTTCATTCACCCACCTATCCCCTTATCTCCTTCAAAAAAGTAATAGTGTGTAGTAGTTAAGAGTTAAGAATAAAGGTTCTTAAGAGTTAAGAGTTAAGATTATAGGGATACACCTGTAATCCCAGCACTTAGGCAGAGGCAGGCAGATCTCTGTGAGCCCTAGACTAGCCTGGTCTACAAAGTGAGTCCAGGACAGCCAAGGCTACATAGAGAAACCCTGTTCTTGAAAATATGTGTTCCACGCTGATGAAATGCCTCTGCTGATGTAGCACTTGTCACAAAGTATGAGGATTTAGTTTGATGCCCAGAATTCACATTAACAAAAGCTGGGTGTGATAGTGCATACTTGTGATCCCAGTGTTGGGGAATGGGAGGTGTTGGGACAAGCAGATACATCCCTTGCTAGATGGCCTATCCAAATCATCTGTCTCCAATTTAAGTGAGAGATTTTGCCTCCAAGGCAAGACAACTGAAGCCACACTCGATTGCATAATGTGTACACACACATTCCATCAACCTACAGATGTAATGGAGACTCTAGAACCAATGTTCTTGAGCCTGCATGCTTCCTCAGATAATGGCCACATGCCCAGGGAGAGGCAGAAGAGGAGAGGGAATGAGAATATATGCATGAATATAGGCTGTAGAGCTAACATGTCTGTATTCAAGTGGTCGCTTTTCCACTTTGAAGAGCTTATTTCAACTTAAACATTTTTTTGGAGATTTTATTTTATGTATTTTTCTTGCGTGTTTATTTATATACCGAATGCATGGGGTGCTAGTGGTGGAGGAGGTCAGAGATGGTGTCAGATCCCCTGGGACCAGAATTACAGGTGATTGCTAGTAGCCATGTAGGTGCTGGAAATTGAACCCTGACAGCTAGTTTTCTTAATTTTTGAGACATATTTTTGGCCCCTTATTTCAAGATAGCATTAATAGCAATCTTGAAATTTTATGTTGATGAAAGCACTAATGTGCATAAGATGCTGAAAAAGTGCCTGTTTAATGGAAGCTTTCAGCTTGTCTCTTCTTTTGTTAGAGTTGCTAGTATTATTACAAGGAAAATGTTTTGACAGGTGAATCTAGTCCATTGGTTTCTAGTTTGTGACCTTACAATTTATAGGAGAAAAAGATTTGAAAGGGGATTTTAGGCTGGATGATAGAGGATCTTTATCCCAGATTATGGAATTATGAAGAGAATGAAAAGTCTTCCAGGCTTTGGTCTGTGTAGGGGCATGGGGCAGACAGTAACTTTTGCAACCTTTTGCACAATAGGTCATTGGCAGAATGTGAGCAGTTAAAGGCAGTTTTTAAAAGGTGTGATTTGTTGTTTTCCCTCCACTTTGATGAGAAAGCCTGCCCATTCCATTTTCAATGCTTGTTATGATAGACACAAGTAGCTGCCCCACAACAAGGAGCTTGGAGCCATTTTCTTCTCTGCTTTGACATGGCTCATGAAACTCAGAACTCAGCTCTTCTGCCTCTTCTCTGTTTTCCTGATTATTCTGTAACTGGGACTCAGGTGCAGTGTTTCTTTGCCTATAAAAAATATCGTTACAGAGCCAGCAGTGTCGGAATATGACTATGAGAGGCCCTGTCAAGCATTGACCTTCAAGGCTTCTGTGTAGGTTGAAGGATTTTCTTCCATGGATGTTTTCCAGATTCCAGAAAGTACCTTAAGTGTTTACTTCTTGTTCATATGTGACCATCTTTACCAGCCAGTAGACTGGGTGGTGGAAAGCCTTATTGAAATGCACAGAGTGGAGCACAAGCTGAAAATAGCGAAGAGAATGCACATAGAAGTGGGTGTTTTTTTTTGAGGGAAGGTTGTTGTTTTTGTGGTGTGCTTTGGAAGAAGAAAAGCATGTGTGGCTAAACCTCACTAAATTGAAAGATTGTGGGGATGGGGCAGATAGATTTTCAGGGTAGATGAAAAGACTTGGTAGTTCTGTTATTCTCAGTTCCAGAATGGTAATCTGAGGAAGGACAATGGGATGTGAGAGGATTGACCGTCGTCCTTAATCAAGAATTAACGGTCATTATATTAAGTACTAGTCATTACATTACTTAAACACACACACGTGTTTTTTGAGACAGGGTTTCTTTGTCTCCTGGACTCAATTTGTTTAAGACCAGGCTGGCCTTGAGCTCACACAGAGAGATTGTCCTACCTCTGCCTCCTGAGTGCTGGGATTCAAGGTGTGTGCCACTGTGCCTATCCTACATTATTTAAAATTTAAAATTATTTTAAATATATAGGATTAGAAATAATTGTGTTTTTGTATGATTATTTCCTAATAATTTATGGTCGCAATTGGTCTTGATAGTAAAGCCTTCATATTTGATACAAAACTGGCTTCAACCTAGTTTGAGTCCAGTTTGTCTTAAGTTTTGAGCTCAGTATTGTCTTTGAATACAGTGAAAATAGATGTGCAGACTGCTGTGGATAGCTGTTTAGTTTAGCTCCTCTCCCCACACTGGATTATCAAGTGACTAATGCTCATTGGGATCCTGCGCTCCTACTGCGCAGTACAGCCTCTTACGATGGCGGTTAGATATTATGACTGAGAGTTCAGGTGGCCCCTACCTGTCGGAAGTCAGTGGTTCTCACAGTACCCAGTGTCAATATTATTTGGAGACTTTTATATTGTCAGGTCCCCAAGGGAAAGGGTCATAGTCTAGATTTTGAAGAAGTCTCTCATTGGGAACAGAAGCAAATCCTGATGGTCCCTGAACTGCTGTGTTCCTCCAGTGCTCACTAAATGTTCCTTGAGATGTTAGGAAGTCAGGGGTTCTCCGGTACAGATGTCAAGTTTACACCCAAGGGCTGGGGATGTGGCTTAATTGGCAGAATACTTTCCTAAGAAGCACTGAACCGTGGATTTGCTCCTCAGCACCAAGTGAACTGAGGCCAGTGGTATATAGCACTCTCCAGGTAATATATCAATAGATAGGAGTTTTAGGTTATCCTTGGTTACATACGAAATTCTGGGTCAGCCTGAGCTACGTACAATCTGGTCTCAAAAACGAAGTTCACACTAAAGAAAGCAAGATATATAGAGAGAGTTTTAGATGGAGAAAAGTGGATGTCACAGAGACGAAGGACTTGCTTGTTCTATGTGGCCTCTGGGGATCTGTGATGTTCCAGGAGACCTCTTCACAAATGGGTTCTTGGTAGTCTTTGGGCTTCTTTATTTAAAGTGTTTCTGAATTTCCTTTTTTTTTTTTTTAAATCATTATAAAGCTTCTTCCTTATCAGTTCCTCAAATTAAAAAAAAAGATAAAAGAAACAGAGGGAAGCAAAGCAAATCCCCGAACATTACTTTTCCCCCTTTTAAAGGTTGCAAACATAAATCTTATTAAAGAACAATGAATGGACCTCATTTTTTATCTTCAGAAAGCTGAACCTCCAGTGTTTTAGAAAGTCTCTTTATTTAGAAAAGAAGATGAATGTATAGAAGAAAGCCCCTGTTCCGGGGCTCGGAGAAGACATGGTTCTGGTCAAAGCTTTTCTCTCTGTCTAAAATCTGGTTCTGTTGGTGTAATAGTTTACATTACATTAATGGTTTAATTTTGTTGATTATCCTCTGTGGTGCCAAAGGAAAAAAGAAATTAGAGAAAGATGAGTAGAAACCATAAATAGAAGGTTTTTTCCCCTTTATTTTGTAGCAATGTTCCAAGTGTGACCTTGGTTCAGGACCACTGTTCTAACCATGGTGGGTCAGTGTTTGTAAGGCTGGCATTAGTGTTTAATATGGCTGGCATTCCTTAAAAGTGCTTTTTCTGGGGGCGTTGGAACATGGTTCAATTGGTAAAGTACTTGCTGGGCAAGCATGAAGTCCCTAGGTTGATCCCTAGAAGAAACATAAAAACATAATCTAGCGGATTGCTCCTTGCTTTGAGGAGCTGTACACTGGAACATCCCTGGGCTCATTGGCTGGCCAGCTTAGCATAATCAGAGTCCAGAGAAACCCTGTGCAGAACAACAATGTGTATGGTACCCAAGGAATGACACCTAAGGTTGACTTCTGGGGACACAGGGACATGCACACACATGCACTCATGCACATACATGCACTCATGCACATGCATATGAGCTGTTCCTAGAACTTCAACCCAGACTTTCTGAGTGATTATATCTTCTGGTGGATGCTGAGTACTTACAGTTTCAAACAGCATGACAGGTATCTCAGACATAGCCAAGTTTTAAAGGAGAGCATGAGACTCACACTGAAACTTCAAAGATTGTTGTAGGGCATATATTAAATGAATAATATTCCATTTAGCACTTGGAAAAAATCAGAGGAGCAATTAACATTTGAGTTACAGGTATGGGACAACATATTGGGATGTTTCAAACTCCTTGGGAAATCTCTGTGGCTTTTTATTCCTATATCTAAGTATTTGCTGTTAAACTTTCTAATAAATCAACCTAAGTGATACTGATTTGTGAGACAGGGTTTTTCACTCGCTTAGAGATTACCATGTAGGCTTGGTTACTGGCTATGCAGCTTCAGGCAGCTTCCTGTTTCTGCTACCTAACACTAGGATTGTAAGCAGACAGCACCATGTCTACCTTTTATACATGAATTACGGGTATGGAACTTGGGTTCCTGTGCTTAGAAGAAAGACACTTTTCCAAACCGAGCCATCTCTCCAGCTCCCAACTTACCTGTTGAATCCATGTGATAGTTTCTTCTTTTCCTAAAATCTGAGGATAATCAAAACTTAGTTGACAGCATTTCTCAAAATGGATTTAAAGGCGACTGATTTATTGACTACATACCAGTAACCTCGTGTATACAACGATTTATCAAGATCCTGGTTTTCCTTGCACTCCCCCAAACATTGAAATAAAACCAGTGTAGGCCAGATAACTGTAACAGGAAATTTGTTTCACAGCTATTCATTTTAGGTCCTTTTGTCCCTTTTGTGGGTACCAGCCTTATCTTTTCTTGAATCAGCTTGATGAATGCCCCTACTCAAATCTCCATGTATCAGGCATTGAGACCATTTGTAAAATGTAATGATTCACATGAAATGAAGAGACTGGGCTGAGTGCACGGAAGTCAGACTGCAAAGAAAGCCGGAGATAATTGAATGGTTAGGCTGGGAGAACACCAGTGCCTCTGGGAACTCTAGATACATCCCTAGAGTGGAAGTCCAAGGTAGGCAGTCCTTCTTTTTGGTGTCTATTGCTCTTACACAGAAATAGGTCTGCCTGATACCCTGTACCCTGCAGGAGTGGCATTGTGTAGATGTCCCATCCCACATACTTTGATAAGGAATTTTTAAGAAAACTCATATCCTGTCAGCCTTAGCTTATTATCATTCAGCTTTTCTGGCAGTTAGTATGGCAGAAGTCAGGAGTTCTGGCAGGGCCTGGTTTATCTGTGCGCCCTTGGTAGCAGTGAGTGCAAGCCTTAGGGGCATTGAAATTCTCTATATAAAATGACTCAGGAGATATGACTCAGAGGACTCATATGATCACAGCCCTACCTACTTCTGCAGCCACTAACTCGGGTTAATAATGATTTAAAAATTACGTATATTGGTATTTACCTGCGCGTATATATGTGTACCACATATGTGCCTGGCTCTCCTGTGTACACCACATGTATGCCTATGTATGCTACAGAAGCCGGAAGAGGGTGTCAGATGTCTTGGAACTGGAGATACAGATGGGAACTGAGCCATCTCTCTAGCCTATTAAAAAACCTTGATTTTAAAAAATAGTATATGTATACTAATATATTGTGGTTCTTCCCCTGCATTTGTGCCTGAGGCTTTGGGGTTTTGTTTCTGAGGTTTCTATGGTTTGTTGTTGTTGTTCCTTTTTTCTGGCATAAGTCCAGTCTAACTCTTAACTGGATAATTCCTTTTCATCTTTTTGATAAATCTGTCTAAATGACACATATTCCTTTGCTCTTCCAAAGCTACTGCATGTCTCCCTGGTCCTCTCATTTGCCTAGAACAACTCACAAAGTTTTTGGTCCATACTTTTATTATTTCCTCTGGACTGTTGGTCTTCCAGGTAGATTAATGACCCTGTGCCTTCTCGTTGCAAGGCCAGACTTAGGAAGTTACAACAGACATTTTTACTAAGAAGAGTGTCTAGCATAAACTCAATAATTATTTTCATCCCCAGCACTGCATAAACTAGGTGTGGTTGCACATGCGATCCCAGCACTTGGGAGGTGGAGGCAGGAGGATCAGGAGTTCCACGATCTTTGGCTACATAGTGAATTTAGGTCAGCTATATGAGACTTGTTGCAAAATCAGAACAAATAAAACTGGGCGGAACTAACATAAAACATTCTTTTCTTAAAATTTACTTATTCTGAGTGTTGGCGTGCACATTCCAAGATGCCTGAATAGCACTCAGAGTTTAACTGTGGGAGTTATTTTCTTCTGCCATGTAAGTCTCAGGAACTGAACTCAGGTTTCCAGCCTTATTTAAAAATACTAAGCAACTTCCTTTCCCCGAGAACATTCTTGAGTGAATAAAATGTAGCAGGTAATGGGATGATCCAGAGGGATGCATGTGCTAATTTCCCTGTTTGTAATTGCTAGAGCTAGATTTAACTGCAGGATTCCAAGGGGGGAAAAAAAAAAACAGCTAGAATTTGATAAGAATCAAAAGGTTTTATGTGCCTATTGATGACCTAGTACTAGGCAAGCCTTTCTGTAAATTTCTAAGTCTGTATGTGTGTATGTGATACATAATAAATACAGTAAAATTAAAAATAAACTATTTGCTACATTTCATAATGACTATAAAACAACAAAAATATTTCACTGGTAGCATTGCATCCAGGCATTTTTTTTTTAAGTTAAACTAGTTATTTTATTTACTTGTCTGGAACTAGTTATTACTTACTTGTCTGGAACTGGTTATTAAGCTAGTTATTTTAGTTTTATTTATTATTCATGTGGCATGTACCAGGCAGTTTCTAGGTTGTAATGGAAGTTTAGGTTTATTTGTATGTTATGAAATTATGCTTTTGTATGGGATTTTAGTTGGCATATAGTTTGTCCACACCTGTTCCTTGTCACATGCGGGATATGCTCTTTTGCCAACTGGTAATGGCCTTCCATCTGTCTCACAGAGAGGGCCATGGTCTAGGACTTTGAGAGTATAAATATGAGGCTGTGGAAAAGACCGTGGAGGCAGTCCGTGGTGTTTGGTGGAGTTCGGTGTGGAGTTTTGTATTGGTGTGTAGTGTGTAGCAGTTTAGAGAGACCAGAGACCAGAGAGGATGTGGCGGTTTGGAATAGATAGATGGAGTGAAACACTTTGGGGTGCAGTGGTATGAAGGAGCCTGCTTAGCAGTTGACAGAGGTTGGTATAGAACCCTAAAAGAACCCCTTGACCTAACTAGTTGGGGGATGTAAAGGGGTCTGGGCCCCCTCTCCCCACTAACCTTTTGACTCTCCTCCTTAAGGTTGGGGGAGTGATGGAAGGGAGGTAGAGGCCTAGACACACCAAATAAAGTAGAGTTTTAAACAGGACCACTACAGGTGGCTTTCTGCTATACTTGGTGCTAACAATCTAGCAATACAAACCCACATAACACTGTCTGACCTATAGGAAGACATCTCATTCTAGAAAGTATCCTTAAGCCGGAAAAAGCTGTGAAAAAAAAAGGAGTGAAAACAGGTAATACTGGTATTAGCAGTGTTGGGTGTATGCTTTAGGTGACTGGCAGGGAGAGCAACAGCTGAGAAGGAAGCTTATCATAAGTGACTAGCAGGGGCTAGGTATAGCTATGCCAGGCAGATGTCTGGGTGCAGTGAGGTGGGCATGCCTCTTCCATGCAATGTTTCCCTAATTCTTCATGTTCGCTCCATTAAGTCCACCATCCGGTTCTGCTCAAAGAGGTCTGTTTTTATCAGAATCTGTAAATGCTTCTTATCTCTGGACAATTGTCTTTAGTCTTAAGCTGAAAATAGATACCGAAGGCAATGCATTTATGTTTCTTACAAAGCTGTTGTTGCTATTACTATTTTTACCAAAAAGGTCCTCCAAAAGCCTTTCTATTCCATGGATAAAATTGTGCTTTGTTATCTGTGTTTACTTTTTAAGCTCTGTTTAAGTGGAACCACCTCTCTCAGATCTTGTATTTCTGCAGGGCATGGCATGTTTCTTCTTAAGTAGTTTATACAGGTCTTATCATGCTGTCTTCTGTATGGGGACCAAGTGACTTATTTTGGCTGATAATGGAAAGGTGTTCTTTTTCTTTCTTTCCTTTTATTTTTTTTTCTTGATCAGCATCTGCATCTGTTCCCCTTGAGGGCTTTCTTATCTTTTCTTTCCTGGTATTGACTGAACTCATCTTATTACTTAGTGAACTTTTATCTTCCATCATTGCTTATTTTGTATAATACACACATCTCTCACTAGAAAGGAACCTGAGGTTCCTTGTGAACATAGTGTACTAGCTCATTGAGTAGGCTGTGCTACAGTGGTCAGAACCCGAGTCTGTTGGAGGGAGTGAGCCAGCATTTTACTTTCCAGTAAGAATATTCTTCTCAGGACTTGGCCAGAGCATGCTATTGCAGATGCAGGCTAAGGGAACATAACATGAGGGTAGAAATCCTTTGTGAATTCTTAAACGTCTCATTGCAAAGATATTTGTATAAAAAGCCTGCTTTTCCAGTCACTGTCAGAGAGGCTTCCTCCAGCAACTTATGGAAACAGATGCAGAGATCCACAGCCCAACATTGAGCAGAACTAGGAGAACCCTGCTCAAGATAGAGAGGAAGGATTGTAGGAGCCAGAGGGGTCAAGGGCACTGCATGAAAACCCACAAAGTCAACTAACCTGTGATCATAAGGCTGCCAACCAAGAGCTTGTATGGGATGGACCTAGGCCTCTGCGTGTGTTACAGTTGTATAGTTTGGTCTTTTTGTGGGACTCTTAACAGTGGGAGCAGGGCCTGTTGGCAAATCTTTTGCCTACTTTTGGGACCCTTTTACTTCTACTGGGTTGTCTTGCCCAGACTTAATAGGAGGGGAGGTGGCTAGTCTTACTGCAACTTGATATGCCATATTTGGCTAATATCCATGGGAGGCCTGACCTTTTCTGAAGAAAAATGGAGAAGGATGGGATGGTAGGGTAGGGGACTGGGAGGAGAGGTTGGAAGGGAAATTGTGGTTGGGATGTATAAGTAAGTAAGTACATTTTTAAAAAGAGGGGTAAAGTTCTAGCTTTCTCCATCATACTGAGATTCATCTGAGAATATTGTGCTGACTGTGATTCTTCCAAAGGTCTTCTTAAAAATAGATAGGTAGATAGACAGACAGATAGATACATAGACACACACACAGTATCCTGGGTAGGTTTTGAACTTTCTATGTGGCTACGACTGGCCTTGAAACCTCTTGATTCTCCCAACTCTACCTCTCAAGTGGTGAAATTATAGGCATATACTACCAGGCTTAGCTCTGGTTTCTATCTTAGTTAACTGTGATAAAAACACCATGGCCAGAATAAACATGGAGAAGGAAAGTTTTACCTAATCTTACAGCTTGTAGCCATCATCTAGGACAGTCAAAGCATTAACCCAGAAGTAGGAAATGATACAGAGGCAGTAGAGGAGCGCTACTTACTGGCTTGCTCACTGTGGCTTTCACAGTCTCCTTTCCTATATACATCAGGACTACCTGCCCATGGGTGGCACCACTCACAATAAGCTCTCCCACAGGCTCTCCTACATCAATCACTAATTAAGAAAATGTCCCATAGGCTTGTCTAAAGGTCAGTCTTCTGGGGCCATTTTTTTTTCAGTTGTGGTTCTGTCTTCTCAGATAACTCTAGATTATATCAAATTAACAAAACAATGACCCCCTAAACAAAACAAAACCAGGCAAGCAGGATTTTATTTTCTTTAAACAAGTTCTTATATATCCAGGAACTGAATATATATGATCAAGGATGTCCTTAAACTTCTGATCATCCTGATTCTAGCTCCCAAGGGTTGGCGTTGAGGGCATGTGCCATTGTGGCTAATGCATATGGTCCTACAGGTGATATCTGGGACTGTGTGCTTGCTAGGCAAGCACTGTGATATCCCAGCCCTCTGACATTTTCTTCCTCATTTTCCAGCCTTTTCCTCAGAAATCTAGTTGCACATTTGAAGATAGTTACTGTATGTCTAATAAAAGAGAACAGCAAGGGGGATAGAGAGACAGCGCAGAGGTTAAAAGTGTTTGCTGCTCTTCCCAAGGACTGAAGTTTGATTGCTCCTACATCAGACATAACCACCTGTAATTCTTGTGCCAGAGGATCCAGTGCCTTTTTCTGGACTTTATGGGCATGTATAGACACACACATGCACACACAAACACACTCACATAATGACAAAGCCAAGTTCAGCTGTGTGAAACTCCTCCCACAAGTGGCAATAAGTCAAATGTGTGGTTCCACAGAATTATGTATGGCTCTGTTCTGTGACCTTGTTGGAAATTGCTTTCTTTGGAATACTGAAGTTGAAACTGCCTGTGTATTGTACAATGTTTTCTTTTCTGCAGTCTACTCTGAATGGCATTTGTTTTTGATAGTCCTTGAATATATGCTTTCCATGGCAGATGTGCACATCCTGGATACTATCCACATGGTCTTGGTGGATACAGGACCCCCTGATGTATGATACTGGTCCTTATCGCTATGCCAACATTTACTAGATTTTCTTCTCGGCTTACTTTTCTATGTCTTTATTTTTCTTTCAAGATTTATTTTATTTTTTCACATGAATATTTTTACCTGCACTTACATATGTGTACCACATGTATGTCTTATGCTAAGGGGATAAGAAGAAGGGGTTTGATTCCCTGGGACTAGAGTTCCAGATGATTTGTGAGGCGGCATGTAGCAACATGCTATGATGTGAGGCAGCATGTGAGGCAAGAAAGCTTGGGTCTTCTGCAAGAGCAGCAAGTGCTTTTAACCACTAAGCCATCTCTTCAGCCCCTGGCTTGCTTTTCTTGAATTTCTTACCATCTTGGTTTCTCTCCTGTTTCTTCCGTCTACCAAATAAAAATCCCTGTAGATGTGATAATTACAGAAATCCAAGCTGAAGATCTGAAGTTAAGTAATAAGTGCATGTCTTTTCATGCATAGTTCCAGCAATAAACTAATTAAGATCAGCATTCCCCAGGCTCTGCTACAGCAACACATTCTTCTCTTTGAGGGTCATTGACATTTCTCAGAGCTCTTCAAATTCCATTTTCCTTTTCTGGTGACATCATACTAAATATAGGAACAACAGGGAGGAAAGTGAGGGTGTCAGTGGATCAGTGGAGTGTGGGAACCATCATAAATGCACATGTGCATGCATGTAGACATATCTGTAGTTCACTTCATTTGGGTTTTCACAAGTACAGTAGTATTCGAACATCCTCCACTGGGTCTTGGCATTTCAGTATGCCTTTGAAGCTTCTCACCTGTACTGACTTTAGGGCCTGGACTGTAAAAGAACAGAAGGGGTTTAGATGAGTACTGAGCAAGCAGGTATCATGGGTGCATTCATATCCCTCTGCTCTTGAATGTGGATGTGTTGTGACTAGATGCATGAGTTCTTGCCTTGATGTCTCTGCTGTGATGGATTGTAACCTGTAATTGTGAATGAAACAAACTCTTTCCTTTCGTGTGTTGCTTCGAATTTTACATTAATGAAATCATGATACCATCCCTTTGATTCTTAATTTCATTAGTTGTAACTATGGTGTGTTAGTCTAGCTTTGACCATGGCTTACCTCAGCTGTACAGAGTAGAAGGTGGATTTGAAGTGCCATCTTGGTCTTTTATCTCATATATATGCATGGAAACAAATGGATTTTTATTGTCTTTTCTTTGTTCCTACTGCATAAGAGTTACTCAAGAATTTTATCATATAATGAATCCTATGTTGCTAAAGTCCTATGTTGGTAAAGTCATATATACTTAGTACCTCAGACTTTGATCACTCATTTATGTGTTTATTTAATTCCTTCTTGGCACCCAAAAAAGGCTCTCAGTTACATAGTGAAAGATCTGAGTTTTCAAGAACTGGGTGAGGGCTGGTGCTGTAGTTCTGTTGGTAGAGCTTTTGTTCAGTGACTGCAAGGTCCTAAGTTCCACCCTTAGTACTGTGTAAACCAGCTGCAATGTTGTACGCCTGTAATCCCTAAACTCGAGAGGATTGTCTTCTGCTACATGAGACTGTGTCTCAAAAAATAAGAGCAGAAATCAAAACGAAGGCATGTTGGTTAGTTTTACCTGATATGACATTGTTTAGAATTATCTGGGAATGGTATTTTAATAAGGAAGTATGTAGATCATAACTGGCCTGTCGGGGCGTGTCCTGGTTGTGTTCATTGAGATGGGACGACCCACCCTGAATGTGCACAGCACTATTTCGTGGGCTGGACCCTCAACTGTTTAAGAGTGGAATTACCTGGATATAAGCTACAAACAGGTGACAGGTATCCACCCTTTTCTCTGTCGTATCACTGCAGGCATTATATGACTGGCCTCTTGGGTTCCTGCCTTGACTTTCCGTCAGAGTTTGACCATAATCTAGAATTATAAAATAAATAGACCCTTTCTTTACTGATAATGCTTTTGTTCAGGGTCTTTTATAGTAGCAACAGAGATGAAACTAGAACACAAAGACTGCCTTCACATTTGTCTTGGTTTGTAGCATCTCTAAAGTCTACTGCTTTATCTCCAAGTAATGGTTTTCAAAGTGTGTGGTCCTGAGACCAGCTATGTCAGCATCACATTCTCACTGCCAATCTTCAAGGCTGGCCTTTCTGAATTAGAAGTCAGGGTGGGGCTGTATGGAGTGTAGAAGGAAGCCAGCAGTCTGCAGTACATTTCACCCTCCACTCTGATGCTGGCTCTGCTCTTAAAATTACTGTACAGAAAAGTATTGCTCTCCTCTTAGTCTCTTGCACTCCCAGCAGTTGATATTTCAAACTTATACATGAGCGAGGACAGTTATGTCTTCCTTCAGCCTCCTTGGTGCACTGTGCCTCAGATGCCCAATGCTGAGCTGAGGACGGACTGTGGCAGTGTTTACACTCTCGGCCCAGTGCCTGTTGACTTATGTAGCAGCCTGGGTAACAGGCAGTAAATCTGCAAAGACATCGTAAGGTTACACAGCAAAGCTTTTACAACACACTGACTTTACAGTTGGAGCAAGTGATTTGTTTGCTGTTGGTGTTTTTGAAATAACCCTCTTCCCTCTCTCCAGAAAATTCTCTGTGAGAACAGTATTTACTTTAGACCACCATGCCATGTCCAGATTTTTAAAAAAGGTGGGGGTTGCTGAGACAGAATAGAAAAAGCAAGCTTTCTTTGTATATGTTTCTCAGAAGAAAATTCCAATGAGGACTGAAGGAAGTTTCATTCATACCTGGATTTGGTAAATGATTAGAGCACAGTGGTATAGGATATGCAACAACTGCAAGAAAATACCAAATTGTCAGTGTAAGCTAGTGTGAGGACAGGGACTGGTGACATATCTCAGGGGTAGAGGGTATGAGTTCCATGCCCAGGGCCACCACAGGAAGTGGAGGGAATACAAAGAAAAAGACATGAAAAACAAGAGAAGACAAGAAAAGATTCTGTAGGTATGATAGTTAATATTCTCTACTTCATAGGATTTAAAATCTCATTATAGGTGAACCGGTGGGTATGACTCTGAGGGATTATCTTGGGTAGGTTAACTGAAGCGGAAGACTGTTCCCAACATCGGGCAGAACCCTTCCTTAGGTTGGTTTAAAAAAAAGGACTGAATAAAAAGGAGCAAGTGAGCTGAGCACCAGCATTCATCTTCCTTTGCTTCCTGACTTTGGATGCATTGTGAACATCTACTTTAAACTATATACTTCTAAACTGCAAACTGAAATAACCCCTCCCTACTCATGTTGCTTTTGTCGGACATTTAATATTTGTTTACAGCAAGAAGAATTAAGTAATATATTGGGTTTGTGTCAATATGCAGCTTTTGCATAGCCTATATCAGTTTACTGCAGGCTAGGAGTTGATCTTAAAATTCCAGTAGTAAGCAGCTCTCTCCTTTGGAGACAAGTGAAAGAAGCAGAGCGAGCCTCTATTTTCCTAAGGAAATGCAGATGTGATACCCCCAGTGAGCAGTAAACAAATATTAGATAATGGTGGTTGAGCAACAGGGATAGCAAGGCTGCTTTTCCCTCCTGACTACCCCTGAAGTCAGAGGAACAAAGGGGAGGATATGAGGACAACACTTGAAATCTTTCTGGGTGAATGTGTTGTAGGAGGTGTTTAGAATGGAATGTGATAAATCACCTGTGCTTATGGAGAGCTTCTGTGTATAACATGTGGTCCTTGGAGGTTACACACATAGAACTGATCTTAAGACCTAGGCTCTATTTCATAGTTGATGAGACTAAAGCACTAGGAGCCAGTGACATGCCCTATATAACACAGTGGGTAACTGTGGTTTGAACCCTATCATATTCCAGTTCCATGTTTTCAACCATCTTAGTCTTAAGTTCATCTGTAGTGTCCTCATAACTTGGGACTTTATATTAAGGAATTCTTCTAGGTTTGTTTTTGTATTTTGTCTCATGCAGCCCAGGATGGCCTCAAACATGCTATATATTGAAGGATTAACATTGAACTTACATTCTCCCTGCCTCCATATCCCAAGTGCTAGACTTAGAGGTATGCACCACCACACTCAATTTGTTATGACTAGGAATTAAACACAGGCCTTTGCAAATGCTAGGTAAGCTCTCTGCCCACTGAGTTACAACCCTAACTCTAGGTTTGTTATTATTATAATAAAAATATTTATTTATTGAGTTCTTTATATGAAATTTGTCTCTGGAAAAATAGGACTTACTTGGCTCTTCTTTGAGAGCCACTCTTCACGTTTAGAAACCTTGCTTATGTCGTATTTGCATTGTAGGGTTCATGTTGATTCTAAACCTTATACAGGGTGTTGTTGCATAGGGCCACCATGGAAATGAAGTTAATCTTACACTTTATGAGATATATAACAGGAGCACAGTTCGATTTTGTTTATAGTCATGGTTTCTTCCTAGAAGAGTTTAGTGAAGTGGAAACATTAATTCTATCACTAGAGATACTTATTTAATTTTTTGCAGTTATTATTCACTAATGGAGTGCAGGGGCTCATGTGCCTCAGTGTGTGATTGGAGGTTAAGCAAACAACTTATACGAGTCAGTTCTCTCCTCCTACCATGTGGGTTCTTGAAGTGGAACTCAGGTCATCATGCTCAGCAGTAAGTACCTTCACCCAGTGAGCCATTTCAGATGCCCCCTGGGCTCTATTTCTTTTACTGGACTTCATCAAGATGGAGATTTGCAATGCTAGTTTGTTAGCTATGTGTCAGTGATTTATGATTGTGTGCAACAAAGTATCGTGTGTCCCCAACGATATTCACTTTGGTAGTTGTAGGTGAGGGATTCCTGAGTGATTCCCTGTGCATCATCATCATCATCATCATTGAGACTGGGTCTCATGTAGCCTTTCATGTCACAAACTAGCTTGTATGGCTGAGAATGATTTGAAACTCTAGATCTTCCTGCCTACATCTACCAAGGGATAGGTTTACAGATGTGAGTCACCTCACCCAGCTTTCTTGAGCTGTTTTCCTGAAATAGCTAAAGCTGGTGTCCTATGAAAAGTGGACTGAGGTTGGAAGATGCGCTTTCTTACAGCTGTGACAGGACACATCTTTACCACACGAACCTCTCCACACTTCTTCACAGCATGTCAGCTGGTTTCTCATGGGAAACTAGTGAGAGGGAGGAAGGGAGGGGTGAGGCAGCACCTACTCTTGCAAGTCATGTACTGCCTCGTGTGCCACATTCTAGCTAGTAAGAAGCAAGTAACTGGGGAGCCTGCACCTACTGGGAGAAGAATTAGGAGCCAGCCTTTGAAGAGGGTAGTGTTAACATATCTGATCACCCAGTAGCCTAGCTGCAAACCCAGTGAATCAGTCTGTCTATGGTAATCTTCATTTTAAAGATTTCCCCAGATTATTTCCATGCATGTTTAAGTAGTGACTCTGGGTATCAGTTGATACCTTGTTAACCCATCAACTCTGAAAGTAGGTGAGCACTGCCATTGCGCCATCATGCTTTTTCATTTAGGTAGCCAGATATGTTTTATGCTACAAATGTTTTGTTACTATTGGTTTAGTCCTTTTGAGACATGGTCTCATGACCTAACACAAGTTGGCTGGGGACTCTAGGTCCTTCTGTCTGCTTACGTACTGGTGTGTTTTAAGTAAAGTTTATGCTTAGCATGCTAAGCATAGTGCTTAGCAGGCACTATGAGGAAGAGACACTAAGCTGTTTCCTCAGTGGCTTGTTTCTTGTTGCTGGGAAGTATTCTGCCACACAGGGTGAGGCAAAGGCTGTCCTTCAGTCTTTGTCTCAGGACCCAAGGAGAGCGGGGCGAATGTCTGGCAATACTGTGGCTCATTGACTCTGCAGCTGTGTACTTGTTAGTTGAGAGGATGAGCACAAACCAGGAGTTTTCACACCAGCTAGAGGTCTCCGAGAGCCCATTTGACTGGGACAGTACACCCTTCTATGTTTTGAGGGATTGGTCTTTGGGCTGTATGCAGTATCCATGCTTATCTTACCCCTGCATACTTCACCTAACTCTGAAGCTTTTGTTGAGAACATGGGGTTCCTTCTTTATAGTTGTTATTTTTTACCTTCCTCTTGACATTTGCTTTTGTCGGCAAGGAGTGCAGTTGGTTATGCTACATGGACTGAAAGAAAGACCTAGAAATACATGCTCCCACAACCCATCCAGTTCCCTTTCTGCCCCAACCAAGAGTCAGATAAGTACACATGCTCAGAACCTGGATTTCACATTTCATTTGAAATCCCATGATTGATAAAAAGGACAAAGGCACTGAAACCCAGAGAGGAAACAACTGGCTGCCTGGAAAGAGGCTAGGTCAGTAAGAGAGATGTTTCACCCAGAGTCTGTGATCACAAGCTGGAACAACCAAGTGATGAAACTGACATGCCCCAATAGGTACAACAGATTGTTCTGCTTGTTACCAATCAATACTGCAATTAGCAAATATTTATTGAACAACTCAGATGGGCTCTGGCTCACCCTGCCCTCATCAGCTATTTGTTAGAATAATGCAAAACCTCCTAACCTCTTGGTCTATCTTTAGGCTTGCCCCTGACCCAATAAAATCAGTTCCGAACACTGAAGCCAGAATGATTTTTCCTAAAATATACAAATGTAACCAGGTTGCTGACACACTTGAAATGCCCTGACTAATGTTTGACATCCTGGTGCATCCTCCTGCTATAAAAGAGAGAGGTCATCATTTGCCCCCTCTGCACTTTGTATTGCCTCTAGCTCCTTCTTTACAGATTCCAGTTTCCTGTATTCTGCATGTGTCTCACACCATACTTGGCTCTTTGTTTATGCTGGCATCTCTACATACTGGAAGTCAAAGTACTAGAATCAGTGCTCAGGCTTGATTTATATCATAGCTCTGTGATTTTCTGATTGTATCATTTGGGGTAAATGGTTAGATGTTTCTTATCTGCAAGGGTCTCATAATCTGCCAGCCTACAGGTTCTTGAGAAGATTAGACATAATCATTTTAATGTGCTTAGCACAATGAATGGCCCATAATTAAGATGCATTTCTGTTACTGTATGCCTTAGTTTGATTTAACTGTTAACTTGATACAGCCCAGAGAGATCTGAGACGAGTCTAATTTGAGAGAGTGGAAAGATCAGATTAGAATATGGGCACGTTTTGATTTTTGATAAAGGAGGACCCAGACTGTTACCTTTCCTTCGGCAGGTGAGGCTGTATAAGAAAGCTATTGGAGGATGAGCCTGTGAATGAGCCAGCCAGCAGTGTTCTTGGCAACTGTACTTCTTGACTATGAACTGAATTTTTAGAGGGGTAATAATGTATGGAATACAAAGCAGCCTCACTTTCAGGTTCTGGACTTCCATTTCTTGCCTTGATCTCTCTCAAGTGGCTAACTGCAACATGTAAACAGAAAAAACTCTTTCCTCTCATGAGTTGCTTTTGGTCAGAGTGTTTTATCACAGCAACAGGAACCTAGAACATTGTGTTTACATAGAGAAAGCTTTGATAAAATCAGTTCTTTAACAAAGGAAAGAACTCAGTTCTGTTGAGTCCTGAGAGGACCAGTTATGAGAAACCTTTTGACATTCAGGCTGTCATCTGAGTGTGAGGATGTAGTGGTGAGGATAAAGGAGAGGTTTAGGAGACAGAGAATATAGGTAGTAGATGATGGGGACGCATGCTAACAAAGGATTATGTGTTTCTTTGGACATTTTCCTCCATTTCAGTATGGCAGCATTGTTTGCGGTTCAGGAACAATGGTGGGTAAGTATAGGAAGAAATGGACAGTCTGTTCTTTCTACGTTTCCACTTCCTTAGCCTGTATTTAGTGCACCAGTAACATGTACTGAAATAAAGTCACCATCTGGGATTTTTCAACCTTACAACTGATAGGACATTTAAGCAAATTATTTTTCTTTTATCTCTTTTTGCATGTGATGCATGCTTGTATCTGTAGATGTGCTTCTGTGTGGGAGGTGGACAGAGTTTGATAGTGGCTATCTTCTATTGTTCTCCACCTTATTTTTGAGGCAAGGTTTCTCACTGAACCTTGGATTTACCACCTGTGGGATTATTTCTATACCACCTCCTATCCACAACAATCCATCATCCTCAAGGCCTTTTAGGTGATGATTTTCCAGTTAATTACAGCCTTAGCATTGCCATGTTCTGTGCTTTGACCTTGGTGTACCTGTTATTGACATCTTTCCTAGGCCCATTTGTTCTTTTCATGAAGCCTTCCCTCCCTACCATGTGGCCTCAATCCTCCTTTCCCTGTTCCCTAATGCAATGCATGTTGTTTTGCTTCTTCTATTATAGCTGTTATCACAGCCTGCCTTGTAGCATAGTCATTTCTGTATGTTTTCCCTTGGGATTCATAACCCCTAGAGGGTTTTATTTTGTGCTGTGTTTTCCTACCCCCGTGTTGCCCCTTGCAGTAAGGGTTCTGGTAAATGCCATTTGAATCAATGCATGAATGAAATTGCCTTTCCATGTCCTGTTTGCTATGTTGTAATGCAAACCAGGTGAATATAGAATTTTGGCTTACTGGATTTAGCTTAGACCAGGCAGGGAGTTTTCGAAGAAGCAATAGTAGCTTTGAAAACAGAAATTGCCTTTAATCTTGTAGAAAACACATGCCAGCCCTCTCTATAATAGTCTCAATTACAGGAGAGCATCCTGTTACTGTAAGAACACAAATAAATAAACCCATGACAATACTGTGTTTGGGAGATAAAAACCACATAAAAGCCATCTTTCTTCAACTCTCCAGCATGATAATTAGGGTGTTTCTGGGAGGAGGAAAGAAAAAAAAAGCAGAGAGACACTAGCAAAGAACAAGTGATGTTATGTTTAAGGACGCTTCTTGCTGTTGAAAAGGCAGGAGGAGGGAATTACATTTTACAGCCAGGACAAGTGCTTGTGTTCCTGCCGCCTTCTGCCAGACCTGCTGCTATATTATTACATTATATAATAAATTTGGGCAGTAGGGTTGGTTAAGAATCTGGAAGAACTCAGTGGTTAGAAAATGCCATCCAGAAAATGGTGCTGTGAAACTTCTCTTTGTGACACCTCAATTAAACAAGGTCCAATCCATATATTGGGGCTAGTGTACATTTGTTTAAAGGTACATATGAATGTGAGGGCCAGAGGATGAAGTCAGGTTTCATTCCTGTTCCTCAAACACTATCTGCATTGTTTTTTGAGAAAGGGTCTCTCTTTGGCCTAGACCTTGCCAAATAGGCTAGTAAGTTGTAAGCATTCACCTTTCTTTGCCTCCCTAATATCAGGATTGCAAGCATATGTGATATCGCATTTGGATTTTTTTTTCCTTGAGGTTCCTCATGCTTGCAAGGCAGACATTTTAATGCCCTGAGCTATCTTTCCAGCCTGTTCTTTTTAAGTGTTGGATATCCTTTGTCTGGGACATATTTGTGGTGAAGCCACTGCTATACTTTTTAGCTCCTGGGCTCTGGTTTCAGGATCATTTTGAGGTTCTAATAGAAATTCTTGTGAGATGAAGCCTAATTTGTTAACAGTATTAGTTAACAGCCACTGGGGACTCAAACCAGACTGGACAGGCTAGGTATTATCATCTTTTCACCTGGCTGGCCTCTGTGGCCTCCCAGGTGATTCCTCTGTTCTTGCTCTTGTTTCCCTGCAGAGTGGTCTTTACTAGTAGTCCTTTTAAAGAGACTTTAGATTCCATCATTCCTCAGTTCAAAATCCTCGAGAGTGCCTCCCCTTCCACTAAGAATGTAGTTCAAAGACATTATGTGCTGTGGCCTACAAGGGACGGCATGGTCTGGTGCCTGCTATCATTCACCTCATCTCGAGCTAGCCCTCCAGAGCAGTCGTCTTTGACTCTGGTACTTTACAGCTGTTCTTGAAGCCAGCTGAGCATGCCCCTGTCTCGTACCCTTTGCATTATGCTCTCTTAGCCTGGAACATTTTGTACCCAGACAGAAATGTGGCTCAGATTCTCACTTCATTCAAGCTTCTGCATAAGCATTGCTCGTCTGGCTTAATTTCTTTATTGCTGTGAGAAAACATTGAGCAAAACCAACTTGGGGAGTAAAGGGCTTATTTGGCTTAGATTTCCAGGTCACAATCCATTTCTGAGGGAAGTCAGAACAAGAATTCAAGCCAGGAGCTAGAAGCAGAAACCATAGAGGAATGCTGCTTACTGGCTGGCTTCCTGGATCACATTCTGCTACCTTATTTATTTATTTTTTAATAGGTCAGGCCCACCAGCCTGGAGGTGGCCCTGTCCATAGTTGGCTGAGCCTCCTATATTAATTAGCAACAAGAATACATCTCACATACATATACACAGACAATCTGATAACTCTGCACTGTATAAGTTTGATATCTAAAGCTAACTAGGAGTCCTATTGTTGGGAAGGTCTTGTTCACCTGTGTCACCAGGGCTGTACAATGCCTGATATCTGAGAAGACATTATTGGAATTTATTTGGAAGCATGAATAGGTACTGGCCAAAGATTCTAGCTAACTTGGAGACTGGCTGTAGGTTCAGATGTCAGGTCAGAAATTGCTGGCTTTTATTTTCCTTTCTTTTTTTTCTTTTTCTTTTTTGGTTTTCTGAGACAGGGTTTCTCTGTGTAGCCTTCATTGTCCTGGACTCACTTTGTAGACCAGGCTGGACTCAAACTCACAGGGATCTGCCTGCCTCTGCCTCCCAGAGTGCTGAGATTAAAGGCGTGTGCCACCACAGTCGGCCTTGCTGGTTTTCTTATTCACCCCATTTGATTAAGGGCTAACATTGGGAACATTACTTCCCCCCCCCCCCCAAGTCTGAGTTTCCTTGGTAGTTCAGTGAAATTAGGACTACCAGTCAGCCTCACTGGCCAGAGTAAGTCAGATAGCCAGTTACATGACTGGCATTGTGTCTATGGTACAGATTGGAGGCTTCCCAAATATCGATTGCCACTCACCCTAATCCTTAGTTATGGAGTCATAGTACTTGCATGTATGGTGCTGTGGGAAAGGTTTATCTATAAATAGTTCGAATGAGTCAGATGTGGAATTCTCAAGAACCTGTAGTGGTTGTGAATGCATTTCAAGCATGTCAGACACCTAGCTGTGTGCTTGGTAGATGGTAAGGCTTAATAAATATCCAGGCCTTCCTACTTTTAATGGTTGGACTTAGAGTCTTGGTGTCCACCGGGGTAGCTCTATGGGAATCGGGAGGTTTTGGTAAACAGAGAAAGAGAAAAGTCATCAGCTGAGCTGGAGCAGTTCAAAGTACTGCTTGAAGCCCAACAGGGACAGGCTTTATGGAAATAGCAGTTGAGTCCTGGGCAGTTGGGACTATGGGCCATGCCAGCAAGCGTGATATTTCCATTTGCATCTTTCAAGTAAGTACAATCTCACCCTTATTCCAGAGAAGCCCTCCTTGCCAAAATAAACACACTGTAAATTTATGGTTTAGAGATCTGTAGTTTCTGGGAGTTGTTCTTTTTGTCACTTTAACATTTTCTTGGCACGACATATATTAAGCCCTGCTGGTCTACCTTGTAAATACTATACAAATGCTGTGAGGGGCCAAAGCCCATTGTTCGTTTCCTCATGTTCTTTATAGGAAACAGCAATGCTTCTGCCCTGGTAGTCCTCCCCTGGTTTCTGCTCAGGCAGCTTGGAGTGAGAAAAGGAAACTGAGAGAGTAGGCATATTGTCAAGAAAGATTCACAGGAACACTCAGTAGACTGGGGTTGAGCCCTGCAGGAGAATGAAATCTGCATCTGGCAAGGTTCATATGTGATGTGGACCCATTGGATAGTTTGGGGACAGACCCTTCCTGTCACGCCAGAGGCCAACTCCAGCGAGGGAGATTGGTGAACACTACTCCCCATCACCATGCCTAGCCTGGAGCTTCTCTAACTTAGTGTAAGCATAGGACTCTAAAGAATAGGAGCTATGTCCCCTGCAGCTCACTTTCAGTCTGTAAAAATAAACATCAACTTGGGGCCGAATCAGTGCTTGGAGAAATCATCTGGAGCCTTGTGTGCATACAATATATGCCCAGTATGGTCTGTGTGCATTTGGAGATGGTAGAGGCCAGTGTCTTTTTTATTCTGCAGGGTTTCCAGGAATGCACCACTCTTGACAGTGTTGTGACCAAAGAGAATAGCACTCACACACCTTAATGGGAAGTAGCTATTTCTTTTGTCAGAATAATAGGGATTCTTTTCTTGAGTCAGTTCCCGTTGATGGTGTGAGAAGCCAATCATTTTTCAGTTAAAATTATCATTTAAAAAATAGCTATATCTCCGGATTTCTCTGGGTTGCTGTTAACATAGTTTTATACCTGGTCTGCCTTGTTTTCACCCTTTCACCTTGTAGAGGATTAAGATGATGTACCAAGACATGAAAAGGTGTAGAAGACATTCATATTCTAGTGTGTGGTAGACCTGTGTTTCTCTTGGCTAGAAGAACATGTATGTGTTTCTGAAAAGAAATGGGCCGGTTTCCTTCTACCTTGCATTGTGTACATAATCTTAGCATTCCTTTTTATACTGAAGTTGCCTTTCCCTCTACCCCTGAATTTTGACATGCCTCTCCCTTTCTCCAGCCCATGGTTTGCATCTTTTCTGTGCTTTTCTTTTGTGTTCATTAAAAAAAAATTCATAAATAGAATTTACCATGATGCCTTTTTATACACCACAGCTGCGACATATATTCTGTGTAAGTGGTGAGTGACAGCAGAACCGTTCCTGAGTGTTTTCACACCATTTATTCTGAAAGGCCCCATCAGCGGATGACTTTGTATCGGAAGCTGTAATTTGTGTTTGGACTTGGGTGATGATCAATCTGAATGGAGCCAGGAGAGTTTGTGTCATCTGCAAATGCCGTGAGGGGCCAAAGCCCATTGGGAAACCAGGCAAAGCTGCTCCCTCTGAAACACAACAGGTACATAGAGTTGAGATACATTCATATACAGCAAGCCATAGTAAGATTCTCACCTGTGAACAGAACTTTTTACTTTAGGAGAAAAGTGTCTTTGATCCACTCCTGATAACTCGAAGCTTTGTTTCCTTATGCTTTCTAAAAGGGAGAAAAGATCCTTCATCCCCACTCCTTCCCAACACAGGGTATGTTAATAGGTGTGGTTAATTTGAACTCACACACTATCACCAGGCCCTTGAAATTAAAATGCACACTCATATTATATCCTTCTCAGACATACTAGAAGAATATTGGCACTTCAGTCAAATAGTCTGCTTTGGATTTTGGTTAGGGGTGATTCAGGAACTTAGATGGGGTAGTTAGTTCTAGGGTAGGGCCGAAAATTAAAGTGATTCAACCTGCTTCATTCAGGCTTCTTTTCTAGCCTGTTGGTTTGCTTTTAAGCTCTCTGCATAGAGTCTGACTCCATTCTGTCTAGTCTGAGAAGCACTACGGACCTTGATATTCTACCAAAGCCTGACTGACTAACTGTTGACCCAGGTCACTATAGAATATTTCAGAGCTGAATAAGAACATATGTGTGTATTTATACGTACATACATACATACATACATATGTGTGTGTATATATATATGTGTGTGTGTGTGTGTGTTGCCTTCATGTGTGTCTGTATACCACATGTATGTAGTGCTCTTAGAATCCAGGAGATGGTGTTAGGTCCTTTAAACTGGAGTTACAAACAGCTGTCAGCTGCCACATGGGTACAGGGATTGGAATCCAGGTCTTCTAAATGAGCAGCCAGTGCTTTTAGCCACTCTGCTGTCCCTTCAGCCCCAAATTTCCCCTTCTTTCTGTAGAGAAGATGAGGACTTTGGGAGGTTACAGATCTCTCAGCCTTTATCTAGTTCTGGTGGTCTTAGATGGGAACATACAATTTCAAGTCCTCTACTTTTCATATCCCTCTAATGTAGGAGCTACTTTCTGCTTAAAGTCATTCACTCATTGTAGAGATAGCTGAAACCAGATGGCTCAGTCCCAGTGTCTGTTAACTGGCTTTGTGACCTCTTGATTCCTTTTGGAGCCTCAGGCTCCATGTTAGCAAGGCGAAGATATTAACAGAAACTCTCTAATGAGGCTGAGTAGGGTGCTTAATTAAAACAGTGCTTTGTGCACAGCAAATAATAAATGCAGCCATTCTTGTTCTTCATGTTTGGGTCACTCTGATCAGCCACCAAAGAGACAAATTAGTGACTTCATTATGTTATTAGAGACTATTTCTTCTGGAATGGGAAGCAAACGTGAAAACAGAAGATGACTTGCATAAGTAAATCAATTCCAGTATAAGCAGGGTGCTAGGGAGCTTAAGGAGGAACATCTGTGCTTATGTCAAGAACCCAGTTGTCTAGCAGCTTACCCTTACTGCTTCATCCCTTGTTGGCAAGATTCTTGTTTTCCTCTTTCCTTAGAGATGCTGTGGGTTCTTTTTGTGTGCCCTCTGTGCAGGAAGAAAGAGTAGACTATCTGACTTAAGGGGATGTTAGGGCTATAATAACCTTATTTAAGAACTGAAGGGTTGTTTAGGACAGAGCATGTTCATCAGAGTCTTTTCCATGTGCAGTGTTCTCTGTGAGCTGCCTGAAAAATCACATTCTAGTGTTTTTCTGTAGGTTGCTGAGGGGCACATGGTCTTTGTGTGGATAGCAAGCTTTTAGCAGGACCCTGAAGAATAGAAGGCTTAGATTAGACCTAGCAAAAGAGTAAGAGAGCGTGAGCAGAGGTGGAGTTAAAGACTAGAGACATGATAATCTTGCCTGGCATGGCTACACACAGAGAGACCTTTGCTTGGGGATGTGGGTGGTCTGGGAGGCACTTTCCTCCTGTCTGAGACACTAGAGAGGGATTCACACAGCCTTTCCCTACCCTATGTTTTGGAAACATGGAGCCCCATAGTAACTTCAGTGTTTCTTGTGCTGGTCTTGCTCTTTTGGCAGGATGTAACGTCTAGAGAGACACACAGCTCAGATACTAGGGGTGAGTGGGTCTGTGAGCTTTAACTTGTCTGTATCCCCTTTGTTTGTGAGCTCTTTGCCTGCATCTAAATGCCATTTACATAAGGAGCTGCCAGAATTGAGTTGGCCCATGATTATTCCTTGATGTATGTTGAAAAAAAGAAAGAAATGAAATGAAATGAAACCCCCTGGTTAATGAGGAGCTGGATTTCTTTTCTCCATCCATGACAGCCTCCTTTCTGATCTGATGGTCCGTCAGAAACCAAGGTGGCGTGTGACTGTGGGTTATGTCCTCGCCTAAGCTGTCTCTCCCTCAGAGTTGTAATTGATGGGAAACCTGTCACTTGTTATGTAGATGCTGTGCAGATTTTTGTACAGCTGCCAGCTAGGAGAGTTTGAGGACAGCCTGTGATTGGATGCAGGTTGTGGCAAAAGCTATAATAAATAAGAGAGCTGCTGAGGGTAGATTTTGATTGACCTAAGATTGTATATTATTAAACCAAACCCTCATGTGCGTGTCAATTTATAAAGAACCAGACCCATAATCCAGCTTAGGGCTGTGGCAGTTTGGGTTTATTAAATGAGCGTCTATCACTATTAATATTGAGGAGCAGAGTTGGATATCTGTAATCTTTTAATCTGTGCGGTAATGGTTTGGAGAGAGATTTCAGACATATTGGACTGTTGTTTGCCTATAATCATATTCAGAACTGTTGGAAGCATTGATTTGTTTCTGGCATACTGATTTGGCTCAACAGTCTCATAAAGCTCTTTTATAATTCTCCTTGCTTTGTGTTTTCCAAAAAATAATTGGAGAATAATAATAATAATAATGTGGCTGGAGATAAAGAAAAGAGAGCAAGGTTGAAAGTGAATTTCTAGCTCAGTGTCTAGCCATAAACTTCCTCTGTGATCATAAACACCTGGGTGTGTGACCTTTGTGTTTATAAGATATTTATCGCCTCATGGGCTCTCTGCTTGGGGGTTATCACTTCAGTGCCTTGTAAAAATTTGATTGTGTTCAGTAAATGGAAATTTTTGCTGAGTGAGGAGAACATATCCATCTCCATAGTTTCCTTGAAACACCTAGTCTGCCAGATAGGAGGTAGAACTTGAGTTTTTTGAATATGGTACAGGGGACACCTTAGGGTATCTTGTATGAACAGTAAAATGGCTTTTAATGGAAGTACTTTCATGTGGATGGCATTGGGATAGACACACCCAGTAAGCTCCAGCTATGATGGTAGGTTTTCCTTTTGATTGTAGATGCAAGTTTGATCAGAATCAGGTAACATTTCCAGCCCCTTTGCTCCATTCCCACCCCAAATAAAGCTATTTCCAAAACAGGCTGATCAAGTGAGCCAGAGAAATGTCATTTGAGTTTTATCTCACTGACATTAATCAGAGGTATAGTAAGTGCTTCTGTCTTCCATCTTCTGTGGTTCTTCATTATTTATTTTTTATTTTGTTTGGAACAGGTATGTAGTTCAAGCTGTTTTTTAACTTGCTGTGTAGTTGAACTCCTTGAACTCCTGATCCTTACTCCATCCCCTGAGTGTTGGGATTATGGGTATGAGCCTTCATCCTGGTTTGTGCAATGTTATGTATGGAAATTAAGGGCCTCATGTGTGCTACATGTGTGACCTGAACTACATCTCCATCCCTTATTTTCCAAACTTCTTTAGGAATGTCTAGACACTTAGTATCTTCCTCCTGATAACTGCTTTACTGTTCTGAAAGAAAACTGGTTCTTGGGAACTGATGGCAGTTGTTCTGGCTGCCTGGGTAAGCTCTTGGCCGTTTGGTTCATGGGGCATAGACTGGATAGCAGGCATATGGGGGAAATTGCTAAGAAATGTCTAAAACATGAACCATACTTGAAGTATTCAGGACCCCTTATTTATCAAAGGACACTATTGTACATTGGACTTGCCCCCCCCCTTTTTTTTCATGCTGTGTGGTTAATTGTTGTTAAATTTCATGGAGTTTGACGTGGGCTTACCTTTGCCCTGTGTCAGTCAGATGGTTCTGCCTAGGAGTCATGCACACACAAGACTGTTGAAGAGCTGTTCAATGTGGCAGTGCTGTGTACTGTATAGGAGGTCGGAAGAAGCCCCACTGCAGTAAGATGAAGGAATGGAACTCTGTCCATCAATCAACAGGTGTATTTCCTACACACTGTTACTCTGCTAGCCTTATGGAATGCAAAATAATTTCAAGTTTTGGACTCCACAGGCATGTTCCCTGTTGATGAGGAAAGAGTATATTGCCCAATGACTTGATGATGATCTCCATAGATCCTTCCTCTTCTGGTGTTTATTCCAGTTGCAGAATCTCAGTTATCACTCCACACAACTGAATAAGGAACCCCAGAACAGAAAGGCCAATAATCCATTCGTAAACTGTGTAGCTAATTCAGAATTCTTCTAAACTTTAACAAACATTGTCTTAAGAGGGTCACTTTCTAGGGCAAGAAACCAGGAATATACAATCAAGAGCTTTCTGTTGGACACAAAGAATATGTTCTTTGTATAAAGATGCTGACTTGAGCTGTCATTCATATAGTGGTGTGTGTGTGTGTGTGTGTGTGTGTGTGTGTGTGTGTGTGTGTGTGTGTGTGTGAAAAAGTGAGAGAGTGGTTTGGGGTAGTGTTCCTGGTGTCGGGCTTTTTAGCTAGGGTGAGAAAGGCAAAGAGAAGGATGAAAAGTGTCTTGTTTGATTATAGATGGGACAGTGGGGTATCTGTTCCTTCAGGAGCCAAGTTCTATACAGAAAGAACACAGTCTAGTGAAGAAAAAAAATAATGTAAAATGAAGTGATTTTTGTGAAGAAGGAAAAAATTCCTTGAAATTTGGGTTTCAGTACAAGCTCATCTTTCTCCCCTTTCTGGCAGGGGTGTAATGAATTGTAACCAGGGCTCTTCTACCTGTAGAAGTTTAATAAACTGAGACCTAAGGACAAAGATTTTATTTGCCTAAAGCTGCTGCTTTAGAAGTAGAAGACCAAGTGCACTCAAGAAAAGCTTGGCAACTCTATGGAAAATGATGGACTGTCTTTACATAGACTGATGCCATGTATGTGTGTGTTGAGAGACACTTGGATGCAGAGGTGGAGTAAACAGGATAGGGATGTGAAGAAATAATGCAGTAATGTCTAGGACATTTTTGTTTTCCTTTAAAGGAAGAGATGAGCCATTGAAGGTTATTGAACAGGGAAGTAATGAGATTAGAGTTGTATTTCATGAATCTAATTAAAAGGCAGTCACTAAGTGAAGGTATGTAACTAGGTTAGCTGGCTACTTTGGGAGATAGATAGATAGATAGATAGATAGATAGATAGATAGATAGATAGATAGATAGATAGAGAGATACAGAGATACAGAGATACAGAGATAGATAGATACAGAGATACAGAGATAGATAGATACAGAGATACAGAGATAGATAGATACAGAGATAGATAGATACAGAGATACAGAGAGAGAGAGAGAGAATGAGATAGGTGTTAAAGGTTTGAACTAATTGTAGCACCAGAAAAATATTGTAGGGGGCTGGAGACATGACTCAACAGTTAAAGAGTGTTTGCTATTTTTGTGGAAGATTCAAGTTTGTTTCCCAGCACCTAGACTGGGTGGCTTACAACTGTGCCTTTAACTCAAGTTCCAGGGGATCCAGTGCCTTTTTCTGGTCTTCATGGGCACCTGCACAGGTGTGTATCATAGACACACACAGACACACACCCATATCCATACCCACACTATTAAAAAGTCAATTGTGTAAGGAATGATAGGGTCATACTAATGAAAGGAGGGGAAGGGACATTGACAGTGTGGCCCAGCCACTATGTTGGTATCATTTGATAGCACTTTAATAACCATACTTTTAGTAAGATGGAAACTGACTTTTTCTGGAATTCTAAATGCTGTGTGGCTAGGACATCTCAAATTTAGATCTGACTCCAGCCTGCCTTCGAAGCCTGTGTTCTCTTTCCTTTGGACTCCAAATGTTGGCAAACAGAGTGACACTTTTGCTTTATGATGGAGCAATTGTTGATCTTGGCAGAAGTCTTGAGTACTGATAGAAGAGGTGTTAAGGGAAAGGGCACAGTATAGGCATGAAAGGTCATCTGGTGAATCTGTGTCTGAAAGAGCTTAGGAATTTCAACATGGAACAGATAGCATCTTGCTGCATGTACCCAGGATGATGGGGCAATGAAACAAAAGCTGTGCTGGTTTTTTTTTTTTTTTTTTTTTTTTGTGGATTAGTGATCCATAAAACAGATTTTAGAGATGGGCCTCTAATCTAAGATCTGCCTAAGGAATCCCTTGATTTCTGTTCTAGTGAGAACATGCATGTAGCTTCTCTTGGTGCTTGATTTTGAATATTGTAATTTTGCAAATAAACTTAGAACTTTTCAAGACCCTGTTTGTTGCTTCAGGCTACTTATTGCCAAGGTTTTCATATTCTGCTAAGGACAGAAACAAGAACTAGATGGAGCACTAGAGAGAAATGAAGAACAAAGGGTACAGCTGAACTGGGGACCCTAATTCAGTTATTCTAAGCTACTTGGTTATGTACTGCTGAGCTGGCTACTATTATGCCAGTTTGACCACAAACTAGAGTCATGAGAGCGGAGGGAACCTAAATTGAGAGACTGCATCCATAAGATGGGCTGCAGGCAAGTCTGTGGCATTTTCTTAGTGATTGATGTGAGTGGGCCCAGCACATTGTGGATTGAGCCACCATTGAGCTGGTAGTCCTAGGTGATATAAGAAAGAGCCCTGAGCAAGCCAGTAAGCATCACCCTTTCCTGTCTTTTGTATTAGCTCCTGCCTCCATTCTTGTCCTGTCTTGACTTCCTTGGATGATGAGCAGTGATGGGGAAGTATAAGCCAAGTCATTCATTCTTTTTCTCTGAAATTGCTTTTGTTCATGATGTTTCATCACAGCAGTAGTAACCCTAACTAAGGTTACTGCTTCCATCTTTCAGCAGGCATATATTATATACCATTGTTAGAAGGATGGAATGATGCCATGGTTAGTTTTAACTGTCAACTTGACACCTCCTAGAAATGAGAGTCCCAATTGAGGAATTACCTGTATCAGGCTTGCTTACTGTCTTTATTATAATTGAAGTTGAATGACCCCATGCTGAAAGAGGGTGACACCATTTCGTGGACTGTTTCCTGAACTGTGTAGGGGAGAGAAGAAAGCCAGAAGAGCAAAAGCATCAACAAGTATTCAAAGGGCTCTGGCAGGAGGACCTGGATTTGGGGGTTAGCCCGGTTTATGAAACAAGACAAAAACAAACAAACAGAAACAACAAAACCCAACAAAAATGTATGGTTCACCTCTCCAAAAATAACCAGCTCTCAGTTGATGTTTAAAGCAGATTAGGAAACACACAGATATACACAGAAGTGTGCAACAAACCTGTTGTACCAATAACTGACTCAGCCCATGGATAATAGCCAGCTAGAATGAAAGCTATGAACACTGAAACTTTCAGAGTCTTGAATGACCACACCCCAAATTAAACAAAGGCACTCAGTTCACAGGGGGGAATCAGATACTCCTGTGGCTTGTCCAAGGATTCCAGACAAATACAACTATTAACCACTCATGAGATCATACATGTTATGATAATTTTAAATTAAAAGATTGTTGAGATTGAACTGTAATTGTAAATGCTGCATGTCCTGGTGCTTTCCGCTTACTGATAACTGTGTGCAGATAGTCACTGGATAAGAAATACATGTGCTGAAATTTCTTTTGTTATTTTCAAAAGGAATTTTTATCCTAAAGCAGGACTTTTTAAAGGTTTTGCACAGCTATTTAAAGAAAAGAGGATTGTTTTTGTTTATGTGTATATGTGTTTATCCCTCTAATTGGTGGTGGAAACCTGAGAGAATGGAGCCTTAGGACTAAAGTCTCATACAATAGCCAACTTTATTCAGAGTGTTGGACAGCTTATTGTCTGAGGGTTAAGAAGAGTCACGTGAGTAAAGTATCTAGTTACAAGGGCGAGCTGCACAGGGTGGGTCAGCAGCATGTGACAAAAACATGTTTTTCCATAGAGGCATATAATAGCAGCAGCAAGCAATAATGAATAATTTGGAGTAAACTCACTCCTAACCACTACACCTGGGAGAGGCACAAAAGCACATTCCAATAATAATTTCATGCTCTAAAGTTTTCTTACAAGCACCGGGACCTGATTCTGAGACTGTATTCTGACATATGTGTAAATGTCTTTGTGTGAGCAGCTACTTGTCAAATCCAGAAGAGATAGGATTCTCTGGAACAGCAGTTACAGATGTTTGTGAACTGGTTGACCTGGGTGCTGGGAACCAACCTTTCGTCCTCTGGAAGAGCAGTACTTGCTTGTAACTTCTGACCCATTTGTCTTTCCAGTTCTACATGTATCTTTTTAATATTACCTCTTGCAGTTCATACGAGTGAGGCTCTCTATTCTTTAGCAAGCTTAGGCCCTTTCTGTAAATGTGTTCCTGGCATCTGACAGTATGAGAGACCTCCTCCATGGATGAACAGAGATTCTAACTCTGAGATCACATCAGAACCACTTCTGGAGCCTTAAAAATACCCCAGCGCTGGGCCAGTTCCAGTTTTACATAGTTGCTGTGGCTCAGGACCTAGGCACTGGTATTAAAAAAAATCATCTAAGATGGTTCAAGGCCAACAGGTTGAGAACCACTACTCTAAGTGTAGTAGCTCAAGGAAATAAGCATTTGCATGAGAGCAGTTCTCAAGTTTCTCAGCAGTAATCCCGCTTTCATTGCCATGTCCATTTGACAGACTTACAGCGCAGCTGTGCTTGGGTAGCAATTTACTCTTCTGTATCTCAGAATCCTCTGCTATCGTCCTAGTTCCTCACACAGGCTAGGTGGTCATTACCCCCACTGTACTTTTTATGGTTGACTACGTAATGGAATGGAGCCCAGATTTAACAGCTAGTTGTTTCCACTTAATCTGGAGCCTTTTTCCTCCAGCAGTCCATGAGGGAATAGATCTACAAACAAATACTTTCATTGCTCCCGGAGGAGAGAGAGACACCAGTTTTGAAATGCTTGAGGCATAAAATGGATCTTTTGTTAAGATCAACAAAGGCTGGCTGTGTAGAATATAAGTTGTCAGGTCAAGGCATGTGTCACCATGGGGGTTTGTGCGAGGCTGGGAATGGAACCCAGTACTTTAAACAAAGATACACAGCCTTCTGCTAACTGGGTTACAACCCCAGCCTTTGATTATGCTTCTGTGGAGCTTGTCTTAATCACCATTGTAAGTTTTGCAAACCAAGTGGAAATTGGTTTGCTCTTAATCATAAAAAACCAGAGAAATCAGGACTCCCCTTTTTCCTTTATATCGTCTTTATTGTTTCCCTCCTTCATTGTCTTTCTATGTTTAATTGGGCCAAATCTGTAGTTGTTGATAATTCTTTGAGTGCAATAGAGCATGATCTTGGACTTTGGTAATAAGATTTAGGTCTGTCAATTGAGAAATGGCAACCACATATTTGGGAAGAGTAACTCCTTGTTGTCACGTAGCACTTTATAGTTGAGTGCTGTTGTGTTCACCAGTTAGTTTTTATTTCCTATGAGGCATGGGTTATTGGCAAGTAATTATAGTGTCTAGTTTATAAATGGACATAGTCAAGACTTATCAGGCTTGACTAACCAACATAAAGGGATGGAGATGGACCCTGGACCTGAATGCAGCCTTTGGTCATAAATCCCTTCAGTAATCTGAGCTTTGCTTAGTGCTTTTGCTTAGAATAGAATCCCCTATTAATGTGTCTAAGAGCACGTCAAGGTTCTGTTTGTCCTAGCTGTCATAGTTTGAATCTTCTGCATTGTGTATGCTTGCCTGCTTGTACGTGAGTATGCTTATATGTGCATGCATGACTGCATATGGAACTCTATGAATATTAAGCATCCTGCCATTTGCCCATGCAGGATACAGTTGATAGCTGGGAATGTTTGTTTGATGCAGTCAAGAGAATGTCATCTCTTATTAACAGTTGTGATTTTTGCCTCACCAAGGAGCCTTTTAGTCTATTGTGAGTGCCAATATTCCTGTATGGAATTTTATCTGGGCATTGTTTTTCCTAATCTGTACACCTCAAATAATAATGTTAAGCTCTTAAAATATTGGCCTCATAGGGTGAATCCCCTCCATCTAACAGCCTACAGAATACCTACTATGTGCTGGGTGCTGTTTTCCTTTATGTTCACCTTAGGAAGTCTAGAATAAAAATAAAATTGTACATCTGTTAAAGCGAGAAGAGGCAACCTCCATTTAGCTTCACCTTGATCATGCATTTGGCTTCTGAGTTTTATTGATCTCTAAATTTTGGAGAGACACTTCTGCATTCATTACCTGAGAGATACAGGGTAGGGAATGGTTTCCTGGGTCCTCAGTGAGAACTCATGTAAGGCCATAGAGGCCACTGGAAGCTTCATCAGCACAGGCTTGATCTGTATGCTCTTTCTCCTGTGACTTTCTCAGCCCTGTTCTCCTTTTCCTTCTTAACAAGCAAATTCATTTTCTTTTCCTCCCTTCTCTTCCTCACCCTTCTCCCACATCCTCTCTTTCGTGGTGGTATACACAATTTAGCGTGTAGGTATGTGCACAGAGACCGTGGCAGACATCCATCACTGTCTTCCTCCATTGTTCCCTGTCTTATTTCCCTAAGACAGGGCCTTTCACTGACTCTGCTGCTTACTGTTTTGCGAGGTTAGCTGGCTGGCTGGCCATTTGGTGAGCCAGCCATGGAAGCTGTTAGTATCCAACTGTCTGCACCTTTCAGTGCTGGCGTTGCAGGCATGTGCAGCCATGCCCAATCTTTTAACCTTTCACATGCTCAGTGGAACTCATGCCTTTTTTTTTTCCTGAGCAAATTTTCTTTCCCAATGAGTCATTTTTCCTGCATTCTCCACATCCCCTCCCATTTAAGAGACAGATATAGTGTATCCCAGTTTAACCTCATGCTTGCTGTGTCCCCAAAGATCAGTCTTGAACTTCTGACCTCCTGCCTCTATTTCCCAAGTTCTGGGATTACAGGTGTGTGTGTTTCCATACCTGGTTTATAAAGTCTCTTTTGACTCCTATCTCCTGTATCAGATAGAGGCAGTTAACCATGTCTGAATGTGAGGAAAATAGGATGAAGAATTTGGAATTTAAGAAGGGAGCTTAGTACTCAAGAGCTGTCACCTTGTACGTGGTGCATTCTACCACACACATGTACATCCCACCTTCACCCAGGAGGAACTTAAGGAGGTAAATCTGTATGCCTGAAGAGGGAAGACAAACATATAAAAGAATCCTGGATTCTAAGATGGCTGTAGCAGATACTTCTGTAGAAACCTGAAAGCAGGAAGTAGGTGTTAGACTGTCACATGAGGCCCTACTTAAAACAGAAGGGCTTCAAAAGGTATTGGGAAACAAACAAAAAACTACTTCCACTTGAGAGAGAGAGAGAGAGAGAGAGAGAGAGAGAGAGAGAGAGTTTTCTGTATCCTTGGCTGGCCTTGAACTTGATTAATATAGTTGAGGATGACCTTGAACAACTTTCTTGTGTATACCTTCTAAGTTCTGGAAATTTTAGGTCTGCATTTCTATTGCAGGAAAGAATTCTAAGGTTTCATATGTGCTGTGCAAGTACTCCAGCAACAGAGTCATATGTTGGATTTGGGGGGTTTTTTGTTTATTTGTTTTGTTTTCCTTTAAGGCCTAGTGTTGGAACCAATATTTAGCAGAGAAATTCCTCTCTATACTGCCCCCCCCAACCCGCTCACAAGTACCATCACCAAAAATACTGCAGCAGGCTGGAAACTGCCTCCATACTTGGGGAGTGCCTACTCACCTTTTCTAGGAACAAACAAAAACCACCTAAAACATTTGATAGCTTTCTCAGCTGGTTTTGTGATTGCTGCCAGGCTTGGCCTGGAAGCACTTGCTCTTTCAGCACTGGATAGTTTGATCTCCTCAGGGAGCTCGAGAGCCTTGAAGGCCTCATGTGCCCCTCAGCCCCTCTCTCTCCCCTCCTGTCTTTCCTCCTGTATTTACCATAAGCTCTGTTATGAAGGCATGACTTCCTGAAGCCAGGCCCTGGCTAAAGTCTTAGATTTAGTGTCCAAATCCTTTGAACACACTCCCTAAGCAGCAGGGGGAAATATTCTTTCATACTGCCTGTAACAAGCTAATCTAGAGAAGGTCTATTTGTACTGTAAATCTACACTTTAGTTACTGAGATCACGAGATGTGGGAGGTGAAGGTAAAAATCCTTCTATCACTTTATTCTGTAATTGAAAGTATTTGTTCTTTGCCCTTGGCATGATTTAAATGATGCTTTGTGACTGACTTAATTTACAGGGATTTAACTGATTCCTGAAGTTGGCTTTAGCAGCTTTGGGTAGCATTAGTGTTTTGTGTGACATTTTCAAAAGATTGTTTGATCCAGTGGTAATCCCTTTGGTAGCTATTTGTTGCTAAAATTCCTTCCCTGAGGGAGATGTGAACAATGGCTACCTTCTCTTCCTAAGACCTTAAGGATAAACCAAAATATGATTCCACACAGTTCATCCTGTGTCTTTTGGTCTTATTTAGAGAACACAGGGGAGGGGTTACTGACAGGAATATGGGTGACCCCAAAGCAACTATACTGAAAACTTATCACTCAGCGTAGATGATGGATTTCTCATGGCTGCGTGGATGGAGCACCTTGCACCTAATCTTCCCCAGCTGATAATATGTTCTAGTACCTGCTCTTGTCTCCTGTTTGTGTGCAGTTAGTGCAAATTTGCATATAAGTGGTTGAGAGTAGAGGCTGGAATATCAGGTGAAAGTTCAGTGACCCTTTCTCCAGCCTCCTGTGAGGTAAAGTCAACAGACAACATGTCCCTTTGTGGTGGACTCTCAAAAGCAATCACAGCTGATCTCATGAAAAGAAGTATGTTTAGAAGATAGCTCCTCACAAAACTGTTAGTAAAACTCTTCAGTAAGAATTCCAGGTGCCTAAAACACATGTTTTCCTCATCCCTCTCCAAGCTACATGTTGAGGTACAAATCTGTTGTGGTGAGGAGGTCAAGAAAGCAGGAGCTTGAGCCAGCTAGTCATAGTGTATCCATAGTCAAGAGAGAAAAGTGAGGACAGGCTATAGCTCAGTTCCCTTTCTCCAGTTTTATGGCCTAGGGAATAGTTTCACCCACTATTAAGATGGATGATCTTACCATGTCAGTTAAATTAATCAAGATCCTTCCCCTCCAGGCATACCCAGAGGCCCTTCTAGATTCTGTCAGGTCAACAATGAACAGTAACCATCATAGGCACTTTCATCCTTCACTCTCCATTTTACTTTTTAACAAGGCCATCCCACTGAACATTGAGCTTGTGATTGGCTAGATTACATGGCCAGAAAGCCCCAGTGATCTGCTTGTCTCTGTCTCTCAGGTGCTGGAATTACAGGCACAATTGCTGTACCTGGCTATGTATGTTGGGGCTAAGAATCTAAGTACTGGTCATTATACTTGTGTGACAAATATCTCACCCATCTTCTTTCTCCCCAACACCTGCCATGTTTTAAACCTATGATTTCTCTATGTTTAATAACACCATTTATCACTCCAGTTATTAAATGAAAGATATAATTATAAGGTTTTGAATATAAACTACAAATTATTTAGAACCTCAGTGGTAGGCTTTTCTAGATATAGAAGAGTGGAAGGCCTGGCTCATGGACTCCTGTAGGCCCTCCTAGAAACAGATAGATGGTTACAAGAGCTGGGCTATGAACCCTCATGGTGTAGGTCCTTTGAGAAGCAGCTAGAGGGGTTCGGGAGCTGGGGTATAATCTTTGCAGTAGACCACACTAAGACACATGATGTCAGGGTTTTGGTAAAGCTTACAACATTTTACCCTGGTCCATGTCTCTTTTCTCTTTTTGTCAATCCTTGCTAAAAGAAAACCCTTCTTTTCTAAACTAGCTAACCTCAGTGTTGTTTATTTCCTGTAGATTCGGAGCTAACAGTCTTACCAGACTGTTCACCCAACTCTATGCTATTCAAGGCTTTTATTCATAGGGTTGAAATGAAAAATTTAAGGTATTTTTTGCTCTGGATTTCTTCTACACCTGAGTGTGAGAAGGTTTTGTGGTGCTTCTTACTCTTTCTGTCTGGATAAAGGTTCCAGCTGATGTTTGAAAGCTCCTGAGTTAACCCTTAGTCCCAGAATGAGGTTTAGGATCTAACGAGAGACACCCTTATGGCCAATAGAAGGAGCATTATACACTTTGGAGGGGTTTCTGCTTTATGACCTTAATCTGATAAAATTCTTCTTGCACTGATGTTTTGGGTCCTGTCTTGTGTTCTTATGTCTCCACCATTCTGAAACATAAATCGATCTTTGATGCTGACTACAAATAAAAACGTCTTAAGAAAGCTGTGCAATAATGCCAGACACTTCACATGACCACCATCCAGCTCCTGAGAGAAGCCAGGAAACAGCAGATTCTAAGGATCTGATATATTTCCTGTTGAGCCTGGGCCTGAAATACCAAAGAAGGCAAAGCCGGTGTAATCTGCATCCTCTCATAGCTACCTTCTCTCAGTTCTTACATTAAGTCTCATTTTTCTTTTTTTTCTCTATTCATTTTCTATTTCTGTTTTTATCTGTCTTCTCTCTTCATTCCAAGCAGCTCTCCTCCATTTTTTTTTTCTGTTTGTCTTTTTGAGATGGAATCTCACTGTATTGCCCTGACTGGCCTGGCACCCCTTCTGTAGTTCAGATTAGCATTGAATTAACAGAGATCACTGTCTCTGCCTCCCCCATGCTGATATTAACAATGCCCCATAACCAGCTGTCCTCTGTTTCTTCTTGTAGTTTCCCCTCTACACTTAATGTTCTCTCAGCTTCCAAGTTTTAGATATTACTCACTCCAGAATTATCTTATCTACTTTGAGAAGTTAGCCAAACATCAGTGTGTTGGTCCAATGTGGATAACTTTTATCCCCAGTTTCAGTCTCACTAATTTTGAGAAACAGTTGGCTGAAGACTGAGCTATGTATTCATTAAAGGTAGTTAGGGGCTGGGGAGACAGCTGGTGAAAGAACTGGCTTTGCAGCTATGAGGATCTTTCAGTCCTTAGAAGCCATGTCAGGACAAAAGAAAAAAAAAAGCCAGGTATGGTGATGAGCACATGTAATCCTAGTTCTAGGGAAGACACAGGGTGATCCTTGGGATTGCCTAGCCAGCCAGCCAGCCTAACCTACTTAACAAGTTCCATGTGACCCAGAGACCCTGTCTCTAAAAATAAGGTGAACAACTGCTGAGGAATGACACCTGCATTTTTCTTTTGGCTTACAAACACACACATACACACACACACACACACACACACACACACACACACACACACCACATGCATGTGGACCCCAGCCCCCTACCTCCACAGTCAAAAATAAGGAAAGGAGATTCAGGGTAATATCTTTGCCTCCCTGTGACATAGAACCCAAGAGCTCCTGAAAGAGGGAGGACAAAATCCACAGCATATCTTCAGATTTTTCTGTTTTAATGCTTATGGTAAATACCATAGATGGACCAGAACTTTGAACTGATTTTAGTTAACCCAGTACTCCAGAGACTGGATGGTAGGCAAAATAAATTTTCAGCACTGTGAGTGGGAGGTTAGAGAAATTTTTGCTGTTGTTGTTGAGCAGAAAATATTGAAGAAATAAATGTCATCTCTTAAGATCACTCTTTTGATTCAGTGTTGAAGATTTGTACCACAAGACCTCCCTAGACCATCGTTGATATTACAGCCCTTCTACTTGCTGCCTGTTAACCCAGGAATGTGACAAAGGCATGATGTTTAGAGATTGCCAGAGAATGAGAAAACTTATCTTGGAATTGGGGTTGAGGGAGGGTGAAAACTCATTCAGCGCAAAGTCCCTGTCACTCAGATTTCACTGTAGATCTTGGCCTTAACCAGGAACTCTGTCTTAGGAAAGATCAATCTTCTATACTCAGGCTGTGAATGCTGTTCTTGGTATTTTGCAGTGAGGAAGATATTAGTTAATTCTGGTGCAGAGGCTTCAGTCTAATTATTAGGAAAAGGTTGAAAAGGTTTGAGGGTGTCAGAGTGTACTCGCATATTTGAACAGCAGCAGATCTGTGTTGTAGAAGGAATGGCCTCCTGGCTGTGATTTATTGGCATGTCTAATGGACTTGGTATAAGCCTCCATTAAGCTGTTTCTTCAGGTTACCACTTACACAGTTGTGTGTATAGAAATGTTAAAGCAACAGATTGGAGATCAAAGTAATACTTATCTTTATATAGACATAGCTTTTCTTTTTTTGAACAATAAACATTTTAAGGAGTGTCAGCATATCTATAGTCATGTTATTCTCTGTTTAATTTTTATTTCACTTTTAATTATGTATAGTTTTTTATGTGTTTCTGTGTGTTTGTCTCTGTCTCTGTCTGTCTGTCCAGAGGCACTGGACTTTCCTGGGGAATAGACAGGTGTGATTACTTGATATGGATGATGGAAACTCAATCTTCTACAAGAGCAATATACTCTAAACCAGTGAGTCATTTTTCCAGCCCCATACTATACATACATTTATTTAATTTTTAAGACAGGGTTTCTCTGTGTAGCCCTGGCTGTTGTGGTCTTGCTTTGTAGACCAAGCTGGCTTGAAGCTCACAGAGATCACCTGCCTCTGCCTCCTAAAGGCTAGAATTAAAGGTGTGCGCCACTATGCCTGTCTGTAATATGCTTTTATAGATGAGTATGATATCTCTATCAATGAGGAATTGATTTAGCTGTGGATAAATGAAAAGAAAATAGTATTTGTGCATAAAATTAAACATAGTTTTATATACATGTACATATACATATATGTACTGCAACTCTAAGTTCATATATATTTCTATGATTGAATCTGAATTTGAGAACACTCTCTGTTAAAATACTTTGTGATAATTCTGTCTCTGGTGGTTCTGCCCCTCCCCCTTCAGTTTTGCATCTCCATTTGAAAGCTCTCATTTAATCTGTCTTTATGAAGCAGATTCTTATGTGGTTAAATCACTCTAGTTGATTACCTATTGAGGACACTATTACCTGACTAAGCTCCTTAGGGCCAAGGCCAGAGGAGTGCCCCATAGGTGCCTAGGAAATTGGCTTTTGCTTTCTACATACATGAACTCTGTTACAATTAGTTCAGGTACTTCAGATCCTAGAAAAAAATTAATAGTGACATTTATCACTCATTTATCACTCAAAAGAAATAGTGAACGTTGGTGTGGCTGGCTGTAAAGTTAGCAGCAACTTTGAGATGATATCTGCTATCTATCATTTGTGTTGACCGTACTGTAGTTTGGGAAATGGCAAAAAAACAGTTAAAATGTTGGTGCTGGTAGTGTTACAGCTGCTCTGATAAGGGAGTGTATTAGCTATAGGAGGAAGAATGTTTTTTTGTTTGTTTGTTTGTTTTGTTTTGGCTTGGTTTGGTTTTTTACTTACAGTTTGAAGGAATCATTCATTCCAGTGTGGCTAGGAAAGCATGACTCCTGGAGTAGGGGCAAGAAGCCAGTTTGTCACATTGCAACCATAGTTAGGAAACAGAATGCCACCAGGAAGTATTCCAAGCTATAAAGCCTCCAGGCCTTCTCCTACTTACTGACCTCCTCCATCAGGGCTGTACTTCCAAAAAATTCCACAACCTTCCCAAACAGTGCCACCAGCTTTGGACAAGTGCTCAGACACAGGAACCAGCAGAGGACATTTCACATTCAAACTACAAATACCATCTCTAGTCACCCACTTGAAAACTTGACTGTGTTTAAGGTGTTAAGGAAGCCTCTAGGTAAATAAGGCATCTGTCCTGGGATGGTAGACAAGAGCCCCAAAAGAGTGAATGTTTAACTCACTGTTTCATCTGAAAACAGGGATGATATAACCCGACCCATCCAGCTGCCTTAAGGATTGTATGAAACAAATACATAGGCAGCTAATGTAGCAGTCCTGGTGATGGAGAAGCCATCAGGGATGATAGATAACCACATCTGCATTCCTTTGTTCTTTACAACACCCTCCTCTGCAGACAGTAGCACTCTCTCCAGCCTACAGATGTGTAGAGAGGGTTATCCACCTAGAACTTGGTATGGACAGGCTTTGAATCTTGATGTTTCTCTCCTGGTTACCTTTGTTCTCTTTATGCTACTCAGGAGGCCCAAGATGATTCCAGCTGCTTCCTGCTTCATTATCCTCCTAACTGTCCCACTGAGAGCATTCTGCAATTGCCTGCCCCTCCTTTCCCTGCCTCCTGGTCCTGCCATGAGTCACTGCTGAACCATTTGTGTCAGAGAGAAGAAAATGGGGGCTTGCTATTCGCATGTAGCAATTTGCTGTGCATTCTTACTTATTTGTCGGGGACACCAGCCGAGAAGTGTTCATCAAGAGGCATCATGTTTGTTAAGGGACCACATGGTGTATTTTAAAAGCTCTCAGCTCTCTCTGGCTTCATCGATTGTGCTTTAGCATAAGGAATAAACGGTTACTGAGCCTTTTATTAATAATACACATGCTTTCCATTTAACTTTGCCTGGTTAAATCTGGCATAAAATGGATTCTTGCAAGTCAGGCTCCCTGGGTGTGTAGCTTCTCTTACACTATTTATTCTGAGACTCGCTTTTGAACAGGGGACACAATCTTTTTCTTGAATCTAATGCTCTGGACTAGATTGTCTCCCTTGGTTTTCATTCCTGATGTCATAGGCTGCTTTGCCAAGTATCAGTGATAGACACAGTGTGGTATCTGAGTTGGAGAAGTGATACAAACCTGTTCCCACATTTAAAATAAATACTTGTTTTATTTTTAAGTAAGGGTGTGTGTGTGTGTACATATGTGCTCTCAAGTGCGCATGTGGCTATGAGTGCAGAGGCCAGAGGAGGGCTTAGGACCTCCTGGATTTGCAGTTACACACAGTTGCAGGCCATTCAACAGAGGCGCTGGGAACTAAAACATTGGGTCCTCTGGAAGAGCAGAGTGTGGTCTATCTCTCCAGCTCTGTGCCCATATTCTTATTCAAGTATTTGTATTCTGTGCATTTTTCAAAAGTGGGTAGCTAGTGCTGGAAGTTTACATGCATGTTGAGATTATTTAAGAGATGGTGTAGTTGCTTTACAGATAAGAAATGGGACTAAAGGGGATGAGATGATGGTGGTGTTGATATATTTCAGATATTCATGGCACAGATGAGGAAACCAGGAAATTAAAGAGTTCTGTTTTAAGTTTCCCAAGAAAATAACATTTAGGTGAAAGGGCAAATTGGGAATTTGCACCACTAATGCTGCTGTCTCTGTTAGAAACTTTGCTATCTAGTTGCAAGTGTTCATGGGTTTTTGTTGTTGTTTGTTTTGTTTTGTTTTGTTTGCTGCTGTTGTTTAGTGGCAGAGTCTCTGTCCAGAATACCCTCAGACTTGCTATGTAGCTGAAGATGATCTTGAACTCCTAATCCTTCTGCCTTCACCTCCTGACTGCTCGAATTATAGTCCTGTCCCACCTTGTAACTGTCCCGAGTTATGTAATACTGAAGATTAAACCTAAGGCTTATAATTTTTGAGTGTACGTGCATATCCTTTTTTGAAAGTTATGGGAAACACCAATGACATACTTGTATGAAACCCCATCCACATTAGAGTTTGTTCTTTTGTCAAGCTAGTGGAAGGAGAAAAGTTGTGTGGGAAGTTCAGGAAAAACCAGCTTTAACCTTGAAGGTTCACAACATGAGCTTAGATTCTGGGGCTCAGCACTGGTGGGGTAAACACTCTCTTTTGGTTTGTACAAAGTGTGATGGGAGGGTGGAATAATGCAAGGATCAGTGCTTGCTGGGGAAGTAGGCACTGGGAGAACATGAGGGAGAGGAGAATTAGTCATCAGTCTAGCCCAGTATTTCTTAGGAAATGTATAGTCTCTGTCTTTTATTCTGTCTTACAGAGACAGAAGGTCCTTGAGCTCAGCCAAGCCAGTCACTATGTTGGAGTTTTGTTCTTCCTCGATACAGGCTCTTGTAGTGCATCTGTGGCAGCTTAGATTTTGGCATATAGCGTAAGCTGGTCCTACGCTTACCATCCTGATAGGTTTCTGCCTCAGTCTGGCTAGCTTTGTACTTTTGGAAAAGCACTGCTTTTCCAATTTGTTGTTGTTATGTTTTTTTCCTTTCTAACTTGGATATCCCCTGATGTTTGTTTTCCTTATTTGCTGTAATATACTATGATATGTGTCAGTAGCTGTATGAAAGGAGAACTAACTGTTGGGGAAATGGAGAAATCTGCTTGTATTCCAGAAAGCATTTCTCAGAGTTAAATGGCATGTTTTTATTAGCATGTATTGCTTTTGTTAAGATTAAGCACTGAAACAAAATTAAGATTTTTTTGTGAAGACTTGAGCCTATTAATAGCTGTTTCATTTGTTTATTACTAATTTAAAGAGTGATATCTGTAGGGGAAACCCTTCGTGAAAATACACAGTTGTTATGCTTTCCACTAGGAGAAGCATTGTGTCCCAGAGGGTGCTAAGATGAAATAATTGAACATGGTTTCATTGAGCTCAGTGTATTGACTTTGTTTGGTAATGATCTCAAAGGGAGCTCCTGTGGTCAGATTTTGGACTGGAATATTAAAGACAATCACCAAACTTAAATGTGAAATATTGAAGTAATAAAAATCTATGAGTGTATGGAGGAAGGAAATTCATGATACCTCTGAAGGCCATGCTAACTTCTTATTCTGACAGTTGGAAAGAAAAGCACATACATTTCCCTTGGCTTGAATGAGAAACTTTATGATTGATAAAGTAAAACTATACACATTGGTACTTCTAAAAAGTGTACTGCATATACCAGGAACATAGCAGTATTATAATCTGTAGTTAAATATTTGGTTCAGTTAAGATATATCATTGCAAAACTATTTATTAGATGAAATAATCTTGGAGAATAGAATTGTCTTCTCAGATGATCAGAAAGTGGGGAATAGGATATTACAGTGTGCTGTAACCAAAAGGTCTCAGTTAGAACCCTGACTGGTAGGGTACCTCATCAGCTTGAGTCTTCTGATATGATGGATTGTGATGGATTTTTATTAAGTAGCTTTATGAAAAAATGTTTAACTTGAAAGACAAGTCGGATGGGTAAGAGTACTTTTTGCTCAAGCTTAGGACCAGAGTTCAGATTTAAGCAACCATATATAAAATCTGGGTTTGACTATGTTTGCCTGTAATCCAGATATTATAGATGATAGAGACAGGAGGATCTCTGGGACTATCAGTCTATATTTACACTCAACCAGAAACCCTAACTCAAGAGAATAAGGCGGAGAGTGATAGAACAGCATACTTGGTATCTTCCCCTGGCTTCTGCATGTATGTACACAGTCATGCACATGTGCATACATGTGTATATACACTACACAGTCATACACACATACAAGGTAAATGTTTAGCCCAAGCCTTACTAGGTTTTGAGAAAACAAAGAAGATGGAAAAAGCATACTAATATATCCTAGGAGGAAATAAACATCCAAAATGTAGGACATTGTTAAGAAAGTTGATCTGAGTTTTTAAAAAAGTAATCATCATAAAGTCATAAACTTCTGAATTGTGAGATAAGGCAGTGTCAATGAAATTTGATGTTCAGATTTTGATTTATAATCTTGAAAAGTATAACTGCTATAAAAGATGTTTGTAATGGTTCTAGGTATTTGAATATCCACTGGCTACCTTTATTTAAACTTTAATTTTAGAAGTAAGTCTGTCTGTGTCATTCTGCACATGCATGCGTGCGTGTGTATGTGATGAGAGTGTAGAGGTTGGTACTCAACTTGTGGTGTTGGTTCTCTCTCTTCACTTTTACATAGGAGCTGGAGACCAAATTTTTCTGCCTTGGTAGCAATCTCCTTTACCTGCTTAACCATCTCCCTGGTTTCTCAACTCTCCTTGGCTTGGCTTGGCTCTCCTGATTACTTTATAACCTTTTTGTTTATGGCTAGGATGGAACACTTTGCATGCATTAGAATGCCTTTACTCTTACAAAGCACATGTTAAGGATTTTGTTGTTAAAGTACTATATCTATAATTTCTTTATAATGAAAAATAAGTTATTATATTTTTAGCAAACATGACAAAAATTTAAACGTTCTGAACATCAATACTTGAGATTTTTCAATATATTTGAGAAAATTTTCAATGGAAAAATGGCCTGGCTGGTCTCATTGTCACACTGAGTGGCAGGTGATTTTGAGTTGTCAGTGCTGGTTTAAGATAAAATGTTGCTATCAGATTGTCTGTGGGGCTGGAGAAGTGGCTCCATGGAGAAGAGTATATACTGCTCTTGCAGAAGACTGGTATACAGTTCATCCAGAGTTTGTTTCCCATCACTCACATCTATTTATACATCCATCAGGTCACAACCACCTGCAACTTCAGCTCCAGGGGATATAATACACTCTTTTAGCCTCTGTGGGCATTGTGCTAATCTCACAAACAGGCAGGCAGACAGATGTGCATGCATGTGTACATACATACACACACACACACACACACACACACACACACTTTTATTTAAATGTGATCCAGGCCTGGATATTAGTGTTTGGAATGATATTGTTAGGCTTAAGCTCTTGCATGGTCCTATAAGAGGCAGTCTTAATATGTATCATATGTGTAAATGAAATAAGGAATATGGGATCAAGATATTAGAAAGGTACACTAAAGAATCAGATTATTGGGTCCCAGAGCCAGTCAAGGGGGACCGATGTTGAAGGTCTGAGTATTTATCACTAATTAGGGGCTTCCTATGTGTTTGTATTTATAGCAGAGTTCTTCAAGAATAGTTACATAGGAGAGGTCAAGATTTAAGAGGTTTTTTTGGTAAAAATCATCACAGTCTGAGTGAAGAAAATCATCTTTTTTAAAAACGCAGAATGCTTGGTGTAGTGCCTGGAGAGTGGCCAATTTGCAATTAATACTTGTTGAGTGAACAAGGTGTTGATTAGGATCAAAAGAGCCCCTTGGGAAGAATGCTGGACTTGGCAATGGCCTGTGACTAAGGATCAGGGTAACAGGTAGATTGTTGATATTTCACATTCCTTACTTATCTGTGGGGGAACCTTCTGAGCTAAACTTGGTTTAGCTCAAGTGGTAATTTGCAAGGGGACTGTATGGACACATGCTGTGTCCTTTCCTTCTGGAGATAAGAAAGTTTTCATCCAGAGAAACGAAGTTATTTGCATGACAGTCCACATCAAGATCATGAGAACTCAATCTGGATTTTCCAAACTCTTTAATAACAGTTTTTATTCAGCAATCAAAGCCAGTGCTATTTTGCACTGGGAAATTTGTTTAATAGCATTCTTGTTTGTATCAGGTGAGGGAGATTAAGCATGATGAGAGAAATGTCCACACATTGGCCAATCCTTGTTATGCTACTCACTTCATTTGGCTTATTGAATAATGAAGATAATAAAATTGAAGTAATAGAACTATTTGGGATTTATAAACAAACCCCTCCATTTTACTTAATAGGCTGTAGTTATTAGGAAGAATGAGTGACCCTAGTTAATCTTAATGTAGGCTCCTTAGGAAAGGATATATTTCAGATGACATTAGCCTTTTGTGTATGTTTTCTTCTACCCATGCAGTACAGATGTAGCCAGAAGAGAGGTACCACTCCCACTGTAGTCTTGCTGAGAGAAATAGACCATATGTACACAAACAAACCCTCAGTGTGCCTGTGTGGAATATGGTCTTCTAGCTTTCAGAAGTTCAGTGAGGTTTTTGTTGCAGATGAGCTCAGCAGATAAGATTCTGATGGTTTTCAGAAATCACACCACAGCAGCAGAGGGGAAACATGACAGACACTAAAGAGACCCTCTCAGATGATGAGTAATATATATTTTATACCCATATTAATATTTCATTGGTGAGAAGGTCAAAATCTACATTTAAATGGAAATATTTAAAAAGCAGAAGCATAATATTTGGTTAGGTGAAACACTGGGGGTTTTCAAGCACACAAGCTGCATCCCTGTATGCCCAGCTCTCCAGATCTGTTGTTTCTTTCGGTATCCTGGGGTTTTTAATTGCTTCAGGCTTGTGGGATGATCTCAGCCCTATATTTGGAGGTCTTCATTCTTTTAAGTGTTCTTCTCTTTGACCCTTAGTTGGACTACATATTACCTAACATGAGGCCTATGAACAGGTCCCTCTCTGAATACTGCCAGGGTATGTACATATCTAGAACTGTGGTTTAATCATCTTGTAAAATGGATACAATAGGAAAATGAAGATAGGAACAACTAGGATGTTTGAAGTAATGGAAAACCCAATAAAAAGTGTCCTGACAAAAAGTAAGGAGTACCAGAAACATCAGGCCATATATCTGAGGAACACACATTCAAATTTTGTTCACCTTTATTTCCCTCTGCCCTTCATAGTGTGTGTTAGATTTCATCACAGCATCTGAGTTGTAAGGTAGATGGCTGCCTACACATTATTCGAAGAATATCATCTTCACGTACTCCAAGAAGGAAGGATGCCAGAAAAAGGAATCTTTGTAGTTTCTGTTCATTGGTTTTTGTTTGTTGTTTTGTTTTGCCAACAAGCAAGTCTTTCCCCAGAAGCCTGAAGAGTAGTTCTTATACCTCATTGGGTATATACCTTATACCTGACTTGTATCCCACTTCTATTGTGGCTTGATTGCCAAATGTCCCCAACAGCCTTATGTGTTTGAAATTTGGTCCCCAGCTGGTAGTACTGTTCTGAAAAGTAGTGGAAACTTTCTGAGGTAGAGTCTTCCAAAGGAAGTGGGTTACTTGGGGGTGCGCCTATAAATTTCATAGTCTTGTCTTACTTCCTCTCTGCTGTGTGCTTCCTGACTTACGATGTAGTGTGACCATTTATCTTTTGTTTCTGCTCCTATATTGACCTGTATCCCTCTAAATTGTGAGCCCTTTCTTAAGTTGTTTCTTGTTACTTACCTGGCCACAACAATAAAATAAATAGCTAATAGGAATCTTTTACCACCTCCCCTAACAACTGATAAATGGAATAAAGGTGACTGTAGTGGTTTGGGGCCCTCATACTTGGTTCCAGAAGTTGGTCCCATTGCCTTTTCTGTAAGCCATAGGCCTATTGGTAAACAAAAGGAGTGGAAAGTGTGTTGTTTGTACTTACATAGGCTTGTGGGAGCATCTGAGAGTGGTGTGAGTGAATATGCACAAGATAATATTGTTACCAGTGGTTGGGGTCTGGGAAGGTGTTTCTAGTTCTTGACTTCTCATCCAAAGAACTGAAAAATAAGGGCTATGCAAAATAAGCAAGATGGTTTTATTTGGAGCAGACTTTTGGTATAAATTAAAGAGGAATATGTTATTAGAATTGATAGGAGGTCATACAAGTGAGGATACTCAAGGGCCTGGGTCTCTTTTTAAGGGATTTGTGGGAAGGAGAGGCTGTTTACTGCTTGTTTTCTAATTTGATTGATAGATGGGGTACACAATCTTTTTCTTTCTTTCTTCTTTTTTTTTTTTGCATGTCCAATCCCATCATGTATCTCATTTTAATTATATTCGTGGTCAGTTATATATAAACATAGGGAGAATTCTCTATTTACCATCTAAAAGGTTGATAGAGGACATAGTTTCACCTTACTGCACATGTACATGAAACTAGTTTTGGCTGGATCATCTTTTTTAGTCCTCATACATTGATATGTTATGAATATAGTTGACTAGAACCACTTCAAATTTGCTTGGTACCATGGATAGGGAAACTTAAAATTGTTCATAGTTCGGAGTACAGTAGCCCAGTACAGGTGAAAGGTCAAGTTGTGAAGTTGCTAGGTGCATCTTTTGAAGAGAGATGTGTATGCATAGTGGTGAATGAATTAGGCTGGCTGCTGCTGCTGCTGTGTATGTGTGTATGTGTGTGTGTGTAACCCATAATCAAATGGTAGTAAACTATTACCTGTGCTTACCTGCCTCAGTATGTCACTTCATGATACTTAGTTTATCCTAGGTTTATAAAGAGCTAAAAGACACAGATGAGATACAGATCTAGACAGGCAAAGGTGATCATTTGACTCCTCCCTAGAGAAATCATAACTGTGAGGATAGTTGCTGATAAGGGAGGATCCAAGTCTGTAAAGCTGAGTACATGAATTAGCCTCACCCACATTAGACCTGTGTTCACCCTAGGTGGACTGTGCTGAGCATCCAGTCCTCCCACACACTTTCTTTTTTTCTCCTTTCACTTCTTTGTTTTGTATCAGGTTCGTTACATAATGAATGTTTAGTTGAAATTACGGCTTGCCTTCCTTTTCTTTCTTGCAATTGTTTTTTGCTTATTGTGTGTGTGAGTGTATGTGTATGTGCATGTAAGGCAGAGGTCCACTTTAGATGGTATTCCTCAGTAGCTGGCTAACGTGTTTATTTTTGAGACAGGGTATTTCTTTGGGACCTGGTGCTCACTGATTTTTCTAGTCTCAGCTTTCCAACACCAGGATAACAAATGCAGAGCATCATACCTGGCTTTAAAAAATATATGGGTTCTGGAGATCAAACTCAGGTCCTCATGTTTAAATGACAAGCACTTTACCAACTGTCTCGCCTTAATTCTTTGGTTTCATGGTTATTTTCTGGTTGAATGTTTTGTTTGGCTACTGCTTTACTTTCCTTATTCTGTACACATTTTCTTCAAGCTACTGATAGCATCAACATTTGTTCTACTTAACTGTGGCATGAAAGTAAAGAGAAAAAAAATCTGACCAATCTTGTGGTTATTCTGGATAGGCAACTTCCTTCATGCAAACCCAGCATGCCTTAGTCCCTTTGGCAATCATATCCCAATGGATTTTATGGGATTATAGTCAGCTGAAATCCCTGTGAGTGTTTGAAAGTACTTTGGAGAGTTTTGAAACATTAGACTTTGTCATGAACTTCTTTTAGCTCACTCCTCCTCTTTAAATCTGCCTGGCCATAGGCCCAGAACCATGGTGAGAGATGCTAAATGCTAACATCTACTTAGCACTTATTATGTATGGCACTAAGGTGTGATATTAAGCATTTTAGGGTATTGCTTCATTTAATCCCTTCTGTGGCTTTTTGATCTTGGTGTTTGCAATTCCCGGCTTGCAGATGATAGGATCATGCAGAATAGGCTATAATTTGAATAGCTTCATAGTGTAGCTAGTGGTCCAGGTACATCTGGAATTGAGGTAGTTCATCAGTAGAGCTCAAGCACTTAATCCTGCTCTGGACCTGAGGGGTCTCTGTATTTCTCACTTCTCCTACATCTACTAATTATATAGGTATTAATATGTTTACCTGTCCTGAATGAGGTATAATGGTACATACCAGCACTTCAGTGTAGGAGAAAAGGGTCAATAGTTGAAGGACACCTTCCATTTTTGCTAGAGTGAGTTTCAGGACAGCATAGGCTTCTTGAGATCCTGTCTGAAGAAAGAGAATTAAAAAGAAAAAGCTGTCATTCTAATGTGTCCTTAGATAATACTACGTCAAGAGGACAAGTTAGAGACCAATACAGTCTTCAAAATAAGGTTGACTTGTTCTTTAACTCCTGATTCACTGCATCCTGAGGTGTTAGAAGCACTTAGGGAGACAAGACATCATTTCCTGTCTTTGAGGAGTACACAGGCTACGTGGGGACTGGACATATAGCTCAGTTGGTAGGCACCTATCTAGCATACACTAGGTTCTGGGTTCAACTCTCAGCACATGGCCATCATTCTCAGGAGCTGGAGGTAGGAGGATTAGTAATTCAAGGTCATCCTTGCCTACACAGTGAGTCTGAGGCCAATCTGTGCTGAGATCCAGTCTCACAAAAATAATCAAATAGCTCACTGCCCAGCCAGTCAGTCACCTTATACTAATAATAGCTGGGCCTCAAATTCCCACAGAAGGTTCTGCAATTGCTAGTAGGTCATGAGGAAAAATTTACACTTCCTCCTTGGTGTTAGGAATTCAGACCACAGTGAGACCTTGGTTTTTCTGTGGACTCTCAAAGCGGGACTCATCTTTGGACTCAACTGGAGGATGATGTATCAACATTATTTAAATTTGTTGTTCAAAAGGCCATGACATTTGCTCCCTTCATACCTTGTGAAGACCTTTTCTCAATAGATTTATTTTAGAGAGTAAGAATTTGAAGAAGTCATCTAATTTGCAGAGAGGTGGGGGAAACTGATATACAGTCTAAAGAACTGGCAGTATGTAGAGCATTTGATATGGTCATGAGCTTGCATACATACTGGTTTCCTCTAGTGACAGCTGACTGATTGCTTCTTCCTTAACCTCGAGTTGGATGTTTTTGAGCTGATTTTCCACCCAAGGGAAGTGACTCCTTGTAATAGTAAGGAGGCTGGTTGCAGGCTGTTCTGTATTGCCCCTAACCATAACCCCATTAAAGGGTTGTAAATAGTAGTATAATGATGTCTCAGTCATTTGTTTTGATGTATCTGAGCTTTTAATAAATCAGCCTCAGCTTGCTTAATAGGAATCTGAGAGCAGAGTGTGCTCCTGCCAGCAGCTGCTAGTAAATTATAAAGCATTCATCTGTTTTACAAGGGAATTAAATGTTTGTTCTATTTTAAAGGCTGTGACTAAATGAGAGAGAGCGAGAGAAAGGGAAAGAGAGGGAGAGAACGGTGACGTGTGTGTGTGTGTGTGTGTGTGTGTATGTGCATGTATAAAGGAGGTCATCTGATTCCCTTGGCCTCTGAGGCCCAGGAATCCCAGGTTCCAGGGGGAGCACCTGTAGCAGAGCCATATGAATTAGACTGCCCCTAGGGAAGCTCTGTCTTTATTGTCTGTGCTCCCTGTATATCTCCAAAGCAATAGTTACTGGATCACAGTTTTCTTCCACTTCACAGGATTCTGTGAAATACACATTCCATTCTGCCACTCTTCTCTTGCCCGCCCCCCCCAAAACAAAACTGTAGAGAAGAGTATCAGATAAACCATATATCTAGCATGACTGATTTTCAATTGTGTGTAAAATTGAGTTAGGCTGCTTTATTTGATTTTCCTGTTTACACTGGAAGTGGACTTTCTCTTCTCTTTTTCAACACCATTGGCTTTATTAACTAATCTTAAGAAAAAGCATCGCAGTAAAGATAAAGTAAAAGAAGAGACAGGAAAGAAGGTTTCCAGTGGTGGTGGCCACTTGGATAAGTTTTCATAAGTAGTATGTACTTTTTAAAATGTATTTTCTTTAGTTTTTATTTTAAGTTTTGATATAATTGCAGATTCACGAGGAAAAACCTGAGAAATAACTGTTGTAGTTTTATTTCTGTTGTTGTGGTAAAATGTAAGGAAAACAGCTTACAGGACAAAAGTTTTATATGTTTCCAGGTCGCAGTATATTTCCAGGTTGCAGTCCATGAATGCGGGGAAGTGTTCAAACTAGTAGTAGGTTGAACAGGCAAATCACACCCATAGTCAAAAGTAGGGGGAAAAAAGTAATTCATATATGAGAAGCTATTGAAGAGGAAAAACAGGTGAGGGACTTCTCAGTGGTGCAGGCCTGTTTTGGGGAACAGCCTGCACTGTTGGCCTCAGTAAGAACCATGGACCACTCTCTGTTTACAAGCCCAGGTAGTGATATGGGGAGGGAACAGGTAAGGACATTGACCAGTTTCATTGTTTTGGAGTGTAGTTGGTTATTGGGAAGGGTTGGCAGTGAGTCAGTTAAAGATGTTAATGTGATCAGTAGGCATTTCTCCTGGATGGTCATTAATTGGGTCTTTGGGGCAGGAAGGCAGGAATCTAGGAAGCATAGTACTTTGGTTCTGGAAACTCTGCTGTAGTTACAGAAATTGTCACACAACCAAAATGGAGTTGCTCTAGCAAATGGTGCAGTGTGTGCTTATTGCTCAGCTCATTTGTTTTTTTTTTGTTTGTTTGTTTGTTTTTGTTTTTCTCTTAATGCTGATTGCATCCAGGGCAGTTCTTTTCAACCCAAATAACCCAGTTAGGGAAAAAAAAAATCTTTTAATAGACATATATATAGGCTGACCTAATCTAGGGAACTCCACATGGAGATTTTCTTCCCAGGTGGTTCTGAGTTGTGTCATGTTGGCAATTAAAAACAAGCATGACAGATGGTATAGGGGAAGCAGGGTACCCTGATCTTAGGGCAGCATCTATTGTTGTTCTGTCATGAGGGTGTGCCCATCACTGCAGTCAAGCTGCACACTGCTCATCCCCAAGATCTTTCTGGTGGTACTTTTTACATCACCTGTCTGTCAGCATCCATGCTGCCTCAATTTACGACAGCTGTCAATCTGCTTTCTGTAAGTAGAAGTTTTTTACTTGTCCAGAAATTAATAAATTATCATTTTATAAATATAATTAATTTTATTATAAAATATTTACGCAAAAGGCAGCTTTATATGGAAATCCACAAGAATAACTAATTAGAACTATTCCCTAAAGAAAAGTAGACTTGATCAGGAAAAGCTACATAGAATATTATTTCACTTAATGTTTCCTTTTAATTTAGAAGAAAAATTAACAAAAAATAACTACTAGTGTATCTCTTTTCTGCTTTATTTCTTTTGGCTATAGACAAGAATGATATATTTTTTAAATTATGGTTCTATATATCCCTAAAGATTCATTCACTCATTTCCAACTTTTTGTCCTTTTTACTTTTACTTTACTCTATGTACTGATAGTTTTTTTTTATTACTTGGAAAAATATTTAATGTAGAATTTAAGCTGTACAATCCAGTGACATTAAACAAAGTCACAAGGCCATACAGCTGTCTCCAGACTGTCTTTCCTTCTCTTGATCTCACACTAATATGTGGTTCCTATGAGCTTCATCCTTGCTTTCTTCCTACTCCTTGCTTTGAGACAGGGTTTCACTAGGTGGCTCAGGAGGGTAAAGTTACTCTGTAACCATGACTGAAACTAGAAGTCTGCCTGCCTTCACTTCTCAAGTGCTGGGATTATAGGCCTGTAGTGCTGGGCCAGTCCTATAATCCCAGGAATTTGTCAATGCTATTTAAGATTGAATAATTCTGCAGTGGATGCGAGGGCCATGTTTTATTTCTCTATCTCCTGATGAGACCACTGGGTGGAAGGCTAAACCCCACAGACCTTGTAGGATAGAGTTTTGTGGACTTATTGCTACAAGGTAGATATGAAAATCTTGTTCTGCACTCAGGCGTCTCAGGTAGTATCCTCACAGCAGAAGGCTGAGGAAAGAGGAACATTAAAGCTCTGGCAGCTTGGGCTCCTCACTCAGCCTTTGGTGATGTGCCTCAGGATTCAGGGCACATGTTGAGGAGAGTTTAGGATGCCTCAGCATTTACAAATGTTTTATTAGTCTTTCTTTTCTAACACTTTGAGCAGACAAACACTCTGGCCTTTTCTTGGAACTTCCATCTGTGCTTATTAAATTCTTGCTTTTCTTTTGCTGGATTGTATGAGCCATGAGGAAACCAGGAAACATCATTTGTAGTGCTTTGAGTCCTAAGCAGTTGTGCATTCTCATTCTCTTTTTTTCTTTCTCCGTCCTTCCCTCCTTTTACTCCCCTCTTCCTTCTCCCTGTCTAGCTCAAGTATGGACAGTACTTGTGGAAGCCATAGCACAATGTTGGCTCTCATTTCTCAGCTGCCATTCACACTGTATTCTTTTGAGACAAGGTCTTTCCTTAGCTTGAAACTTTCAGTTCATCTTGGTTGTCTAGTTAGTGAGCCTTAGGATCCTGCCTGTCTAGGTCTTTCCAGCACTGGGATTCCAAGTGCATGACACCATGCCGGGCTATTTGATGTGGGTTCTGGGGGTGGAATTTAGGTCCTCTTTCTTTTGAGGCAAGTGCTTGACATTCTGAGATATCACTGTAGTCTTCCTAAGTCAGTTGTATGTTTGTAAGTGAGATATTCACTTGTAAAATATGAGTTATGGAAGCAACTACCTACACCATGGTGTTGCTGTGACACTTAAGAGAGCATCATGAAAGAGATGTAAAGTAAGGTAAAAGTGGAGTGAATGCTGCAGAGATCTAGACCAATGGCATTTGAAGTCACCAAGCTTCAGTGGCAGTGGAAGTCAGCTGGCTTGTGAGTAAGAGGTTCATGCTGTGAGAGGTTCTTGCATAAGAATGAGAATCTACTACTGGCTGAAGAAATGGCCCAGCTGTTAAGAGTACTACCACCCCCCACCAGCACCCCCCACCACAACACCTTTAACTGAATAATGAGATTTCATGCATACTCCTTCCTTCTGATTTCACCTCCCTTTCCAGTTTCACTCACACATGCTTTTCATTTGCAATAACAGAAAACAATTCTAGGTAGTAACAAGTTTAATCAAGCACCTTGTAGTTGCCAGGTACTATGAGCTTTTCAATGATTCTCTAAAATTATCCACCTAGGTGCTGGTACCCTTTTGTGCAACTGAAGAAACTGAGACTTCAAGCTGTCAAATCCCCTGCTCTGGTTGCCTTATCTAGGAAGTGGTTGAGTTGAAGTTTGAACTCAGCTCCTTCAGTTCAAAGTGCCTTCTCTAAACAAATATGCTTCATTTTGTTGCAGAATATTTGATCCCATTGTGAACCCCAAAATTATGAACTGTAAAACCTTCTTCCCCCCTGTGGCTGATCCCTATCATACACCTTCAATCCAAGAACTTCCTGTTTATTGTAAACCAGTGATTATGGTGTGGTTCACCCAGCCCCAGCATACACCTTTAATCCAAGAGCTTTCTCTACACAGGATTTAATAAAGATAACCCTAGGTCAAGAGGCTGAGCAAGAAACCAGTTGACAGGGATTAAGAGTAGGACTTTGAGTTGAGGGGTGTTTAAGGCAGCATGGAGAAGAAGAAAGGGCTATTATCTCAAGCTCTGGCTTTAGCTTAGGCTTCAGCTCCTCAGCTCTCTGGCTTTTGGGCTTTTTGGCCTTTGCATTGTTTTGTTTTTGTCTTTTGCTCCTGGGCTGTCAGTTGAGCTAGTGAGCCTTTTGGGCTTTTTCCATTCAGACCTGAACTGGTTACTTTTCTCTGTCTCTCTGAGCTAGCAGATTGGGATTTTCCTTCTTTTAAACAACATTTGGTTTTGCCATTCACAGTTTTGGTGTTCACAATGGGCTCAAATATCCTGCAACACCACTTCATGTTTGTATTCTCCCTATTCTCATCATCCAGATTAGTTCTTTATAGAGCCTGTTTTTGGGTGCTCAGGACTTAGTTAGAATTCCTAAGAATAAATGGGTGTGGTGGGGCCATCTGTTATCCTACCACTTAGGAGGCAGAGGCAGGAGGATTTTGGCTAGCCTGGGTTGCATAGCTAGTTGAAAACAATCCATTCATCTGTCATACCTAAAAACAAAGCAAAACAAAAAAAGAAACACCATGCATTTTACTGACTTTTAAAATTCAACAGAAGGCAAGAGATATTAGATTCTTTTCATTGTTGCCTTCTTTTAGTAATATACTAGTTTTACTTGTTTGTGTGCTTTTTTTAATGCTGCTGACAGAACTCACAGTGTGGCCCATTCATTGCATTCTTCTCATTGATCATCAGCAGTGCCACTTTATTTCTGAAAAATGAAGTTGTTAATTTTCTCTGTTGGAGAGTGACTGACTGATTCAGCAGTTATTTATTGAGCTACTACTGTGTGATAATCATTGTGCCAGATGTGAGGGATCAGTGATGATGTGTTTCTTTGGTTTTGCTTGAGATTGTTTTTAATTTTAGTTAAGTCACAAGATCGTTTGTGAGAGACAACTTATTTTTCTCTATTTATGGATGGCAGTCTGCTACAAAAACATGATAGTTTGGCTTACTTTTTAGGGAAATGATTGGTGATCTTTAAATTACAAACATCGTTGTATTATTTTTTTCAGTGCAAGAGATTTTTATTCACACGAGCTTTTGCTTTTCTAGTTCATTATTGTTGCATGATAGAAAAAGTATTTTATGAAAAACAAACACCAAACCAAATAATGAAAAAAAGAAATGTTCTTGTCTGTCAATTTGCGACATTATCTAGGGACCCTCAGAGGCCTGGTCTATGGGAAGCCAAATTTCCATATATATGGAAGTAAATAGCTTCAAGAACAAATCAGAAGCTGAGCAAAGTGGCACATGCCTGTAATCCCAGCACTCTGGGAGGTAAAGATGGGCAGATCTCTGTGAGTGCAAGGCCAGCCTGGTCTACAAAGTGAGTACAGGACTTCTAAGACTAAACAGAGAAACCCTATTTCAGAAAACAAACAAACAAAACGTCAGCAGTTAAAGTTCACAATTTAGCTAAGTAGTACGTGGATCTTGTTGTGAAATTCATAAAATGAAATTCGTAATTTTGTCTTTAGAGAACTTTTTGCTCAATCTACTCATTTTTCAGATAACCCCCTGGAGGCAAAATGACTGTAATGATGAAGAAGTCTGGGTGGGCCCTTTCCTAAGTTTCTTCTTTCCAAGATTTTGATATTTTCAGCTCAGAACAATAGACAAGGCACATAGTATATTTCAACCCTGAGCTAACTCTATGAACGTTCAGGAATTGGTCCACTTTGTTTCTTAGCTTTCTAGTCTTCAAATGTTGGTTATAACCCACATACAGCAGGAATGCCTCCAGCAGCTAGTTTGAGAGGAAACAGATTTGGATATGTGGAACCCTGCTCTGAGGACCCTCTTCTTTTGTCTTAGGGGAACTTGGTAAGCCTGTGCTTCAGAGCATAATGGGCAGTAAGTTTTAAGGACGCCGAGTTGGCAAGGCTCCCTATCAGAAGAGTTTCATTCTTGGAAAAGGTAATGCAGTTGATTGAGACATTGTCAACCCGCCTGTGGCTTTCCCACAAGGCTCTCTGAGTTGGTGGAATAAATCAAATTTGCCTGTCTCCAGGATTGTTGTAGCTGTTCATCACTTTTTGGGTTTTAGGTGATTCAGTATTTTGCTTCCTTTTCTTACTGTACCTGCACCAGTGGCTCATTCAGGGAACTCTACCTGGCCTCCTGGACTTTTGACAGGGAGAAGAGGCAAGATCTTGTGTTGCAGATGGTGGGCTTGAACTTCAGGTCTTCCTGCCTCAGTAACCTTAATGCTTGGATTACAGGTGCACTCTAGGACAGCTGGTTTCATACAGCCTTTTGAATACTAGGCAAGTGGTCTCCTGAGCTACATCCATATCAGTTTACAGCTGATAGCTTGAATCTGTCTCCTTTTCTTTTTTTTTTTTTTAAGACTGTGTTTTGTTATGTAATTTTCAGTAGCCTGGAGCCTGGAACTCACTGTTTAGACCACTCTACCCCTTGTACTCATGTGATTGCCTAACCCTGCCCTCCAGACAATGACATTAAAGTCTTGCCTCACCAGAGTCCCTTTCTGTGTTTTTCCTCTGGTTCAGACATTCCATTTTGGTAGTGTGAAAAGAAGATTTTGAAACCCTTGAGATTTCAGCTTTAATTGGCCCTCACCCCCTGTCTTCCTCAGCTTGTACAGATCTTTGCCCGATGCAATAACTAACTCCTTCCATGGCTTTGGACAAGACACTTAAGTGCTCTTATTCTCAATTTTCTCAGTTGCATAATGGGTCATGTCAAAGCTACTTAAATAGAAAATCAATGAAATAATATGCATGAGAGTGCTTTGTGAACAATAAAGATTATCTAAATATTATCCCTCATTGTTGGTGTGAACCTTATTTCCTTAGTTGGGCAAGCCTATTGAGTGTGTATCTGGAGTCTGCTGGGTTTTTTTTCCCCCTTTGACTTGGCATTTTGGGACATTTGTACACAGCGGACATGTTCTCACAAGCATTTAAAGTGCAAAATACACACATACACACAAGATAAAAATAAGTTAAAACAACCAAACAAGACAGATTAAGGAAGAATGAAGTATAGTAAATGAGATAGCTTTGAGAGTTCCTGTTTTGATATACTGGTTTTTAGTTACATGTTTTGACAGTGATATATACCTGAAGGCTTCATTCACAGCACAGATTCTTGGGGTGTTGTCTTTGTGATCTTACATCTTCCTCAGATGTTAGGTACAATTTGCTGTCTGACTTTCTTTGAGACCATTAGAAAGAGAACATTTTCTTCTCACTGTAGGGCAAATTATAATTGTTTTCATTTATTACTCTGAAGAAAGTGTCATGATGATGAGTGTTTGAAAATGTTTATTTACTACCCTACAGACACAGATGATACTTTTATTATAGAAAATGGAAGTAGGTGCTGAAATTGATAACTAAGTTAGCTCTAGAACCAGTATATCTTATACCAGTGATGTGAGGATGTGTTGTTTCTCAATCAGAATTAATTTTGGACCACTGGGTGATGAATAGCACATGTGTTATGTCACCATAATTCCTTCCCCGGAAGATATTTAAGAAATGTCTGCCTCCTTATCTCAAAGTGCTGTTGATAGTCCAACACATAATTCAACCAAAGCTCACCCTGGGAACCAATGTGTTTATCAGGCTTACTTACATCTTCACCCACCAGAAATGATGGGATCCCAACCCTTTAGTTTTTACCAACCTATGTACTCTAGCGCCTTTCCTAGACTCCTAGGCCATATGCAATTAAGGTAAAATTATATACAAGTGGATGGAAGAAGGTGGAATGTAAGGTAAATGTCCATTGCTCCCCCCCCTACTTCTTTCCTCTATGTGAGAATTCCTGTAGTCTATAGGCCTGATGTTGATAGACTCTTCCATGTAGTCGTAACTGATATCATGAAGATAGTGGCAGTTTGTCTCCAAGAACAATACTGTACAGCCATTTAAGGGATCTGTTTTCGCTTGGATTAAGGAGAAATCAAGCCACTAACTACAACAAGCTTGCTAGTAGAACTTTTGCCTGACTCTGTTTACTGTATATTGTGGACAGTCTTGATGGTGCTTTAGGCGCCACCATGCTCTTGTGAGCACATGTGTTACAAATGTTGTTTAAGAGAAGCCATGCTCTGTGCTTCATCTGCTCCAAGTAGCCCCTCCTAGACGTGATCATCAGTCACACAGACAGAATGTGGCAATATCAGTGAATGTTTACCGTTTTGGCTAGGGAAATGAGTCAGGATATATCTCTTGTATGTGAATCAGGGCAGCAGAAGTCTTAACTGTTTCTGTCCAGACAGTATCTCAGATGGCAGAGGCTTGGGATTATCAATGATAGCTAAACTATGAGGGTAAATGTTAATTAGGACAGTATTGATAGTAGTCTGCTTTTTAAGTTCTAAGTTAATTGAGAGCTAAGACTTCAGTATGTTCTAGTGTCAAGAGGCTTAAGTCTCTTGAGGCTGAGAAAAAGTGTAGAGGGAGGTATATCTTCTTGCCCCTTCTGTGGTGTTCAAACAGGACAAGGCTGACAGGTGAGGTAGCCCTTGGCGAGGAGGGAAAGAAGTGAAGATACAAAAGGGTACCACCATGAAATAATGAAACCATAAGAATATATCACTAGGTCTGCTTTACTCTTTGCTGTCAAGAGGACTTTAACTAGGTGGGCAGTGTAATTCCTGTGTGGTCAGAGAAGTCCTGAGTTCATTCTTTAGGCTGCACAGTGCCTTGTAGAGAACTAGATGCCATATAGGTGATCATTATTTCTCCCTTGGTTAACTTCCTGAAAGTCAGTACAGCTATCCAGTAAATAGGACAGTTACATAGACAGGGCCCATGTGTGTATAGCATCTTCATTTCAAATGGCATGTTAATGGAAGCAGAGGTCATTGTGAGGATACACATTATCAGTGTTAGAAACGAAAGCAAGAATTTTAAATGCTGGATAAAATATTATGGGACTGGAGAGATGGCTCAGCAGGTAAGAGCAGATACTGCTCTTTCAGCAGACTCTAGTTTGTTTCCTAGTGCCCACCTTGGATGGTTTAATTCTTGTATTTTTTTTCAATTTCCATAATGCTTAATTACCTGTAATTTTAACTCCAGGAGACCCAATACATTTGGCTTCCATGGACATAGTACTCATGTTGTGTACATGCACACATACACACAAATTAAGATTTTATTTTGGTGTGTGTGTGTGTGTGTGTGTGTTTTACCTGCCTTTGTTACAATTTACCATGTCTTTGTTATAATATATATGCTTGGTCTGTATAAGAGGATGTCAGACCCCCTGAAACTGGAGTAACAGGTAATTTGTGAGTTGCCATTTGGTTGCTGGGAATTGAACCCTGGTGCTGGAAGAGCATCCAGTGCTCTTAGAGGCTGAGCCGTTTTTCCAACCCCAAAATATTCTTTGTTGTTAAATTTGACGATACTGTGCTTTCAGAAGAGGCCAGGGGAGTTTAAAAGTATTCTAGTGGGAAATCCCTTTATTAGACATTCTTAAGGATTGTTTAATAAATAGAAATAAGAAAATAAGAAACTCACAGAAATGGAAAGCAAGCCGTGCAAGAGCTTTCTGTTTAGGTCCTGTAAATCTTTATTGTTAAATTTAAAACAAGGGTGTTATCTGCCATGTGTACTGTTTCTTCCCAACCACCCACTCACCTTCCCTCCCTCCCTGTCTCCCTCTTTCCCTACCTTCCTTTGTTCTTCTCCCCCCCATTTCCTGTTTCTTCCCTCCTTTCCCCAATCTCCTGTTCCTTCCCTCCTTACTTCCATCCTGTTTCCCCCTCATGAAGACAGAATATGAAATTGGCATTTGGAAATTTGTGCTCTGCACTTTCTTAGAGAATAGATAAAATGAGATAAAAGCTTTTACTGTAGGTATACTGCTTTCCTACCACCACCCAGTTCACCCCAGAGTTCTTGCATTGCATTTTCCAGCACTGCCAGCCCCAGCTAGCATAGTAATCACATTGACTAAGAAGCTGTGACAGTTTCTTTTCTCATTTGTCATTGGCTCTGTGCCCTCTCTTCCCCTTCCTCCAATTCATTCTAAAACACCTCTGCAAGCAGAGGATACTTATTACTTAGTTACTTAGCCACCCTCTACCCCTACCCCAGGCCTGTAACCCAGCAGAGCATGGGAAGTCTTTAAAGGAAGGTCCTTTAAGTATGCTAGTGCCTTTGACTTACTTAACTGGGTGCCAGCTACACAGGGTGTCTCCCTCATGGGGTTCTGAGGGTCCTGCGTCTTGCAATGTCAACTACTTTGTACAATAGTATATTTAGATCACATGATAACTGCCAAGCTATTAATTATACATAGGCTATTTTTTTTTCTCAGAAAGAACTGTAAATATCTGATTTTCATGATTTTATTAAATCAAAGACTTGTATTTTGTTGTTGTGGGCACAGTAGTTAAAACTCGGGGGTCTACTCGTTGAAAATGTTCTCCATATAACACCTAAAACAAAGCCTACCTCAGAGGCATATGCTCCATAAGGGGGCTAGAGTTAATTCACAGGCTAAAGCTGTTAAGCAAATCTTTTAATGCAAAGCTTCAAGTTACTGAAAAAGCAGTATGCAATATGTCCTCCCCTTTGATTTTTGGGAGGGAATAGTAAGTAATGCTGCTGCTCCTGCCCCCTTGGGGTTTTACCATACTCTGAAAGGAAGGCTTGAAGGACCAATAAATGGATTTTGGCTGTCCCCTAGTTCAGGGATTAATATTGAATTACAGGAAATGCTGCCCAGTGGCTGGGAAAACAGGGAGGATGCTGTGTGCTCTTTTTAGAAGGACATGGTTCCCTTGTCTGCAGCCTGCCACTTTGAAAAATGCGCACAGCGTAGCATCTTGCAGCTGTAAAGGTTAAATGCGCATCTCCAGCACTACCTCTGTGCTTTTGTATTCTCCTTAATGTCACCCTATAAAGGATTATTGAAAAAAAAGGCCAGAAGTAGATAAAAGGCTTGCAGGTTGAAGTTGAACAATTGGAACTTTCTCAGGATAGTAAATTACGAGTGGCAGTTTTAAAGTTTGTTAATTGTACTCTTTTGCCTAATGAATTACCTCATCTGGAATAGAATGTTAATTCAGAAAAAATGATTTTTTTTTTGTTGCTGTTGTTATTTGAGATAGGGTTTCCCTGTGTAGCCTTTGTGGTCCTGGTCACTTTGTAGACCAGGCTCGCTTCAAGTTTACAGAGTTCTTCCTGCCTTGCCTCCCAGAGTGCTGGAATTACAGGTGTGAGCCACTGTGCTAAGTGCACAGTGTGTGTGCCACAGCTAAATGATTATTTCTCAATACCTCTGAAACCTGAGTCTCCTGGAATCACTTGTGTTTTGTGATGGTTTCCTCACATTGTTGGGTAAGATGGGGAGTAGGTAGTCATTAGGGGTACTTTCATGATTTTTTTCTGCCCCCAAATGTGGCACGATCCGGTATATAGATTTTAGTGATTGAGAGAGTTGGAGTGATTTGGTCTATTCGGGATCTCATGAGTAGATTTTAGTGTCAGAGTTGGGGTGTTTTGGTCTGTTCTGAAGGATGTGATTCAACTTCTTTGAGTCAAAAATTTTATAACCAAGTTGTTGAATTAGTCCCACTATGTGGTTCTCATTGAACACTTTTCTCTTTCTCTGAAAGTGGCTTCTTAAAAAGAGAAGAATTGTCATTTTTTTTTTTTACTTTCGTGCATGTTTATGAGCTCATGTGCACCAGGAGCATGCAGGTGCCCTCAGAGGCTGGAAGAAGGGCATCAGAGCTTCTGAAATTCAAGTCATGGTTGTGAGCCACTCTGTGGGTGCTGGGATCTGATTCTGGGTCTTCTGCAAAAACAGTAAGTGCTTTTAAGCCTCTGAGTCATATTTCTATCCCAACATTATACATTCTTTAAAGAAGAATTTAGGAATAGTCAAATGAAGGTTTTGTCATAAACATCAATACTGGTTTCCTTTAGAAAGGCTCCTCCAAAATTCTAATGATTTTACCCCTTGATGGCTACTAAGAACACTAGCTAGAGACAGGTTTTTATTCTTTCAGGGACTTCAGTTAAATCACCTCCAGTAATTGGAGGATAATAATAACCAAAACAGTGAGACTACAGATAGAAAAATGTTAAAATTATTGAAGCAACAGTCAAATGGGAGACTTAGGCAGAACCTTACAAAAGGTTCCAAGGTGATGTCCAAGAGATTTATGTGGAATAAAGGATCATTAAAAATGTGTACGCAAACAAACATGAAATCGATTAAACAGAGAAAGGAGGGATTGTTTTTCCAAAGGATGTTACTTGAATATACATGGAGTGTTCTGAGTAGTAAATGTGCCCAACCAAGACAAAAGCATGAAAGTTGGTATGGCATGAAAGTTTCCTGAAATCAGGTCTAGTGATCACCATGATTATCTCAGTATAGATGTTTCTCTTTACATATTTTATGCAACATTTTACTTCTTTATTCATTAACATTAAAAAAAATTATTAGGGTCTACAGCAGTCCAGCCTGTCTTCAAACTTGATTTATAGCCAAAGATAACCTGAATTTCTTATCTTTTCGTTACTGGGGATTGCTGGCATGTGTCACTAAACCTGCTCTTTGAGGTGCTGCGTGTGGAACTTCAGGTGTCAGTGGCGTGCTAGGAAACATTCTAACAGTGGAAAGACAGCCTGGCCCCTTTGTGTGAGATAATTAATATTCCCGATTTTCAAAATGACATCACATCTTCAAAGTAGATTATAAACAATGTTTTGATTCATTTTTATTTATTTTCTAAAGATTTATTTTTAGTATATTTACGTGTGTGTGTGCATGCACGAAAGTACAGGTGCCCATGGAGGCCAGGTAATGGATGCCCTGGAGCTAGGTTACAGATCATTGTGGACCTCCCAGTGTGGGTACTAAGAACCAAACTCTGGGTCCTGTGCAAGAGTCATACTCATGCACTCTGAACCTCTGAGCCATCTCTCTAGCCCTATTTGATTCATTTTTCTTGCCAGAAGGAAGCTTAGAGATCAGTGGAGAGGTGGATCCCAGCCTGTACAGGTGAACTACAGCTCTATGTGATGTAGTCCCCTGTGCTGCCTCTTTTGCAGACAAGACAGTTATTTTTTAAGAGCAGTCCTTTCATAAAGATAGGAAAAGACAGCAGGGTGTTGTCTGAGATTATCTGGAGTATGTAGTCGGGAGCTATGTAGTAAGTATATAGTCCTGTTTGTGTGTGTGTGTATATGTGTGTGTTTTCTGTCAAGTCGAGCTATGTAAAAATGATGCTTTGATAGATAAAAATGCCTCCTGGTCAGTCGTTGTCTGCTTAGTAAAGGAAGTTCTCAGACACATGGCTCTGGACTTCCTAGGACTCTAGAGTGTGGTGGTAGGTGTTCATATATATGAAGGCCTGTATGTGTGTAAACATATGTGGGCATACATTCGTATGTGTATATGCATGCATGGATTTAAAACTTACTTATTTAGCTACAGGTCTTCTGTAGTCCCAGCCTTGATATTCACATACAACATAGGCTTGAAATTGCCTAAAGGACCTCTAAATTTCCATAGCAGAATACATTTCACTAAAGGTCTAATGTGTCTTTCAGATTCTCATGCTTTCTGAACATTTCATGATTCCATTAAAGTATAAGAACCTCAGATAGAAAATGTCATTAGAAGCTCTTCTGTGTGTACAACTTGAAAAAGTGTAGATGAAAGTTTCCTTCATATTCAGAGGATTGAGTGTAACAGCCCTGGAGCTGAGAAGGCTGTGTGCTAACTCCTGCAACCAATAAGCTGAAGCAAAGAGTTTGGGGAAAACAGAGCACCCCAGTGCTATTAAGTTCTTCAGTCCCAGGGCTTGAGAAAGGCGGACCAAAGATCTTCTTGTCACTGTGTCTCATTTTGTGCTCAGAGCCCATGGACCTCAGATTTACCAGCTACTGCTCTCTAACTATGGCTGACCTGATCTCTGACTTAAGTATATTAAAGATCTTGTGTGTGTGTGTGTGTGTGTGTACACATGTGGATGCAGGTGCTGTTAAAGGCCAGTGGCGCTGGAGCTGGAGATAAATGTTTGTGAGGTACCTGACTTTGGTGCTGGGAACTAAACTTTCTCTTAACTGCTTAAGCCCATCTTCCAGGTAGGTTCTGATGTGAGGCTTAATGTGGTGAGCCTTTCCTCCTCAGTAAAATAAATCAGTGTCCCTGTAGATGTTACAATTTTAAGATCCAAAAACATCTTTCTGCTTTCAAGCCTGGATTTAGAACATGTCAAGTGGATAGCATGTCTGCTTAACTCATGCTCTAACCCAGTACTGGGTGGATGCCTGTGAGATTTGTTCTTGTAATTCAAATGCTTCTGGTTTCATTGTTTAGGAAACAACCACAGTAGAGCAAATCATTTCCTCTTCCTCTCCCTCCCCTCCTCCTCTGTTTCTAGTATCTCCCCTTCTTTGTCCCCATTCCCCTCTACCTACCCCAGCAAAGTCAGGTGAGAACAAATCAGTCCAGCAGGTTTCTGTTGCCTTTCTTTTCTCGGCTGGAGGAGACATATGAACCAGCCCTATGATGGGTGTGGTTCCCTTGCCTTAATTTATCATCTGAAAGCAATTTTGTTCAATTAAAGATTAGAATTAAATTTCTTTCGGAGTGCTTCTGTGCAGAGGAAATGATGCATTAATGAACACACAGATGTCATCTTGCAGCCATGCTGTTTGCAGAATAGTTTCTTTAGGGTTGGAATAATAGAAGGGGCCCTGGCAGCAGGAGCGCCTTATACCCATCGGCATACTAAGTGGAGAGTTACAATTATTTGCAAACCATTTATCATTCTGTACACTGAGAGGAAAACATACTTTATCTAAAATATTTGAAATAATGACTCCTGAAATCAGATAACAGGGAGTGTTAATGTCAGGTGCCACACTGTAAATTGCATAATACTGTTGGGTTGGCACTGTGGCTGTGATTTGTGATGCTAATGATCCAGCCAAATACATGGGAGCTCAGTCTAAAAGGAGTGTTACTGGAAAGAGACAAAGCAACTACAGAATTAAAAGTGCAGTGGGAGAAGGGAAAAAATGGTGTAGGATCATATTTCACTTATTGGAGGTCCCATCTGCTCTTCTATACATAGATTATGTAAGTTTTACTCTCTCTATTACAAACACTCCGCAGGGCGGGTAGGAAGTTCATATATCTGTGTTTGACTGTTTTCTCACTCATAGTCAGACATGAATGAGTATAAAGATTTATGTGTTGTGTGTGGAATGTTAGAGGGTGGTAAGCGGGTTTTCCCTTTTTTCCCCCTTTTTAGAAAGGAGTTATATATTTAGATGGTAATGTTCTGTGTACTGCTTTGCTTGGAAGTCAGCACTATCTGGCTTCAATGGAGAAGGCTGCAAGGGATAAGATGTGGAGACACAAGAGGGTCTGTGGTACAACACTGGTTTGTGTGGTCTTTGAGAACTTGCTTTATTGTGTCCATGTCCATCTTGGGACAGACCTGTGATGGGCATATTCCAAGTATAAGTGAGTGAATGTCCATGTGCATGTATAGCTTAGGCCAGTCTCAAGCTGTCATTACTTTTACTATTGTTTCCTGAGTGCTGGAATTGTGAGGGGCAGTAATGGTGAAGACCCTGACCTCTACTCAGTAAAACTGGCAGAAAATAATTTCAGGAAGAGCCTATAAGAACCAGGGTTGAAATTTATTAAATTGCATTACATTTTTTATTTTCTTTATTAGCTCACATCATTTGTGAGTGTCATTAGTGCACCTGAGGAGGTCATTAGTGCACCTCAGGAGGTCAAATGACAACTTTTGGGAGTCTCTTATTTTCTTTATCTGTGAGTCCCAGAGATGAAACTTAGGTTGTCTGGCTTATATAGAATGTGTTTTTTAGTTTATCCTCTGAGGGGTCTCACTAGCCTTTAAATGGCACTTTGAGGAAATTTAATCATGGGAGTTAATATCAGTATGGCACCTAGGAAAGGAATAAGATAGACCTAAGTATAGGAGTCTTTAAAATAGTATTAAGTAGCACTTTCATAATTTCAGAAGTTATAGTCTAAGGATTTTTTAAAGAAATTTAACTGAAGGGTTGGAAAGATAGCTCAGTGGCTAACAGCACTTGCTGTTCATGCAGAGTACCCATGTTTGGGTTCTAGCTCCCACATAAAGGCTCATAGACATCCATAAACCCAGTTCCTGAGAATCAGATGCCCTCTTCTAGCCTCTTGGGGTACCAGACATAGACACAGTCCACTTACATATATGTGTGCAGACTATTCATACACATAAAATGAAAGTAAGTAAATCTTAAAAGACAAAAAAGGAAATTAATGGAGGTGGAAATCCTGATGTCCACTTGACACTTAAAATCATTACAATCGATGAGGTACAATACTGTATCACAGATTGCAAGAACTTCTTCATTGTAAATAAAAGTTACAGTCTTGCTGGTGAGATTCTCATGACAGCAGCAGAGGCATAAGGTCTCAAGGGCAGACCTTGAATTACCTTTGTCCCCTTCTTTACATTGAGTGATACATGTGAAAACTCTTTGATGAATAGACAATGCTGATTTGGTGCCCTGTACAATGTATGAGTACAATGTATGAGAGGGGTAAGTTCTAGAACTATCGGTCCATATATTCTGTTGCATTTTAAAAACTACTTATTTTGGGACTAGAGGAATGGTTTAGTGGTCAGTGGTACTTGCCGTTCTTGTAGAAGACCTGCATTCAGTTGCAAGTACCCACATGATATACACCCACCTGTAGTGACAGTGCTAGGGGGATCCAAAACTCTCATATGACGTTTGCAGGTACTAGGCATGCATGTAGTGCACATACATACATATAGGCAGACATATAAAATTTAAAAAATCTAAAGAAATTTTTTAAAGTTACTTTTTAAAATTATGCGTGTGTGTGTGGTGTGTGTGTGTGTGTGTGTGTGTGTGTGTGAGAGAGAGAGAGAGAGAGAGAGAGAGAGAGAGAGAGAGAGAGAGAGAGAGAGAGAGAGAGAGAGAGAGATGCACATTAGTACATTTACCCTTGGAGGCCAGAAAAGGCATCAGTTTTACTGAAGCTGGACACCAAACTTAGGACCTCTGCAAGAGGACCAAATATTCTTAACTTCTGAGCTTTCACTCCTGTTCACCCTCCTCCTCGTCTTCCTCCTCCTTGTTTGTTTTATTTTGGAGATGGAGTTTTATATATTCTGGGCTAACCTAAAACACAGTATGTAGCTGACAATGATCTTGAACTCCCCATTCTCTGGAATAGCCTCCCAGGTTTACAAATTACAGTGTTGTATCATTATTCCTGGTATCACTTTACTTTTTAAATATCATTGTTAGAATCTCTTCCTTTTTGGTTTCCCTAGAGTGGTCACAATTTAGATATGGATTTTTGTAAATCCTTTACTTTTTGACCACTCTCCCTTACATAATTCTATTCTAATTCTAGTTCCAACCTGCCCCTGTAGTGCCAGTAGAGCAGATTTGCCAGTTCTTATCTTTGTTCTTGTCCAGTAAGACCTTTTGACAGAATTCACCCTTCTTCACTAATGTCTGTCTTTAGTATTTCTCATGTCCTGTTCTCTACATCTCTTCAGCATATTTCCCCCTAATTTAAACCAACATGGATCATTTGAAATGACAGGAGTGCCAAAGTGAACAGCTACAGACAGAGGAGGCCTAGTAGTATTTATATTACAGAAGCTGGTAATTTTCCTTTAATATAAGCATGTTCCGTTTGATATTTAGTAAATCTTATACCCAGAATTTGTATATGAAGTTCAAATTTAGCTGAGCATCATGCAGGTTATAGGTTACCAAAACATTAAAAAGAAAGCTTAGATGGTGTCAAAAGGATCAAAAGTTTATATCATCTTCAGCTACATAATATATTTGAGACCAGCCTGGGCTACATGAGACCTTGTAAAACTAACCTAAACCAAAATGCATGAATAAATAAGATCAAAGTTTAAAAGTCCATTGAATATTTTGTATAGTAGATATTTTCTTCACTGAACATTAAAAACAAACAAACAAACAAAACAAGGTCAAATTGTGCAACAGTTTATGTGAAAGAGTCTTAGGATAATTGCTTAAGGTTATACTTTTCTTGGCCCTGATAACCATATATCCCAAGACTTTGGTTTTTCTCCTTGATTCTAGAGATGCTGCTCATTTTTTTATAAGAATAATTTCTGTAAACAATGTCCTTGTTACATGGGAGACCTTGAAAAGCAGTGTTTTCTTTGGTTAAAAATTGTGCTCATGGTTGGGGATGTGACTCCGCTGATAGAATTTGTGTTTACTATGCACAAAGACCTCAGTTCCGTACTCCACCCAGCATGAAACTAGATGTGTGTTCCATCCTCCACTTGCCATCTTAGCACTTGTTGGGAGGATCAGGAGCTAAGGGCCATCTTTTGCTGCACAGCTACTAGGAGGCCAGTTTGTGGTTTTTAGAAAAAGAGATGGAGTGATGGCTCAGTCATTAAGAGCAATTGCTGTTCTTGCTCAGGATGTGGGCTTGTTTCCCAGCACCATCACGTTCCAAAGGATCTGATGCTCTCTTCTGACTTGTTTTCTTGTTATTTCTTCATGATGATGCTTCACATAAACACTTAGATGGGAAGGACAGCTCCTGATCCTGTAAAGGTTGAATCGCAGATTAACCTTCTTCTGCCACCCAGGTTATGGGGAGAGTACACGGTAATTACCAAACTAAATCTTTCTCAAACCACATATGGCATTGGTTCCACTCTGGTTTTTACTGAGCCTAGGTCTACATTCTCCTTTGAATCTTCTGACAGTCCGTGAGCGAGTGGCTATGACTCTTCTCACCATTGTGCAAATGAAGAATTTTAATTT
>CM053766.1:96555176-96570199 GCA_028658305.1 Pachyuromys duprasi
GTGTGCAGTTAATGAGCACCCGTGATACTCTTTGGATTTACTAATTAGTAGGATTTTTAACAGTGGGGTTTTTAAATCCTCCGTTTAATCCTGTTCAGAGATCCATCCTACTACAATACTGGTGTTAGTATATCTTCCACCTGTCTTTTTAAAATGTGTACATATGTGTGTAAGTACACATATGTACACTTGTATTTGGATATCATACTCAGGATACCATTCACCTCCTTTGCTAAAATGTCTCTCACTGCCCTAGAGCTTGCCATGTAGGCTCTGTGCCCTAGCCGGGGAGCCTTAGGGATTTGTCTTTCTGTACCTTCCAATCCTGGAATTACAAACACAGATTATTCTGTGTTTATCCTGCCCATCTTTTTATACTTTCATTCTAGGGATCAAACTCAGGCCCTCATGATGGCAAGAAAGCACTTTATTGACTGAGCCCCTAATGAATCTTTGTGTGTGTCTGAAAGAGAGAGAGTAAATTACGACTTTAAATATTGCTTTATTTCTAAATATCCATTTTTGTACATGTATTTACTCAAGAAGAGCCTGAGTTCTTTGAGGTCAGAGACCTATTATATCCAAAAGAAGTTTGTGAAGGATGTTAGATAAATAACCAAGTTTGTAGTATTTATAGAAAATCTCAAATTATTAAATACAAAGCAGTAATTGACTATGTATTTTGTGCCCAAGGAATCTATGACTCATTGCAGTAAAAGGGAACAACTGAGGCAAGGAGGAGGATTGATGTGAACACAGAGAATCATCTCACATTATGTTAGGCAGTGGGATGGTTTCCTATTTATTAACCAAATATACCCATTGGATGTCTCCTAGGCTTTAGGGTAACATAGCTATTTAGGATGAAGTGAAAAACAGATAAAACATTCAGAGCTGCTTATTTTTATGACATAGAAGTGGGATCTTTAGGGATATATATATGATATATATATATCATATATATATCCCTAAAGATATATATATATATATGATTAAGAAAGATTTCCTAGCTAGGCACAGTGGTGCATGCCTGTAATCCAGTATTCGGGGAGGCAGAGTCAGGTAGATTTCTGTGAGTTAGAAGCCAGAGAGGCCAGCCTTGTCTACAACCTGAGTCCAGGATATTCAAGGCTACACAGAGAAACCCTATCTTAAAACAAACAAACAAAACAAAATATAAAGAAAGATTTCCTTAAAAAGTGCTTGAATAATTTTCTTTTACTATGCAGGAAGAGAGTAGGAAGATTCAAAAATTGTCCCTGTAATTCTAGCAGTTAGGAGGCAGAGGCTGGAGTATCTCTGTGAGTTCAAAGCCAGCCTGTATTTCATTGCAAGTTCCAGGACAGCCAGAGATATGTAGAGAGACCCAGTCATTTAAAAATTAAAAAAGAAAATGGCAAAAAAATATTACCATAAATAAATAAATGTTTTAAATAATGGTCCTTAGGCCCTACCTTTGTTCTGTTTCTCCTCCCCCCCCCCTCACCCCCTGCGTCATTGTCTTTTAACATTTTGGTAAGAGCTGGAAATCTTTTTCCCTGGTATATTCCAGACTTCTAGACCGGTGTCTGACAAGTCACTGACATTCAGCATTGTGCTTTGTGAGATGTTTAGATGCTTCACTGAACACCACGTTCTTTTTTAATTTGCACTAGGATAAAACTCAACATATAAACACCATGGGAAACTGAGTTTGTAAGTGATAGTGCTTAGGACAAAACTCAACTTGATATTTGAGTTAAAGCTGCACCAGTTTTCCAAGTTAGAAGTGTGATTAAATACAGAAGAACTTTGTGATGGTATTGTCAGGTATCAAAAATATACTATGTATAATTTTATGAACACACACATTAAAGTTCTGTGGATAAACAGAGAAAAGAATTGGCTTAAGTAGGGGAAGGTAGACAGTTCTGTGGGTAAACACTTGCCACACAGTCTGATTACCAGGCTATGTAATTTACATAAAGGTAGAAGAAGAGCACTGACTCCATGAAGTTTTTCTCCAACCTCTACATGTGCACCAAAGATGTGCTCACCGTGTTGCTCATACACAGCAAATAAATAATATTAAATAATTGTGTTAAATATTTAGTATAGTATTAATAGTACAGATATTAGAAGAAACATCTAACTCCAGATCCTTTCCCAGAGATGCTTGCTTTCCTTAGGGTTTTTGCAGCTCTCTTTGCTATAGGATGAGTTCACTTAATGAGAGAGGGGGGTTGTTTTAATTAACAGGGCTCAGTGTAAAAAGGAACTTCTGAGCCCTTCCTCCCTTCTTTAAAAACCAGGAGAAGGCTGTCATTGATAAATAGCAAAATACCAAATGTTTTACCAAGGACTAACTAACAAAGATGGTTAGGTTTTTCAACTTGAAACAATTTAGAATCAACTAAGAAGAGAATTTCAATAATGTCTAGATCAAGTTGGCTTGTGGACATGTCTGTGGGGGATTGTCTTGATTGTGGTAAGTGAGGTAGGAAGACCAAACCATTGTGAACTGCACCATTCCCTGCATTAGGTCTCTTGCTGTATAAATGTAGAGAGGGGACTGAGTAAAGATAGCATGCATGCAGTCATTTCTTTTTGTTCTTTCCTGTGGATATAATGTATGACTAGCTGCTTTGAGTTCCTCCCTTGACTGCTCTGCAGTGATGTTCTGTAATCTGGAAGTGTTAGTCAAATAAATCCTTTATCCCTTGATGGCCTTTTTTGCAGTGTTGCGTTGCAGCATCAGGAAACAAACCTAGGACAGGGTCTTTCTGGATTTTGCCTTAAATTTTAAGTAAAAAAATTAATTCTTTTGTTTCTGCAGTGCTGAACTAAAGGACCCCTTGCAAGTTAGTCAGGCCTCTTCCACAGAACTACATCCCACTTCCTCAAGTGTTCATGTATTTTGTTACGTAATGCTGCTTTACCGCAGATTTAAGTTTGAGTTTAACATCATGACTTCTGCATGTCTCTTTCTGTTGTACAGTGCCACCTTTAGCATAGACAAAATGTGTCCGGCCTTCATGTAGAAGCTACAATTTATGTGCCTTGTGATTATGATTTGCCAAACACATTAGATTTCAATCTCATCACAGAAGCAGAAATACTATACAGTACTGACTCAAGTCCACTTGCCCATCGTGGTATGTACATTCTACCAACACTTCTTTTAGGCTGGGGTATATAAGGAAAGACAAGGGACCTTGCCTTTTCTTTCCTTTTCTATGTTTGCCATGATTTTCTGCATAAATGTTTGGCTAATAAAAAGTGAGAATACTTATTTAAAAAAGATATGTTAGGATTCCTCAGGTATTTAAGGTACTTTTAGAACAATAATAGCCTCTTTTCTGCCTTCAAAACTAGGTTCTGGGGCCTGGAGACATGGTTCAGGCATTAAAAGAATGCATTACAGGATCACCAGGTGTTCAAGGTCATTTTCAGCTACTTAGCTTGAAGTCAGCCAGGGGTATTACAGGCCTTGTCTCAAAAAGCAAACACGTATGAGTCAGTATTAATTTGATATGCAAATTGGACAGCAAAGATTGGGAGGTAGCCCTAGCTCTGTATTTCCTTTACTTTTGCAAGTGTTGTAGTTTCTCTTTCAACTTTACTTACCAAAGAATGTTCAAAGATCAAAATGTACAGTATTAAAGGAGGAGTCAAATATTTCTGAGTGTAGGCCCCTGGACAGTTGCACAGGTTGCATAACATGCCCTTAATAGACACGGAGGCACCCCACAGGCCTAATGTCCTGTCCTTTGTTAGTAGTTAAGGCTTTCGAAGTATGAAATGCTATCCTTCCCTTATGCCTTTTCACACTGTCTTCAACTTGCTCAGACATTTTCTTTCACTCCTTTTCCCCTTGTTATATTGAGACCAAGCCTTAATAGATCAATGTCAATTATTGTGTCAGAATGTGAACTTTTAGTTTTATTCTAAGTGGTAAAGTTAAAACACAGTGTTGCTGTGTTTGGATTCTAATACTCTTAGGATATTGTGATACCTAAAGGAGCATTTAAAAACGTAAGCTTTAACATTTTGTTAACCATTTTCCCTGCTCGGTTACTCAAATAATATTTCTTTGACTTGTCATCTTCTCAGAAAATAGGTTAACAAGTTAAATAAGTTAACAGGCAGAATCCTTCCTAGCCCCTGAACAGTTGGTTGCAGGTAGAGTTTGGAGAAGGTGCAATTAAATGCAGGCCAGTGAGTGGAGAGCTCACAGAGGAGGACCAGGAAGCTGACTTTCACAGGCAGAGTGATACTTGATAACATCTGAATTCCAAGACTCTTTTCTTGCTAATGAAGAGGCTAACACCTGCTAATACTTTGAAGAGAAAAGATAATGTTCTAGGATTTATAAGATCAGAGAAGTAGCTTAACAGAGCTCTGTACTTAACAGATCTTTCTAGATTTGAAAGTGGGCTGATTTCAGTCTGGCATACTGGCTCAGCAGCTTGTTCATTGGGTAATTTCATCACTTTACCCAGGAGTTCCTAACCCTGATGATACAGCTGAAGAACATTAGAAAGCAGAACTCTGGAGGTCGAGTCTTAACTTTGTTTCATAGTGTTTCTGTTTTTAATTTTTTGTTAGGTTTCTTCAGAGGTGAAAGGGATGAAAGTATTGACGTAGTACCATTAAACACTTTTTCAATGTAAAAAGTGAGTTAGAGACTAGGGGTGCTGAGGACATGGATTATTTGTGAGAGTGTTTGTTCTGCAAGCATGAAAATAAGAATTTGAACCACTATCATTCATGTACAAAGATGGGCCTGGCTGTGTGTGTCTGAAACCACAATATTGGGGCAGTGGGAATTTGCCGGTGATGCCAGCTGATATGGCAATCCTCTGGTTTTCTGAGAAACCCTGTCTTGAGGCAACAGGCATAGAGTGTTAGAGGAAGGCACTGAAATCCTGCTCTGGTCTCTCCATGTGCACCTGTGGGTATGTGTCACATGCAGCACAGCCACAGAATAGCAAAAAGGAGTCATCGTCTTTAGAATATTTTAGCATGATCTTGGCAGTTGGATGTGATACGTGGCCTGTCGAAAGCATGAAGCTGATCAGAGTTGTACTCTATCTTCATTTTTTGTATTGTGGCGAAATACCCTGACAAAAAGCAACCTATGTGAGAAAGTGTTTAACTCACAAATTTCAGGTCACAGTGCATCACTAAGAAGTCAAGAAACAGCTGGATTCTTAACTTTCATAGTCAGGAGCAGAAAATACTGAATGCATGCGTGCGTGCAGGGTATTGCTCACCTGGCCTTCTTCCCTCCCTCCCTCCTTCCCTTCCGTCCTTTCTTTAAAATTTGTTTTTTGCTTCTTTATTTTTCTTCTGTTTTGTTTTGTTTAATCTTTTATATCATTCAGGGCCCAGCCTATGAAATAGTGTCAGCCACAGTCAATGTAGATTTTCCTGCCTTATTTAACATAATTAAGAAAAAACCCTTCCAGGCATGCCTGCAGGCCAATCTGATCTAGACAGTCCTTCCTTGAGACTCTCTACCCAAGTGACTTACAAGTTGAGTCAAGTTGACAATTAAGCCCAAGACCACAGCTGCTGTCTACTCTTGTTAAGAATGGAAGCTGGCCTTCAATATTTAGTGAGTGCTGATTTGTTAGAGGTGATACAGGACTTAGTTGGGTCTCATTAAAATGTTATTCATATCTCCTTGCTTTCCAGAATGACTGAAGAGTATGGCTGAGGTCACCTCTTCCTGTACTAAGGTTGTCTTATGAAATGATACACTTTAAGGAGGATGTTGATTTATCCCTTTATGTAGTGTTCAGGGAATGATATCTTCTGTCAGATGTGTGGGTGTGAAAACAGGCAAGGCCCAGACCTTGGCCTGTGGGATGGAAATGGAAAGTACTTGGGAATTGTAATACAAAGGAGCAAGTGTTTTGTCAAGGATGGTGGAGATCTTAAAACTGAGTAGGGGATACCTAAGTTTGAGAGAGTTGGATGGCAGGGACGGAGGTTTTAATGGTAGAAAAAGTTTTACATCATTTTAAAGAAACTTAGAAATTTGTGACTGTACTCATAAACTTAGAGGAAGAGGAGTTCATTATGTGTAGAATTAAAATGTATCCTGGGAAGTGGGTGTAAGACAAGAAATGAGGTGAGAGCTGCACTGTGGAAGGTCTTTGCCACCCAGGCTCAGTGTACTGACTTGGTCACTGGGTAGACACTCAAGTTGCACAACAATGGACTGGTTAGATACGTACTTTCAAGGTATCACCAGGCCTGCAGTATACTGTAAGATCAGATGTGGGGACACCAATTAGGGTGTTAACACAAATGTTCAGAGGACAGGTGTCTCAAGTACGGTGGTGGCTGTAGAGACCCAGAAAAGTGGCCCATGGCAGGGAGATGAAGATGTGAAGGGAACTGATAAGCCTCAGCCTAGGCCTGGTATCTGTTTGGTGTGGAGACTTATGGTGGCAACTTCTCAACTTGCAGTGCTTCTTTAAAGCCTTCTGCTCACTATCTTTAGCCCAATGATGCCCTTCTCCACATCCTATCTGGCTCTCCCAGGATGCTCACAATTTTAGTTACTTATTTCTCTTTCAGTAAATTCTTCTGTGGATTCGTCGGACATGTGTTGCATATTTATTCCTTCTCCTGTCCTTGCTTTTTCTGGGTGAGCCCTTTGCTCCCTTTGTAGTCTGTGCACAGGAATATCTAGATATTTGGCAGTATTTCAAATAAAGTATGAGTCCTTCTCTAGCAGTGAAGAGATTAAAAAAAAACAGATTACGTCTTAATTTATTTTGTGTAAGGTGTGTGTGTGTGTGTGTGTGTGTGTGTGTGTGTGCTGTGTTTGTAGTTACAGAAGCTGCAGTGTGCATAGAGACATAAGAGGACAACTCGTAGGATTCAGCTGTATTCTTCTACCACCAAGTTCAATCAGGAGTGTAGCATAAACACATTTATCTGATGAAGAGGATTTTAACATATACGTTTAAGATATTTACTGTGTGTGATAAATTACTTTCTATATTCATGGTACTATTTTTGCACTTTTTGAGAACTGAGAAAATTATCAGTCAAGCTTCCCCCCCTTGGGGGTCAAGAGAATGTCTCCGTCCTACACAAGTAGTTTGCAAGTGAAATGCTAAGTTTCTTGTCCTAATGTGTTTATTATTGTTGTTGTTAACATGGAGGTAATGTATAATCCCATCAGGTAATTTGTACAAGACCCAGAGTACTGAATAGATTTACTGTAATAAGGTGTATCCTTGTTCCATTTTTCATGTGGAGATTACAGAATGTTAGGGTTCATAGGGCCTCTCGTGACATAAATACACTGATAGATGGCTTGGGGTGTTTGTATAGATTTATCATGCCTGTGACTGGAGACTGTTGACTTGTTTTAGCATCAATTTTGGATGAACAGAACTTACCGCCAACTTTAGCCTCACAGAGATCAGCATTATTCTCCATCAGCACTTCTGCTGTCTGGCCCCCAGGGCTGAGGAGATGGGTCTCTGTGTAGGTGTTGTAGTTGGCATGTGTCTTCTCAGCCGTTCTGACTGCGTATCCAGGTGGGACAGTCACTGGGGTTGTTCAGCGCTGCCACAGTGTATTGCATTAATGTCTCAGAGTATGTTAATGAGAACTTGCAACTCGTAGTTCATATTCATTGACAAAAGATTTGTGCAGATTTTTAAAAAGATATATAAATGTGCAACTTAGCCTTCTGCCTTTTGTATAGAATTAAGAATTCATGGGCTTGGAGAGCTGCCTTGCTGGTTAAAAATACTTGGTACTCTCCCAGGGAATGTGAGTTCATTTTCCTGTGCCCGTATCTGCAGGCTCTCAATTTCCTATGGCTTCAACTCCAGGGAGTCTGATGGTTTCCACACACATGTGCATGTGTGTGCGCACACACACCTTTTGGTTTTCTTTTTGAAAGAATTCAACTCCTTACTGAAAGCTGTCAAAATACACCTAATTTCCCAGATACTGGGTTTTTATGAGTGTTTATACAAAAGGCATCCATTGCATGAAAATGGTGTCCTGATTGACTCGCTAAGTGGTGAGAACAACTGTCTCCTTGAGAGAGAGAGTTTGAAGAGTAGTGCTGATGATGGCTTCATGAGCTATTCCCCTGATCTGAAATGAATACAGCTTTAAGGCAGGTATTGAAATAAGGGTTTGGTTCCTTTTTCAGTCATTTTTAAGCCGGTATCCATGGGACTGCAACATCTTTGATCTTTCTAACAAGACAGCAGGTCACACATATCTGTCTTGACTACAGGTTGCAGTGACAGGATGAAGCTGAATTTCTTCATTTTCCAGAGAAATGTATCTGGTGGTTTTCATGTCATAACACATCTTTCTTGCGCTCTCTCTCTCTCTCTCTCTCTCTCTCTCTCTCTCTCTCTCTCTCTTGTTTCAGTACAGAATCCTAGTCAAATAAGCAAATTCCTAAATTATCTTTGAAAGAAAACTATGGGTCAGTTGTATAATACCTGGTATGTTTGGTGGTTGCCCTTCAGTAGCTTGGGACTTGCTAAACATTTCAGTATTCCTCTGAAATGTTCATTATGTTACTATAAAAGGATTACCTTTTGCACTGTGTTAAAATATGGCTTATTTCTACAAATACATGATTGATTTATTAGCCAAATATAAGAGTATTCACATAGTACTTCACTACTTCAGAACATCATCATTTACTTCTCAGTGTTTCCTCTTCCTCTCAGAGAGTACTCCATCCAATAAAGCACACCCTCTCCTCCTCATGGAGCACCACCTGGTCACAGAGCACCTTTTCTACCTCACAGAACACTCTCTTGTTCTCACAGAGCACTCTCTTTCTCACAGAGTACCCTCTCCTCCTCACAGAGAACCCTCTCCTCACAGAACACCCTCTCTCATCACAGAGCACCCTCTCCTCACAGAGTACTCTGTCCTTGTCACAGAGCACCCTCTCTCACCTCACAGAGCATTCTCATTCACCTCAGCACCCTCTCCCCCTCACAGAGAACCCTCTCCTCACACAGCACTCTTCCCTCCTCACAGAGCACCCTTTGTCATCTCAGAACACCCTCTCCTCAGAGAGCACCCACTCCTCACAGAGCACCCTCTCTTATCTCATAGAGTACCTTATCCCCATCAGAGAGCACCCTCTCCTCCTCACAGTATATCCACCCTTTGTCATAGAGCACCCCCTCACTCTCACAGCACATCCTCTCTCACTTTAGAGAGCTCCCTCTTCACCTCGTGGAGTACCCTGTTTTACCTCACAGAGCTTTCTCTTCTACTTCACAGAACACCCTTTTCCTCCTCACAGAGCACCCTCTCCTACCTCACAGAGCACTCTTTCCTGCCTCACAGTGTACTCTTTCCCATCTCCTATGATTTCTAACAAGTGTTTCCTATGTGACTAAGTCATTTAGTGACTGACCTTTTTGAGTACTAAAAGCTTTGAGTATGGAGAAAGGTTTTGATTACTGTGGTTCTTGCTATTCTCTGTGGTTCAAACCAGAATTCAGCACACTTTCTCACTATATTTTATTTGTGTGTGTGTGTGTGTGTGTGTGTGTGTGTGTCTTATTAAGTCTATGTGGAGGTTCAAGAACATTTTGTTGGGTTTCTTCCTTCCACAATTTGGGTCCTAGGGACCAAACTCAGGATATCATCAGGCTCAACAACACATGCTCTTACTTTCTGAATCTTTCTACCTGCTCTTTCTCACACCTTTTTGATAGTGTTTTCCTCTTATCAGAGTAACTTAGACTAAACAACCCCTATTTTGTGCATTCTTATTCATAATAACTTTATGTATATGTCACTGTACTAATAGGCCATAAAAGAGACACAGAATTTGACATTGTTGAAGAGTGAGATACAAGACATATTTAAATAGACATTTTATATAATCATAACTCCTAGTGGAGCATCTTATAGACACTTGTGTACACAGAAAGTGATGTGTGCTTGGAAAGGGGAAATTATGTACAGATAAAGAAGGGGTTGCATGTGAGACATAATGAGGAATGATGGTCTGGCTAGTGGGAAAGTAAAGCTACTACTGTTAGTTTTAAGCAACATGGTGCACTGGAAACAGGAAGGTATATATGTTTTTGTAAACATACATTGTGTAAACAGACAGTCATGGCTGGTTCAGATAGAAGATGCACATATGAGCAAGATGAGTCTTGAGGAGACAATTTAAAGTTCTTTTCCCATAGTGGTTCTCAGGTGAGGAAGGAAGACCTAAAGGATGTTAGTGGCTGGTTGAGAGAAAACCTAATGAATATGAGGAAGTTTCCCATGTGGCCAGGGGCTTTCTTGTAAAAGTTGCAGCAGGTGAAGAGGAGGTGATTCTTGAAGGCTGCTGACAGTGACTTTTAGGATGAGAAGCAGAAAGTGGGCAGATCCCAGGAGTAGAGTTGCCCACAAACCGAAGTCCAGCTTTCATATAACTACAACAATGTTGTTCAAGGATTGGTTGTTTTAGTTTGTATCCAAAAAAAAAAAAAAAAAGAACCAGTGCTATGTTTAGGGTTAAAACTAATCTTTGAGGAGGTAGAAAATAATCTGTTTTTTTAAATGGTGCTCCTATAGGCATGTAGAGTGTGTAGCTGCCCCAGAAAGTTCTAGGTCATGAATGGGCTTTTAGTGTCCTCTTTGGCTTGATGTCAGGAAGCGGTTGCAATGCCTTGTGAGAGGGAGAGTTCTCCTTTGGACAGCTTAGAGCTCTTAACTGAATCCAGATCACATGGTTCATGAATGCAAGGGAGCTGTACATTTTCTAATGAGGAAGACCATCAATTATGCATTGGCCTTTATACTAATTCACCCTGTGTGTGTGTGTGTGTCTTTGTCCTAGTATTTTATCCCTGTGTAGTTACTGATGTAATATCATTGTTTCTATACCAATTTCTCCACCAACTCTTAAGATAATTCTAACTCGAGGCTAAAAAGATAGCTGAGAGCTCCTCCTGAGCTTGATCCCTACAACAGTAGTTTAAAAAAAAAGAATGGAAGGAAGGGAGGAAGCTGGGTTTGAGGATGAACACCTGTAATCCCATGCTGGTAGGGTGGAGACAGGCGGTCACAGGGGCTCACTGTCCAGCCAGTCTAACCTACTTGGCAATCTCCAGGCCTGTGAGAGACCCTGTCTCAAAAAATGTCAGAAGGTGCTTGCAAAACAAAATTAGAAGTTGTCTTCTGGCCTCTACATGCATGGTTAGAGATACATCATGGGGTCGAGGGAATCATAGTTGTTTGTTTTGCTTGAATTTGTTTTTTTTTTTAATTTAATATCATCAAAATATTTACTTAATGGTAGAGTATCATGTTGATTCGGAAGAGGATGGGCCAGTGGTGATGCCTGTCACTGTGACCTACCTTGCAATTAGGGCCTACTGATAGATAGGGGTGAGCTGCTTGTTTAGTATGTGATTGGCGATGCCCGCTCCTGTGCACCTGCTTTCAGTGGTTTGATACTGCTGTCTCTATATCTGTCTTTGGAATCTCCATTTAGACATGTAAAACTTGTGAATATGTGCTTCCAAACTTGTGCGCATGTGCTTCCAGAAATATGTAGTCACTTTCTTGCTTTTTCTTCTTTTTGCCAGTGTAGTCAAATCCCATTGATTCCTAGACCACTGATCATAATAACGGACAATAAACTCTGAATGCGTTGTAGATCCTGACACTGTTCCAAGTACTCTCATGGTGAACTGAGGCATTAAACCCTTATAGCATCTGTTCTTAATTAGTGGGTGATGACTCCTTTGGAAAGGTCAAATAACCCTTTCACTGGTCGCCTGAGGCCATTGGAAAATACAGATATTTGCATTATGACTCATAACAATAACTGAATTACAGTTTCAAAATATCAATGAAAATACTGTTGTGGTTGGGATCACCACAACATGAGGAACTGTATTCAAGGGTCGCAACATTAGGAGGGTTGAGAACCACTGCCCAACAGTGATCCTATGAGTAAATATTATCATTATCACCAGTAATTTATAGAAAGTAAGCTTAAGTCACATGTTTTGGAGTAAGAACCTGTTTCCAGCACATGCCTTGCCAATATAAATTATGGCCCTTAGTCTTATTCAGAATTTTGTGGCCCATGTTGTGGCAGAGATCCATGTTGATAGCCATGGCTTGTACTGCCACCAGAGACCATGCTGAGGTCCATGGTGTTGCTGATGCAGGAGATAATATGGATGTCCATGGTCCTTGCTGTCACCAGAAACCACATGAAAGTCTGTGCTCCTGCTGACTGTAAAGGGTGAGGAAGCTGCTTTTACAGTGGCATCGATGACTGCAGACTCACAGTTGAGAATGAGTGACATAGAAGGCTTTGGTGACACCCCCTGTCACCCCCCAGAGTAACAGCCTAGACAGGAAACTATCAAAGAGAATTTGAAGTGTAGTTGTCCTCACTTGATGGTTTGTGGTGGTGATGGGGATAGGGAAGGACGCAGTTTTCTGTAGAGGGCTGCCTACTAGGACTTTGACCATATTTCAGTGAGTATGTGGGGAACACAGACTAGACTTGTGGTTTTGTTGTTTCTTCTTTTTTGGGGGGGGCAGGTCTAAAGGATGGGAGGAATGGGAAGTGAATATAATCAGTGTGCATGATATAAAACTCGCAAATAATTAATACATATATTATGAAAAATTTGAATTAGCAGTTCCTCCTCCAGCAATTGCACTGGGCATGTGATTCTAGTAGGTAGTAAGCTCCAGTAAGCTTTAGCTGCCATCAAAGCCCTCCAGCCCAAGTTTATTGTCCCTATTCAATCACTAAGATGTTTCAGTGCCCTGACGGCTTTGATAGACTGTGTCAGAGATTTGCTAATGTGTCCTCGCCTTTGCTTACCAACAGAGTTACAGAATCAGAAAACAATCAGAAATGGTGGGCCTTTTTCCAAAGTGGAAAACATTTTTTAATTATTAAAGATCCCCCCCGCCCCCCGTTACATTCTTTAACTCTCAATTCAGTCGACATTTTGCCTCAGAAGAGAAGTGAGGGCCTCTGGGGCTAGAGGCGAGAGTGGAAGAAATGGTGGAGAGAGTTGGGAAAAAAGGAAGTGTAGCCTAAGTGTGTGTTGGTGACCCGCTCCAGTATTTAATTAAATCCTGCAGCCCTCTGTCAGCCAGAAACACTCCTCCTGGTGAGAGAGACAGAGAGCCTTGTCACTGTCTCTGGAATTATTTGTATAATTCAGCAGCTGTTTTCCTCAGATGCCTACCACACAGGGCTGGGTTATAAAGATGTATGAGTGGAATCACCAAGGTTCAGACACTTGTGTTCACTGTTCAGCTGAGAGCCACTTAGGCTGTTCTTGTACAAATGCATTAGATTATGGCTAAGCAGCTTATGGACATAAAAACACATTAGAACTTTACAGCACTCTATAAATTATAGTTTTTGCAGCATTCACAGCCACAATGCTAGGTAATTACATTCATTAATCTACTACTAAGAGCACATAAAGTTGCCTCCCAAACCGTACTGTACGTGTCAATACTCAGCTGGAAGAAGGGTACTCCCTACCCCCATTTGTCCCATCTTCCCCTGAACCATTAAACCAGTGTGGGATTGTAGCATTTCCTGGTGGAATTCAGCAACCCCACTGTTGTATGTTTATATGTGTGCTTGTGGTTGTGGATGTAGCTTCTTAGAGGCCACCATGCATGATTTTTTTTTTCTTTTTCATGTTGAACTGTGACTGTCATACATGCATCTCTTTTCATTTTAGAAACATACAGGTGTTTCATTGGGGAAGCCAACAAGGAGAAACCAGTCAGGAGGAGATTAATGGTAGAATCAACAGTAACAGCTCCTTCTGCTCCTCCTCTTGCCTCTCTCTGTGGATTGTAAACTGGGTGGCCTTCAAAATTTTTGATCTATCAAGAGTACACATTGTTAATCTTGTCCATTCCAAATTTCCCAGAAGTTTTCCGTCCTCCCATTCTGTGGGATAATGCCTTTTGCCTTTGTGCCATATCCACCACCCACACTTTTCTTTCTGTTTTTCTTGCAAAGTTTTTCTTGTTTGTATGTCCCATAAATCAAAGATTTGAGAAGACATGAAGACACATTGGAAATTTATATGGACTGAGTATTTGAAAGGGATTTTAAAGGTATTTTGTTTGCATTATTTCAAATTAAATAGGCCAAATGATTTGCTTATCTTTAAAACAAACAGACAAACAGAACAGAGGTCTGGAAACAAGACTCAGTCAGTCCTCCTGGCTTCTGATTCTCTCTGATCTTCTTGAGGGTGTGGTCCTCAGACTGCCCTATGGCCTTGGGAAGTTAATTGGCAGGAATGGCTTTGGAGAGGGGATGTGGCTCCCTTAGTAGAGTACTTTCCTAACCTCCATAGAGGCCTGGATTCCATTCCCAGCACCCCACAAAGCAAGTGTGGTAGTGCATGCCAGGATTACCAAGGCTAATCAAGGAGGTCCTGGTAAGAGACTCAGAAGTTCAAGTTCATTGCTGGATGTATAGTACGTTCTAGGAAAGCTTGGACTAAATAAGACCCTTCTGTCCACGATGCCCCAAGCCTTAAAGATAATATAACTTTGATCTTCTTAGGAATTGCATTAATTTATATTTATATTGTCTAACAGAGAAGTGACTGGAAAGTGACTGGGCCACAAGTGGCAAAGTCAGTCCTCATACCTGGATGAACTATTACAAGAGCCACCAGTTTGGTACAGGGCCAGATTGAGTAAAGACACTGAGCATGGGAAACAGGGAAACAGCAGTAAAGCTGTCATTTTGGGGGGGACAGCTTGTTGCTGTGGGATGTTCTTGGAAACTTAGCATCTCTGTAACTGTAAAAGTTGTGGGTTTGTGTATGTCAAGCAGCTTCCCGTTTGCAGATGGAGACTAAATGCTTTTTTTTTTAAATTTATTTATTTTTGTCTCAATCACAGGTTAGGTACTTTGAATCCCAGGCGTAGCCCCCTCCCTCAGTCTCTCCTACCCTCCCACTCCCTCCCTCATCTCCCTCCTCCCCGCCCCCTCCAAGTCCACC
>CM053766.1:96570699-96652803 GCA_028658305.1 Pachyuromys duprasi
CACCGGGAAATTTCTCCAGGTAATAACTGGGTGTCTCTAGGGTTTTCCCACTTGATTTTCTCACCGTAGGAGTTCCGCTCACCTGGCACTCACAATGCTGGCGTTTTAGGTCCCAGAGTTCAGTCTCCTGGTCGCTGCGTTGTTTCTGCTCTCCTACTCCTCAGACACAGTGTTCTCTCGTGGCAGCCATCTTGGATCGACCCTAAATGCTTTTCTTAAGGCAGGGTGCCACTGTTGTTAAGGAAAGGAAACATGTCTGAGGTAATCCTTGAGCATATTCAAGGGTGTCAGGTTTGATGATGCTGGGAAAGGCAGTGACTAGTTGTTCATTAATAGGCTGGGGAGGGGATAAGAAAATTACAGGGTGCTGGCAGCTCAGAATCTTGATTCCAGCCTGGTTTTTATCCTGTGGGACAACACAACTGTCATATTGGATTAGAAAGTAGGGTAGGATAGGGCTGGGCTTTTGTCATCTGTAAGGTGAAGTGTCCTAGCTACAAAATAGGAACTGGACATGAAAATAGGAAGCCTCCCTCTAAAATACAGCTTAAGTCACAAGCTCAGATCCCCATGGTCTTCTGAGCAACCTTTGTATATGCTCACGTGAACACTCACCCAGCCTCATACAGCAGGTCTGGCCTTTATCATCACAGGTCCTGCGGAGCTGTTCTTCCTCACTCTCTGTGATATTGATGTCAGTGTTAGCAGCTGTCATGTGTATTGACTTCCCTCCTTATTACGTATGTATGCGAAGCTGCCAGTTCATTCAGTAAGAGGTTGCCTTTCAGAAGCAGGTATGGACATTTCACCTTTATTAATATAGTTGGCTGAGTTTGCAAGGACATTGATGCATCCTCCCAAGAAGGGAACAGGTTGATTTCCCAGCATCCTCATGACATCTTCCAGCCCTCTCTTTTCATGGGACTGAGGACTGGTGTCATGATACAGGCTTCTTTGTGAAAATAAGAGGAGACTATATATATATATATATATATATATATATATGTATGTATGTATATATATATTTATATATATATATATATATATAATATATTATATATAATCTAGGAGCCCAGTTTCAAATATTTATGTAGACCTGGGAAAATGTATTGGTAGATGTTAGTGGTGGAAAATGGTGTCTGTGCATGGCAACTCCAAACTCCAATAAGTTCACAGTGGCCAGCTTTTACAGATGAGTTTTTCAAAAGTGGCTCTTAATGCTTTTAGCAAATCTTTGTGGCCCATGTTTTTTGTGTAGCAGTCATTTTCTCGAACCAGACATCCCTATTGCCTATTAGGTAAACACAGAAAGAGCATAGATTATGAGTTAAAAGTATTGACAGCATTTCAAGTGCTATCAGAGAACATTTAATTCAGTTTAATTTTGTGATAAATCTGGAGTTTAATCCTCTGGTTACCCTGTAATCATGTCTCTATTGATCTTTTCTGAATGACTGCCTGCAGTTTAATAAACTTTGCCATTAACCCAGAGCTTCTGAAGGGAGAGATTGATTCTGTGATCAAATCTGATAGAATCAATAAGCATCTAAATATCACAAACTCGATCTGTAGGAAGCCTTAGTATAGACATAAACCTTCAGCTTGTCTCAGGAAACAGGGAGACAATCTGATCCTCTGTATATGAACTAATTGCTTTAGAGTTAGGATTTGAAACTCTTAAGCAGGCTCACAGTGCTTTGTCAAGCCATACAGTATAAACTGGAAGGATGGTCCATCTACCATATTTGTAGGGTCTACTTGTGGGTCTTGGGTCACTGGGTGCATCTTCAGTAGTTTGAAATTTTCCCTGATACAAGCCTGTAGTTCAGTTTTATTTTAGCTGTGTGATGTTAAAGGAGGAAAATCCTGGTGGATAAGTCCTGAAATAGAATACCTGAGGCAGGCAGAAAACAATTCATAGGTTAGAGCTGTGCAAGCAAACTTCAAGAGTTGGAATACTTTCTATGAACCTTCTCTGACTGTCTCATTTAGTAATGGGGTATTAGCAATGTGTGTTAATGGTGTAGAGAGTCTACATTTTGCACCTGTGTGTATTTATAGAGCCACAGTCATCCATTAATATTTTTTGAGTCGCATAATGACAGAAATGCCCAGTTCTCTGCTAATTTTCAGCGTTGAAATAAATGTAAATTTGAGAGTAAATCCAAAGCTTTTATTGTTTACTTATCATTATTATTATGATTGCTGACTTGAATTAGAAAGAGTTTAGGTGCTTGACATAAGAGACATAGTCTTTCTGTAATTACATGAGGGGAGGGAAATAGAGGTACACAGAATATTTTTGTAATGTTGTAATCCTAAACTAAATGTAAAATTTTCTGCAAGCTAAGTCTATAATCCAAAGCTTAACAAATTCATAATGGTCCAGAATTTGGGAAAGAACATAAAGTGTAAACCATGGGAACTTCTAAGTGTGTTGCCAACCACTTTGGGTTAGGATATAACCTATGGGAACTTCCAGGTGTATTGCCAATCTTTCATGGTCTTTCTTTGAGTAGCCATTTGATTTCCAAGCTTCAGCTCCTTCATTTCTAAAGTTACAGTGATATTGTCTGCTGTATAAAGTTACTGGGCTATTCAATGAGAGACATAAAAATGTTACCACTTATGAAAGATCATTTACTCATCTTTGCTGTAGATTTAGAAATGGCTTTATTCCGTAAATTCTTATCTATAACTCAACTTATAGCACAATTAGGATAAAGGACATACCAAGTGTGCACATAGATAAGAGAAATCTCAGGTGCTGAAAGGGCTGGGAAACACTACCTGGAAGAAATTCCGTATTCATGAGCTGCAAGCTGCATTTGTTGAGCATTTTCTGTGTGCTAAATAGTTTTTCAAGGTAATAACACTAGGGAATTTTAAGAGCATAAGAGATCCTCTGATAAAGGACCCTTGATTTATAGGTGTAAAATACATTGCTCCTTTTCTCTCTTGAGAAGCCAATTCAGAAGCATTTGAGAAATGATTCAATAATGGTTCATGGGATTAAGAGGCATCTGCACATTCGCCCTGCCTCTTCTGTACCACTCCACCTGTGCGTCTCCAGTGGCTAAAGTTCTGGAAAGTTGGAAGTTACAGAAATTATTTGGTAATTGCTTAACAGATGTGGTTAATGTTCATTGTTATTTGGCTGGATTTGGAGCTAACTAGGAGACAACCACTGAGCGTGTCTGTGAGGGAGTTTCTCGATTGGGCTAATTGAAATTGGGAGACTCACCTTGAATGTGACACAGTGCCATGGGCTGCAGTCCTAGACTGTATTGAAAGGGAAAGCTGAGCACTAGGATTCATTCTGCTCTGTTTTCTGTTAGTGGACACAGTGTGACCACTTGCTGCACACTCTTGTGGCCATAGTGGACTGTAACCAAACTATGAATCAAAGGAAAGCATTCCTTTCGACAGCTGTTTGGTTGTTGTTACTGTTGTTGTTTGGTACTTGGTCACAGCACCAAGAATAATTTTATATAAGGCTAATAACAGAGTCACTTGAAACTCTCAGCTACAACAGGACTTTGCGTCTAGACAATTCACTGTTCACTATTGAAAACTTCCTATTTCCAGCCTCAGAGTCAGATTTTTGTCTTTTTAATCCTAGCAGATATAGGATGAAATCTTACTACAATTTGCATATCCTTGGTGACTAGTGATACCAACTACCAACTCACATATCTGTTTGGCATCTAAGTGTCTTTGAAAAGCAAATATGCCTGTTTCCATCCTTTACAACTAAACATATGGGCTAGGGATGTAGTTTATCTGGTAAAGTATTTGCCTAGCACGCAGAGATCCCTAAGTTCCATTCCCAGTACCTCATAAACCAGGTGTAGAGCCACATGCCTACAATCCTAGCATTTGGAAGGTGGAGGCAGGAGGATCAGTTCAAAGTCATCTTCAACTACATAGTTTAAATCTGGTTCTTGGATACATGAGACCTTGTCTTCAAAATAAAACACAAGAGAATTAAAGAACAGGTAAATGCAGGGTATCTTTCAGATGTGTACTACTTTGTGGGGGTTAGATTGAAGTGTACAAAAAACCAATAGAAATTTCAGTGTTGTGCTTGCTCTCTTGAGGTGGGAAGTCTGGCTTTGTCCTCAGAAGTGTTTGAGAACTATATGGTGTTCTCTTGTTCCTCTGGCTTGCCCTCATGTCTTTTGTGTGTGGCTTCTTTGGCCCTTTGTATACATTCTTGCCCTTAAGCTCTCCCTCACTGATGAGATTTTCTGCCCTCGGTCATGCTCCTCTCAGTTTGCAGAGTGCTGCTTCTTACGGAGGAGTTAATTTTTTTTTAAGGTTTCCTTTTCGTCATGCTGTATTTCTCAGATTATCTGGAGGGACTGTAATCCAATTTTAGGAATCCTTCAGGGCTGAGAGCCTAAACTGTTTTAAGCAATAGCATCTGGTTGCCAGGGACTCAACCACTTTGAGTGTGTTAAGGGCTAAAAGCAGCCAACTCTCAATTATATATAGGGATGAGAGACTGCTGGCGTTTTCAATTCACACTGCAGAAATCTCACTTAAGCTGATAGTTGTGTTCTCATCCTATAACTAAGCTTAGAAGAGATACTTGGTGTCTGCTTTTGTGTCATCTTTCTCCCCTTCCTTTTTCCCCTGCTCTTTCTTCTCTCCCTCTCACCTTCTGCCATTTTGTCTTTAGCACCTCTCTCATTCTCCCTTCATTCCCCCTCTGACAGTACCACACCTTGAAACAGTGATTTTTCTTTACTTTTCATGCCCACACTTTCAATTGTTTCTCATTTCAGCCATTCTATTATTGCTAACGTGTCCTGTATACAAACTTTAATCAGAGAAATATTTTGCAAATACTTCTCTATAATATGGCATATCTTCATGTCTGAACAATGTACACATTGCTGTGTGTGGGTATGTGTGTGTATGTATGATATGTGCCCAAGAGTGCAGGGGCCTGTAGAGACCAGAAGAGGACATTGGATCTTCTGGAGCTTGAGTTTCAAGTGGTTGTGAACAACCCATTATGGGTGCTCAGAACCAAACTGGGCCCTCTAGAAGAGAAATACATACTTTTAATTACTGAGCTAACTCTCCAGCCTTCAAAACTGCCTTTTGAAGATCAGAAGTTTTAATTTTTAATTTATAACTGTATCTTTTTATGGATGATAACTTTGGTACCACACCAAAGAATCTTTTGACCCTGAGGTTATATGAATTTTTCTATTATGTTTACCTTGAGAAAATTTATAATTTTAATTGAGTTTTATAATACATTTAGAGACAATTTTTCAATCAGATCAAATTATGGATTGAAACTGTTTGCATACAGTTGACATATTGCAATACCATTTTCTGAAAGGGCCATTAATTTTAAGGCTGCAGAGATGGTTCAATGTTGAGAGCACTTGCTCTTCCAGGCACATGAGTTTGGTCCCCAGCATCCATGTAAGGTGACTTACAACTAATTGTCGTTCTCGTTCCAGGGGGTCCACTGGCCTCCTCTGGCCTCACAAGCCACTGTACAAATGTAGCATATGCTCACACACATGTACATACATAAAAAATAAAAATATAAGGAAGACTTCTTTACAGGATCACATTTGTGTTCTTATTTAAAACCATCTGCCAGCGTACATAGGTATTCCTTTTGAACCTTTTTTCATTTCCATTGATCCATGCCTCTATCTATATGTCCGGCCAGGGAATGCACTTTTTATTCATTGTGAAAGGTGTCGGTACAGAGCTAGTCCTCACCTAACGCCCAATAAATATTCATAGATTTCACTCCTACTGTGATTGAGCAGCTTTGGTTTGGGAATCCAGTTTTGTATTTCCAAAAGATGACAAGAGTATATGGCATATAGCAAATATTGATTTGGGGGTTGGGGAAATGTGTGTGTATGTGTGCATATCTGGTGAATGTGAACATGCTTGCACATACATATTCATGCACATGAATGTATGTGCATGTGGGGGCCAGAAATTGACATCAGTGTCTTTCTTGATTACATGAAGATATGATCTGTGGATTCATTTAGTCTAGTTTTACATCCACAGATCCCACCTCTGTTACCTGAACGCTGGATTACAGGTGAACCAGTATCTCTACTTGGCATTTATGTTGGGGCTAGGGATCTGAACTTTAGCTCTCATGCTTGCCCCATTAGCATTTTATCCACAAGTTCGTCTCTTAACCTATTGATTTTTTTAAGGTGAATATCTAAAGCTAATACATATTTTCAGAGAGTCTTATGTGGACATTGAACTCCTTAGGCTTCTGTCTCTATCTCTCAAGTATTGAGATTACATAAGTATGACACTTTACCTGGCTGAGATAAACTCTTAAATGTTGTACTGTATATTAAATTTTTTTCTGCACATACTCCAGTCACTATAAAGTATGGGTCCTGAGAGTACGTTCATTAAATTTATTTGTTTAAAAATCCAAAGTGGAGGCTAATATGAATACAATCGTGCAGAATTATGAAAAGACTGAACTTTAATACAAACCCTTTCCATTTATCACACTAGATCTTTGCAGTTTGTTTACACAGGGACTTTAATGGAATAAAGAGTTGCCAGAGCCATTCAGAAAACAAGTACAATGCCTCATAGTAAACCAACTAAAGACGCAAGAGATTAAAATAATGGAAAATACACATTAATATCATTTGATGATGACTGGAAGAGCATCTCTTCATTTCCTCCCACTTCTTTGTTTCTGTCCCACTTAGTTGTAATTGTTAACTTAACCCAGCCTAGGGTCATCTGAGAGGAGAAGCTTCCATTAAAGAAGTTTCTAGATCATATTGGCCTGTGTGCATAATGTGAGGAGTTTTTGATTCTTAATTGGTGTAGGAGGGCCACTGTGGGAAGTTCTGTTCCTAGGCTGTTTAAGGAAGACAGCTAAGCATGAACCTATGATCTAGCCTACAAGTGTTCTTCTTCCATGGTTCTTTCTTTGAGTCCCTGCCCTGACTTTCCTCAGTGGTGGACTATAACCTGGAAGTATATGCCTAATAAACCCTCCTCTTAAGTGCCTTTGGTCATGGCATATGTCACAGCAGCAGAAAGGAACCTGGAATAATCCTTGACATCAAATATCTTAGAGCAGATACTCTGTTTGAACTCTCCCTCATCCTCTACATGCGGCCACACTTGGACACTCTCAGACATAACCCACAGCCACTCTACCAGTGATGGACTGTCCTCAGATTAATATGATTGGAAACATCAGACAGAGACTCTTTCCAAAACCCATTTTCTGCAAGGCAGGCAAATTGTGCCCTTATTTTCCATCATCTCTACTTCATCTGTAATCAGCAAATGGGGCCCCTCAGCCTGCATTGTGTTTCATGTGCAATCTGTTAGCCTCCCGAGTTTGCACAACACAGAACCTTCTCATTTTGAAATTCAGGAGTGTAGCAGAGGAAGCCTTGGGGAGAAGATTGTAATTTGGGAGAAGGGGAAGTCAAGAATAAGATCACCTGTTCTGAAGAGGGCCGGTACAGAAGGAAATTGCTTTGCTTCATCAGTGTCTGAGCCTCTGAATGGATGTGCTCCTGTCATCCCGCCCTCCATCTCCAGTGACCTAAAAATCACATAATTTCAAACATTCACAGAAACCGATTCCTCTGTGCATGGCTTGTGCACTTACCCCCTCTATTGTCAGCAGATGTGTCTAAATCTTTCTGCTTCACAGCCAGGCTTCTGCCACTGTGGCTGTGTGGGTGTCTAGAAATGAATGAATGCCCTTAAGCAGATTTCTCAGACTTCTCACTTCCAGCCTCCTCCCAGGGGTTTGGGTAGGTGGGGCAGACTCATCTCTGGCCTCCTAGGGTCTTATTCTGAACCTGAGAATTAAATTGCCCTAAAAATAGATTAACAGGAGAATGATATGTATTTTACACATAGGTAGGAGCCAGAAAAATAAAAACTCTTAAAGGAGGAACCAAGCATGGGGGGTAATCCCAGCACTTACGAAGTAGAAAGCAGGATCAGGAGTCAGGGTCATCCTCTGTGACACAGTAAATTTCAGGCCAGTGTGGGATACTTGAGACAGTTTCAAAACAACAATGACAACAACACTTTAAAATGACACAACCTGAATGCTTAATGGCTGATTAGGAGTGGTAGTTTTAGAGACATACCTAAAATCTTTGGGGAAATGAAAGAAGATAAGAGTTATCTCACCAGATGTATTTGTGCACATTTTTTCTGAGCCATGACCCCACCCATCTCTGAATTTCCTTTCTCCTATCCTGGCCAGACATTCTCACACACCAGACCTTACTTCCCGCTCTGTGTGTAAGGATGATGTTTCTTTTCTATTGGCTAATGGAGGGCAGAGTGTCCCTCTTGAATCTGCTGATTTTCAAGTGCCTTTAGTTTACAATAGTCCTTCTGCCAAGTGGCATGTTTTCAAGTGGCATGTGCTGCCACCTTTCATTCATTTGCTAAATGCTTCCCTTGCAGAATGAAAAGTATAGTCATTTTATAAAGCATTGCAGGTTATTCTGATGGACTGTCTCCCTCGGCAACTGCTTGCCTAGTCAACTAACAAATTAACAGGCCTTTGAAAATTGCTGTTCATTGATCCCAAAATGTTCTTTTATATCTAGATGGTTTCCCTTCTTGTAGCAGGAGTGTTGAGAGTAGCCATGTTTCTTTAAGGAAATGCTTAAATTAAGTGCTACTGGTACCTTCATGGTGGGTTGATCTATACACCCTCACCCATGCATGAAGTCATGCAATTGTTCTGTATATTTATGGGTTTATATTATAGTTTATTGATTGGTTTGTAATCAACCTTTTTGTGGTTTGTAATCAGTTCTTTTTTGTGTATGATCAGAGGAACATGTTGGATGGGTGTCTATATTAGAGTTTTCTAGAGGAACAGACTTTATAGAATGATCTGTCTATCTTTATGTCTGTCTGTCTATGTATCTGAGATTTATTTGCATGGCTTATGGGCTGTGGTCCAGCTAATTCAACTATAGCTGTCTACTAATGAAAGGCCAAGAATCCAGTAGTTGTCCAGTCCACAAGGCTGGTTGTCTCAGCTGGGCTTCAGAATATGTTGAAATCCTAAAGAAGTAGAATGGACTTGACAGTCAGAATGAGAGCAAGCAGGCAAAGAGCGGATGCTTCCTTCTTCCATGTCCTTTATATAGGCTGCCACCAGAAGGTGTGAGCCAGATTTATGGTGGATCTTCCCTGCTCAAAAAATCCATGTTTAGCATGTGTGTCCCCACTTCCAGTAATTCAGTCAAGAAAAATTCCTTGCAGGTGTACCCAGCCACTTGGTTCTTAGTAAATTCCAGATGTTGTCATGTTGTTAACCAAGAATAGCCATCACACTTGCTCTTTTACTCTCCTCCTCACTCACATGAAACAGGGTTTCTCACTGTTTAGAACTAGCATGGGGATCCTCCTTTAATTCCCCTAGCCACAGCTCTAGCCTTAGAGGTGGGTATGCTCTTACACCCCGGCTTTCTGGATAGGTGCTAGGCTTTTGAATGCAGGTCTCCATGCTTAGACATCAAATGCTCTTCTCCAGTGGTCCATCTTCCTGTCCCCCTGTGTTTTGTTTCCTTATTTATATGGGGCAGCTGTTTTCTAAGGTAATCAATGAAATCTTAAAGCAATTATTTTATCTTACATTCAGGAATCCATTAATAAATGTTCATAGAGTCAATGAATAATTATTTGCCTGGTAACATATATATATATAGTGTTTTACAATCCAGTTATTATGTATTTATATACATTTATATACAGCACAAGCCTGCTATGTATTTATATATTATGTATATATAATACATTATGTGAATTTATGGCACACTATGTGAATACTATATATACATAATATATAGTAATATATCTCTAGTGTCTGAAAGCAGAACACTTTTGTAAAAAAGTTCTAAAAATAATGTCAGTTACCGATTAAGCCTCTACACAGATACAGACATTTTCCCCTTTTTGCCTCCACCTTCTCAGAGTGGAGAATCTCATTATTAATTGGAACAAAGATGATTGTACTGCTGTTTCTAAGATTTTATCAGGTCTCTGGCAAGCTAATGTCCTGGCATGGGGTCTGTTTGCTCCATGAAGCTATTCTGCACAGCAATGAGAATGCCTTGATTAATATGTTACAGGAAAATAAAATGGAGTTGGAAAAAATCATAACATGCTCTCATGAATATTAATTCACATTTGTATGGAATTGGACATAATTTTCAATATACTTCTGGAGGCACCTTCAGCATGACTCTGAAGAGACCGAATTTGCGAGGCAATTTATTTATTTATTTATTTAAGATGGGCTCTTTTGGAGCCCAGACTAAAACTTACTGTGTTGCTGCAGATAGCCTTGAACTTCTGATCCTCCTGCCTCCATCTCCCAAGTGCTAGGATTATGGACATGTACTATCACTCCTAGTTATGTGTGGTACAGAGGATAGAACCCAGGTCCTCATATGTGGTAGGCAAGTACTCTACCAGCTGAGCTACATCAGTAACCCAGTATTGCATGAGATAGGTATGGATGTTTTAACTACTTAGATTTATATATTTAGAAAGCAAATATTGACTACTGACTATTTTCCTGGCTTATTTTGAAGCAATGGGGTTACCGGAGCCAGCTGTTCAATGTTATGCGCTTTCCTCTTTCAAGGGATTGTAGTCCGATGTGCCTTAAGATCCTAGCACTAGGTGTGCTCCTCCACTCCAGCCTTCTAGTCTGGTCTAGAGCATTTGATCCATGTCTAGCATATTTTTAATTTTCATTTTTAATTCATCTTGGTGTTACTTAATTACTATGTGTTCCTTTACTCCTAATACTAACGAGGATGTGGGACACACCCTCATCCCTGCTGCTGTCAGACACAAGCGCATTGCATCCTTAGTAGTATACAGACCAGTTCTAGAGTGGAATGGATGCTAAACAGAGTAAAGACTCAGGTTACAAACCGGGCTCCACACCTCTTGACTTAAAGTGGGTGCTGGGTCATCCAAGCTCATGCTTGGGTCCTCATGCTTCCTGTGCATTCATTTCTTCAGCCCTTCTTTCTTGCTCCATCCACCAGGCCCTGGTGTGTTTGCTAGTATGCAATTTCTTCTGAATTGAGCACATTCTTAGTGGTCATTTTGGAAAGGTGCAGTAACTGATGTACCAACTTGGAAACAGTGCATCACACTTGCCCCTGGGAAGTCAGAGGAAGGCCCGAATGAATGCAGTCTTGGTTGAATGTGTACTGTTGGCATAAGTACAACTCATGTCAAGGGTCCCCTAGTGGCAGGCTTAGAGGGTCTCTCAGGGGACCAAGTGCAGGTATTGACAGTGTGCAGAAGATGTCCACCATAGTTTTCCTGCTGTAGACAATTTACATCCTAAAGGCTGTTCCCCTACAGAGACTGCTTGTACTGAGATCAGTTATCTAAACTTGTCTTCCCCCTCCAGTTGTATACCATAAACTCCGTCTCATTGCTTATCTGAATGTAAAACCCCAGCTCCTTGTTCACCTGGATGTAGTAACAGTACTTCTCTGCAACTTTATATAATAAACACACAGAGCTTGTGGGTTGCTGAAGTGTCTCTGCTCCGGAGCCCAGTCTACTTGACCCCAGCCTCTACCTTTTCTGTCTGTATGTCCATTTGCTGTCTTTTCTTTATTCCCTCACTGATCCAGTCAGGTCCAAGTGGATATGTCAGGGCTCACATCAATAATCCCAGCACTCAGATGGTAAAGAGAGGAGGATTCCTAAGGCTTGCTGGCCAGCCAGCCTTGCTGAATAAACAACACCCAGGTCTATTTGAGGAAGGCACCTTTGGCTTCTACATACACATGCCCAGATGTGCTTCCATACCCTCACCAGCCAACAGGAACACATACAAGCACAAAGGAATAGAATCAACATATCTGTATTATCATTAGGGGTTCTATCAACTTGAACACGGTTCTGTATCCAGCCCTCCTTGCAGACAATCTCATTTAGTCTGTATTTTGGCTGGGACCTTAGATACTCATGTAACCACCACTTTCCTTTTTTTTTTTCTTCTTTTATGCAGAAAGATGTAGCAGTTAAGCCTCAGGAACGTGTGGAGAAACGACAGACTCCCCTCTCCAAGAAGAAACGAGAAGCCCTTACCAATGGCTTGTCTTTCCACTCAAAGAAGAGCCGGCTCAGCCACTCACACCACTATAGCTCAGATCGAGAAAATGACCGAAACCTCTGCCAGCACCTTGGGAAGAGAAAGAAGATGCCTAAGGGACTCAGACAGGTGAGCAAGCCTGGTTCATTCTTTCCCAAGGCCTCCTCTTACCTCCTGTGTCTCTGTAGTTCTTTGCAGTAGGTGGTATTTCCTTAATATGATGATTGTTTAGAAAGTTGTATGCTTGATTTTAAGTAATAGGGTCACACTCCAGGTGTGTTATCAGTATTTGGCTAACACTCTTCCATTGGTACCCTTTCATTTCAATGTTTGCTGTGCGTCAGAGCTCCTGGTAGTAATGCTGGTACATGGGGGAGATGGACTGTTTCCTGTAGATCTTTGTGGTGAGGACAGATGGCTTGGAGAAACCGGTCATACCCATTGTACATCTCAGTGTTTTGGAATGCTAAAAATGGTGGTCTGTGTGTGAGCAGGGCCTTGTGTAAAACTCATACTGTGGCATGTGGGAGGGCAGTGGAAAGGAAAAGTGCGCACTTGCTTGTCACCATTGTTTTGCACAACCCTGAGACTCAGGGTAGTCATTACAGTTGTTGTTTGAACAGACACTTTGCTGTAGGAGTGGTCTCTGGCCTGTTAATAATTAGGTTACAATGATCCACATGCAAATACAGTGCTTTGCATTTGGGAAGCCTGTCAGCCTATGTAAATCCCTATGTGAGGTAGATTGACAATGCAAAACAAAGCTGTTCAGAACACTTTCTCCTCATAGAGTTGCTTTAGTGCTTGTAGAATTACCAGTGTTCTTTGTGGACGTTTTTTTTTCAGGGGGTGGGGGTGGGGGAACTATTGGGTAAGCTTCGCTGTCACTTAAAAGGAGCAGAGAAAAGAGCTGTCATGGATGACAGAACAGGTGCTGCACAGGTAATTTCTAGTTTGCAGGTATTTCTCTACAGAGCATAAGGTCTGAGATCACACAAAACGGTGGTTTAAAAACCTCACAGATCAACACAGCCGTATCATATACTGCACTAAACACAAATCCCCCAACCTCTGTCCATGAGCTAATGGAGTCTTGTGGTCAGATTGATTTGAAAGTCACTTGTGTGAAACTTCATAAGTGTATTCTGAGTGATGACTTTTAGTTATAGGTTTGCAAAGATAAAAAGCCATATGAGGATGGAATGAGCTGTTTGGTAAGGGAATGGAGGACATCCCTGTATAGAGACATGTAGACTGATGGGTGTCATTGAATACACAGTAGGTCTGTATCATAATGTCCCTCAAATATGACCCAAGGTGTCACCATATTCACTTGTCAGTAGTGTTGGTAACATTTATCTATAATCATACAGTGTGTGGTAACTGTGCTCTAGTACTTCAGTGTACGGCATAGCTAACAAGTCATATCGTTAACCCTGCCAAGTGGGTAACTACTTTGTGTACTTTAGCGATATGGAAACTGGGGCTGCCAAAGCTGAAGTGGTCTGTCAGAGAACACCTTGGTATGCACGAATTAGACAAGATTTCTCTAGCCCCCTAGTTTGCTCTGTTTCCCTTGTATCTTCTGTTTTTGTTGTTGTTGTTTGGCATAAGGATTGGGCACAGAGAGGAAAAAAACCTCAAGGTCATAGGATGGTAGGGAGGATGCACTCTAATACCTACTAATAATTCTAGAAACAACATGGCCAAAGACCACATTTCATTTTGGAAGCTGCCTGTGAAGGATGAAGCAGGATAATCTTAAATTCACAGTAGGAGTATGGAGTTGGAAAGCTTGAAAGTAACCAAAGTTAAATAAAGATCTTTTATGTGTGCTAGGGTGAGGAGCTGGAAAGAGGGATGCATAAAAGACTAGAGAAGACTAGGGTCCATAAAAGGTGATGTCACTGTGGAATGTGTGTTCCCCACTTGTGTGCTCACATAGCTGCCAGTGGAGAGAGGCCGCACTCTTGTCACCTTCGTCCCAGAGCCTCCTGCCTTCCAAACACGATGGAGGACTGCTTCTGGCCCTGTCAGGCAAGAGACCACTTTACGTTCATACCGAGGCCAAGTAACATGTTTTCCTTTATGACTTGATCTCACTTTTCTATTCTTTGTCTTAAAGTCCTCCTTGTGATTTTTGTGAAGTCAGGAGTTGCAGGATTCTTCTGTGAAAACAGATGTGAGCATAAGAGAAAACTGGGGTCATGTTCTGGTCCCTGACTAGCTTTTGGTTTTAATGGCCAAAGGATATTTTGGTACTAATGAAATTTGGAGTCAAGGCTTTCTTTATTTGACACTTGAAGAGTACTTACTTTGCAAATAATAATGAATGAATCCCACCTTTCACCTGTAGTACCAAAGACATATTTCCCTGTGTCCATTATTCATGCCTTAATATACTAGTTAATCAACAATTTCATTTATATGAAGAGAAGAATTAGAGTTAATAAACGAGGTAAAAGTTTTAGAATCACTCTTTGCTGCTGCACTACTGGAAAATAAAGTTTCTGAAGTAGGTTCCTCAAGAAATTCCTTCTGAGCTTTATGATTATGTCACAAGTAACATGGTCAAATAGGGTGTAATAGAGATCTGTGGAGAAAGACCATAGTGGGCCTAAAGAAGGCAACTTGTTTTAGTCTGTCCATATTTGAATAATGGTTCTATGAAGACATTTAAAGTTGAGGAGAAACATTTGTAGGGCAAGGTATCCTCTCTTGTGTGAACACTGATTGGCAAAAGGTGAGGCAGAATATGTTTATGATTCTAGGAATAGATGGAGGTCATTGAGGTGGGACAACATGTAAAATGCCTTGCTGGCAACTCCAGTGACCTGTGTTTGATCCTTGGGACTCACGTGGTAGAAGAACAGAAGCAAGCTGGTAGAGTAACGGAATGTGTCTTAGCTAGAAGGGGCCTTGAGTTGAGAGTGAGTCTTGAAGGGAATTTTCAAATTAATGGATTGTCCTTTTATGTCTCTGACTGAGGGCATTAAAGTCTGAAGACTTATAGATGACAGTGGGCATGAGGAAGAGAGGCCCTGGTCTTCCTTCTTGACATGCAGAGAGTGGAATAACTTTGCATTTTATTAGGATGGCACTTCCTAAGCAGGCAACTTAATACATGGCTTTCCTGTAATTATGGAAGACATTACTCTTTAGTAGAGAGGAAATAATAGGATTTTTTTCCCCCGAGAGTCTGTTGAAGGCAAGTAATCTTTTTACTCTGAGAGTGCAATTATATACTTTTAAGAGAGAAGGGGAAAAAGGTGTAGTTCTAAAACCAAATTGCTTTTTCCTTCCTTGTCTGATTATAAAACCACAGGTCCTATGATATGTTTTTATTCTGTAGAAAGAAAGTGTTTTAATTGGCACTTAGCTTATTTGTTGTGGTATTTTTTTTTAAGGATAAATACATACTGTCTTAGAAACAGGCTGATCAGTAACTTCATTGGCAAATGGTTGCAGTGTCCCCGGTTCCCTAAAGAGTGAAAAAAAATTCTGATGAAAGGCACAAATTGCTATGGCACAAAACAGTGTATGTCTCTGTGACCTGCTGGTTTGAAAACTTTCTCCCTGGGAAAGGCATGAACAATATCTACCTCAGTCTCCAAAGTCAAATTCCAGTAAAGCTCACTGAAGGGAACTAGTAACTGTTGGGTAGTTGAGCAGGGTTGAGGGGTTGCCAGTGGTACTGTTGGTGACCCCAAAGCTGCAGTGTTGCAAAATCTTTATCTAGCACAGATGATAGTTTCTCCATGGCCACATAGGTGGACCTTCCTTAATTAGCCTTTGCCAGCCTCTGTGCTCCAGTATGTCCACAAACCTAGAGATCACGTGTATGGTTTGAAACGGGCAGAATAGCATACAAATAGGTGTGAATTGGCTGAAGTCTTGAGTGAGGCCCCAATTTTCCTCCCTACTCTTTCCCCTTATGAAGGAATGCCAATAGTCTACAGGTTCCATCATTGTAGCCAAACAGACATAGCTGATCATCTGGACATGGTGACAGTTTGGCTTGTAGGATAGCGCATTACAGTGCTTACCTAAGTATTGTTTCTTCAGTACAGAGCTGTTGAGTACAAATGGTGGGAACAGATGTTAGAAGTGTTTGACTGAAGTACAGGAGATGCATTTTACTCCTGCTTTGATTTGGGGGTATAATGAGAGGAAACAGCAGCTCTCTGTAGTATGTTCTTCCTTCTTTATTTGTGAAACTGAGTCAGACTGTAACCACCAAGCAATACAAAGTTGTGTGTTTCCTGACCCTCTAGCCAAATTATGACTCCCCACAGAGCATTTTGGGAAAACTTGACCCTTCTCTGAGCATTAAAGAAACTTTGTTTTTCTTTCTATGTCTTAATTTATAGACCATAGGAATTTCTGCTTTAAGAATTTAGTACTTTGTAGTTTAAAGCACAGAAAAGACAAAAGGATGTTAAAAATAGCATAGTCATGATGAAAAGATGATGAGCCTTGGGAGAATGCTAAGTTAGCTTCAATTGGCCTTCTAGATATCTGTTTAATCCATTAATTTGTTCTTTCAAATATGAACTGCACCAGAGAAAACAGTTTGAAGAGAGTGAGAAGCCAACATTTGGTTATAGAATGCACATTTTGTGTGTATGTGTGTGAAGATTTGCGTGTGTGTGTGTGCATGCACACACATGCATGAGTATGCACTTGAGTGCTTATTCATGCGTCATGCATATGGATATGCACAGGTATGCGAATATATATCTGCAAGTGTATGTGGAGGCCAGGCGGAAACCTCAACTGTCATTTCTCAGGAGACACTGCCCTCTCTCTTTTTTGGGGGACAGTGTATCTCTGACTGGGATCTTGTTAATTCAGCTGGACTGCCTGAAATAGGGGTGACAAAGGTTGTTGTCAAGAAAATTGTGGTCCCTAATTTGAACAAAAATTGAATGATTATTAAAGATCAAGCCACAGAGAAAGGAAAAGTAACAGGTATATCCTTTCAGGATCAGACAAGCCTAAGGTTAAAGCCCATTAAACATAAGCTGGCTTGAGTAGTTTATAAAGTCCCTGAATCATCGTCCCCCACCCCATATTGTTCTGTCTAGGTGCCCAGCCCTATGCCTTTCTGCAGTTTCTTATAGAAGCGCCTTTTGGAAAAAAGAAGCTGCCATCTTAGGGAGTCTGCCCTATTTATCCTCACCTGCCTATGATCCTGGGTACTCTGATTTACCCCCACTCTCAGAGTTTATCACTCACTGGGAAGGGGCAGAAGTAGAATCCAGAGGGTGTGTATATAAGAGAGATATGACTCTCAGGAGGCAGGTTCCTGTGGTGAGTTCTCGGTACTATGACAGAATTGTTGCAGGCAGTGCATCTGGGGCTCCACCTGTAGAACTTCTGTAGAAGTAGAGGGGCAGAAGAAGTCAAGAGGAGAGTGCTAGAGGCTGCTTTTGCATTGCTAGAATCGGTCATCCTTTCCCAGGAAAGTTCCACCTAGCAGCAGCCAGCCCAAAGCTGGTCTCAAGAGTGATAAGCCCAGGATCTATTTTTAGGCACTTCGAATGGCTGGTTGAAATTGATAGAATCAGTGTGAGGTCTTGCCCAGATGGCTTCTAGTGAGGGGGAGAGAAAAGAAATTCAACCATAATTTGAAAGTAGTAGTAGGCCCATCTCTCTTGGCTTCGGTAGGCACTGACTGCAATGTTGGGATTGAGGCATGTTCATGATATTCTATGGCTGGGAGGCATTTTCCATAGAAAAAGAAAAGTAAAGTCCTTTAATCATAAATGATCAGAACAACATCTTGTATGGCTTTAAGTCTTAATTTCTCGGGAATATAATTTTTTTAACTGTTGAAGAAACACATCGAAGAAAAACATCAAACATTGTCTTCTTTAGTTATACTTTCTGTTGGTTATTTAAAACTACACAGGTAGCCAAAATTAATCACTTCTTTTTTTTTTTTTTTTTTTGTAGTTAAGGTCATTTGAGGATCTGGTCCACAGGGCTCCTATGAGCTTAAGAAGAATTTCCGTCTCCTCTAGCCTTCCTTTTAGCAGTTGATCTGTCTATGTGAGGAAATTCAAAGGCCTTCCTTACTTGACCAGGGCTGGGCTGGAAATTTTGGAAGGACGTTTTCCTCTGTATTGACCCTCTTCTCTGTAAACCAGACACTAGTCAGAGCTCACCAGGTGGGGTCTCCATAGCCTCTCTGAACAAAAGAAGTGATCACTCCTCACTGTTACAGAACATTTTGAGGGATGCCCACAGTGTTTTGTGACCTACTTGACTTTAGATGACCAGGGGAAGACAGTCTCCCTTTTAATCCCCCTGACCACCTTAGTACACTTCTAAGTATGGTTATTGAGCACCCAGAAGGTTAGGTATTCCAGTTTGGTACTCTTAACTACTGTGTAATGGGCAAAAACCAAGCACTTAAACGTTGATTCAACAAACATCTTTGTTCATTAAGCCATCCCAGTGATTTTTATGGTGGTAGACCAGTAGATCCACTGACTTAAGCACAGATTTGACATTAATGAATTGAACTTTAGCCTTTTATATATGCTACTCAGACAGTTGTAACATGGTTAAGCTTTATAGCTTTCTATTTTATTCCTGATAATCATAACAACCATTTCATGAGATTAAATCCATAGTCAGTAAATCTAGCCTTGATGACCATTTGCAAACTGATGGCGATGATGTCACGCCCATTGCTTGGCTTGGAAGGTAGTGCAATGTAGCACCACCTTAAAGAAAGAAAATTGAATCCAAATCGCGTACATCATAAGTCACTATGTCTTGTATGCATACTGTTAAAATGGTGGGGCCTCGAAAGCCAGATAACACTGTATTGATATTGAGTTTTTAGGAAGCAGACTTTGTCCCTCTTTGGAAAAATTACCGCCACAGAATTAAACATTGAATATTTGCTTGACATTCCAAATTATAAACTGCAGGCATAGATTCTAAAAGCAGAGGTTGATCACAGTACCTATCTTTATAGTCAGACTTGTCATTAGAGATATCCAAGGGTTGCTTTAGCTCCCTGTGTAGGCATTACATGCTGGCCTTAGCTGGAACGAAGGGTGGTGTTAGTGGGGCACAGCCAGGTGATGAGCCTTCTGACGTATTGCCTGCCCTCTTGGTGGATCAGCATGTCCAATAAATTCATCTTCCTGCTGGGGCTGCTACCCACAGGCTGGTCCTTTATATCTTTTAGTGTGACTAATGTTGTCTTGGGATCACTCTATGATATTGGTTATTGTAGAAATTACCCTGCAAAAGAAGATTTATAATGGAAAACTTAGATTAAACAAATCTTGCTAAAGCCACATTTCTGAAGACAGGCTAATTATTTTTGAGTGAAAATCTAGGCCAAAAACCACACAGGTATTTATCCAGTGTGACTGCAGAGCCAACAGAGGTCTAGAAATGGAAGTGTTTGAAACACGGATGTAATTTGGGATTGTAGTTTCATAATGAAAGGACATGTGAACTTTGCTATGTGCTCTTTCATAACTTTGCTTGTAATAGCTAAGTGCCTGGAGGTACCTAGAGCTAGTGTTAATAAATGTGAGCTGCAGTCAAACCATTTTTAACTCATACTTCAGAATCTCACTTAAAATGTTAATTGGGATTTCATTTGATTTTCAGAAATCAGGGGATGAGCACTTAGGCTATGGAAGCGGGTAGGCTTAGTGCAGATCTTCTTCCCTCCTTCTACTCCAAATCCAGTCCTCCAGAGTCATGCCCAGCTGTGAAACCAAACACCTGCTGCAGACTCCCTTCCACATCTCCAGTGGATCACACAGATCTTCCCTTGAACCCCCCCCACACACACACACTCACACACACTCGTTGCTTTATCCCAGCTCCACACTCCAGCAGAAGCCCGAAGGCTGCTCTGGCCAGGGAAGCAAGTAGACTTAGTGCAGCTCTTCCCCTCCTCCACCTCCTCCAAATCCAAGTGCCCAGTCTCATCCCTAGCTTTGCAGCAGACCACCTGCTAAGGGCTCCCTTCCCCTCTGCCTCTGTCTCCAGTGGACTATACAGATCTTCCCCTCCTAACCTCCCCTACTTTTTTATTTTATTCAAGCCCCCAACTTCAGCAGGCACTCCCTGGGAACCCATAGGCCATTCTTCCCACCGAGGCAGGTAGGCTATCTGCAAATCTTCACCCCTCCCTCCATTCCCACAAAATTCATTTCCCCAGTCTGAGTCTCATCCCCAGCTCAGTGTAGAACAGCTGCTGCAGCATCCTTCAACCCCTGTACCATCCCATTGGGTCACACAGATTTTCCCTTCCAAACATTCCCATCGATTTGTCCCATTTCCCAACCCTAGCAGCCACTGCCTAGGAACCCACAGGCCATTCTGACCAGGGAAGCAAGTAGGCTAAGGGCAGATACTCACCTCTCCCTCTATTTCTCCAAGTCTAAAACCCCAGTCTCACCCCAAGCTCTGTAGCAGGCCTTCTTCTGTGGCCTCTCCTCACTTTCTGCCCTTATTCTCAGAGAGACCTAAGCATGTCCTGGTGGAACATCCTGTTATTCCCACGGCTGTAAATCCCCTTTCCCAACCCTTCCCCATTCCTAAATGTCAGCTTCTAATAACCAAAAACACCCAAGTTTGTTTATCTGGAATGCCCAGTTGCATTCCAGGACCCCAGAAAAATTTCCTACCAGACAATACACAGCCACCACACTCTCCTAAGAACTAAATAGGAAACAGAAACCAATGAACAAAACACACACCTAGACTTACAATCTTTTCAGTCCAAGATGCCTATATGCCAGTGGAAAAAGAGTCAGTAATAACCAGGACAATATGTCTCTGCTGGAGCCCAGCAATCCTACCACAGCAGGCTCAGACATAGGTGAAGCCCAAGAAAAAGACCTTAAAACAGCCTTTATGAATATGATAGAGGTCCTTAAAGAGGAAATAAATGAATCCCTTAAAGAAATCCATGAAAACACAAATAGTGGAAGGAAATGAATAAAACAGTTTAAGGCCTGAAGGTGGAAATAAAATCAATTTCCACTTGATTACCCAAACTAAGGAAATCTGGACACCAAAAATTTGGGAACTTGAACATGTGGTTGACAAGTGTAGTTTAGAATATAACTCCATTGATTTAAAGCTGCATTTTGGGAGCTGAAAGATGGCTCTGTGGTTAAAATTATGTATCATCCTGCATGTGCAGAGGAACTAAGTTTAGTCCCTACCACGCTTGTCAGGCCATTCACAGTCTTCTGAAATTTCAGCCTCAGGGGAACTAGTGCCTCTGGCCTCTTGAAGACACCTGCAATCAGATGTACATTCCCACCCACAAACATACAACTGTACATTTGTGGGACAATTGAATTGTGCATTTTCCCATCTTAGAAGGATACAAAGATATCTACATGTAGCCTGGTTGCAGCTACAGAACATGAAGCAGTGTTCTAATTTCTGCTCACAGCAATCCCAACCCTGCACAAGTCTGTACATGACAGGTATGAGTAGGAGTTGGGAGTGGGTGGGTGGCTGTGGTTTACAGTGGTGTTGGTGGGGATCCAAGCAGATGGCTGTGATAGCCACGTGCTGCGAGATTCCCGTGGGAGTTGATGACAGTGACAGGCGACTCACAATGTGCTATTTACAGTTTGGGTTTGCAGTCTTTCAGTGACATCTGAATGCTCTTTAGCAACTGCTTTCATTACTGCCTTTCGAGGAGTTGCTAATTGAAAATGAAATAGTGGGTGGGCTTTGAGACAGGCAGGCAGGGACAGGTCTTTGTGGTAAATGCTGGTTGAGAACCATTGGGCATCTTTACACCCAATCTGTGGACCTTTTTCAAAATAGGAAAAGCCAAAGGTTTATTTGGAGACTCTAGATACTTGAACACTCCTTATCCAAAGAATTGCATGTGTACCTGTGGGTCTGGAAAGGACCCTGAAGGAGTGCTGGCTACTTTTGGTGTGGTTAAAAGTGTTCACCTTGCATCGTGTGATACTCTCATAGTGCACAATCTCTTCTTTTTATGTAAGTGTTTGCACAGGTGCCACTGTTGTGTCTTTTGTTTGTGTGTGTGGGGGGGGTGAGTTACAAATCTGTGTGGATGTGTTCACATGGAAGCCAGAATACAACCTTCATTGACATCCCTCACATGCTGTCCACTTCATTTAGAGACACTGCGACTTCCTGGCCTGGAACTTACTGATCTGGTTGGGTTGAATGACTAGAAAACCACAGAGATCCTGCTGGGTCTGTCTTCCCCACACTGGGATACAAGCATGCACCACCAAGCCCTAGCATTTTATGGGGGTTCTGAGGCTCAAATTCAAGTCCTTGTGCTTACAAGTCAGTCACTTTACTCACTGAGGCAGCTTCTCAACCCTTGATTGTGTGATCTTTTGGGGATTTACTGTATCTTCAGGTTCTTGGATGTAGTTTTCTATGCATAAATTCTTAGGAGACAGCTCTGTTGGAAATAGGTATGGTGTGTAAGCACACAGAGAGGAGACTTTGATGGCAGGTGATGATTCTGGTTTAACATAGGGTTATGTGGTGTCCTTTATCTTCAGAGCTGCTAGCTGCTAACACTATCCTCAGTGTTAGAGAAGTTGTCATTCTCCTAAGTGTTTATGTGTGGAATTGTTTTGTTACTCATTCTCAAAATAAGCTTACATGGAGAATTCTTGTTCTGCACAAGGAATGACCTCAACCTTGGAGATGTTGTTAGCATCATTTTTAATTAAATTAGAAGATGGAAGATGGATATAATATCATTGTATTCTTTTTATTTTTTTCCCTGAACATTTTGGTAACTACTATTTGGGATAGAACTATCTGAATTATATGCTTTGTTTGACTGGGAAGTGTTTGTTCTTCTCAGCCCCTGAGGCTGGGGCTGAAGACACCTCTATGACATACTCCTTTTTATGTACTTAACCCTCAGTCCCATTAGACCTGCTTTGCTCTAGGAACCCAACTGTTTTAATGCATCTGGGCTACTGCTGGGTCCTAATGATGTTGAAACAGCGGTTTTAGTATTCTAAATGAAGACCCGAATCTTGCCTTTTGATACAAGCATTGATTTTGTACCTGGTAAAGAAAACAGAGTTCTTTGCTGGAGCTCTGGTGCTTTTCATACCCAGTTGTGTGAATGCACCACCTACACATACGAATACACAGAAATGAGAACCAAAGGAGCTTATAGGTACTGGGCTCACCTGCTATCTTCCACGGGGCCTGATGAGTTGTGCATGTGGCTCCTAGAACATTCTTCCTGCATTTATTGATCATGGCTATGCAGAAGCTGCCAGTGTTCCCAGGCTTCTGCCTGCAGTGCTGCTGATGGAGAGGGTCATTTCATAATCACTGTTTGCACCCGCGTTTGCTCTGGAGATGCTGGTGTCATACATCTTGAAAGCATGCCTCACAAAGCTGGACAGGTCCTAATTGCCAGGATGCTTCTGAAGGGCTGAGGTTGGCTATAATCAGGTCAAGAGGCAATTAGCTGCCTTGTCTGCATAGGGAATGTGCACAGTCATGCTTCTTTTCAAAAGGTGGTCTTCAGACCACTTGTATCAGAGCTTGTCTTATGCTTCTGTGAGAAAGAATTCTCAGCTGTTATAACTGGAGGTGACTCACAGCAGGTGCTACAAGAGTCAGACATTGAATTTTATTTGGGACCAGTAAGATAGCTCAGTGGGTAAACACACTTGTTGCCCAGCTTGAGGAGTTAGGTTCAATTTCCAGAATCTACGTGATGAACAGAACAGAACCAACTCCTGCAAGCTGTCTTCTGATAGTAGCACAATGGCACATGCATATACACCTCTTGCCTATAACAACAACCCCCCTCCCACTTTGGGGGGCTTCATTTTGTGGATGGATGCTTGTGTGTGCACATGGATATGTGGAGACTAGAGGGCAACCTTGCTGCTCTTTCTAAGGCTACCTCCCAGACCTTATTTATTTTTTCAATTACAAAAGAAGAAACTTTTGACAAGTCTTTAAAAAATTAAAAAAACATCTTGTATAAAATTAATTTGATCAATAGCATAATATATTTGTTTGGTGCATTTATATATGAGCTCTCTTCTATCACAGTATCAACAAGAAAAAAACACATTTGCTGCATGATATAGATGCATCAACATTGACCTAGAGGTTTCCATTGGCTATTTTTCCTAAGAGTTTATTAGAGTTATCCAAGAAGAATAGTGCTTCAGATTTATCTCTGAAACTCCTCGTATGAAACAGCTCTAAGTATATTAGAGTTTTTTTTTCTTCCCTTGACTTAAATTCCCCTTTACTCATAAGTAAGAACCTTGAGCCTTTAAAGTGTACATGTTTGGGGGCTGGAGGGCCGGCTCACCATTCTAGAGTGCTTGCAGAGTACCTGATTTCGGTTTTCATCATCTATATCAGCCTTCCCACAGTCTTCTGTAATTCCAGCTGCAGGGAAATCTGATACCATCTTTTGGCCTCATTGGGTATCTGCACACATGAGGCATTTAGACACATATAGATGAAGAAAAATAAATCTTAAAACTTATAAATTTTATTGACATCACTTCCCAGATATAAGACTATCTTGGCAGGGACTGATACTAATTTTCTTCTTAACCAAGAAAGTAAAATAATAAAGCTTAGTAAAATAATGAACTTGAATTTCTGGCTTGAGTTCTGCAAACGTTTAAGAAAATACTTGGCTTTCAGTAGCAGAAGCCGCATATAGAACTTAACAGTTGCCTATGGCATGCCAACAGCAGCCAGTGCTCGTTTTCTATACACTGTTAGGAGTCCAGAAATGCTCTTCCCCTTGTGATGAGCACTTGATACTGAAATTATCACATCACCTGGCTCCTACCTCCCTGTAATTAAAACTCCACATCTCTGTTTCTATAGTAGAAAACGGTATGTAAACACTGGGTTTTTGGGAATGCTGACCATCTTAATAATGACTATTACCATCTTAATCAGAACAGCTGTGAGTCCTCAAGATTAGGTCTATGGATATTCCCTCATAAAAGGAATGGGTAGGCAGCATCATTAGATCCTTACCTGAGATTCTAGTTACCCACTGTCTGGGCCACTTCCACATTTTTTTTTCCTTTTGGTAGAGTAAATATAAGATGGAAGGTTAACAGAAGAAATGACTTAATGTAGGGATGGGGAAGTTGGTATCCATTCTGGAGTGAACCATTTTGATGATGAATTATCATGCCTATTGTAAGTAATTATTCACCTATGCTCCTGAATTCCCAGTGAGCTCATTGGTTAGCCAAAGCTGGATGTGGGTAGAATTGTGTTCTTTCAGTATCTGAGATGAGTAGACTGTTGTTCACATCTCCATAGGACAAGCCAAACAGATGTTGTGGACTGTTTAGGGAGAACATGAGGCCTTCCCACAGTCCTCCTGACACTGTGAAGATACTGGTTGTAGACTGGTGATTTCCACAGTTGTTACCGTGTGTTGCCTGCAGCTCTCGTGCTCCTTGTTATTCTGTTCTTGCACTGTGCTCTAGCTTTTTACCCGCCTTCTTCTCTGGGAGTGCCTTCTGAGTTAGCCTCAGTGGCATGAAGAATCACTAAGATCAGGTCCCAGTTTCTGCCTCCAGGCCTCTCACTGTTTATGCTGGTTCCTTCCACAAAGCATTTGTATATTTTATTATCTTTAAAAGTTTTCCTCTTAACAGATACACAAAAATATAAAGCTTGTGCATATTGTTGTACATATTAGTGTGCTTGACATTTATACATTACACAATGCTTAAATAAGGTGAAACATGTTTGTCACTATACATTTTCTATTTTTATAAAGACTGGTTTTCAAATTTTATTACATTTTAATGTGTCTTGTGTGCATGAATATGGAGGGTGTCTGTGCAAATGAAGTGGAATACATGTGTAGGTCACAGAACAGTTTATGAAAACTGGTTCTCTTTCCTCCATGTGGAGATAAAGTATCAAATTCGGATTTTGAAATTTGGCTTCAGGTACCATATCACCACCATCCTGTGGAAAACTTATGTCAGGCATTGCATAATGTTTGAATTAGATTAAACATGTTAATTTTTCTGAAGCATTTATCATTCTTTAATGGTAGAAGTGTTCAAATTTGTTTCTTTTTGAAACAGATAATATACTCCTAGTATTTACAGTGATTGTTCTGTACATTTATATCAAGAGCTGTGTGCTATAGCTTTAAATTATTTCTCAGACGTTCCATCCTCCCACTGATGTCCAGCCTCTCAAATTCTGTGCAGTTGAATTATTTGGGGATTCAGGATGAGTGAGACCACCTGCTAGTCCCCATGCTTGACCTGTTTCACATAACATAATTTTTGATTCCATCCCTGTTGTTGCTTGGCAGGATTTCATTCATTTTTATGGGCTGAGGCTAATAAATAGTGCGTATCCAGACATAAAATTCTAAAACCCTCCCTTCTCTTCTTGTGGAAGAAGTACAACTACTTTCTCATGGTTCCAGTTTCCAGTCTTATCTCTTTCAGTTACACTCTTGTGTGTCAGAGTGATCTTTAGAATCATACATTTGATCATATGTTTCCAAATGCCAAACTTCTTATTTATGTCTCTCAATATCAAAATTAAAATTGCATCTCCACTGGTGGATAGTGCTTGTTTCTCCTGTAGCTTCATCAGCCGCAGGTTATGCTCTTCTCATTGTAGCCACGGCCTCCATGACTCTCTTCATGTACTGAGCATGGTCACCACGCACAGATTTATCATTTATGGATGTGGTCTTTCTCTTAATTCTTTGGGCTTCACCTCAAATTTCATCTCTTTAAGAAAGCTTTATCTGACCATATCTTTTAACCCAGGGAATATTTGGGCCTCCTTATCTTTGGTACTCATCTTTTTACTTCCTTACATTTGGAATTACTATAATTTCAGGTCTGTCTTTTTGGTTTCTTATTTATTTGACACAAAGTCTCATGGCGCCTGACCTCAAACTTACTATGTAACTGAGAATGATCTAGGAACTACTGATCTTCTGCCTTTACCTCATGAGTGCTAGGATTACTGTTGTGTTCTACAACTCTGCTTATGAAGTGCTGGAAATGGCACCGAGAGCTTTGTGAACACTTATAGATGTAGCTGAAATACATCTCTGCTCCTCTTTGTTTCTGGTATCCTTCTTCATGTCGGTCCTTCCTTCTGTACTGTTTTCCAGATGAGTTATATATTTGCACATGAGTGTGTGTGTGTGTGTGTGTGTGTGTGTGTGTGTGTGTGTATGTATGTGTGTGTGTATCTGTAGCTGGAGAATTCCTTGCTTTTTGAAACAGGATCCCTGAAAGTGTTAAGAGGCTGCCAGGGAGCCTCAGGGATCTTCCCATCTCTGCCTCTCCAGTAGTGGGGTTACAGGTGTGCACTGTCACACCTTTCGTTTTTAAATGTAAGGTCTAGAGATCAAACTCAGATCCTCACTTTCTTGACAGAGCTATTGCCTCAGTCCCTTCCTTATATTTTCTATAAACTGTTTTGCTTCTAGTAATTGCTCTCCTTGTAGCTATTTAGTCTGGAACTCTTAAAACAAGGAAGTTTATAGCTGTTTAGCAGTGTAGCCTTTTAATGATAATCTCCATACAACAGAACCAGAAATAGCCATTGCTGTCTGTTGCTTATTTAAATGGAAGTAGATTATTTTTATTGCAAGTGGAACTTCAGAGCAAGAATCTCTGAATTAGAAATTTGCCAGCTTTAGAATGAGAATACTGATAGTTCTCAGTTCATAAAGTGGTAGGTTTTTTGTTGTTGTTTTGTAATGAATCAGAAGATACAATATTTTGGTCTCATCTGTGGTCATCTTAATTTTTTAAATATTTTGTGTGTATGTATGTGTGTGGTGTTTGCATGTGAATGAGGGTTCCCATGGAGCCCAGAAAGTGCATCATATCCCGTGGAGATGGATTACAGGCTATTGTGAGCCACCCATTTAGCCTGGAATGTGTCATGAAGATTGACCAGTAAGCCTCAGGCTTCTTTGTGGCACCTCAGCTCTGTCCTTACAGCAACACTCTTTTTGTTGTTGTTGTTCTTTGGTTTTAAAATTTTTTGTATGGTTTTGGAGATAGAACTGAGGTTTTTGTGATTCAACCCAAGCAGTGTGCTCACTTGGCTATCTATGTCCCTAGACACGAAAATAACATATTTTGAAATGGATACCTTATAACCAAGAGAATCCTCAGTTTGTTGGAATTCAGAGTGCTATAGGGAACAGGAAATAATTTTTTTTTTGAAAACTAAGATTTTGTAAAAATAACTGCAGCCTCTAGTGGGATTGCCCCCAAAGAGTTCACAGATCACAGTTTTGTGTTTGTTTGATAGTGTTCCAACTCCCCCTTTTTTTCATTGTGGCGTTTTTTTGGGGTGGGGGAGACAGTTATATTGCCATAGGACTTGGGGACTCCAGGAGCTTTTGGTAATAGAAATTAGGCCAGAAGGTTGTGACTGTTAAGTTTCAAGAGTTTACACTGAGCAATTTGGGGGTCTTCTGTGTTAATGAAGTACATTTCTGTATAAATAAATGCTCAGGGTCTGAAACCCAAGAAAATAAAGCATGATTTGAACCTCATCATTCTGCCAAATTGATATTGATGGGAAAATTTATTGGTGCAAGGGCTTTTCTGTTACCACTAAATTATATAAACTTCGTAAGTATTTTGATGCCATGATTTATATGCTGTCTCTTTTGAAAGTTATAGAAAAAGAGTGGCCTGCAATGTTCTGAAAATTCTGTTTGATGTCAATGCAGTAGCATAGCTCTTTTGCACAATGATTTCATGTTTTGTCTTAGTGAAAGAAAGTGTAAAGCAAGAAACATCACAGTGCTTGTCAGAGACTGTATAGGGCTGGGATTCTAGAATTTTAATGTTAACATTGTTTGTTGGCTCCAGGGTTCATAGCCCTTAAAAACAAACAAACAAGCAAACAAAAAACAGATTTATTTATTTGTATCTATGTATGTTTGTATATGTGAGAATATATCTGTGTTTGTGTGTCTGTCACATGTGTGCAGATAATGAAGTCAGCCAGAAGAGAGCAATGGATACCCAGGAGCTTTAATTACAGGTTTTTGTGAGTGTCCCCATGTATATTCTCAGAAATGAAATTTCATCCTCTGTAATAGCAATTGCTGTTAACTGTTTTGCTTTCTTTCAAGGTTAAAAACTTGTTTTTCAAAGTGTTATAAGCGATGTGAGTTGTTTAAGCAGAATTAAGTGGTCATTTAGTGGGGGAGGGAGGAGTGTTTCTACTGTCCTAGGTTCATTTCTGTTGCTGTGATAAAATGTGCTTTAAAGGAGCAGCTTAGGATAGGAAAGGTTTATTTGGCTCTTAATTCCAAGACACAGATAATCATTTTTGTAGAAGTCAAGGCCGGAATTCAAAAGTAGCTGGTTATACCACATCCTCAGTCAACAGCAGAGAAAAAAATAAATGAGTGTATGCACGCTTTTTATTCAGCTATTCTTCTTTATTCTTTATAGTCCAAGACCCCAAATCAGTAAATGGTGCTGCGTTTTTGGCTCCCTGGTTATTATAATCAAGAGAACCCCCCACAAACATGTCTACTTGCTAGTCTGATCCAGAGGGTTCCTCTTTGAAACTGTCTGCCTGGTTGGTTTTAGGTTGTGTTCTGTAGACACTACCTTAAGCTCATTTGTAGAGATACTTAACACTGGGTGGGTTGCTTTGTCATCATTGTACTCAGTGAAATAGATGGTCTGAGTTCTTTGCTTTCATATTCTATAGATGCAGGAGTGCTTTATGGGAGGGAGGCTAGAAAGATGGGTCAAGTACAACTTATTCCTCACTACTGTTGCTCTTTTCCTAACAAATTTTTGCTGTTTCTTTGACTCTTTGAGTTTGTAGTTATAGCAGATTGTGCTTGTTTTATGCCTCTAATAGTGTGTAAAGCAATTACAAATGCTAAAAATTCTCAAAATTCATTTTCATTGACTACTAACTCAGTTTTGAAGACCTAAAGTAAATATGATTACACATAAGCAACCACTGTGGTTCCCTGCACATGAATGGGACTGAAAACCCTGACTATGATGGAAAATGCTTCTGTTTGTGGAGGAAATAGAAGCCTGTTTCTGAGAATAGATTAAATATGAGTTCATACAACCTCTTTCTTTGGGGATTACCACACCTGTTGACATTGATAGGATGGTCACAACTTTAAGTCTTTGAAATTAAAATAATACAAACTGCTCGATTGGAGTAATTCATGGTGACAAGATGCAAACAATTATTTTTGTATTTTCTTTCTTTTGACCACTAAATGTTTCATTTAGTAAATGGTGAGACTTGTACATCCACTCCTTTGGCTCTGGGAAGTCCTTTCCTGTAGTCCGCTAATACAGTGTGAGTAAGATTGTCAGAAATGATACCCCTTTCTGCAGCTGCTCAATAACCATGGGGTGACATGGTGTTTGTGGTTATCCAGGTCCACTGAGAACTTCAAGTGCTGTTCATTTTCCTCAGAAGGATCCCCATGCATTCTACCTTACCCAGTCTGTTGTTATTATGAGAGACCACATGTGTGTGGTGTGTGTGTGTGTGTGCGCGCATGCACGCCTGCTCTCGTATGTGCACACGCAAGAAGGAAAGAGAGAGTTTCTAGGGCTCCACTCTTGCTTTACTTAATTACTTTGGAATACTTTCAAGTAAATAAACTTTGTAAAATATTCTTTGAACAGTTGTTGCATGATAGATATGACCCAATTTTCTGCTCATCTTGTGGTGTTTATAATGCCATAGACATTTCTTGGAAAGTTCCTTCATAGTTCTGTTTGTGATGTCAGGCAAAGATTTATGAGCAACCACCGTTAAGGTCTCCCTTTGGCTGCATTGTCTGAGATCAAAGGTTGTATGTGGTTTGTTTGCTTTTTATTAATATATGTGCAAAATACATATATAAGTGTTTATTTTTGATACTGTCTTTTTAGGTTGGGTTGTTTGAGTAGTAAGAATTGTGTAAATTGTGAACATTTTTGAGCAGAAATTATAGACAAATGTCTAAAACAGGATGCATTGTGATCTTCTGAAGAAATGCATGTTTTCTGGTTTAATGTTTAGACTCAATCGTTTTCTTGGTTTATTTATTTGTTGTTTAATTGTCAATTAAGATGGGAAAATTCAAATGGAGTAGAGAATAAAGTATCTGGTTTTACTGATGATAGGAAGCTTGGTGAATGTTGACTGACCCCAAGGATGTAAGAGATGCAATCTGAAGGAAATTCTGCCATATCAAACCATGTCATCTTTGGCTCTTTGGGTGTATGCATTATCCTACTTTCACTCCTGTTGTTGTGTGAGATGTCATGACAGACAGAAACTTAGTGAGGTAAGCATTTATTTTAGCTCAAGGTTTCAGGTTCCAATCTATCATGGTTGGGAAGTTACGGCAGTAGGAACTTAAACCAGCTAGTCACAGTACAACCATTGCTAGGAGCAGAGAAAAATGGATGCATGCTCACTTGTTTTTTCCTCATCATCTCTGCACTCCGGTGCTTTAGAGCCAACTCCTGGAAAATGTTGCTACACAAAGTGGATTGGGGCTTTCTATTTCAGTTAACACTGTCAACACAGTTCCTCACAGACATGACCACAGAGCAACCTGATCTAGAGAGTCTCTCATTGTGATACTTTGCAAGGTTGTGCCTTCTTGACAGTTAAAGCTAACCATTGAATTCACACAGGTTCCTCAAGTTGGATCTCTGGCCAGCCTTGTGATGAAGTATAGACTCCAGTGCATTCATTCTGTCCTTTCTGTCTCTCCCTCTCACCCTTTTTCTCTCTCCCTCTCTCCCCTCCCTTTCCGTGCAGAGAGATTTTTTGGAACAATCCACATCTGTTTTCATTCTTACTTACCTATGTTAAGCAGGTCATTTCTTGGCTGTTTTAAGGAAGCTGGCTTGTATCTTGTTAAACATCCTGGGCTTTACTATTAACCAAGATTTTTCTAGGACTCTAAAAAAAAAGTGACATAAGCTTTGCTGTTTTCTTTCAACTTGTACATGGGCTGAAATGTATCATAAGTGTTAGTTCTGGGTGGAAGGACAACTTTTTTTCTGTTCCTTTGTGTCTCATACTGCTTCTGAAGATGAGTTTTGGCCATGGCATTTCAGAAATGCTCAATTTAGGGATGTAATTTCACATTGCTAGTGTTTGAAAAATACCATAGAAAGTGCTTTTCTCCTTACAGGCTTCTCCACTTCTTGAGGGGCCTTTGAATCAGAGTGCGCAAGTTATTTGGGAGCCTGGTTACAGTTGCTGCACAATTGTTAATGTAGTTGTGAAGGGATTTGGGCATGCACACAGCAGTACAGTCTGTTACGTTTCTGTGCTGTGCATTTTCTCTATATTCTCTTCCTTGTGCTGTTGATTTCTTGCTTTTAATCATTATATTGTTGGCTTGAAGATTTACTTCAGCAGAAAAAGTAATGGGGGAAGAAGTGACTTTTTACATATTTAAAGAATAAGTTAACTCATATTTGAAAGTGCCTAAGCATGCTTTAGACTTTATGTTATTGCAGATACTCACTGAATGCATGCTAATTGTTAAACAGACAACTGTGTTGTGCATACCACATTCTGTTCCTGCTCACAAGAACACACATTGTCTTTCTGTCTCTGTCTTTTCCCCTTCTCCTCCTCCTCTCACTTTAGTGTACCCTGCCTCTCTCCTCCTCCCACCCTACTTCATCAGGAGTAATTGATATAAACTAAACCATACATTGCTTTTGAGCTAAACTTATGAGTAAAGTTCATCTGAAGTTTTCTTGTGATGTTATTAGTGTCTATAATGCTGACATTACAGAGAAGAGAAATATTCTGTCTTCAGTTTTCTATAAGAGTTTATATATAGCTTTTAGAGTTCTTCTTTAACCAGTGAGTCCATATGGGGCTGGAGTGGTGGTTTTGTTTTGTCTTAGTTGGGAGTAGACGATGGGGAAATATTTTGTAAGTAATTGTGTTGTAAAGTCTCCCAGTGACCGGTTTGCTTTTGAGTCATGCCTAATTTATGTTATCAATAAATTTGTCCGTTTCATCTGAGTTTTTATTTCTTAACTAAAATATCTGTATACTATCCCCTTATTGTTTAAACAGCTATCCAGTCTATGGTGACCTGCACTCATTAATGTTACCGTTGGTCTTTGTCTATATCTCTGTTTCCTCTCTCCCCCTATATGTGAATATGAATAGGCATTTATCAGATTTATCAATTTTCTCAAAGAACCAGCTTTGCTTTCATTGATTTTTCTCTGCTGTTTTATATTTCGTTGATTTCCTTCTTTCTATTTACCTTGGGTTTACCCTACTCATATTTTTGCTCACTTCCTCTATTTAATGTGAGAACAGAATTCTTTCATAAGTTTTTTTTCTTTCTCTCTTTCTCTTTTTCTCTATTTCTTTTTCTTTCTTCTTTCTTCTTCCTCTCTCTCTCTCTCTCTTTCTTTCTTTCCCTCCATCCCTTTTTCTTTTTTGGAGATAGGATTTTTCTGTCTAACAGCCCTAGCTGTCTTGGAATTCACTCTGTGGAATAACCTGGCCTCAAACTCACAAAGATCTATCAGCCTCTGCCTCCTGAGCGCTGGGATAAAAGGTGTGCACTGCAATGCCTGGCTGTAATGGCCTAGAACTTATGACCCTCCTGCTTCTTCCCTCTGATACTAAAATTTCTTAAGGATGTGTGCTTCCAACAGTTACTACTTTTATTTTTAAGTAGAAACTGGAATCATCTTTTCTGATATAGGTTATAAATTTACCCCGTACATTTACCCAATAAAACTACTTTACCTATACACACAAATTCTAATATATTTTCATTTTCGGCCCAGAATGCTTTTTAGCTTTCCTTGTGGTATATTTTTTTTCTTAATTTGTGGGCTTAAAACTGTATCACTTTGGGGAAATCTTCCAGAGAGTTTTCTAATAATGATAATGATTTAATGTGGCCCTGTGGTTTCAAAACAAGACACAAACATACTTTGCATCACTTCACATTTAAAATGTCTTGACATTCAATTTATTGTCGTAATATGGTTTATCTAGGTAGGTGATCCCTGTGCATTGACAATGTGATGGTTCCTGATGGCTGGGTAGAGTGTTGTACACATTGTTAAATCAAGTTGTTCATTGTGACATTCAGTTTTGTTATAACCTGAGTTACTGTTTTCTATTTGCTTTAGAGAGAGTCACATCTCTGGCTGTACCTCTGTTTTGACCTTTCTCAGTATCTTTGATGTAAAGCCCATGTGATTAGGTACATAAACATTTAAGATTGATAGGTTGTGTTATTTGAGAGGTGTACACCATTGTCATTATTATTGTTATTCTTCTTGTTATTATTTAGATGTCTTTATCCCTGGTGGTAGTCCTTGCTCTGAAATATACTTTCAAAACAGTATGTTTTTTAAAATCCTATTTTACTTCCTATTTTTCTTTTTAAAAGATTTTTGTTACTATTTTAAGAAATTGCAGACTATCAAAGCAGATGCTAAGACGTATGGCCAACCTTTGGGCAGAATGCAGGGAATCTTATGAAAGAAGTGGGAAGTAGTAAGATATGGAGAGGACAGAAGCTCCACAAGGAGAGCAACAGAACCAAAAAATCTGAGCATAGGGGTCTTCCCTGAGACTGATACTTCAACCAAGTAGCATGCATGGAGATAACCTAGAACCTCTGCACAGGTGTAGCCCATGGCAGTTCAGCCTCCAAGTGGGTTCCATAGTAATGGGAACAGGGATTGCCTCGGACATGAACTGATTGGCCTGCTCTTTGATCACCTCCCCCTGAGGGGGGAGCAGCCTTATCAGGCCACAGAGGACGACACTGTAGCCACTCCTGATAAGACCTAATAGACTAGGATCAGAAGGAAGGAAAAGAAGACCTCCCCTAGCAGTGGACTTTGGGAAGGGCATGCATGGAGAAGGGGGAGGAAAGGCGGGATTGGGAAGGGAGGAGGGAGAGAGCTACAGGGGGGATACAAAGTGAATAAAGTGTAATTAATAAAAAAATAAAAAAAAGAAATTATGTGTTGCCATGTGCCTGCATGTGTTTGCACATATGAGACATGCAGGTGTCTTCTGAGACCAGAAAAGTGTGTTTAATCCTGATCCTTGGGAGCTAGAGTTGCAGGTCTTTGAGAGACATATAACTAATCTACCTTTCCAGCCCTTGCCTCTGTCTTTTAATAGGAATGTTGTCCGTTGAGTCAGCTTCAAGTTTGTTTATTGCCATTTATTTTATGTTGATGATATCCTTTCCTTTTTTTCTTCTCCTCCTCTTTTTGAATTAACAAAGTAATTTTTTTCAAGACTCTACTTAAAGTGTTTTGCTGATGTATTATCTACAATTCTTTGTTTTTAAATATTTCTTTAGAGTTAATAGGGTATGTGTGTGTGAAAGAGAGAGATCTTTATCTTGTAACAGTTTTCCTTTAAGTGATACATAAATTTATATATAGTATAAGAATGATAGGCTTGGATTTCCTCCATTCTAACTTTCATACTGTACATTTCATAGAATTATATATGTTAAATAGACAGCAGTTTGTTCTTATTTTTATGTTTAATTGGTAAATTTTCTTTTAAATTTTTAACTTTAAATTTTTAAAGAGATTTTCAATCAGAAAATATTGATCAGAACAAACAAGCCATGTGGTTACTCTGTCTTTCCCTTGAGGTCTGATTGATAGCTCTGAACCATTCCTGATACCTGAATTTCTTCCATTAGTATGTCTTGTGGAGGTACTCTAATAAATGCCAAAAAATGTACATGATTTAAGAAGCACCCAGGAACAGAGGTTGTCCACTGGTAATAAAAGTTCCTCTCTCTCTCTCTCTCTCTCTCTCTCTCTCTCTCTCTCTCTCTCTCTCTCTCTCTCTCTCTCTCTCTCTCTTTCTCTCTCTCTGTGTGTGTGTGTGTGCGCGCGCGTGCCTGTGCATATATGTGGGTACCTTCAGAGAGAAGATGACACTGTTAGATACCCTAGAACTGTAGTTACAGGTGGTTGTGAGCCACTCAATCTGAGTTCTGGGATTAGAACTAGAATCTCTTGGAAGGACAGCAAAAGCTCTTAAGCGCTGAGCCATCTCTCTAGCCCCTCTTAATTTTTTTAAGGGAGAAATCTTCCATTTTCTCAAGCTGTTATATGGTTGTATGGTTCAAAAAATAAAGCAATTTTGTTTTTTTAAATGTCTCATACTAAATATGTTAGTGCTGTGGTTTATGAAGGTTGTCTTTGCACCTTCTGGGTCATTTCATTCTATTATTTTATTCATTGTTGGGGGATGTGCCACCATGAATCCATACCATCAGCATCTCACTGGGAGAGTCTAGGCAAATTTCCTAGAATAAACTATACCTCATCTCCTCAGCAGGAACAAGGAAAGTGTTCTAGGCTAGTATTCTGCAAGTGGAACTACATTCTCAGCCCTGCTTATATATTTTTAAAGAAAACTGTATCTTTGGAAGGATATGTTTGTGTAGATTGAGCTTTTCATGCTTGTACCTTTTGAATTTGCACTTCACATACTTCATCTTTATTCTCCCTTTAATTTTATTCCAGATTCTCTATTGTTGTTTTCCTGGTCATGAAGTGACCAGTTCAGGTTCTGTTTACAGTGTTAGCCTCAGTATATTGTTGAGGCTTTGCGCAGACACTTTGCATTTTACAGACTCTTAGCTGTCTCTACATCACAGTGTAAACCACATTGATATCATTGTACCTTGTTATTACGTTTCTATGGTTTGTTGGGAAAGAGCTGTCAGAGAATAAGCTCTCTTTATTGCTTGGAATTACAAGTTAACTGTTGTCTTGCCACTGATTAGAACAGCTATCTTTCCACTCTGTTGTGTTTGCTGTAGCATTTCACTATCACAAGGTAGTCTTCGAGGTGACAGTCTCCTGAGCCTTTTTCATGACCTGTCACAACATCACAGACTGGGATCAGTCAAGGCTCTTCTCTTTTTGTATTGGCAGTCTTATTTCTTAAAACATATGTCTCTGCCTCTTACCTTGCCTCTGCAACTCCATTTTTGCCTCTTGACCTAGTACGGTGTTAGAGGGCAATAGTCAGGCCAGCTTCTATTACACTCTGAAATACTGCAGGAGCTGGAGAGATAGCTCAGTAGGTAACAGCAATTGCTCTAGCCAGGGACCTGAGTTTGGTTGCTAGCAACCATATTGGGGGACTCAAAACCACTAAAAACTGCAGCCCCAGGAGTTCTCACACCCTCTTCTGGCTACCTCATGTACCTGCACACAGGTGTACACATGAACACACAAATATATATGAATATACTCATAAAAATTTTGGAAATCATCCCGGAAATTACTCCAGAAAGAACTCTTATGAGAAGACCTACTAATTTGAGAAGGTTGACTGTTTATTTACTTTGGCTAAGGGATTTTAGAATTGATGTCTGCGGTTTTCCTGTGTTTATATTCTTCACTAGCCTTGGATTCACCCAGCCCTAGGAAGACTGCTGACTTGCTTTCACATTGCATGGTTCTGGCTCCCTCTGCAGCCCCAAATGGAAAAGTGCGGTGCTGTCCTTTGTTGCTGGCAAACCCAGCTAGCTGTCTGCTTCTGAACTTTAAGGGAGCATTTCCAGTTGGTGTACAAGTATAAATGGGGAGGTCAGATTAAGGAATGCATTACTTTTGTTTTGGCAAGGCTTATTTGGATACTGAAGTCCTATTTCAGGAGGATGTAGGGAGGTGAGGCTGAAAAGGTAAACATTGACAGGAGGAGCTGTTACAGTAATGTTATAAAGATAATAAGGAGTGACAATTGAAAGGTCCTAGCCCAAAACTTCCTGGATCACTGTAAAACTGAAGGATACTGCTCACCTGTGTGATTTAACAGTTTCTGTACTCTGCAGTTTAGCCATTGACCGTGTAGCAGGAGTTTAGTTTGACTATGTAAACTTCAGTTTCTTATGCTTTAGAATAAATTAGACCAAATAACTGTTAAACAGAGATTTACAAGGCTATGATAATGACCTCTGATTATTGTCCTTCAAGGTTCTTTTGAGTTGTTTTTGGTTCTCCCTCCAAGTCCAGAGCTTCCATTAAAGGAAAATGATAACCTGAATTCCAAAGTGTAAGTTTTTAAAACAACAGTCACCTAGTTTGACCTGTGCTTATTCTGGGATGAGCATAGAAGGTTCTAGGGGTGCTGTTAGTATTAATCAGGTTGTTTATTCACTATATGAACATTATAGCTCCATGTCCTTTTATGTTGTTGAATATACACTTTATTTAAATATAAGGATTATTTAAAGTTTGTATACTTTAAATTCAAAATTTTATACAGCAATATGTCTCTAGAATATTATGCACAGTTGTTTTAAGTAATGGCTTGAGTAGGCACAGATAACTGCTTCATGACATAGTTAACCTTAGAAAAATTACCACATCAAAGCCTGTGTGCTTTAAAGGGAAGAGTAACTATGTTGATAGGGTTATAAGATTACTCTTATTTAATGGAAAAGTTTAGTGCTTATACAAAGGTTTGTGACTTTAGCACATTTGTAGTCATAAAGTAAGTTTTGAGTTTTGGATCCTTGAAATATGAACTTTTAATTTGCTAGGTAAGTTTCATTTGGCTTGTGTTCTTCCCCCACCCCCATTTTCATTCTTTTCTGGATTTTGAATTCCCTGAAGTAACATCTTGTCTTAGTGAATTAATGTAAACCTGAATGTTTCCTTCCTTCCTTCCTTCCTTCCTTCCTTCCTTCCTTCCTTCCTTCCTTCCTTCCTTCCTTCCTTCCTTCCTTCCTTTTTCTTTCTTTCTGTGTGTCTATCTGTTTGTCTCTTTCTCTCAGTTTTGCTGTGATTCTTAGCTGGCTTGATCATCATAGTCTAGAATGACATTGAACATAATACAGTCCTTCCATTTCAGCCTCTGGCATTGGTGCTGGAATTATAAACAAGAGCCACCACTCCAGGTTCTACTCTTCTGTTTTGTCACTAAACTTTTTCTGTGCTTAGAAGAAAAGCTGAATTAATGTTTGAAAACTTAATGAATAACAGTTAAACTCATGCCAGTTTCTACTGCAAAGGTATACTTACAAATTACTGATTTTTGTTCTTCAAACATAAATATTATAATTATCCTGAGAGCCTAGTTTCTGTCCTGAAATGAACTTCACACAACCTTGTTGATTTGTGGAATGGTAATATCTTTTCTAAAGTTCTTCTGGAATGTTCTCTGGGCTCCATGCTAAAGTAACTATAATCCTTAGAAATGGAGAAACATTAAGGAGGGACAGGATTCCTGCAGGGCCGCTGACAGCTCAGCAGACAGTTTGAGATTTGTGTTTGTTATAGTTCATGTACAGCCATCATAGAATCCAAACCCAAGTCTGTGTTCCTATTTGGAAAAGACATTAACCTCTTTTTCCAGGCTGAAACAGTAAAGTGTATCAGTTTTGGTAGCCTGGGTTATAAGAAACCTAAATTAGTTTGAAGTGGAATTATCCTATTGAAAGGGCAGTTGAAAGCCCTTGACACTGGACAGAGGATTGTCTAGTGTCTAATCTTGGCTCAGAACGAAACAGACATAATGAGAGTCATTATGAACTGGTGATCTCTCACCCCTCCCCTCAGCAGACCACATTAGACTTGCAAAAACAGAGAGCACTGTGTGTGCTTGGCACTGCGCCTGCCCTGTGCCAGAGGAAGAAAGTCTACCTTGTTTTCGCTCCAACCAGATACTGGCATATCCTGTTACTGCTAGGCTGGGTTCTGAGCTCCTCTGTTCAAGCTCGTCCTGACAGATGCTGTCGTGGCTGACCCTTAGCAAGACAAATGCAGCCACTTTGCAGGGGCTGGCTTCTGCCCAGCCATGCTTGCCAGTGTCCTGAAATAATGTGCTTGTGTATTTACCTGTGGACAGGTGGTAGCCTGTGGTCTGTTAACCCTCCATCATGATCTTTGCTACCTTAAGAGGGTTGGCCATTTCTGAAAAGAATGTGTAGTTTTGTTTGTTCAAATAAATGTAACCTCTAAACTTGAGTTCGTGGTTTTTCAACAACAGATGTTGGTTAAGTGCCTCCTGAAAATTCATGGGAAGGCTTCCTGCCACAGACTCAGATCTCTGATAGCTGTGTCTCATGGACTCTGGAAACAGCATAAAAAGGGAGTCTCCAGAGATGAATGCTGGGGAGTGAGCGCTGAATGTTAACCTCTGCCTGGAAGGAATGGCATATGTTTTGTGTTGTGGGAGTACAGGGTAAAAGAAAACAAGTGGCTTGAAATGAGAGTGGTGAACCAAGATTAGGGTCTGCTTCTCAAGGCTGCTGGTAAAGAGAAATAATTGTGGAATTTTGAGACAGATGGGTGTTTTCTGGACATATCTGTGTGTTTGAGTGAGTATGAGTATGTATTCTCTACTGTGTGTTGTGAATGGTGGGCTATATTTTGCTATCAAGTAGAGAGAGATAGTAGAGAGGATAAGTTGGATAGGAAAAGATTTAGATATGTAGAGAACTTTCAGTAGAATTTAGCCAACAATTGTGTGAGTTTAAAAGGTGCAAGAAAACGTAAAAGAGAGTTAAGAAAAAAAATGAGTCTGTTTTCATCTGAGATGCCAAAAAGAGCCTGTTGAAGAAGCACAGGGAAAGTGGTCCTGCTTTGTAGGTACATGGTGACTCCAATCTGGTGCACGTGAGTTTAGGATACCTTGCACTGGAGGTCAGTTGGTAGTGGGTTAGCTTACATGCTCAAAGTCTTATGTATGTTTGACTTCCAAGACCTCATAAATCATGTATGGTGATGTATAGTAGTAGTCCTACCACTTAGAATATGAGGTCGGGAAGATAGAAGTTCAAGGTTATTTTTAATTATGTAGTATGTCATAGGCCATTCTGGGCTACCTTAACTCAAATAAGATAATTTATTTATGGAATACAGTGGTGTAATGTAGATATTCCTGATTATATATTTAAGTTATTTAATCCAAAGTTCAGACGTGGGACATAGGTTTGTAGGATAATTTGACTATTATGAATTTCAGCATTAAAGTCATGAAGCCTTCATCTTATTTTGCTGGGCCTGTGTTAATACTGACACGGACAAGGCTCATATTGTAGACAAGATACTATTTAGTGAAGAATGCATTGGTTGTGTTTAGCTCAGGCATTTACCTGTCAGAGCTGTTCCTACATGAATTGTGGAACAGTTATTCCTGTATATTCACCTCTTTAGAACAGTTCCATAGGACTACAGGTTAGACATTCTTGTCCTGTCCAAAAGCACAGAGACTTTCTGAAAGAGCTTGCCATGGCTTTTTTTTTCAGTGAAGTGCTGAAGTCTTTAGTGTCCATTTCTTAAGTGGAATCTCAAGCTTACATTTTGTAGAAAGCAGCTTCCATTACTTTTCCTTCAATGCCCTGGGTCTTTTCTTTCAACTTAGGCCCACCTTAGCTTTCCTGCCTGATATGTTCTAGTTCTTGTGTTTATCTACTGGGACCCAGAGGTCTTTTCTCTTTTTCTTTATCTGTTTGTAATTTTGTTTACCTAGGGAACTTCATTATACCTGGGTCAGTTCATTATAAAGTAGAATTTATTGGTTGTGGAGAGATGGTTAAGCAGTTGAAGATCCCTCTTCTCCCAAATGATCTGAGTGTAGTTCTGAGCAAACCACATCAGACAGATTATAACCTCCTATAAATGCAGCTCTACCATGTCTCATGACCCTTTCCTGCCTTAGCAGGCATTGCCCTCATGTGGCATACACTCACACAAAGCCAATAGTTTTGTCACAGTTTATTTATTTATTTGCATGTGTATGTGTTGGTGGGGTGGGTTTGCATATGCTGAGTTACATGTACAGGGACTAGAGAGTATACTTTGGGGAAGTCAGTTGTTAAAGGACAATTTTTAGGAGTTGGCTCTCTCCTTCTACCATGTGAGTCTCAGAAATGGAACTCTGGCCATCAGGCTCGCCAGTAGGCGTCTTTACGTGCTGAGACTTATTGTTCAAGATTACATTACAGCATAGTTCGTGCAGTCTCACAGCTTGAAGATGTTCCTCTTAGACTGGGTCCTGGGAGATGTATGGTGAAGGAGAGAAGAAAGCTCACTGTTTATTAATCTTCTTGTTCCTGAACACACTTTCAAACTTCCGTTTTTATCACTATTTTTTACCAGGTAACAGAAGTTTTCACTTGCAGATGGATTTGCTTGTCTCAAGAGAGACAATGTGGGGCTATCTCCCAGCATTTGAGATGCTTATGGTCCTTATTGTTTGCCACATCTGTGCCTCTTTCATATATTACTCAGAAGATCCGTTCCCATATTCAAGAGTAAGGAGAATAAACACATGGATCCTTTCTTCTGTACTCACTGTTCAGCTCTCTAGCTCTCTTTACTCTGAGGCAGTCCCAGGGCCCAGCCTATGAATTGGTACCCACATACATTTAGAGTGAGTTTTTTCCCCATAATTAAGAATGTTGACAGCCCCACCCCCACCTCATAGATAAGCTCACAAGCCACCCATATCCAGATAAATCCTCATTAATACTTTCTTTTAGGTGGATCTAGGTTGTGTCCTGTTGACAGTTAAAACTAGCAGGGGCTGGAGAGAGAGCTCAGTGGTTAAGAGCAGCTGTTGCTCTCCCAGAGGTTACTGATTCCATTCCCAGCACAGAAATGGTGATTCACAACTATCTATAACTGCAGTTCCAGGGGATCTGAAGCCCTTTTCTGACTTCCCTGGGCACCTGGCTCACATATGGTGCACTTACATACACACAGGCAAAACATTCATACACATAAAATAAACAATTCTGTATAAAATAAGAGACAGACAGACAAACTAACCAGCAAACCTGTCTTCTCAGGAGTATGTCACCCTCCCCAGGTTTTGTGGCTCTATCTATTACTCTATAGACTTCAAGTTTCCTTTGCTGCTTCCTAGCAGGAAGCTTTCTTGACTCTTTGAGGACCAGATGAATATATTCTTAGTTTTGTTTGTGTTGCTGTGGGTGGAAGGTATGATTTTAAAATTCAAAACCACTGTTTCCTTTGTGTTTTCACAGAAGAACATGGGTCAAGGACTCATACATTTAGTGCATACTTATATCCTTATTGTAGGACTATAAGCCCAATGTGGGGGTTGAAGAGATGGCACAGTTGTTAAGAATTCTTGATGTTCCTGTATAATTCCCAAGTTTGGTTTCGAGTACCTATGATGGACATCCAGTAACCAGTAGCTCTACGAGGTACCCAATGCCTCTAGTGTGATGGTGATGTTATGGTTTAAGTTACTATGTTTAAAAGATGTATAAAACGAAAATGCCTGTAACTTGTAAGCCTCACTTACTGAAGGATGTTCTTGGATGCTGGTTGCTGTTATTCATGGATGAAAACAAGCACTGTGTTTTTGCTTTTGTAAGCATGTTTGGTTGCCCCAGCTGCACAGGATGTGCTTGATCACACATAAGTGGGTTTGTAGGCAGCATGTACATCAGGGTGTATGCTTGCCCCTGACTGGACAAAGGTGGGAAAGGCATAGCCCTGTGGGTTTTGCCTTTTAAGCCTCTGACTAATGTAATTTGTCACTATACTCTGAAAATCCTGGGCACAGACCTGGCGAGTGCATCATCCTGGCCAGTATTTAATAAAGCTTCAAATTCGACTTAAAAATTGTGATAGTAGTCTTATTCTCCCGTGGCGGGATGAATGCTGCCCTCAGCTGGCAACTGCATCATGTGCACATATTTTGTCCCCTTCCCTGTGTATGTGTAATTATAAATAATAAAAGTATATATTAAATTAAACCAGATATGAAAAGAAGGACTTCTCTGTCAGAGTGTATGGACCAGTGATAAGTCTAAAGCAAAGCTGAGAAGAACTGGGTGGCCTCCATTGAAGTGGAGTGGAGGGAAATTTTTTAAAGTACTTTAAGGAAGTACAGTGAGCATGGTACATTGGTGCAGGAATCTACAAAATGGGTCCAGTCATTGGGTAGATGGGGGTGGGGTGGGTAGCTTGGTAACTGTGCAAAGGTGTTCAGAGCCAGCACTGGGGATCAGTTATATGTGACAGAATAGGTGAATAAAACAGAAATTGGGGGGGGGGGGGCTGTGCAAGCTCTCCAAGAGAGACTGCTGAGATCAGCAGCTGTTTCCACAGTGGGAAGCATGATGAATGGTGGCTTGGGAAAGTGCATCAAAGAATGACAGAGCTGTCTGACAGATCAGTGCATGCCTCCTGGGAAAGGCTGGTCTTGTTTTGAAGTGGAATACTGTCATGCTATAGGTATATCTGATTTAAGTAAATCCAATTTGTAAAGATCTAGATTTCATGGTGATATCATATGTTGTATTTGCACAGCAGACACAGTCTGTGTAGCTATCACATCCTGTTACCTTCAGCATATGTATCACCTTTCTAACCTATAAATGCCTTGGCACGCACTGATTCTCGGGGCCTAATGTGTTTAAGGTTGAGTATATGAAGAGTGAATCTGGTGGACCAAATGTAATCATCTTTTTTCTCCCATTCATTTTGAAAGACAAGAATCTGCCCTACAGAAATATTTAAAAAGGAGCCCCCCTTAAAGGTCAGAGACTCTGCAGGCTTAAACTAGTCATTAAAAAATCAATATAGTACCACAAGCTCAGGGCTGTAACCTATTTGGAACCCCTGTGATCTGTTGCCCCAACACTCTCATCTTTGCCTGAGTCCCCACTGTCCTGCTGCAGTGGCCAGGGCAGCTTTGGCCCACCTGCATACTGCCGGGGATAAACTTGATATCTTTGCTTTCATGAAACACTATCCGTGAAGTGAGCTCTTTGATCCACAGTCTTCCCCTCTAAAGTGGGTGGGGGATTGAGAACACCTCTGAGTTGATGAATATTGAATGAGCTTTATAGAATTCAACATCGTTCTCCTGTTAACCCTTTCTCAATGCAGTGCCAAGTGCCATCACTGCTTCTTTTAGGCTGTGGTACTGTGCTGTCTAGGTAAATCCTTCTCATCTATATAGGAGGTAGAGAGACAAAATTTAGTGAATGTTCTTTTCTGATAGCTGTCATCTTACACCCATGTTAAGTCAGATAGCTGTCAGTTCTTACAGCTTCAGAGAGAGAACTATCTCTATAGCCATTGTCAGCCTACTGAATGAGATGTGCTGATGTGATGTTCGGATCCTGTAACATCTATAATCGGGCCTTGGTGGACAAGCAGGCATTCCACTCAACATAAACAGCAGTACCCATAATGATAATGCCTCCTTGAGCACTTACTTGTATAAGGTTCTACCACTTTTTAAAAATTTATAATTTTGGGTATGCATTTGTGACTCTGTTTGGTTTTTGAGCATGAGTGCAAGTATACTAGGAGCTCATAAAAGGGTATCAGAGCTCCTAGAGCTCTAGTCATAGGCAGTTTTGAGTGCCAATGTAGATATGCTAAGAACTGAACTCTGGTTCTCTAAAAAGTGGTATGTGCTTTTAATTCTTGAGCCATCTCTCCAGCCACAACACTTTTTATCTGTTATAATTCTTATAGCATACTTAGGGGACAAATACTCTCACCATCCCTGTTTTATAGGAAATAAATGGCAGATACAGAGGAGCTAACTACTTTGTACAAATTGTCCCTACATATAAACATGCTTATGGTTTGCATCAAGGCAGGTTGCAGGTCCTAGACCTGGCTTTCCTTGCTTTGCCCCTGGTGGAAGGAGAGGCAGACAACAATGGAGTTGTATAATAGAGTAGATTATCGGGGGGAGGGGGGGAAACGCTGAGAAAATATCACTTAAATTAAATATGAAGAAAGATAAGGAACAAGAATATCTCTGTGTGATGGTGATGGCCACAGGCAATAGAGTATAAAATGTGGTGATTTTGAAGAAGTGACAGGAGCTCATTAGAAAGGGTGTGTGAAGTGTGAGCTTTGTGTATATACATCCCACAGAAGTGCTAGAAGAGGCTTGGCTCTCCAGGTATTTGTAGTTCTTTCTAAAGGGGATGGGTCATGGAAGAGTGGGAGATGGTGAATGCTATGTTGAGGGTGACATGATGAGACATGAGGTAGTGGACAGAAGAGTATCACAACCATACCACCTGCTCCAAAGGGTCCATAAAAGCATCAACTCTTTGTTTTGGTGTTGTTTTGAAGTGCTAAGGAGCAACAGACCTTACAAGGCATTGGAGTTACCATTGAGTTACACTCCCCTGGCCCTTTTCTGTGTTCTTGTGAGTTTTGAGACTGGATCTCACTTGGAATCATGCCTTGGCCCCCGTTAGTGTCTCAATCCCTATTTTATCTCTTCTTTGAACTTGTTCTTTTCACCTAAAAATATTGTTTTATGTCTAAATAACCATTAAACACTACTTCCTGGTTGTTGACATTTGTGCTTATTTCCCTCCCCCCTTCCATTTTTCATCCCATTTTCCCTTCCCTAGATGTCTGAAACTGGATGGGGTGTGATAAATCTGCAGCAGTTCTGGTTTACCCTGTATTCCTCTCTGAAATTTCTGCTTGCAGATGCCACAGACCTTTGTGATTCCACATCTCCTCAAGCTTTTTGTACGTCCTTTTGTAGAGGTGGCACTCAAGAATGTGTGCTGGCCAGTGGTACAGGGCTAGCCTCAATTCTACTTGGGGGAGTTAAATAAAGTCTTTGGAAAATTGAGAAATGAGAAGGTCATCCCCAGCTTTAGAGCTTCTGAAGGGAAAGGAGCAGAGTCCCTGTTGCTTGAGCCTGTGACCTGTGGACACTTATTTTAAATTTTAAATTATTGAATATACCAACTCAACTCAGGATAATATAATCATTTAAGGAAAGACATTTTAAAAAAGGAGGGGCTGGAGGGAGAACTCAACTGTTACGAGCACCTACTGCTCTTGCCCAATGTGAATTCAGTTCCTAGCACTCACTTGGTGGCACACAACTCTCTGTAACTTCCGTTCCAGGCTTTCTAACCCCAGGTAAATACACAGTACATAACATACATGAGTCAAACACTCATACACATAAATAAAAAAGAAATCTTAACAAAAGAAGGGGAACATGAACTCTCAGGCACCTAACTGGAAAAACTGACTGTACTGAGAATACATAGACAGTTTATGATGTGGTCACATTGTCTATATATGGTTTATGTGTGGTACACATGTGCACTGAAATGCACATGTGTAGAAGGCCAAGGGAAAGACAGAGTTTGTTACTAAATCTGGAGCTCACTGATTTCCCCGGACTGCCTGGATAGCCATACCCAGGGAGATGCCTTTCTTTGCTCCCCCCAGGCTAGATTTACAGATGCACTCCTTTGTCCCTGGCTTTTACCTGGGCTTTGGGAGTACATCAAGCATCAGGTCCTAATGCTTGTACATCAGGCCCTTTTCCGACTCTGCCATCTCCCCAGGCCTTCCTGGTCCTATTGCTTCATATGCTTCATAGCTTCAGGCTGTCCTCCAACCCCACATGTAGCTACACACATGATTCAATGCTAGTTTCCTCCAATCAGCACCTGAAGTTTTTTTTTTTGTTTTTGTTTTTTTTTTTTACTTAGACTGCTGAATTTCTGCGGAGGCCCCAGTGTCTCTCCAGTGCCTCAGTGCCACTCACCTCACACATGGTCAACATTATATTTTAGTGGTTGAAGAACCTTCATCTCTGTAGACCAGGCCTGACATACTATAATGTCCATGTGAATCTGCTTTGTGTGGGGCTATTTCCCAGGATTCAGAGTGGTTAGTTTTCCCGAGACTTTATAAGCTATCTATCTATCTATCTATCTATCTATCTATCTATCTATCTATCTATCTATCTATCTATCTATTTATTTTCATAATTTATTTGAAATCGTAAGAGGCCTCACATACTTTTCCTGCATTTAGTATTAATTCCTCTTTAAAAACACGTGCACGCACGCACGCCTGATAGTAAAGAAGTCTGGGGAAGCCTGTGACCACCTGTGAAGGTATGGCAAGAATGCTGGTTGCTTTCCAGCCTGGCTTTGTTTCCCCAGCTGCAATCCTACAGAGTGGACTGCATTGTGGTAACAAGTCTTTTGGCAGTGGTACTTAGAGCATATTTCAGCTGGAGATTTCTGCGTGATTGGGATGAGTTTCTGTATGACAGGCGTCACAACAGAGCTATGATGTGACTTGTGTCTAAAGCTATCCATCAGTTGGAATTGTAAAAACCAGTTTGCATATGTCAACAATTTAATCCTCTAATGTACTTGCCAATGGAAAAGTGACACTGGAATTTTTTTGTGTGTATTTACTGAATAGAATGATGTGGTTACTAAGTGCACTCCAATCTTTCAATTGGGACCATATGTGCTGTTGTCCCTAGCCAAATTAAGTTGTATATCTATCCACACTCAAGTGTGCATCCACACAGTACAGTCCCAAGTTTATGTTTGTGTTGCATTTCTGTGTATTCATACCAAGTTCACATGTGCCTTAGTGAATATTCATAAGTTTTGTCATCTAGGCTCCCAGTAAGGATTAAATTAACTACTATGTGTACCATCTTCAGAAAAGTGCCTAGTGTGTCATAATTCTCTATAAATATTAGCTTCTGTTATTTTAGGATATTGTTTTCTTCTGTCAGATATAATAGTAAGATGATTGTATTACCTCTCTGCCCATGAAAACTAGACTCCAGAGGCTGGCTGGTCTTAAAATGATTGTATCATTCATTTGATGCATTGGTACCATGCAAACATGCCTACACCAATTTTTAAATTTTTTAAATTTATTACAATTTCTTCACTTTGTCTCCCAGCTCTCTCAAAGCTGTCTCCCAGCTTTCTTACTTTGTCTCTCACCCTCCCTCATCCCCTCCCAGGCCCCTCTCCCAGTCCACTGACAGGGGAGGTCCTCCTGCCCTTCCATCTGACCCTAGCCTATCAGGTCTCATCAGGACTGTCTGCATTGTCTTCCCCGGTGGCCTGGCAAGGCTATCCTTCCACCCAACTCATGGGGAGGCCTACACCCAATTTTTTATGCCATACAGAAAGCTCTAGTATTCATATTTTTAAATCAAAGTCTTTTTTATTAGATAGATTTATATTGATTCTTAAGAGAGATTGCTTCATTCCCTTCTCCCCTCTCCCGCCTTTGTCCCCCCTTTTTTTTCTTACTGAGAATCTTAATATATTCTTGAAATAGAACAAACTTTCCATTTTAATTTTCTAACTCTTGTCAGGTATTTTGAGTCACCAAATAGAAAATAATACAAAGAGGATAAAAAACTGTGGACTATTCACAACTATAAGGGCAATGATAATATTTTAGTAAGTAGTTGATTGCACTCGTAAGGGAAGTGATGGAAGTCAGCCCTGTGGGTAGGTTATTAACCTGTGTTAGGAAAATCTGTTAGGTGTCTGTTTTGACCAATTGCTCCTCCCTCCTTCTCTTCTTTCTTCTTCTTTTCCTCTCCCTCACCCCTTTTCCTCCTTTCCTTTCCTGTTAGATGTGTTTCTCTGCCCTTTACACACACACCATACATATAATTACTCCTCTTCCTCCTTCTCCTCTCCCTCCTCCTCACCCTTTCTCCTTTCCTTTCACTGTTAGACTTCTTTCTCTTCCCTTTACACACACACACACACACACACACACACACACACACACACCATGACTTTAATGCCAATTCTTTGCTCAGAAGATCATCTGGTCTCACTTGGGATTATAACTATATAGCATTTATACATAGAGTATAATTGTTGGTTTGTTGTTGTTAAAATAAAAAAGCAGCTCATTTTAGACACAAATCTATGCAGTTGTTGGGTACAAGTAGGTATGCCCAAATTGTACCCTGTTGCTGCTTTTCAGCGAAGACACCATCAGATATATTTTCAAACAGATTTAACGCTGTTTGGAGACATGTAAATGCCTTCTAATGCTATTGGGGAATTTGGAACTCATCTTTCAAGACCTCAGTAGAATCTTTTCTACTTTTAAATATTTTGTCCTATTTTAAAAATTGTGTCTGTCTGTGTGAAAGGGGGACTGTGTATCTGAATGTTTATACTGGTGGAGGCCAGATGTAGTGGATTCTTCCATTTGTGGTCAGAGTTCATGACAGTTTTGAGCTGCCTGACTTGGGTGCTGGTAACCAAACTTAAAGCACATGTGCACTCCTAACCACTGAACCATCTATCCAGCCACTCTGTTTGAGGCTCTTTAGAATGTGGTAGCCTTGTTTTTAGGATTCTCCGGGGCTTTGAAGCAGATTTTTGGATTATTTTGTTTGCCATTGTGTTGTTAGTGTGCTAGTTGTAGAAGGTAAATAGTCAATATTTGTAGAAGGTAAATTAGTAGAAGGTAAATAGATGCCTGTGGGATTGAACGGATAAATAGTTACTGTTTTAATTTAATTAGTGATAATTATATCCTGGTGTGGACTTCCGGTACTTTACAAGGTCCGTCGTAGCAGCAGGTGTCTGTGGCTTCTTCGGCTTTTCAGTGCTGGGAATTGTGATTCGCTCTTTTTTAAGATCAACCATTTCTTCTAAAATTTATTAGAGCACACATTATTCTTGAGATACTGCCGGAGTTGCTGCTGTGGTGAGTGTAATGAAACCGTGAGCTGTAAGTCTGTACAACGTAGTTTTTAAAATGTGGGGCACTGTACTTGTACCATGCTTTAGGAGTGGCTATATGCATCCCAGTGCTCAAAAATGCTTAATTTTCAAAGCTGTATTTGCTGATTTATTGTCATATAGAGCTATTCAGGTGTAACAACCATCTTCATAAGAGCAGTCATGATTACTTGAGAGAGCCCTGGTGATCTGGCCAGTCAACACTGACACAAAGCAATGTGGGAGGATCACTGGACCCTAATCTGATTTCCTTCTGCACCTTTTGTCCATTTGCATGTAATTCTTCTCTGATTGCTCCTGGCTTGGTGATCTCTTCGGGCCTCTGGAAGTGCTAGAATATATAGATAGAAGAGGGTTAAAAGAATAGAGAACTCCATCATTACAAGTATGGAACAGTCATGCTGGGATAAGACTTAAAGGTGGCATAATCACACACACTGGAGTCACCTATAACTATCTCTTCATCCATATTCTTTCAAGAAGCCTAATGAGCTCATTGGTTCCCCACATTGGTCCTTGGTAGAATTGCCCTTTGGTTTGTCATTGGTGCCTAATAAGGAAGGGATAGATGTTTATGTCTCCCCAGGAAAAAGGGTTTCTGTAACACTTGGCATAATCAGCAATATCAAGATGAAAGTAGAGATGAGTCTGGAAAGAGCAGTAGTGTTGTTCCCCCATGAATGATGAGATGGGCAGGTGACAGGCTGCTTTAGGGGTAGAGTATCTGTGGACAACCCCAATATTACTCTCTTTGTTCCTGTGATATAAACTGTCATGCCTCATTACAGTAATAACAGTCTCATTGCGTTTGCTATGGGCCATAAAATGTGTAACAGAGGCTGAGCCATCAGAAGGCAGAGAGTGTAGGAAGAGACAGGTATTGTCTCTTGTGTGGGTATACAGTGGTGTGTAACTTCTTGATGGGTGGGGGCCTTTGTGTAACTATGGAGACTTCCTGAGAATGCTTGTAGGTCTACAGCAAATCCCATAGTTCCAGAGAATCGCACACAAAAGATGAGAATATAGGCAAGCTGCAGTGAGTGGAGACTCCCTGTCTGCTGCTGTGTGCACTGAGAAGGCATCTGGCGTTGTCCAGACAGGATTCGCTTGTGTGGAGGAGGGGTGACAACGGAGAAAGAGTTATTACTGGCGTCTCCTGAGTTGGCTTCTGATTTGGATAAAAACAATGAGGAGATGAAGATGTTGGCTTAGTGCTTCTTAGAGCTGGAGGTCTGAAAGAAGAAGGCAAATTTGACCAGGGATCTTTCCACCCCAAAGATCCAAATGTTTGGAATCAATGTGAGGAGTCAGATAGTATAAAGGAAGAGATAGAAGTGACAGAAGACACCTCTTGGGTCAGACCTTTAATGTAGAGAAATGGAAAATTCATGATTCAGATGTAGATGGCGGCCTTAGTCAGCCCCTGGGCTGTCTAAGTTGCAAAAACCTTTAAACAGACAATGAACCTCACTGCCTGGCTCTGAAGGCTGTGGGTTATAGTGGAATCAGTCTGCCTGCTACACAAGCAGAGAAACTGAGAATTAGAATATTCAGTATATAACCTGATGGCCATGAATATCAGGGCCTAGAGGACAATACAGGAGGGACAAGCAATTCTGAAGAAAATGGGCATGCAAGGGGTGGTGTTTGATGGCCAGCTGACTGGAAACTTGGGACAGAAAATTTATCAAAGAGTTGAGCTCTAGTGGTGTTGATGAGCCCCGTGGAAGGGAGGGGCTTTGGCAGAGCTAGATGAGGTACACCAGAAAGAGGTTCAGAAGCTGCTAAAGGAGTGAAGGGCAAGTGACAGATGGGCAAGCTATGCATTACTATAAGGCACGTGTGGTTAGATTTTTTGTTAATCATGAGTCCTTATGAACAACATTGCTAGAAAACCTAATCTCATGCATGAGGAAGGAAGTGTAAAGGTAACAGAAAACTGGGAGGTTCAGGAGATCTCCACTGCCTGCCATCATAGTGGAAGGAGCTCTCTGGGGATCTGACCTCCCTCTAGTTGCTTCCCTAATGATATTGCCAGGGGCTCATGCAGGTGAGCACTGTGCAGAGCTTGGTTCTAGGTGCCTCACAGTGAATGATGAAAGTATTTTTGCCTTAGGGAAAATGTCGGAATCAGCAGTAAAGCCAGCCGTTGGGTGTTACTTTGTAAGGAAGCTCAAGAAATGTGTTGGTTTCTCTAGTTGGACTTTGGTGGAATCACACTGCAATTTGTGGTTGATGAACTCTAAGAAGTGGGTGAATGTTTAAGTCTTCCCAAGAGAAAGATATAGCTTATGGAGAGTCCTATGTCCAAGTAGAAAGATGAGGATCTTTAAGTTAGGTAAATGAATTATATTCTCTTTCAGCCATTTCCTAGGTATATAGCTTTGGATAAGATGCTCAAATTTTTTCATCATGATTTTTTTGAACTTTATTTTTGTTCAATATTTTATCATAGCAACACAAAGTAAACTAAGGCACACATAGACATATAAATAGAAATAAAATTAAAAAAGAGGACCAATTTATCTGTTTGCTGGCCTAGCCATTCCGTGTTAGTAAATATATTATCCTTACTTATTTAACATGTTGTACAGTCTAGAATTGAAGAACATGATAACAGCACATATAGTGGTAAATTTTTAGGCAGATTTCAGTACTGTTGGATTTATACTTAGTAAAGTCAGCTTCACAAATTGTGGCTAGAATCTCCTTAAAATGCACCCAATTTTTGTTCATAACAAGTTTAGGCTCATTATGAGGTTTGATATCCATGCCTCTCTCAGCTACCCGGTTTGTAAGGTTCTTTGAGCTGCTGTTATGGAGCTAGATTTTCCATGAGCTTCTTACTGGCTGGGCTAGGTTTGGACCTTACTCCTTCTTAGTCTGTTCAGCCTATCACCCAAGGGTCACATTAGTCTCAGGACAGCTACGAATGCAGCCATACGCTTGTAATGACCGTGTCATTGTGGTATCAAAGGGTGGAACTACTCTTGATTTTTGGAGTTTTAAGAATAGCAACATTAAGCTGGGCATGGTGGCAGACACCTTTAATTCCAGCACTTCCAGGCAGAGACAGGCAGATGTCTGTGAGTTCAAGGCTAGCCTGGTCTACAAAGAGAACCCAGGCTAACCAATGCTACACAGAGAAATGCTGTCTCAAAAAAACAAAAAATAAAAAATAAAAGTAAATTAAAAGCAATATTAAGTATTCCTCTGAGCTGAGTTAGCCACTGAAATGTCACATGAATGCTTGAATCATTAGCATTTTTATTTTAAAACAGCATCATGATTTTCAACCTGTAGGAAGCTGCCATTACTTGTTTCTGAGTTCTTTTCGTAGGGATTGCATTTTAATTGTATTGTTTTATGCTATGAAGTTACAGAAATAGGTGGAGTTGATCTGATGAACTATTTAGAAGCAGAAGGAACTGAGAGCAAATATAATGAGCCTCAGATACGGTGGAGTGGATCATCACAATCCGTCCTCCATCTTATGCCTTTGAGGACTCAGTAAACCCACACAGTGAATTAACTAAGTCTCCATGAGTAGCAGCCAGTAGAATAATGAACTCTTGGATGCCTTCTAAAACCACTCTGGGGAATCTGACAGGAGTTGATTCCAGGATGGAAGCTGGGTTTTCATCTGTTCCCTGGGACTTAGCAAGGAGCACTATGAACAGGAATTCATTTGTGATAATTTATTACTCAACAAATTCAAGTAGAAGAGATCCTTACTTGAGAAAGGAATTGTGACTCAAACTTACTAATGATTTGGGCACTTTTGAAAACTCTGGTTTCCTCTGTCTGGAAAACCAATATTAAAAACCTTGGAGTTTTGTTCTAAAACACTGAAAAAATGATTATCTTTTGCTCCTTAACTGGGTTTTACACAAAGAAGAAGTGATCAGATTTTAATTTTCAGTTATATGTATACTGCCCTTACCCCCTTCTCTAACTAATTCTAAAGATTGAAACTTATAATGTTATCTCCCATTGAGAATAGTACTTGTATTTATCTATTTGTAAAATTTGAAGACAGCACAAAGTATACATACTTTTGTAATGCATACTTTGTCTTTTAAAGAAGTTTATGGGGCTCTAAATTCTTCATGATTGAAAAGAATTTGTAATTAAGCTATCAGTATAATTACAGATAAGTATATTTTATGGGTAGTAGTATCAGGGGTACTAGTTTTTTCTCTCAAGCATCAGTGAGGCTCAGGCAATTGGGAAGTACAAAGTGGAAAATAATCTATTTTTTGTTGTTCTTGTTTACCTCTGTTTAAAACCTAGACACCAAAGGGCATTGCAGATTAATGAATTGTTCATGCTATTAAAGATTCATATTGCTAGATTCAGTGCCTTTTCTTAGTGAGAGTGTGTGTCTCCCTGTTTCCTTATTTTGTAGTCATTGTTGCTATAGCATTGGACCAGTTTATGGTTCCCTGGCATGTATCTTTCGGGTAATGTATCAGAAGCTCTGAGTCTAATCTCAATCAAGAGTTTCTTGGCTTCCTTTTGTGTCTATTTCCTTAAAGGATTCTGGCTGTACCTTAATTTTTAGTTAGATATATATTGAGAGCCAAACTATCTATCTGTCTGTCTGTCTACATTATAAACATAATGTTTAGTGTGTGTGTGTGCATGTGTGTATTTGCACGGGTGTATGTCTACCAGAAGGTTAGTATGCATTGAAGTGTTGGGGATCAAAGCTGAGGGGCACACACACACACACAGAAATAGGATAGCTGGAGCATATAGATATTTCACTCATCCAGAGCACCTACTTACTGTTGTCCATAATAGTGTACTAACTGAATTGATCTTTCAGTTTAAGAAAGCTTTTCCCTTCTTAATGGTGTGTGTGTGTGTGTGTGTGTGTGTCTACCAGCAGGTAAGCATGCATTAAAGTATTGGAGAATCAAAGCTGAGGGGCTTCTGTGTATCAGGTAAGCACTCTGTTTTACTTCATCATGGTCTTAGCGAGATATATATATATATATATATCTGTAGATATATATATATCTGTAGATATATATATATATCTGTAGATAGATAGATATCACTATCTATCTATCTATCTATCTATCTATCTATCTATCTATCTATCTATCTATCTATCTATATAATCTTCACTAATGCTGAAGATGTTTTTCCAACTTCTTAACATTTATTTATTTGGCCTTATTTATGTGGGTATGTTTGTGCCATAATGCTCATGGGGATGTCAGAGGACAACTTGTGGAAGTTAGATCTGTTTTTCCATCATGTGGCATCCAGGGATTGAACTTAGGTCATCAGGCTTGGAAATAAGTGTTTTTCCCTGAGGTATCTGAAACATTTTTCTACATACTTGATGGCCATTTCCTGTTCATCTTTTGAGACATGTTTATTGAGATCATGTGCCAAATATCATATTGAATTATATATTGTTTTATGTAATTGCTTTTTTTAATATTAAAGATTATAGATATTAGTCCTTTGTTAGATGAGAGTTTATTTGTTCCCATACTAGAATTTGAAACTTTTTTCTTCAATGTTGATTGGTATTTCAGCAAGGATTGCATTAGACCACTAAATTCTTTCAGCATTATGTTTGCTCTTACAAAATACCTGAGATAATTGGACTTTTACTGAGAAAGAGTTCATATCAGCTCATGGTTCTGAACTTTCCAGGCTGTGACTGAATGGCCTTTTGATTTCTACCTCTGGCAAAGCAGCACATCATGGTGAGAGTGTGTAGCCAATCAAAACTCAGCCATTAAGCAAAGACTGGCCTAGTCTTCCACAATCACCAAAAGGGCAGTCAGTGACATAGGGATTTTCCCCTGGATCCAGCTTCCTAAAATTTCATAGTAGTCACCATGAGGAACATCTTCCCAACATACGAAATTTTGATGGACACTAGTCCAAATGATGGCAACTAATATGGGTAATTTAACATTTTTTTCTAACTAATGAACATGGGAAGGCTTCACATTTTCAAGTGTGAATTATTTAATTTCTTTTATTGGTGTTTTACAATTGATTTGTAGGCCTTCCACTTCCTTGGTTAAATTCATTCTTGGTTGCTTTATTTTATACTTAAATAAAAATGAGAATGCTTTCTTGATTTCTTTTTTTGGCAGGAAGTTTGTTATTGGATATAAAAATGCTACTAATTTTGTTGTTTGATTTTTCTGTCATGTAACTGCTAAATTCATTTGTTCTAAAGACTTGGTGATTTATGTTTTTCTTTATGCAAAGCTTGAAGGTCAATGTGTTATTAAATGATCAAGTTCCCTATTTTTGAATTATCTGCCTGTGATATGGAAAAACATTTACATTTTGAATTTTTTCTTTTCTCTCCTAAATCAGTGGCAGTGTGTATGGGAGTATAGTCTGTGTATCTATGTGTATTTGCATATGTGTTGTATATATGTACATGTGGAGGACTGAAGTCAATGTTACATGTAGCAATTGTTTTTCTTGATGGTTCTCTTTTTGATTGAGGAAGGGGCTCCGGGTGAACATGATTACCATTTCCAGCTAGCCTAGCTATGCAGTGTGTACTCAGTGACATTTTGTAGACAGACCTTCATGGTTTTCTTGTTTGTTTATTTGCAGGGATAGGGTCTTAGTTGTGTAGCCCAGGGTGGCCTTAACTGGCCGTCTTTCTGGCATAGCCTCCTGAGTGACTTGTTTAATGAGCACTTTGTGAAGAGACCTTGTGCGGAGAAGGTGGTACTTAGTGTTGGAACTATAGAGTGATGGGTTGTAGTCAAGTAGTTCTATAAGCATGCTAGAGGATCTTAAGGCTCTTCTGTCCCCTCTGCTTGCTCAAGAGGAGTGTCTTTTTCTCATGTGTTCGCCTCTCTCCTTCCATTTCAATCTGGAGCCTGGCAAAACAGAAATCTATTTCTCAATTTAGTATGCAATTTTCCCTTTCCTCCTATCCTTACCAACAATAAGCTCTCAAGATGGCAGGTGCTGTATTAAGGCCAAGAGCTTAAAAGATTAAAGCAACCACTAACAGCAGTCAGGAAGAAGTCTAAGGGCCTTTTCTTTTTCTTTTTTCTTTTTTCTTTTTTTCCTTTTCTGGAGGGTTGGGTTTTCATTCTGGTGGTTGAGTAGAAAATTGCAAACAGGCTGTGTTCAGCAGCTGGAATGTACCCCAGCATCTGGGAAAACCCAGCCTTCTGCTCCCTTTCCATTCACCAAAGGTTGGCCAGCCTGTGGTGGGAACTGTAGGCACAGACATTGTCTAAGTCATTGACATTTCTTTGTTTACCGTAATTTTTTTTCCAGATAAACACCATCTTGTTCTCTTCTCTTTCTAATTCAGGCCAGTTGCTTTGCCTGAGTAATGGAAGCCCCTCCCAGCTTCTGAACAGCTTTCAGCTCTTGATGAATTCTCTCTCACCTTGGAGGCAAGAATGGCTGTTAAAACTTTCTGTTTACTTCTCTAGCTTTTCTTCTTGGGGACCTACAGTGTAGCTGCCAGAACCCCCAAGGCATGTCTCAGAACGTGTAAGTGTTTGAACCTCTACTATAGACACTTATCTGTTCTTTTAATTTGGGGCGTGGTGAAGTGAGGGACAGCGTTTCAGACTCACTATGTAGTTAAGAATGACTTTAAACTTTTGATTCTCCTTCCTCTATCTCTAGAGTGCTTGAATTACAGATGTCCATCAGCATGCCCAATTTAGATAGCGGTAGGGATGGATCCCAGGGCTTTGCGCATACTAGGCTGGCACTTACTCTTGAGCCACTGGCACCATCTCTTGTGTCTGATAACTGCTCAGAGATCCAGGCTGATGAGGTGCACAATGCCTGTTAAGTCCCTCTCCCATACCCCAATTCTTAAGCACAATTAAAACAGCATTCTTAAAATCAGAATCTTGGAAGATGGATGGGGCTACTGTGCCGTTCTTCTTTACCTTAAGTTTTCTAATATTAGTTAGACTATTAGTTAGCTGGATGAACAGCATGGAAAAGGCTCCTGGTAAGGACAGATTGTCTAGTAAAAAGAAGTGGGTACCATGACAAGTGGTAGTGTTTGTCACCCCTGATTTTACTGAGTGTGTGTGTGTTACACTACACTAAACTGTGTGGCCAATGTACTCCAGGGTTCACTATCTCTTTCTGCCAGCCTTGGAACTTCAAGCACATACTACCAAGACCAGCTTTTAACATGGCTTCTGGGGAATTGAACTCAGGCCCTCATGCTTGTGTGGCAAGTACCTAATCCACCAAGGGATCTCCTCAGAGGTTGATATTTAGGTGGTATTTTAGTGTGTGTATGTACATGTGGTATAGGTGTACTTGCATCCTGTAGCCTTAAAGGACATTGTAGAAAACAAGGGAGTAGTATTTCTTTCCTTTAATATGTGGGGGAAAGAAAGGATTTGTATGTTGTATAGATTCAAGGGTAATGATATGTGTTGCAGAGTCATGGGTGTGACGGATATTACTTATTCATCTCCATATCTCAGCTCCTCTCTTGGCCTAGTCAAGGGGTTTGCTGGCTAGAACACTTACAGATGTGGACAGTATAAAACTCACCCTGAGTGTGCTGTGTTGCATTTAAGCTTCCCTCCAAAGGTTCTCTGCATTTCTGACATGAAAACCTACTATGTGCAAGACATCCTTAGGAAACTTCTGGTTTCCTGGAGCACCCACAACCGCCTTTTAAGGTAGGTATTATTCTCTCTCCTTTTTATGTAAGAAAAGGAAATGTCTACGGAATGTGTCTCCCCTAAATGACACACTCAGTATAGACATGACATTAAGAAGAAATGTCACCTCCATTTGGTATCCTTTCCACACACAGCTGCTGTCTCACCTCCTCTGCTTCCTTTACTTGGTATTTCGACCACAGCAACTTTTCAGATATCCCAGGGTATACTTCCTCTAGAGGTATGGCTTTCGCAACTTTTCTGTTCCAGCTCATACAGTAGAAATATTTTTTTAGGGGCTGAAGAGAATTCTCAGCAGTTACCCATGCTTACTGCTCTTCCAGAGGATCCAACTTTGGTTTCCAGAACCAATGTTGGTTATCTCTTTTCTGGCTCCAGGAAATCCAGCATCTTCTTTATTGGGCACTGCACTCGTGTTCAAAGTACACACAGACACAAAAGAATAAATAAACAAATAAATGTTTTAGTGAAGAGCATGAATGATGTCTAACTAATTCCGAGAAACAACTGGAATGATGTAATCACCTGGCAGACAGCTGAAAGAATAGCAAAGATGACATTTCTGGTTTACTTGTGTTAAACTGTAAATACCTTTCAACTTGTAGGTTTTTTTTTTCTATGACCATATAGTTGTCCCAAATTTACCCCCATCACATCTGAAGTTTTCCCATTCTTAGGTGACCAGCCTTTAGGGCAAAAATAACCTATTGTAGCAAGCTAGCTTCCATAGCCTGTACCCCATCCATCCTACTGCTGCTGCTATTCTCTGTCTGCTTTGTAAATTTCTTGTTGTAAAGGTCCTGTTGATTGGAAATAGCTACTTTCTTGGTTCCACGGAATGGCTGACATTTGAAGAACTATCAAGAGCCTATGTGCCAGACTTTTTCCAGGTTTCTCAGAATACTATTCAGTTCTCTGAAATTCTTGAGGGAATTTTGTTTTCATCAGTTTATAAATGAGTCAATATCTCAACATGAATATCCAAGCTGTTGATCAGCCCAACTGCTGTTTATCAGCCCAACTGAGCTGCCCAGGTGTTTCTCCTGCCCCTCTGGTTGTGAGCTGCATACCTGTTTATTCTCATAGTCAGGACTTGACCTTGCTGTCACCCAAGACTCCTCCTCATTAGCTCATGAATGCCAGTATCCTTGCACTCCCGCTCACAAGTTTATTCCTTCTCTGCCTGTAGATACAGCCATCTTCTTAATAGATCTAGCAATACTAAATTGTATAGATTAGGTCTCTACTAACCTAACAATTCTCAGGAACTGTTCTGTCTTACTCCCTCTGTTTCCTAGGGAGCCTGGTAAACATGGCTTAGCTGATCTGGGATGTGTAAGACAAGTATGCTAGTCAGGTCTGCCTCTATTTCCTGACACTGCTGTTGTGTTGTGGCCTCCTTTAGCCTTAGAGGCAGATCTGTTTCTAGCCTGGTGTGGATGAAGAAGGAATTGTTCAATAGGATATGCCATTTCTGTGATGACTTCCTTGCCTTATCTCTCCACACCCAGAGTGCTATTAGTGACGATTTCTCATGCTGTCAGATTGCATTCTCTCTTTTCAACTTAGGTTAAAACAAAACGATTTAGACATGCTAGGCACGTTTGAAAACATGACTTTGTGGATCTCTCTTTCCCTTAGCTTTAAAAAGTCTATACAGCTGTAATTACTAATTACTATACTCCTAAGCAGAGGCAGATGATGTATATGTTTGTGACAAATTTCCAGAGGGAGAGCTAAGTAACCAGGCTCATTTTTCCCTAATGTGAATGTTATTCACAAACTATTGCCATAATTGATGTACCAAGCCAGTGTAGGGCAAATAATGTGCTGTGTGTTGATAGCAAGCTAGTAGTCAATGAATATTAAGAACAAAATCCCATATTAAGAGAAGTTTTAATTAGAATATCCAGATTCATACTACCAAACCAGTTAAAATGGCTTGGCTAGCATTTTTCTATGCCATCCTGTATGTAAAGTTTATATAAATATATATGTGAACTTTATGTATGTATGTATGTATACATACATTTTTCTGGAAATAACTATAATAACTCTTTTCTCAACAGCATGGGATAGCAGAGATGGTGTGAACATGAATGTTAATTGAGTGAAATGTCTACTGAACTAGCTTCTGTATTTTCTCAAGAACATCCTTGAAGGGGTCTCTTAAATCTCCTCCTAGTCCTTCTTTCTGCTTTCTCATCAGTGCCATGTGGAGCGTTAATTTATACTTGGATATTTGTCCTTTGATACAGTAGGAGTTATATTCTTTTGTATATAATTTCCGTAGACAGTCCTCCAATTTGTTTTGCGTGAGATTGTGTGTATGCATGTGATATGTGCATGTGTTTAATATATATGTGGGGTATTTGGTTTTTTTGGTACATATGTTGTATACATGTGTATTGGATATGTAGGAGTGTATGTAGTGTATATGTGTACATAAGGTGTAGGTCCTTAATGTTTTTTTAAGAGTGCTTTAATAGAATAGGGAAGGGGTTGGATCTGGTTAGTATAGTATTCTTTTTTATTTTATTTCAATTTAATTTTTATTAATTACAGTTTATTCACTTTGTATCCCAGCTACAGCTCCCTCCCCCTGTAGTGTTCTTTTTTAAGGTTTATTTTTATTTATATTTATATGTCTGTGTATGTGTGTTCCACATGTACGGGAGCCTACAGAGGCTTTGGGTCCTTTAGAGCTGGAGTTATACAGGTAGGTGACTGTGAACTGTCTGACATTGGACACTGCATTTGGGTCCCTGTGTTAAGAGCAGAACATACTCCTAACCACTGAGTCCTCTCTTCAACCTCCGATACAGTGTTTTTGATGGAACACTTAATCAGAATTTATACCATGGCTTCTGTGAAATATCTAACACCATCTCTGATAAACGCTAAAATCAAAGGGACAGGTTCTTGTCACTAGAAGTTGAGATTTGTAGTACACGTATTTGAGATAAAGACCAATTGATTGTGGAGGACTTGGATAACCTTATAATTTAAAATAGGTCAGAGTGTATCTATTCTTAGAAATCTTTTAGAAAAATCTCAGTGTATTTGAATACTTCCCTTTGAATATATAGCCATTCCCTCTAGAGTAGGAGCATCTGCTGCCTGTTCCTTTTATAGCAATGAAAATATGGGCAGTTTTGGATGTGATTTCTTAGCTCAAAATTCCCTGGTCCTTCATGTCAAAGTCAATTTATTTAACTAGTTTATACAACTGGACATATTTCTGTAACAGAAAGTTGAGTAAATAGAATGTTCCTCATCATATGGCTTGTAATGACAGGGCTGGTGTAGCTCTTTCCTTAAAGAGGATATATTTCCCTTTAGTCCAGTCTCAAGGACTTGAAGCTTCGTCATGGCATTTTCTTTTTGGAAATTGTGACAAAACATAATTTAAAAGAGGTGGAGAGATAGCTTAGTCAATGAAACAGTTGCTGTGGAAGTATGAAGACCTGAGTCTGATCCCCAGAACCATGTGAATAATAATAATAATGAACTATAATTGTCAGCCTGCATTTGTAATCCTGGTGCTGGGGAGGTGTAGACCATGTGCATAGATTCGTGACAATGACTTACCAGTCTAGCTTACTTAGAGACTTCCATGTAAAAGCAAGAGACTCTTACTTTAAAAAGGCAAAGTAGATAGCATCCTAAGAACCTCTAGCCTCCCTCCACAGACAGATGTGCACACACACTAATGTACATAAATGAAACGTAAAAAGAAAATCATAAAAAAGCAAACAACAATAATGTGTGCATCCTGATTGAACTCTCCATGTCAGAGTGTACATGTGAGAGTTACTGCTCAACAGCTGCATTATTATCTGCAGCTGAACATGGCAGGACATCCATGCATCTGACTCTGGTGGCCTGTACCTGTTGGCCCTGGTGCTAACTACCACAGAAAAGTCTGTTGTCAAGAGGCTGGGAGCCCTGCATTGACCCTTACAGATATTGCCATCCTTCTCATGTCTTCACACATGGTGCTTTTGTGTCCTTTTGCCCTGCTTGCTTCTAGCACACCAGAGGATACTTAGCTCAGAGCTTGTGCCTTTTGAGTTGATTCTTGGCAGTAGGCCCTAGCTTCCTTCCTGCCAGGCTTAGTGCCTCTTAAGGGCAAAGAGGAGATCAGATGCAGATAGCACAGGCATAATTTCTGCCTCCTGAATCTCTCAGCTAAAGAGTGCTTTCCCTCCTCCCAAAGGCTGAAGGAAGAACACCATTCATCATGCAGGGTAATGAGCAGGAAAGAGCTGTAGCTTTCTCTACTCGATAGCAGAGTGTGGGATGAAATCTTTTCTGTTTACAATTCAGCTGTCTCTTTGTAGTTTGCATGGAACTTGAAGTCATTTTAAGCTGTACTCTTATGTTCAACTTGTGAGCCAATTCATCTGTAAACTGTTTCTTGGAGGTTGGGGAAGCTTTTTGTAAATTATGGAGGTCTGAGTTTGTGTGTGTGTGTGTGTGTGTGTGTACACACACACATACATCTCTGTGTGTATAAATGCATGCATGGGGTTGGCTGGCTAGCAGTCAGGATGTTGAAAATAGATGACCAGTTATCCCCAGTCGAGTCAGTGCCATGCACAAATCTGGATGCTGTCTGTGGCTCTCCACAGACAAGGGAACCCTTCTGACAGTTTTATAAGCAGTGTGGCCAGTCTTCTGAGAAAAGGGAGAAGTCTTGAGCACCTACAATCCCCTTTCAGACTCTGCTCGACTTTAGATGCTCTGCCAGAGGAAGTGGTTGCTCCAAGTGCAGCTGCAATGGAAAGAGCATTCTCTCACTGCAGCTGAAACAATTCCTTCATATAGCTCGTCCCATTTCAATAGTAAACTGTCTGTTTAAAGCAAAACAAAAAAGGCAAGTGGGAGTTGGAAGGAGAAGGAGTTTGTGCCAGGAAATGGAAATGAGTTGCTGAGGAATTGTGTCTTGGTTGTGGTTGCAGAGTTATTAAAAAGGCTCAATTACTAGTTTGTCATATCTTTGTGTATGTTTCTGTGAACTTTAAATTCTCCAGAAACATTAAGGCTAAAATAGCAAGTCAGACTTTAATTAGAGAACACACCACTATTGGGAGAAATGACTGGCTTGTAGCTCATAAGCCTTAACATCCTGCACCAATTTTTGCCTTCCAAGAAAATAGGTAGAGTTAAAGTGTCCTCTGGTCCTCCTTCCTTCTTGATGGCTTTGAAGTAATCAGAGAGTGATAAAGACTCTGTTAGAGCCAGGTGGGCTTTGCCATTGGCAGTGATGTTTCAATAGTGTTGCCAGCTGGTTCCAGGTATGAAGCAGAGGCTGGGAGTCTGTGATGTAATTTAAAGGTAATTTGTCGGCACCTTTGATCTAGCTGGTGAGTAAGCCTGGAGCCTCTACAGCTGTGCACCATTCAGTCCTTGTGGTTTAGGGTAGGTCCAATTCCTCTATTTGCTGATAGAGAATCGAGGTGGGAGAAATGGATGGCTACTTGGTATGGCCACCATGGAGGCCAAAGATTTTCTGGGCAGTAACTGCCTGCTGAACATATTCTTTCCAGTAAAACATGCATTCTCCTCACCTCTGCTTTTCTCATCCTCCCCTCTTCCAAGAGGACAACCAATAATCTGTCTGCTGATCTGAGTTTCATTTCTTTCATTCCCATCCTTGGGGATATCATACACTCAGACAAATATTGCATATTTGGAGTGTGTGGTGGCTTTTAGTCATCAACTTGCTATAACCTAGAATTACCTGAGAAAATAACCTCTGCTGAGGAATCATCTTTATCATGATGGTTTGTGGTCTTGTCTGTTGAGGATTGTCTTTAAGTAGTTGCTGAAGAGAGAGCCAAGCCTGTGGCTGGCACCATTCCTGTGCACGATGTTCTGAACTATGTAAGACAGACAAAAGCTAGGTGAGAGCAAGGAAGAGTCCATTCGTTTCTTTCTTATATTGATTGTGGAGGTAGTATGACTAGCTACTTGAGTGTTTGCCCTGATTTCCCCATAGTGATGGTCCTGGAACTTGAAGCCACATAAACACTTTTCTTCTCCTAAGTTGCTTTATTAATAAGCAACTTACTATAAATAAGTCACATTATTTTTAACACACCAGCAGAAATGCAACTAGAACAGAGTGTAAACTATTTCTGCCCTTCTTTCCCTGACTCTAAAGCAGTTTGCACACTCTTACTAATTCTTACTGTTCCACAGATAAGTCACTAAGATTAAGATGTACCTGTCAGTGATAGTCTAAGACCCAGTCTTACTAGTCTTCTGAGAGAGGTACTTCCATAAAGGACAGGAGAGAGCCAGGGGATCTTGGAGACCTACCTGACTCACAGACCAGCTGTGAGGCCTAGGTAAAGTCACTGTGCCTCTCTGGACTCCATATCATCTCTGTGATGTCTGATTCAGGTCAGTTCCCACCAGGTAGAGACTGCCTTTATCAGAATTCTAAATATGGTATGTGTAGTTTCCTTTGGCTTATAGATTATTTTTAGGTATGTATTGAAGGAAAGGCTAACAAAATATAAATGCATTAAAAAGCATCATCCATTCTTGGATTTTGTTTCTCCTTGATCAGTGGATGACTGCTAAAATTAGTATTTCACCACATGGAGTTATTGTTTCTACTTTAAAAAGGTCCCTGTTTATTAAGGTTAGATAGTGATGTGTTTCATAAAATCTCAGTATCCTTTCCCAGATACAATGTTCATGAGGTGTATGAATGAGTACTGCTCTGTAATCTTTCATTATTGGTTTTTCCTTCCTTTTGATCATGTGTGTGTTTTTTATGGGAAATGAGAAAAGCCACAAAGAAATGGGTGGACATTCAAATAAGATGCCCTTCAGTAATGTAGACACCATATTTTTGTCATTGTGGTTTTTTGTTTGTTTGGTTGGTTGGCTTGTTTTTTGTTTGTTTGATTTTCGAGACAGAGTTTGTATAGCTCTGGCTGCCCTGGAACTTGCTTTGTAGACAAGGCAGGCCTAGAATCAGAGATCTGCCTCCAGAGTGCTGGGTTTAAAGGTCTGCACAACCACGCCTGGCTCTTGCCATTGTGTCTTTAAGGGCAGGTGGTCAGTTTTCTGAGAAACACTGAACCGGTTGCTCTTCTCATTCACCATGAGCTTCTTTATTCTTTCTTTCCTCCTTCTCTAGGTTATGTTGTCTGTGTCACCCACCACTACCACCTGCTTCTTATGTATGCTTAGTGCTTTGACACTCTTTGCCCTCCTATTTCGGACTGGCCTGTTGCAATATTCCGTGTTTCAGTTGTGAGTATCAAAACCTGCCTGTATTATACCATAATTTGAAATAAATCCTTTCTTTCTGAAGCTGGTTTCAGTCATGGCATTTCAATCACAGCATCAGCAAAGTAGTTGATGTACTCTCTTTTCCCTCTCCTGTATGCTCTGCATTTTCACACATTTAAATCCTCTCAAAAAGGAATCTAGTGAGATCTGTTACTGTGCCCAGTCTTGAGGAATAAGTTTTGGCACGCTTACTGCTGGTGTCTACACAAAGCAATGTGTAGGTGCTCTGCAGAGCCACTTCAACACCATTATGGTAGGTTATAATTACCACAACTGATGGATGTAGGGCTTAGGGCTCTTTCTAGGACAGTGTTTTACTGACACTGACATCTAAAATTTTTAAATGCTAAAACAAAGGTTATAAACAATAGGTAACAAATTCATGTGCATCCCTTTCTCAGAAAGATATTTAGCAGGGGCTGTAGAGGTGGCTCAGTAGTTAAGAGTTCATTTTGCTCTTTCAGTGGACCTGAGTTCATTTCACATGCACATTAGGCAGCTCACAACCATCTCTTTCTTTTAACTCCAGAGTGTCGGGGATGAGACTCTGACACACTCTCCTGGCTTCCAAAGAAAGCTGAACTCATCTGCATGAGCAGTTAAGAGCATTTGCTGCTTTTCTAGAGGACCCTGATCCAGCTGCCAGCACTGATGTGGGGTTGATTGCATCCAGCTCTAACTCCAGTATCAGAAGATCCACCTCTTCTGGCCTCTCTGAGAACTTGTACCCACATACACATATCCCCTTAGAACTACATAGATTTTTTTCTCAAGAAGATATTTAATAAATAACTAATTTTAGCTTTCTGTCAATGTTCTTTCAGACATCTTGAATGAAGAAAGCCCGTGCCACAGACACACAGTTTACAGGTCTGTGTGATACAGTGGTAGAGAAGTGAAACGTAGAACATAAATTCCCTCAGTATTCTATGGGCATGAAAAGGGCATGAGCCCGGGCTGACTTTGATTTTTGTGATCACCATTCAGACTAACCAATAGATGAATTACTACTTCTGCTTTAATATATGACCAAAAACAACTTAGGAAGAAAAGTTTCTTTTAGCTGGTGGCTCCATAGGGATAAACTGTGTAATGGAGATGAGAGTATGTCATGGCAGCAGGAGTAGGAAGCAGAGAAAGAGAGAAAGTGAGATAAAGCTATAAACCCTCAAACCCCAGCCACATAGTTTCCATAACTTCCTGCCAAACAGTATGGCCAACTGGAGACCAAGTGTTAAAATATGTGAACCTATGGAGAAATTTCTCACTCAAAGCACCATGAGGAGTAAAAGTCAGCATAAAGCAGCTGAGTAGATGTCATAGGCTGTTTTGCCGTTGTTTTTAGTGTGTGTGTGTGTGTGTGCTCGCACACGCACGCAAGTGTATGTGTATGTTTAGCTAGCTGGTAGAGAGATGGCTTAGGAGTTAAGAGCACTCACTGTGCCTTCAGAGGATCAGACTGCTTTTAAAGAATTTTGGACAGTGTATTCTGGAGACTGGGAAATGCCTCAGTAGATAATGTGTTTGCCACACTAGTGTGAGGACCTGAGTTCGGATCCCTAGTACCCAAGTAGAAAAGCCAAAGGTAGTGTCATGTATCTGTAGCTCCAGCCTTTGGCAATAAGGGCAGAGAGAAAAGGATCAATATAGCTTGCTGTCCATCCAGTCTAGCCAATTGCGTTTCAGTGTATTCAGTAAGAAACAGTTTCCTGGTTAGTTTTTAATTATCATCTTGTCTCAGCATAGAGTTTAAATGGTAGAGGAAACTAAAGTTGACGAATTTTTAGGGTCAGATTGGCCTGTGGGTATGTCTGAGTGATTGCCTTGACTGTTGATTGATATAGGAGAGCTTGGATCAGTATGGGTGGTGCTATTCCTGGGCAGATAGTCTTGGGCTATATAAGAAAGCTAGGTTGAGCCTAGCACAGTGGCACACACCTGTAATCCCAGCACTCATGGAGACAGAGGCAAGTGGATTTCTGTGAGTTCGAGACCAGCCTGGTCTACAGAGTGAGTCCAGGACAGCCAAGACTACACAACAACAACAAACAAACAAAAAAACCAACAACAACAAAAACTAAGGTCGTGTGAGCTTGTGAGCAAGCTGGAGAGAGTGAGCCAGTATACAGTGTTCTTCCATGTTTTCCTTTCAAATTCCTGCTTAATTTCTTGCTCTGACTTCTCTCAATGATAGATTGTGACCTGGAAGTGTAAGCTAAATAAATCCTTCCTCTTTAAGTTGCTTTGGTCCAAGTGTTTGATCACAGCAACAAAATATAACTTGAAAACCCTGTTTCAAAAAGATAAGCTGAACAGCAGTAGTGGAGACACTTGGCATTGACCCTCACATTTGGCTGCATACACACTCAACTGTAGACGCTGAGGACATCACACGTTGTACACCCCGGTGAAATCTACTTTTAAGTGCAGGTGAATCTTGTGATGTTTCAGTTTAAATGTTAGATTGCAGAAATCTAGAATGACCTAGAATCTAGAGTTTCAGGTGAGAAATTAAGTAGCTCAGGCTCACCTGTGAGCAGACCTGTGGAGAATTGCCTTGATTGCTAGTTAATATAGGAAAACTCAGCCCATTGTGGGTGGAATCATTTTCTGGGCCGTGTTTCTTTATAGGACAGGAGAAAGCAAGGTGAAGAAAGGAGCCACGAGTGTATTCCTTTCTCTCTGCCTCTGATAGTGACTGTGTTGTGACTAGGTACTTGGGCTTCTTTCTCAGCTTCCCAGCATGATGGGCTGTAACATGGATTTGCAAGCTGACTAAACCTGCTTCTTCCCTAAGATGCCGTGCTCAAGGTGCTTTATTACAGCAACAAAATGAAATTAGAACAGCTCTTAATTATTTTTGTTTTTAAATAAATACATGTTTTTGTTTGGTTGTGAAGGTGCAGGAAAGAGAGATGTATTACCATAGTAGTAAAAATATTCATCATATACATTGTTTCCGTTTTTTTATTGCTCAAGCTGGCCTTTGGCCTCACAGTTGAAGTCCTCCTGCCTCTTGAATGCTGAGATTACAGGCATATACCACATCTGATTTCTTATATTGTTTTGAGCTCCACTGTTTCCCATGAGTCTGAGTATTTCTAGCTCATTGTTCATAGCATACTGAGCTTAGGTGCCTCACACTCACTCACATCTGTTAAGGCATGCTCACACATGATTCCACCCACTGTGTGCTCATTCTTAAAAACAAATGCTGGTGCTGTTCATGATTACCCTTAAAATCTTGTCAAATTCAATATTGAAATATAACAAACTGGAAGATGCTCTCCTCTGACTCTGAAAAATGCTATCAATCCGAAAAACATTATCTGCAAAGTAGCATTCCCTTTTTCAAGAGATTAATTCTTGTAGAAGTATATCAGCAGCTGTTTCAGTGTCTGGACGAAGTAAAAAGAGACTTTTCTCGAGACCTGAAAATAGAGTCTAAGTCACTTTGTAAAAGCTGCTGAAACTGGACTGTGTTAGTGTGGTGGGAGTCTTCTGCAGGCAAGGAGAAAAGTCATCTCCTGAATTTAATCCAGCCATGATGGAGTTAAAGCAGAGACAGAGCCCCCCTTTCCCCCCTGCCAACACACACTATGGTCTGTCAGAATAATGTTTGGCCAGGTGTTAATCTGTGTCTTGAGGGGAGGGCTGGAAATCATTATTCATCCCTGGGGAGACAGGAGGGGAAGCTGAGGCTTGCCTTCTGGGAGGGTACAAGGGCCAGGGCCTGCCCCTTGCTTACTGACATGTGCCATTTGCTATGAAGACAGTCCAAGTCCATTTGAGGAATTCTGCTGTCAGCCAGCCAAAAGAGAAACTAAGAGGGAGAGGCAGGCAGCTTGGAAAAGCAGTCTGGAGTGCAGTTTCTGAAAGCAAGATCACTCAGTGTTGTGGGCACTGGGGAAGGTGCCTGGGGATGTAAAGAGGTAGAGGGCCAGTTTGGAAACAGTGTATTTTCCTGTTTATCTTCCCTGGCTCCTCCTCCTTTCAGTATATCTCCATCCTTTTTTAGTGTGGAGTCTGAAAGAACCCTTTGTGGACATCACACAGTGGGCTTTTCTGCCCTTTTTCCTCTCTGACTCTTTTTGCTCTGAGGGCAGGAGGTGAGAGGATGATCAAGTCAAGCTGGTTCTACGTTAAGTTCAAATACTCAGACAAGGTAAGTCAATATGTTTTCTTTTCCCAAGGGAAGCCTGCTTCTCCCTGAGATCTTCCAGTCGCTCTGTGAAGTGAAGGAACCCATGAGTGCGAACTGTGAATGCGTTCTATTTAGCTTCAGGATTCCTGGGTGAAACCTGGGTTTTAGAGCTTTGAATCTGACTTTATCATTGACCAAGAGTAAGAAACCTCCCCTCTGCTTGAAAGGAAGCATTTTTTTTTTACAGAGGAAAACCAGTGAAGCTGCTATAACAGAGGCAGCCTGTGCTGCTTTAGGATGAACAGAGAGCGAGGGGTATTTGTTGAGACACTGAATACATTTGCCTCAGAAACAAAGGGACAGTCACTTACCTTACCTATAGCTTGCTTAATCAGCAGTTTGGTTTTGTTCTTACTGGCTGTATTCCTTCATGTGGAGATCAGCTTTACAAGGCTATTTGGGTGTTATAATAATCTACAACATGTGTTCTGAGGTTACAAGAGACCACTGCTTTACTCTAACCTCAGGGATAATATTTTAGGGAACAAATAAATTTTGGTTGTATCTGAACAGTTATTTTTCCTTCCTCTGACATACCATTATTGGTGGTTAGGATAAAAGCGTGTACCTGTATTAGTGTATATTCACTATACACAGTATTGGAATTCTTAGTGACAATTTCATTCATGTATGTATCTTGTCTATCATATACTTTGTACATACTCACTTCCTTTCCTGTATGTCCTCACTTACCTGGGGCTGTCTGTCATGGTTTTGAATCTGGGTTTTCTGTATTACTTATTCTTTTAGAACTGACAGTATTAGAAATGAGGTTTTTTGTGAGTCTGAAATTTTCATTCGTTTGCTTGTTTAAAACATGGGCATACTAATTGTAGAATTAAGCTATGAGGATGGGATGGGGATATAGTAAGATAGAAAAACCAAGACTCTGTGTATGTGTGTGTATGTGTGTGTGACTGTCTGTCCCTATCCATCTATCTTTTTGTAGAAAGGGTCTCCTAGCCTAGGATGGCCTCAAACTTTCTCTGTAGCTGAATGTGACATTGGACTTCTGATAATCCTCTGCTTGCTAATTGCTGGCATTATAGTTATGCACCAGTATATGGGATTTTACGTAATGCTGGAGAATGCAAGCCAAGGGACTTTATATTTGCTAGGCAAGGGTTCTGCAAAGCAAGCCACATCCCCAGCACCTCTTCCTTTTGAATATATGTAGTTAAGCAGATTTTTAAAGCCTCCTTTTGTTTGCATTTATTTCTGATAATGTTTATTTCACTGATAGCAAAGCTGTATGTTTACCCACAATGAAATTATATGCTTGCTTGTTGTTGTTTTTTTTTTTAAAGACCCGTGTGCCATTTTTAAAGCCATTTGCTTTAACTGTTAAAACTGTAAAATACCACTTCTTTGTGTTTGGTGTTGAGAAAGGTTATCATCCAGCCTGGATTTATTTTTTGCCTCTGAGAAGCCTCCTACCCCGTTGTTTGCTGTTAGGCTTCTACTGTGCCTTTTTAACCTTATCTTTATATTTTGAGTGTTTCCTCTTGGGAACCTGAAATCAGGAGTTACATCAGGTCTAAAGCTAAAGGGGGGAGGGGGACTTTTTCAATTAAGGCTCTTCATGGGAAGGAAAAGAAGGCAGAAATTAATGGCTTCATTTCAATGATCACATTTCACATCCTTCAGCAAGGAGAGAGCACTTTACATACCAAGACATGGTGTGGCAAAAATGCAACCTGGATGAGGCTTTAATATATTAAAGAAGATCCACCTTGCTTTATTAGTAGAGAAGAAAAAAAGAAATGGCAGCCTCAGAGTCATTTTTAAAAGTACATCTAGGCCTCCAGATCTCAGTGATTCTCCGTAAAAAAATTTTTTTTCCTTAAAGGTGATTTTTGTGTGTGGGGGGGTTCTATTTTGGTTTTTTGAGACAGGATTTCTCTATGTAGCCTTGGCTGTCCTGGGCCTACTTTGCAGACCAGGGTGGCCTTGAACTCACAGAGATCTACCTGCCTCTGCCTCCTCAAGGGCTGGGATTAAAGAAAGGCATGTGCCATGGTGTCTTGCCTTTTTTTTTTTTTTAAATTTATATTACAGCTCCCTATGTCCCAAGTTTATCTCTTCTGGAGAGATTTTTTTAAATATCTTATTATAAATACAAGACAGAGATGGTTATAAAACACATTTAAATCATATTTTGTATTCTTCCTTAAAGACTTCTGTCCCCATCCTGAGGCAGAACCTCATTATGTAGTCCAACCTGGTCGGAGTTTGTGATGCTCCTGCCTTACGCTCTTAAATGCTAGGACTACAGGTGTGCTCCACCACTCCCTTAACTCTTTTTTTAAATTAACTTATTTTTTTATTGATTAGTTTATTCAGTTTGTATCCCATCTACAGTCCCTTCCCTCATCCTCTCCCAATCCTACCTTCCCTCCTTCTTCTCCTCCTATGTCCCTACCCAAGGCCACTGAAGTGGAAGTCCTCCTCCCCTTCCATCAAACCCTAGCCTATCAGGTCTCATCTATCAGGGGGAGGTGATCAAAGAACCAGCCGCTGAGTTCATGTCAGAGACAGTTCCTGTTCCTATTACTAGGGGATCCATTTGGACACTGAGCTGCCATGGGCTACACCTGTGCAGGAGTTCTAGGTTATCTTCATGGATGGTCCTTGTTTGGAGTATCAGTCTCAGAAAAGACCCCTTTGCCCAGATATTTTGGTCCCTTCAGTCTTTTATTACTGCTGCTCAGACCTGCATAAGCCTTTGTTTGAAAACATTGGCTTTTTTGTTTATTTATTTCTTTCTGCTAAGTTGATAGCCTCTTGTCATTCAGAGTTTGATTCTTTGAGAGCAGTGGAGCCTTTCTCAGTGCTTGATTATTCTAACTTGGAGAGCTAGGGCACCAGATGGTCACCACAGCCATGCTGAGCCTGCAGATCCTGACTTCATTGTCTCACACCCAAGAAGATTAAGGAAATGTGGACAAGAAGTGAGAAAACATTGTTATATTACAGTAAAGTGAGGAGAGCTTCTGATCGTGGGAATGGCTTCATAGGATGAGTATTGCCACTCTGCCTAGCATAGTGGTCTTCATCTGACTTACAGTGGGGATTGGTTGAACACTGAGTTAATCTTTATTTTTATTGGCCATTCTCTAAGGACAGAGCAGGCCATCTGACTCAGTGGCCTGTGTCCTCTTTGCAAGCCTCCATGGCCGAACCAGAGAAGTAATACCTTACTTCTCCACGTAGGGAAGAAGTCATTTTGCTCTTTTGGTAGGATGTAATTTGTTATATATCATTAGAGTCTAGGCCAGCTGTTTCTAGGTTCTTGAAAAGAACTGAAAATAAGCGCTCATACATATTTGCAAAAGAAGCAAGGTAACTTTATTCAGCACACAGTAATGGTATAGATGAAAGAGGAATAAACTGTCGAGGTTGACAGTGGGCCACATGAGACTATTTATGAAAAACTGAGGAAAGGAAGGAGTGATCACTAAGGGGCAGGGACGGCTGGTTACTAAAGGGCATAGTTTTTGAGTGTTTCTATATCTTGATTGATAGATTGGCCATATAATTTTTTTTATCTATTTTGCATGTATTATGCCACAGTGTACCTGGCTTTGACATATGCACACCTAATTGTGTGTCAGATAGTAAACAGTGTTCATACAGTATTGCTTTACTGCATGCACATGCACTGAAAACCATTTTAGACCCAATCAGCCGTTTTGTTCCTTATAATAGAACACCTCGAGAACACACCGGAATAGAAACTGTCTGAATCCGATTGTGACCAGGAGTGAAGAAACTTACCATTGTTCACAACTGGGAGTATGTACCATTATTCAGATATAGGAGTACTTGTAACAGGAAGCAGGTAGGGAACAGAGGAGTTGTTGAGGTTATTAAGGTACATTGTTAAGAGAGGGGTGTATGGGTATCTTGCATGCAGGTGAAGCAATAAGCTGCCAAGTGCTTTAATGAGAGGAATATGTGCATAAACCTAGAGTAAATGGGAGTCTCAGAGTACTAAAGTATCACCTATGCGTGCTTGGCTCAGACAAACTCTGTGTGTATGTGTTGTGGTGGTAGTGCTAGGGATCAAACCTAGGACCTCCTGTCTGCCAAGTAAGCATTTCATCAATAGGCTAAATCCCCAGCCTAGAACTTACGATCTTGCATGGGATTGTCCAGTTCTCTCTCCCCATTGAATGTGATATTCTTGTAAAAGGAGTGTATGGAGAGGAAGGCTTAGTTTCAGCTTATAGTTGAAGGATCCAGTTGGGAGCAAGAACTAGAAGCATCTGGTCATATTACATCCACATCAGGGAGCAGAGAATGATGAGCCTATACTGCTTGCTGTTTAACTTTTTGTCTTACCTACAGTTTTTATTGCTGCAACAAGAACACCGTGACCAAAAGGCAAGTTGGGGAAGAAAGCGTTTATTCAGCTTAAACTTCCAGACCATAGTCCATCACTGGAGGAAGTTGGGACAGGAACTAAAGCAGGGCTGGCACCTGGAGGCAGGAGCTGATGTAGAGACCATGGAGGGGTGCTACTTAATTGCCCGCTTCCTATGGCTTGTTCAGCCTGCTTTTCTATTGAACCTAGGACCACCAATCACAATGGGCTAGGCAATCACTAATCAAGAAAACTCCTTACAGTTAGAGTTCATGGAGGCATTACCTCAACTGAAGCTCCTTTTCTCTGATGACACTGGCTTGTGTCAAGTTGACACACAAAACTAGCTAGGACACTCCCTTTCTCCATTTATATATAGTCCAGGATCTCGTCCAGGAATATGGCCAAGTACAGTATGTAGTTCTGTGTAGATCTCACATGTCTATTAATGTAGCCAATATAACCCTCCACAGGCATGCTCATAGCCCTGTCTCCTAGGTTAACCTGACTAGAACATTTAAATTGTCTTATCTGCTAGTCATTACGCTGGTAACACATTGCTTTGGTTATCGTAGCTTTGTAATATTATCTTGAAACCATGAAGACTAAATTGTTTAACTTTTTAAGATTTTTTTCTTTGTGTGTGTGATTTTATTATAAGGTTTTATTGAATCACTAGGTTTGCCTTGGGAATGTAGTCATCATAAAGCTGAGTTCATGAATAATAATAAGGTTTTGAAAATCAGTCCATGGGCAGTGGAGAACTTTCCATTCATTTATTTTCTTTATTTTAGGGAACAGTTTTCATGAGCTTTTAATTAAATACTGTTGTTTTTCACTTACAGACTTTCTCTTGTCATGTATGTGTGTGTGTGTGTGTGTGTGTGTGTGTGTGACATGTTATAGGTGAGTGTGCATGCCTGTGTAGTCATTCTTATAAACGCATGAGGCAGCCATCAGGAATCTTCCTTGACCTTTCTTCACCTTATCTTTTGAGGCATGATCTTTCAATTGATTTAGGTAGTCTAGCCAGCTCTCTCCACGGATCCCTTGTCTTTGCTTTGCTTATGATATAAGCAGGGCCATCATGCCTGTCCTGAATTTACATGGCTTCTGGGCAGTCCAAATTCTGTATCTCATGCCTGCTGCTTACACCATCCATGGTCTAACCTTAGCCATCCCCCAGTCCCTACCATTTGTTTTGATTCATCTTTATTGATGCTGTTACTTTCCTCAGACAGACTTCTTTGGTGTAGTATCATGATTTTGTTTGTTTGTTTCATATGTGTTTGTAATTGTTCCCTGATACACGGTGTGTGCTTTAAAATCTTGATCTGAGAATGCTGATCTCTCTCTAATCTAGGATTTCTGTTAATAATTGTCTCTTTAGAACAAAAAGATTTGGAGAGGGGGAACCTGGGTTTTGGTATAAAAAAGTAGAGATTTGATTGAAACTTTGATATTTTAGGTGTTAGGTTTAAGAGTGGATATTATCTAAACTGACTGTTTCTTGCTTGTCTTTCTATGAGGACAATTACAGGAAGTTGAGCTTGACATGTGCACCTTGGTCATGAACATGTGTGCCTCAGCTCTAGGCAGACCCTGTTGCTAGTCCTTTGACTGGAGGATAGCTGTACAGCATACAGTAGTCTGTAGCCACTGGATAGTGCTGGAAGTCTGGGCTATTAGAGACACAACCGTGTGAGTGTGTGTGTGTGTGTGTGTGTGTGTGTTGCAGATGTTTCTGTGATTTTGTTTCTTTCAGTTTGCAGTCTGAGTTCTATAAGCCATACCCCCTAATCCAAGGCCTCTCTGTTACGTTAATTGCGTTTCCAGGCTTCAAGTCTGTATTAGTTATTTCCTTCTTGCTGTGACAGAAGCAACTTAAGGAAAAAAAAAGGATGTACTTTAGCTTATAATTTGAGGATCCAGTCCACCATGACGGGGAGGGCCACATCTGCAGTCAGCAAGCAGAGGGTGAAGGATGCCCACGCTCAGCACACTTTCTCCCTTTTATGGAAGCTGGGACACCAGCCTAGGGAATAGGACCACCTACATTTTGGGTACACTTTCCCTCTTCAGTTGGCCCTCTCTGGAAACACCCTCATGACAATGAAGATTAACAGCCACAAAGCCTGCTTTTTTCTTCACCTCTCATAGTCTAATTGTATTTGTTAGGCTTATAAAATATGTTTACTTTCCTGGAAGCAAAAGAGCCTTATGATGCATCTGAGGATGATGTGATTAAATGTTAAACCAGGTGTGGTGGTGCATACTGTGTAATCCTAAATCCTTAGTGCTAGGGGCAGGAGTTCTAGGTCATTCTCTAGTAGTTAATGATGAGATTTATATCTTGTGTTTTTGGTAATTGTCTTTTGTTTTGATCTTTATCATCTTCAATCATACCTCCTAAACTGTTCTAGAAGCTCTCCCATTTTAAGCTTACCTTACTTTATGTGACTTGTATAATCAATCACATAACCTAATCTTCAAAATACCTCTTGGTTGCTCTTTCATCAAAATATGTAACTCTATAAATAGCATTGTTTTTGTAAATTTTCTTTTTTTCAGATAATGGTGTGTGTGTGTGTGTGTACTTGCATGTTCATGGTACACACGATCAGAGGATAACTTGCAAGAATTAGTTCTCTTTTACCACCACATTGTTCCTGGGGAATTGAATCCAGATTGTCAGTCATGCTGTCTGCCTGAAATAAGAATTACTCCTTTTGGTTTTGTTTAAAATATGTTAGCCATCTCAGCCAGAAAGATGATAGTAGAAGAAACAATACATGTAATCTTCTTATACTCCTCAGTGTAACACGAGGCTTCACTAGAGAGGAGAAAATATGCTTTGTTTATTTGTTAGACAAAGGGTCTTTCAAAACAACTCTGAGCTTAAGTGCTATCAGACCCTCGTGCCAACCTCATTTGGAGTCTCATATACTGCCTATACACTGGGTGCTCCCACTCAGCCTTTCAGTTCAGAGTTAATTTGAAATTGATTTACACACTAGGTTTGGGCAATTTGCATAATTATGATGACTGTACTTAAACTATTAGTAATATTTTATATAATTTTATTTGCTTCTTCCATTAGAATGAAGCAGTAAATTTTTGTCACTCCAGCAACTGGGGACAGGCAAAGAAATATAAGCTGGTAGAACACAAGCTGTGAATCATGGCATGGGAATCCCTGGATTCCCCCTTCACCTTCAGTGGGATATGGAAGTTCCTTGTCTCCTCAACCTTTACTTTTTGGTACTACAGTTGAACTGTCGTTTTCACACTGCAGGGACATGTCTCTGCTGTAAAAATTCATCATTCTTAAGGTGGAGTCACTTCAATATAAAAATGATTTATGGTTCTGACACCTTCCTGTCACAAGAGAGACAAATTCCAGTAAGGAGAGGGAGATGGATACAAAGTCCCATGCTTACCAGAGGAAGTGTTGGTCAATTGATCGATGTTGGGGGGAGTCAGTTACCTTTAAGGGTATGATCCCTGGTGGGTCCATCACTGTCCTGTGGATGAAAACACATCCAAGAGTATATGGAGAGCACAAACTGGACTTGAGATGTTTTTGTTGTTATTGTTGTTTTTAATTAGGATACAAAATTGGGTTTATAGGGAAGGAGTGGAGTAGGAGGGAGGTGAATGTGTGACTCCAGACTGCTCAGTTATGCGTAAGCTCTCCCTGCCCCAGTTCTTTATCTAAGCCTGAAGCTCACATCAGAGCCCTGGAGTTGAACTTAGGGGCCACTGGACCTCTCTAGCCAGTCCTCTTCCTAAACATCACACACTGATTAAATCTCTTTTTCTCTCTTCTTTTCACCCTTACTCATCTCTTTTATTGGCTGATAAGGTCATGAATTCCTGTAATTTCAGACCTCAGGGAGGCAAAAGCAGGTGGATCTCTGAGAGTTCAAGGCCAGCCTGGTCTATAAAGTGAGTTCAGGACAATCAAGGCTAAGGAGAAAAACCCCTGTCTCAAAAAACCAAGGGGGAAAAAAAAAAGGAAGACAGAGCAAAAGAAAGAAAGGAAATATGACTGAATGGGTGGCAGAGGCTAGGCCTCTGTACTCTGGAGGTGAGGTTTTCCTCTTGTGTCTCTGGTTACAGTATTGGCTTGTTGTCAAAGGTCCTATTTTCTGTTGATGTTGTCTTCTGTTCAGAGCCTGTTTTCCTTGAGGGTGAGGTGTTTCCTTTTACCCTGGTGTATTGGTGAAGTGTTTGCAGCACAGCACATAGCTTTCAGAGTATTAACTGAATTAAATTTATTGAATTAAATTTGGATGTGGCCTTATGAGGACAGGTCCCAAGAATGTCTAGCTTTTTTCTCCTCAAGGAAAGAAACTAGAGTCTCAGCAGCTGAGAGCTAGCATCTTGTTCAGTGCTTTTTCTTGCTGACTGCACTGTTAGATTATCTTTCAGGAACACTGAGCAGTTTAGCACAGTGAATACTAAAGGGAATGCATTCCTTTCCTCTCAGGAGACTTAAGTAGTGTTTAACACCAGGATAAAATGCTTAGCTGTGCCTTCCTCTCCTTTAGAATTTGTCTTAGCAAGATTCAAAAGAACAAGGAAGGCTTTGTATGATGTACTTCTCCCACTCCTGCCCCAGGCTATCTGCAAGAAAGAAGGGGGGGAAGCTTTTTTTTTTTTTTTTGACTGTGTAGTATACACAGGGCTGAACGTGTGAATCTCCCAGACAGAGGTGAGTGGAAGGCAGTGCTCGCCACTACAGGAAAAATGAAGAAAATATGCAGCTAGCCAGCAGACTCTTCTCTACTCAATGAGTCCCACAAGGTGCCAGCGACAAAGCAGCAACAAATCAGGGGTCCTTAGCATATGATAAAACAATGGCTCAGTTATTAGCTTAAGTAGTATTGAAGCCAGGTAGGTTACACTCCTGACAGAAGCTGGCCTTTATAGAGAATTGGAAGGGAAGGGGTATAATTTGGGTTGGGCACTCTATTCAGAATATTTCTTGGTGTATTTGAGAGCTTCATTATAGGCACTGTCCTTCAGCAAGAAACCAGGAAGGCTTTTTAATGTGCAGCCTAATTTTAGGGTGGCAGGGAAATCTACGTGATAGTTTGAGTGCTGAAAAGCAATTGGAATTTAAGTATTAACAGCCTGAAGTGATTCACACTGCTGGAAGCTCCTGGCATAACCAGACCTCAGCCTTTCTCTTCATTCTTTACTGACCTTTTTGTTTTTACTGGGAATGCTGGGTTCCTGGTGTTGGTTCCAGTACTCACTTTGGCTAACTTTTCCTTCTAGTATTTACTCTTACCTGGAGTTTATCCCAAGTTACTTATCCTTTTGATGTCTTCCCTTTTGCACTTATACTTTCTCCATCCTAATGGTTCTGTGCAGCATTTGACACAGTAACTACGGGATTTCATTAAAACTCAAGTTCTTTTTTTTTGTAGAGTTTATAAAATATGTTAATATGCTACTTAACTTTGATATTTCAAACTATTAACAGCAATTATTAAGCTATCATTCAAGGTATAAGAAGTAGGGCTGGGGAACCTACAACAGTAGAACTGGAATCTCTCTGTTTTATATACATGCAAAACATCTACATATAAAACATATAAACACACTTGTTTATCAGTCTGAGGGGCTGTTAGTCACCTTTGAGAAAATCATCAAAAAGGAGGAAGGATTTATTTTGTCTCACAATTTCAAAGGTTGTTCCTATGATGACTTGGTGGTGTTATTTCTGGGGCCTTGGTCTGTAGTACCTCATAGCACAAGGTGATGACAGTGACCTGGTGACCAGGGCTCAGGAAGAGAAAAAGAGAGTAGGGATGAGACAAGCCTTTCAAGGGTAGGTACTGTGTGATACTCTTCCTCCAACAAGTCTCTGAGTAGTTTGTTTAGCTTTGCCTTCATCTGTGGGCAAATCTTTTCATGGACTTAGAATATTCATGATCCAGTTACCGTGGAGTAACCAGCTGGGTAACAGGCCTTGACTCATGAGCCCTTAAAGGAGATTTTACTATCAAAGTATAACAGAGAGCTCAGGGGTAAACAATCTGAGACAAAGTGACATGAATTTCAAAAGTTCCATGTTAGGTCATGTGATCTGCTTTTCTCTCTTAGAGCTACAGCTTCCATGTTGGCTTCAGAGGGCTCAGGCTCCATTACTACCACAGCACTGTGGATGAGGTCTTAGACCTAGCAAGAATCCCGTGCATCCTTCTGCAGTAGGACTTTGGGGCCAGTTGAATCTCTTTCACAACTATGCCCTTTACTTCAGTAATTCTTATGACTTCCCATCCCCCTTCAAGTTGCTGGAACCTCCAAGGTGCTGTGATTAGTCATTTAGCATTACATGAACAAAAGGTAGGGAAAAGGGAATAGCGATAATCTTTAAATATGTGTATTTCAGATTCCTAATTATTTTCCAGTTCTGAAAGGCAATAGAAATAAGGTGATCTCCCTGAAGGGCTGCGTAATGCAGAATAAAGTAGTAGCAACTTCCTTTGGCATAGTCAGAAGCCAGATAAAACTTGAAACAATGACCTTGAGAAAAGCAGAAACTTTAAAGAAGATAAGAACCAGGGTGGCCACTTCTGACAGAGGGCTAATATCCAGTATATATAAAGAACTCAAGAAGTTAAAAAGCAAGAAACCAAATAATCCAATTAAAAAATGGGGTATGGAGCTAAAAAGAGAACTGACCGTAGAGGATTATAGAATGGCAGAAAAACACTTAAAGAAATGCTCAACGTCCTTAGCCATCAGAGAGATGCAAATCAAAACGAC
>CM053766.1:96653303-96703582 GCA_028658305.1 Pachyuromys duprasi
AAAAAAAAAAAAAAAAAGAACCAGGGTGGCATGTAGAAGAGAAGACAAAACAAAACACAAAGCTAACTGCTTCAGGCCTAGAGAAACCCTACTTGTGAAGGTGGTGTCTTTGACCCTCATTTAGCTCTTCGGGATGTGCTGGAAGAATTAAAAGACATGTATTAAAAGGTCTTTCACTGGTATTTCTATGTTTAACATGCTTATGCGTGGAAGTCAAGACATCTGTGAATCTGGTGGTAGAATAGAATATTAACTGAATGCTAGTTCCCATTCTCAGTTCTGATTCTCAGCCAAGTATTAATATACAGACACACTACACACACACAGACACACACACACTTCTGCTTGTATAGTGTACAGTATACTGGGTGTGTTCCTCAGCTTTGCAATAAACAAATGACCAATGCATTTATATGCATGTATTGCTACCATTGATTTGTGTTAATAATATTACTGTTATTTTAAATACAAATGTTAAATAGGTACAGTGGTAATCCAGGAACAAAATTTTGCTTCAGTCACATACTTAAAAAAATGTTTTTGTATGTGTCTGTGTGTGTAGATATACATGTGTATGGTAGATGTCAGAAAGCAGCCTTGGACGCTAGTCCTTAGCTTCCACTTTATTTGAGGCTTGTATCATCACTGCCTTCATGCTAGGCTAGCTGGTCCATGAGTTTAGAGGAATTTCCTGTTTCCACCTTCCATTTTTCTCTAGTAGTGATGGGATTATGGACATTTGCTACAGTATCCAGCTTTATGTGGGTTCCAGGAATATAAACTCTGGTACTTTATACATTGAGCCATACCTCTATATCAGGACTTGAATATTTAATGTAGGTGTTTCTGAAATTACTTCATTTATTTTTACAAGAAAGGTTATATACTTCTTGTGTTAAATTCAGAGCACTGAAACCAATACCAGCCAGAAAATTTGAAGCTACTCTGTTTATTCTCAAGTTGTTCTTTTTAAAAAAGATTTTATTTTTAATTGTGCCTTTGTGTGTGTGTGTATGTGTGTGTATGTGGATATGTGCACATGAGTACAGGTATTTATGGAGCCCAGAAGAGAGCATTGGATCCCCTGGAGCTGGAGTTAGAGACAGTTGTGAGCTACCTGATGTAGGTACTGGGAACTGAACTCAAGTCCTGAAAGAACAGTGCTTGCTCTTAGCAGATTAGCCATCTTTCTAGCCTTATCTTCGGGTGGATTTTCAACACCTCAGCATATCAGATTGGCCTATTTGGTTCGTAGATAGCCCTCCCTTACTTGTCACCACTTCACAGATTAGCACTTTGTCCTTAAGTTGGCCTGAATTCTCCAACAAGAATTTCTCATCCCTCAACTTGTGTGGTCTCAGGTTTTAAAATAAAACGAGGTTGTTTCTGCCAATTTCTAACAGTTGTTGTATTTGTGGTAATTAAATGCTAGCTGTTGGAGGTTTAGTGAGAGGTTTAAGATTAACGGATTCCAAAAATATCTGTATGTGTTCCCAAGCGTCTCTGCGAGTGTGGTAGAGGAAGAATAAGAGTTTAGGGGAATGTTTTGATTAGACATTTATCTGTGTTCAAAGAATTCTTTGAAAAGCTTAGAAGAGTTCAATGGGATCATAGAATATGATGTCTGGATTCTAAAAATCAAGAGTTTTTAACCCCAGAGGAAACAGATTAACCCCCGTTAGCACCCCACTGATGTGTCAATGCTCCCTATCCCCAGATTAGCTCCGCTGGTTTAGGCTCTTGTACTTCGTTGCAGCCGGTGGACATAAAAGAAAACCAAGTAAAAAACACATGTAATTTTGTTGGGAGTGGGGAAACTCCCTTCTCTTCTTGTTGGGAAATGTTTTAATTCATTACAAGAGATCCATTGTTGAGTGGTTCTGATAGAGTCGATGGGTTCTTTTATCTCTCACACTGCACTGTGTCCAAAATCACCCTGTAGGTCCTGACTGCCAGAATTGTTTCCACAGAGTTCAGGGACTTCTATTTCACAGTGGGCATGCCTGGCTTTGTGGCCTATGCAAGTAGCCTGGTCACTGGAATTCCCAGCACTGGAATACCTAGTGGATTCTGGCCCTGTGTTGAGGGCTTAAGAACATCACATGCTTTTTTCTCAAGAGGACAGACAGGCGCTTTTTGTTCAGGCTTCCTTCTGTTTGACAAAGAAATTCATCTGTAATAATAAACCCCAGTTTTTGTACTTCTCTCCCCATCTAAGATCTGCTCTTCTAAAAAGCTGCCAGTGTCGGTCTGAGGTAAATGTCACAAGTGAATAATAATTTCTTTCATTTACACGGTAATTAAACCTGTTGAATGCTGACTTAATGGTTTACTGCACTCTAATGTGACGGGAAGATTTTTGCCTTTGTGAATTCAGAGAAGAAAAGTGGAAATTGATACCCACTGAAACTATTAAGAAGGACTTCTTTCAGAAGGTTTCTACCTCCTGCTTCACAGCTTCCTATATTTCCCTGTGCACTCTGCATACGTAATACTCATGGGTTGTTCTATGGTAGCTCTGTCTTTTCTCACACCTGGTGGTGACTCTCAGCAAGGCACCCTGTGCCAAGAACCATGCTTTTACTTGGGCCAATCTGCTATAAACACCCCATGACTTCTTTGAGCATTCTAGTTGGTGTTTTATGTCAGCCTGATGCAAGCTAAAGTCATCAGAGAGGAGGGAACTTACATAAGAAAATGACTCCAGAAGATCAGGCTACAGGAAGCCTATCAGGCTTTTTCTTAATTAGTGATTGATGGGGGAAGGGCCATCCCATTTTAAATGGGGCCATCCCTGGGCTGGTGGCTCTAAATTTTATAAGAAAGTAGGCTGAGCAAGCCATGGGGACTAAGCCAGTAAGCAGCACCCCTCCATGGCCTCTGCATCAACTCCTGCTTCCAGGTTCCTGCCCTGTTTGAGTTCCTTTTTTAAAAAATCTTTTATTATTATTTTTATATTAATTACAGTTTATTTACTTTGTATCCCAGCTGTAGCCCCCTCCCTCATTCCCTCCCAATCCCATCCTCCATCCCTCATCTCCTTCCTGCCCCTCTCTAAGTCCACTGATGGGGGAGGTCCTCCTCCCCTTCCATCTGATCCTAACTTATCAGATCTCTTCAGGGCTGGCTACAGTGTCCTCTTCTGTGGCCTAGCAAGGCTGTTCCTCCCTTGTGTGTATGTGTGTGTGTGTGTTGGGTTGGGGGAGGGGGGAGGTCAAAGAGCCAGCCATTGAGTTCATGTCTGAGACAGTCCCTGTTCCCCTAACTAGGGAATCCATTTGGATACTGAGCTGTGATAGGCTATATCTGGGCAGAGATTCTAGGATATATCCATTCATGGTCCTCAGAAAAGACCCCTGGGTCCAGATGTATTTGTCCTTGTGGAGCTCCTGTCCTCTCCAGGTCATACTAGCTCCCCCTTCTTTCATATGATTCCCTGCACTCTGCCCAAGGTTTGGTTATGAGTCGCAGCATCTGTTTTGATACACAGCTAGGAAGAGTCTTTCAAGGGCCCTCTGTGGTAGGCTCCTGACTTGTTACTTGTTTTCTCATATTTCCAATGTCCATCCCATTTGTCTTTCTTAGTGAGGATTGATCATCTTACCCCGGGTCCTCTTTCTTGTTTATCTTCTTTAGGTGTATAGATTTCAGTATATTTATCCTATCTCACTAGGTCTAGTACCCACTTATAAGTGAGTGTATACCATGTGTGTCTTTCTGCTCCTGGGATACCTCACTCAGAATGATCTTTTCTAGGTCCCACTATTTGCCTGCAAAGTTCATGATTTCCTTGTTTTTAATTGCTGAGTAGTATTCCATTGTGTAAAAGTACAATTTCTGTATCCTTTCCTCAACTGAGGGACATCTGGGTTATTTCCAGATTTGGGGTATTACAAATAAAGCTGCTACAGACATGGTTGAACAAATATCCTTGTTGTATACTTGGGCATCTTTTGGGTATATGCCTAGGAGTGGTATAGCTGGATCTTGAGGAACCAGTATTCCTAATTGTCTGAGAAAGCACCAGATTGATTTCCAAAGTGGTTGTACAAATTTACATTTCCACCAGCAATGGAGAAGGGTTCCCCTTTCTCTACAACCTCTCCAGCATGTGTTGTTACTTGAGTTTTTGATTTTAGCCATTCTGATGCATGTCAGGTGAAATCTCAGGGTCATTTTGATTTGCATTTCCCTGATGACTAAGGACACAGAGCATTTCTTTAAGAATTTCTCTGCCATTCTGTATTCCTGTACAGAGAATTCTCTGTTTAGCTCTGTATCCCAGTTTTTAATCAGATTGTGCTTGATTTGTTGCTTTTTAACTTCTTGAGTTCTTTATATATTCTGGATATTAGCCCTCTGTCAGATATAGGGTTGGTGAAGATCCTTTCCCAGTCTGTAGGCTGTTGTTTTGTTCTGACAACAATATCTTTTGCTTCACAGAAGCTTTTCAGTTTCATGAGGTCCCATTTATTGATTGTTGATCTTAGAGCCTGTGCTGTTGGTGTTCTGTTCAAGAAGTTGTCTCCTGTACCAATGAGTTCTAGGCTCTTCCCCACTTTTTCTTCTAACTGATTTAGTGTGTCTGGTTTTATGTTAAGGTCTTTGATCCACTTGGATTTTAGTTTTGTGCAGGGTGATAAATATGGATCTATTTTCATTTTTCTGCATGTATACATTCAGTTGGACCAACACCATTTGTTGAAGATGCTGTCTTTTTTCCATTGAATGTTTTGCCTGCTTGAGTTCCTATCCTGACTTCCTTCGATGAAGAACTGTGATGGGGAAATGTAAGCAGAATAAACTTTTTCCTCCTCAGGTTGCTCTGGTCATGGTGTTTCATCACAGTAATAGTAGCCATAACTAATACAGTTGTTGTCCACACTTTGTTTTATCTCTCTGTTAAAATCCCAGGCAGTATGTCAGTTTACATGATCATGTTTGTCCCCACAAATGTACTCGGTAATTTGGCAAATGCATCAAAAGCCAAGGACATCTTTGGAATTCATGCTACTCTTCTGATATTCTTTGCTTTTGTATAATTGAAAAAAATGTTTATTATTGTGTGTGAGAGGCATATGTGTTTGGGTGTGAATGCTGTGATATTCATGTAGAGTCAGTTCTCTCTTCACATCTTTAGGTAGATTCCAGGGCTCTATCTCAGGTCACCAGGATTGCACTGAAAGTACTTTTATTCATTAAGCCATCTTATTGACCCTTTCTGTACATAACTTGAAGGTCCTTTAACTTGTCTTTCAGTGTTCTTCTCTCAGAGGAATTCTTGAAATACAAATGAGGAACAAATTTTGCTGAAGGAAAGAAAGCACTAAAGAACCGATGTCAGGTTTTTGTTTAGTTTGGGTGTTTGGAAACAATATACTTCAGGTTAGCCTCAAACTCTGTGTACCTGAAAATGACCCTAAATTTCTACCCCCACCACTTAAATGCTAGGATTTCAGGTGTGTTCTGTAGATTGGGATGAAGGCTGGGGCTTTGTGTATGCTAGAAAACACTCTACCACGGGATCAACACCTTCCTATCAGTTTTTAATCTTCAATTGTGAGGAGCTAGTGTCTATACCCTACCCGGGAGGGTCTTCTAAATCACAGTGACAACCCTTCACCTGATCAAGAGTGCTGCTAATTTATCTGTTGAACGGAGTGTTGGCTGTTCCATGTGACAAATATCAAGGTATGTAGGAACTCTGGACCTTTAAACACCCTCAGCCATTGGGAGGAATACTATTAAGAGCCCTCCCTTGCTGCTCTGTTTTTCTGTCAGATTTTCTGGAGGTTGGGGCCAGGTAGGTCAAGTCTATCAAAAAGAAGAAAGAGAAGCCTGGTCAGATGTTGGAGGGCAGGGGCTTCCTTGTAGAGCTGTGAAGAGCAGAGATTGAGACCTGAGGGCTGAAAGGCCTGACCTGTGGTCAAAGTCTACTAGGAAGTATTAGGGCCTTACTCTCAGAGAAGACAAAGGGCAGTGTTTAGGTATCTCCTGTATATACTACTCTCCCCATTGCCCATGCAGTGGTGGATAAGTTCAGGATTTTCTCCTTTCTTCTTCAGGTCACTTCCTTCCTCTGCAGAGTTATATCATAGTTACTTAGACTAGAAGCTTCTTACCTGGAAATGTACAAAGCTCTAAACGTAGATCATAATACAGTTATGATGATGATGATGTGTATGTGCATAGATACTTAATGATGTGGGAGGGGATACTGTGCTTGTTGGTGATAGATGTGTTGGTGTGGTGATGGATGTGTGTGTGTGTGTGTGTGTGTGTGTGTGTGTGTGTGCACATATGCAGGCCTGCGTGGTGTACTTAGATCAAATAATTGCCTTGTAAAGTATACTCTTTCTTTTTACTTTTTAGTTGGGTTCCATTAGGGTTATACAGCAAATGTATCTTACTGCTAAACCCTGTTGCTGGCCTGTATCTATCTGTAATCAATCCTTTTCTGCTGCATTTGTTAGGATTCAGTTAAAAGTAAGAGTGTCACACACACAAAAAAACAAAACCCCGTTTACTCACAAAGTAGCCATATTTTGGTTCTTGTGAAAAAAATATTACATATCCTAAGTTTTGAACTGTCAAGTTGCTTATTTAAGAAAATAACTGTGATTGAGCTTAAGGAATACTGGAGCATATAGCCTCACCATGCCACAGTTTAAATGAACATCGATGTATAGCTAAGTTTGTCCAGTGTTTCTGTTAGCTCCTCTGTTTCTAAGAACAAGGCTAGAGTTCTGTCAAGATGGCTTTTTAGTTTCTGAAATTGAAACTATGAGCTGGCCTCATTCAATCTTTGCTAAAACCTTGTAAGACACAGCTGATATTCTTATTTTCAGATGAATAATTAATAAAGATATGGAGATGGAGAGATGGATCAGCAGTTCAGAGCCCTTGCTGGTCTTCTCATGTACCAGAGTTCAGTTCTGAGCACCTGTGTCAGGAGGCTTACAGTCACTTCAAACTTCAGTTCCAGGACACCTATGTGAATGCTTGTGGTATACATGAGCTCAAACACACATGTGAGCACTTAAGTAGATTTAGTTATTCTGTCCTCAAAAGTAAAATAAGCCAAGTGGTGTTGGCGCACACCTGTAATCCTATCACTTGGGAGACAGAGGCAGGTAGATGTTTGTGAGTTCGAGGCCAGCCTCGTCTACAAAATGAATTCCAGGACAGCCAAAGCTATGCAGAGAAACTCTGTCTTGAAAAAAAAAAACATAGGTAGATAGATCGATAGGTAGATACATAGGTAAAATAAAGTGTGGGGGAGGCAGGAGCTTCTAATACCATGAATAAGAGTCTAGGTGTAGTGAATGTGCCTGAAATCCCTGAATTTAGGAGGCTAAGGCAGGGGTATCAAAGTCCTGGAAATGTCTCACCCACAGAAAGAGCTGCATGTCACATTAGCATGTACTTGGGGACACACACACCTTTTATTTGATAACACAGTCGTATATTTAAAATGTTCAATTTGTTATGAACTTAAATGGACCAACTTAAAGCCAGCAAATTTTGCTCTGAATTCTATTAAATTCTAGACACTTGCAGATAGACATTCTGAGTTCCTTTTGTGGAACTCAGTGGGAAAGAGAATCACTTTGACATTACTGACTCATGGATGTGAGTGGATTTGAGTGAAGAAGCAATTTAACATTCTGTGGTTTTCAGAGATTTCAGAGTGAAGTGTTCTGTTGTTTGAGTTTACAAGTTCTGGTTTCAGCCACGAATTGCTTTTGAAAGCAGTTGTGGTACATGCACACAGGATCCAGGTGCATGTGCCAGTGAGAGTGCATGTGGAGACTCAAGTAGGATTTTGGGTCCTTTTTGTCTTACTGCCTTGAGACAAGGTCTCTCATTGAATCTGAAGCCTAACTTTTTGACTAGGTGGTCTGATAGGAAAGCTCTCAGAATCTACTTGTCTCTATTCTCCAATATTGGGCTTATAGTCACATAGCCATGCCCAGCTTTTTTTATGTCAGCTCTTGGGATTCTAATTCTCGGGGTCCTCATTCTTACAAAATGAGTGATCTTACCCACTGAGCCTCAGACTTGACTTTGCTTTTAAGAGCCAGTGTTATAGTCAGCGTTACAGGTGTCATTGTTGCCGAGGAATGATTTACTCTTTCTCTGTAGAAATGAGGACATGCAGAGAATATCCACCTCAAGCAATAAACTCTCATTCTGAAAAGAATTTCTTATAATTTGAGAGGTCCTCCTGGGGGACTGTGTGTTTGGAAGCCACCGTACAATATGCTCTCAAATGGATACAGAGAGATGCCTGACTGTCAGAGACTAATTTCATTCTTAAGGTTGAGAAAGCCATGCTTTGTTTACATGTGTCTATGCATTTGGTTAAGTGTGTTTGTTGATGTACAGTAGGAGGTATTTTGAGTGTTAGGATAATAGTATTAGGTACTTGTCTTAGTGCTGTGTTAAAATACCAGGAAAAATGTCCATTGTGGCAGGTAAGTCAGGATGAAAGTGTGAAGTAGCTGGTTGCGTTGTATCCACAGTCAGGAAACAGAGACATAGATACTGGTGATTTGCTTGTTTTCTCCTTTCTGTACATTTCAGGACTCCAGCCCCAGGGGATGGTAGTGCCCTCAGTCAGGTAGGTCTTCGCCCACCATTTATCCTAACATAGATAAATCCTTCACTGACATGCTTAGAGGTCTGTTTCCTTGGTGATTGTAGATCTTATCCAGTTGGCAAGATTGACCACTACAGTATCCAAAACAGACAGAATCTCTGAACTCATGGAACTCAGTATTCAGGGTTGGATGTATGGATGCTGCCAGGAATGTGCATTTCAAAAGTAAAATAAACTGTAGGGTGGAGGGGGTCATGTTTAGGAGAAAACCAGTATAGCATACTGAGTTCAGAAGTATTGTGTGAATATGGTAGTTTTCATTGTAAAACCTAAAAGAATCTAGAATATTGGTTATAAAAGACTTTAACTTCTTCGTGTGTAAAACACTAAGTTGACTAATTTAAGTCTTTCCTGGAACAGAACATGTTTCTTGGGCAGATCTGATTTGTGTATCATCACTTAAAACATCATGTGATCAAAACAAAAACCACAGCAAAAAATAGTCATGTATTTTTTACATGTTAAATGTTTACCCCCTAAAGAAAGGGGCAATTAAGTGTGGTATATTTTAGCCTTGTACTGAAATATTCCTCATGGTTGCTTGTGGGAGTGTTTGAGGGGTTTCAGCTTATGAGTCACGTGAGGTGGTGGAGGCAGTTAAGTGAAGCCTGGGAGAGAGTTCTTAACAATAGGTACTGCTTAGGTGTGCACAGTCAGTGGAGAGGAGACGTTGAGCAAATGTGTTGGATATTCACAATAATGCAATTCAGCAGGGCTCAGGTTTTTTTTTAATTCATGTAATGTTTCGTACAGGCAAAACTGCACATAAATAAGCAGCAGGATCCATGTGGTGCTTAAATAAATTTTTGCCACGTGAAGCCCATTGGAACAAACTCGTGTTGTAAAAATGAGCTCCCTGATAGAATTCTCAGTACAAAGAAGTGTAGTTCTTCCCAGAGTAATAGGAGAGCTGCAACTAGAATGATCAGTGTGGACTATAAAGAATGGCATGGCAGCTTGGGACACAATGGTTGGATCAAAGAGTTTTGTCTTTCATGTCAGGAGATCCACAAGTTGTGTGGTAATCATATCTCCTACCGAGCTCTAGTACTTAAATGTTCTTATAAAAAACTAAGGTGAGTTGATACTAGGAAAGATGTTGTACAAGTTAAGTTTCATCACAGAATTGAAGGATGAAACACACCTTCAGAGCCTCTCACTGTAGAGTGGGACATTTATCTCTTTAGTTAACAGCTGTGGGGTGACACTGTTTGGAATGAAGATGGTAGAGTGAGAGAGAGAGAAATGATTGGATTCTGTATTCTGCTTTCATCTTTCTGGTTGAGCAGAGATGTGTATTTCTGTCATTCATTCAGATTGTTAAACAAAAATGGGGAGAAAATAATAAGAACAGATGATTGAAGAGAGTCCCATCTGCCCTGCCATCAACCTTTTCTCTTCAGCGTTGATTCTGCTCACATTAGCAGATGGCACCAGCTCTTGGCCGGTGCCCGTGCTTTTCTGATTACAAGGGGTTGTTCTTTTGCCCGCCTTCTTTAAAACAACAACAAAAAATTGATAATAACTGACTGCGTGCACATTGGCCAGGGCGCTAATTCCTGAGGATAAGACAGAAGCTTGGCGTTCACCCTGGCCTTCTGTGTTGTGTTAGGATGGCTCTGCCTGGCAGCAGAAGCTTGGCTGATTAAACCTGGGCTTTAGGTATTGGAAGGCTTGCTTAGTGGTGACTGGAAAAGAGCTTGTATTTATATGTCCCAAAAATCTGAGAAAAATTAAAGGAAGGAGTGACTGGGTGACTGCTCAGCCACTAAAGTGTTTACTGTGGAAGCCTGAGAGCATTAGTTTGACCACCCGGAACCCAAGTGAAATGCTGGGCATGATGGTACCTACTGGAGCCTCACTGGCCAGCCAGCCCAGCTGAACCAATGCACTACAGGCCAATGAGAAACCCTAACTCAAAAAACAAAAATAAGAAAAACAAGCTGCGCATGGTGGTATATGCACTCCCAGCACTCAGGGAGGCAGAGGCAGGCAGATTTACTGTGAGTTCAAGGCCAGCCTGGTCTACAAAGTGAGTCCAGGACAGCCAGGGCTACACAAAGAAACCCTGTCTCAAAACAGACAAACAAAACAAAACCAAAAGACAACATGGACAGCACTTGAGGATGCTTTCCATATGTGTGCACAGGCATCCATGTATTCATGATTGTACCTCTACACAAGTAAACACACGCGCACACACACACATACCCAGAAAACACAGAGCCTCTTAAAAGTTTTCTTCTGACAAAAACCTGTGAAGGAATTTAGGAAAGAATGCTTATTGCTCATGTGGGTGGTTTGTGGGTGTCACAGAACCCGAAGACCCATTGGTTACAGTTTTACACATAACCTCTCAGTAGAAGAACATGAACTTTAAACAGGAGAATAAAGTTTGATAGATGAGAACGAAGTTCAGTATAGAATAATACATTATAAATAATACTTACAATCCATAGAGGATGGATTCAAGGTTTCTTATGCATAGAGATTTACTGTAATCTCTCAGACAAGTGTGTTATTTTTTTAAATACAAAAGAAATAAATATAGAGTTTCAGTCCTTTGCAGGAGAATTTCAGAACAAGTGGTATAAGCAAATATTGAAGAAAGAATGCAACACACACAGAAAGGCATGATGAATTCATCAGTTTCTTCTGAGGTGCTAATCAGGTGTGCTGGTTAATTTTATTGTCAACTTGACACAACCTGAGTCCCACGAGAAGGGAATCTCAGTGAGGAGAATTTTTTAGATCAGATTGGCCTGCTGTATGCCTGGTGGGGAAAAATTTTGTTAACTGAGATGGAAGACCTGCCTTATTTATGTGTGGCATGGTTTTCTGGGCAGGGCCCTGAAATGTGTAAGAGTAAGAGTTAGCTGACCAGGCAAGCATCAGGCAGCATGGGTGCATTCTCTCTGGCCTTGACTGAGGTTGTGGTGTGAACAGAAGCCTCAAGCTCCTGCAGTTTTGGAATATATATACATATACATACATACTGAAATTGTAAGTCAAAGACCTTTTTTTCACCCGAAGTTGCTTTGGATCAGGTTGCTTGTCACAGCAACAAAAATGAAACCAGAAGACCAGTCATGGTGTAGATTTTCCTATATGTGGACTTCAGCAAGATTTCTGACTGAGTTTTTCCAGGATTTCTTTATGAGCAATGGACAAGAACAAGTTTAAAGGCACTGCGATTTCCGAGATCCAGAACTAATTTTCCGTTCCAGTTATAAATTTGTTAGGGTCATTATGTGGATATCTGTCCTCTGTTGTGTTTTTGTCCTTGGCTGAGATTGCGAGATAATATTTAGTGATGACAATACCAAAGGGGAAGGAAACTGAACATACCTGTTTGTTCTTACTTAGCATGGGCCAAAGTGGTATTTAAACTGTGAAAATAGAGATTTGAGAGAGGTGAGACTGAGCAGTTTTGAGCTGGTGTCACAGGTACCAATAATGTTCATGTTCCCTTTATTCCAAATCACTATGAGAATCCAGTGGCTCAATACTTGTTTCAGTAAGGAAAAAGTGAAATTGTTCAGAGAGGGACATTCACAAAGTATTTTAGAATTTAGCTTTTAAAAAAAGGTGTGTGTGTGTGTGTGTGTGAGAGAGAGAGAGAGAGAGAGAGAGAGAGAGAGAGAGAGAGAGAACACCAAGAAGAGGGTAATGGGTTCCCCCAAGAGCTGGAGCTATAAGTGAGCTGCTGGGTTGTCTTCGAGAGCAGTAGGTGCTCTAAGCTGCATGGATAATGCTCACATTGGGTAGATCACCACCACCTGTAATTCTAGCTCCAGTAGATCTAGCGCTCTCTTCTGCCTTTTGAAGATATCTGCAAATGTGCACACACAGGGGGAGACACACACAGACACTTACACTTTAAAAAAGTAATTTAGGGGGAACCAGAAAATGTTTGAGGAGTAAAGGGATGTAAATATAACGAAAAGCAACCCCAAAGAGTTTCTGACATTAAGGGGGTTTTTTTTGGCAGAAGTACCTGGGAGAAATAGAAGTCATGAGCCTCAAAGCTGGGCGGACTTGGGACTAGTCTTTTTTTTTTAATTTATTTATTTTTATATCAATCACAGGTTAGGTACTTTGCATCCCAGGTGTAGCCCCCTCCCTCATTCCCTCCCACCCTCCCCATCCCTCCTTCATCTCCTCCCCGCCCCCAGACTTGGAGGGACTAGTCTTTTACCGATATGTTTTCGAAACTCCCTCTCATTGCCCCTTTCAGATGTACCATTCCGAAGTATGACATCGGTTGGATTTTTGTTTGTTTGTATGTCTGTTTGTGTGTCCTAAAACTCATCTGATATTTGGAGATTGTCATTCTCACTCATTATGTTCATTTCAGAACACTGGGCAGTCAATCAATATTTAGATATTTTATAAAGTACTTGGATTTAAATTTTAGTTCACCTTGTTAAACTCATTTCAAATTCCCATGTATTTCCCTGAACCCATTTCTTCATTTCTTTAACTTCTGGAATACTTCCTGGAACATAGTAGGTACCTGGTAATATTTATAAGTATTAAAAGATGCAATTGGGATCAATATCCTCATTTTACCAGAAAGATGTTTTCTGGAATTAGATTAGCCTAATAGTGGACATATGTCCTCTCTCTGATAATCTTTCTTAGCTCCTTGGAGTGAAGATAATTTGAAGAGGGTTCTGGGCATGTAGAATCAGAATCTTCAAAGTCAGTATTTGTATTATATTTCTGTGTTAAAATATGAAACTTATGGAAGTTTTGTTTTGTTTTGTTTTTGTCTTATGGCTCCATAGGGATAGTACTTGTCCTGGCATGAAATACATGGTGGTGGAACCAGAAACTTGCTAATCACATTTTATCCATGGGGGTTAAAGGGCCCCCAGGATAGAAAGTTGAAGGAGGCTCTGAATCCTCAAAGTGATAGACTTCAGCAAGACTGTACCTTCTGAAGTTTTCATAACCTCCTCAAATAGGTCCACTTGCTGGGCACCAAGTGTTTAACTATGTCAGCATATAGGGAACATTTCTCATTCAAGCAACCACCTTCTGTCATGCCCTAGGATCTAGGGCACATGAGACTTAATTACTACCTCTTCTTTACATGTGAATATAAATCCATGTTTTTCTTTGTGTAGTTAGACAGTGATCTCAGAACTGTGTAGACTGAGCACAGTCCTCATGTAAAGAGACATTCTAGCATCAGGGCCATTTATGTGCTTTGATGAGCACACACTAATGTGACCTGTGTTTACACCTAGTTTTCTGCTGCCCTTTCTCTGAGGTTATTTCATGCAGTGCTATTTCATATGGGCACTTGGTGCCCATTTTATTTACCAAAGTCACACATTGTTTTTCTTTTTTTTTCTTTTTGTACTGATGCAATCAATTTCAAACATAAAACAATGTTCTTTTATAGAGCTCCACATTAGAATTTCTGGATGTATCCAATTGAGGTTTTACTTGGAGAGAATTCTGTTTACTAGTCGGCTTTCAACTGTATTAGAAACTCCCTCTTAGACCTGCTTAATAAACAATGGGCTGGAACAGTGGCTTGGTGGTTAAAGAGTACTTACACTCCTGTTGGATTTCATGTTTCAGCATTTACATCAGGTAGCTCACAATAACCATAACTCCAGCGCTAAGGAATCTGATAATCTGGGCATTGTGAGGCACGCACATATGTATGGCATACACTCTCACACACATACATGTAAATAAAAGAAATCTTCTTATAAATGGAAAACAATGTGACTTATGTAAAGAAGTCCAGAGTTAAGGAAGACCTCTGAATTGTTGAGTTAGTGACTTAACAGAGTGTCTGTCCTAGGATGTGGCTCTCTTCTGTCTAAATCCATGCTGTCATTTCCACCAGTGAAGCTGCTTATTTTTATTAGTAGCTATCAGTTGCAGCCAATATCTATGTGCCTTTTTCATATGGAATTGCAGAAGGGTGGCATAAGGGCAGGGTAATTGAGAGTGATTGAAAGCAAACTGTTATCTCCCCTAGACAGAAAATGTAACTGGTCTCATTTCTGTGTCTCTAGACCCATTTAGGACATATGTATTCACCCTGACATCTAGTGTTGCCGCATTGCTGATTAGCTCACACCTGAGTTGCCTACTGAAGGAGAAATGAGAAGGCTTTGCTAGGCTTAACCAGATCTGTAACACAAGTTGGTTTCCCAAGGCAGTGATGCCCCTGCCCAGTGGAGGAAGACTGAATGGCTGTTGGAGACTTAGCATTTCTTATACCTTTAGTCAAACCACTGGTCACAGTTAGCTGAGAGTATGGATTTTCTTGGATACAGATATTGCCCCAGGCTATAAATGTTTCAATTTTATGTGAATCTTTTCCAGCAGTTGTATGTTTATTTCAAGTAAGTGAAAAATTGTGGAAGTAGTCATATGGAGTGGCTGATGATGGTAGGACATTTATTCTCCCTAAGGCAGCTTGGTCTCTTGTGGACAAGGGAAGAAACAGTTATCTAATAATTCTCACTGCCAGCCATGTAATTTAGTGATATTGTTGTATAAGAATTCAAATTTGTACAGTTGTGGGGATAGAACAGCTCTGTCCCTGCCACCTCTGGGTGGTGGTTCTTCCATGTTTGAGTGTAATGAGTACAGTTTTGTGTGTGTGTGTGTGTTCATTTGTGTAGGTGCACATGTGGATGCAAATGCCCATTTTATGCATTCATGAGTATGTGTAGGCAGGCCGGCAGCATCCCTGAAGGGAGGCCAGGAGTGGTGTTTGGTAAAAGTGCAGCCACAGTTGCAATGGAAACTCTAGTAGACTAAGGCACTCATGGACAGGAGCTGAGCCTTGACACCAAATAGCAGGTTTGGAATGCCTAAAGAGTCCAGAAGAGATCACTGGTGAAGGGTCAGCCACAGTTGCAGTTTAGACAACTACCATGGACAGTGGCAGGTATGAGCTGGCCCCAGCCTGAGCCTACTAGGCAAACCTTGTGCTTTAGATGGCAAAGCTGATGAAGTGGAGCTGCCCAAGCACGTTGAGGCCAGGTCATGAATATATCCTGCAAGTAAGACATTGAGCTGTAGAATGTGATGTACAGTGCTCAGTGCTGGGCTTTGCTGTGATATGATGGCCACTGTGTTCTGCTTCTTCCATCTTGGAATAAGAAGTATGTAATTTGCTGGGGTTTTAAAAATATTTTATGTTTTACAGGATCCCACAATTAGTAGACTTTGGATTTTTTTTTTAAGAAACATTGGATTTTCAAAAGTGTTGATTTTTTTAAAAAGACTTTTGGACTTTACAAGTTAGACTGTGCCTTATATTCTAATAGTATCATGATATCTTGACAGGATAAACAAGAAAGTAAAAGTTATCATTTGGTAGTGATACATCTGTGTATCAAGTTAGCAATGGTTTGGTTGAGCTGGCTAGTTTTTGTCAACTTGACACAAACGAGAGTCAGCTGAGAAAAGGGAGCCTCAGCTGTGGAATTGCCTCCATTAGATTGGCCTCGGGGGCATGTGTCTGGAGCATTCTTGAGGGCTTAGCCCACTTTGTCAGAGACCCCTCCTGGACTCCAAACAGTCTCAGTTTGGTTAATATCCTATAAATGGCAAGCTGAGCAAGTCAGGAAGGAGCATTCCTCCATGGTCTCCAATTCCCTTCCAAACTCAAGGTTCCTGCCTTAGCTTCCTTCAATAATGGACTGTCATCTGTAAACCAAATAAATCTTTTGACCCTCAAGGTGCTTTTGGTTAGAGTGTTTTATCACATCAGAGAAGCAACCCAGAGCAGTAGGCCATGAAATATTTTGAACTGGGAAGCATATAAAGTAGCCTTCAGTTTAATAGTCATGTACTGTATTTATGGTACTTGTTTACTTGAGAGAGGGTCCCCTCCCAGGCTGACCTTGAACGTGCTGTGTATATATGCCTCTGGTCATGACTCTGACCTTTTGATCCTCCTGCATCTGCCTCGCCAGGGCTGGGGTTACAGACTTGATCCACCATACCCAGCTTATATATTGCCAGGGATGGATCCCATGGCTTCTTGCATGCTAGGTATACACTATACCACCCGAGCCACACCTCCAGCCCCTGTATGTGTTTTTGTTAGAAAGATTACTTAGGCTAATGTGTTGAGGGTAAGAACTAGTATAGAAATGAGAGTGGTTAGCAGCTCATGTCCAGAGGGAAGTGTACTTTGGCTTGGACCAGTTAAGAAATAAAGGATTCTGTTTGTAGCTATGAGGAGATTTGCAAACAGGTTAGATAGCAGAAAACTTTACTATCTTTGTGTTAACAATGTAACAACTATGTAATTTTGAAGCTGGAAGAGCTGTAGTTTGTATGGCTTTACAAACAGAACTTTAAACACTTGTGTCATTTCAGTTTCTTTCAATTAATTCATGAATAAACTCTGAGATGGTCTTAGTGTGTTAGAGGAGGAAACTGAAACCTAGTTAGAACAATGAAGTCCAGCCTTGTGTATCTAATTGGAATTTTCTCATAAGCACATTTGACTGTTCAATCTATTGTAAAAATTTTTGTATTTGTGGAACGTTGATTGAGCATCTGTCTAAAGAGGCTGGTTTGTAGTTCCACATTGTCTTATTTGCAACATGAAACACATTGTTAAGATACATTTTAAATTATGTGCAGTGTAAGTTCATTGTGCTCTGTGCAAACTTTAAATGCCAGGATGTAGTCATGGTCAGTGGATGGTAAAAGGATATGTCAGGCAATAGTCCAGTTAACTTGCCTATGAAGATCAAGAAGGCTGTTTGTTGCCTTTTCCCTGGAGGCCTTCAGTTAGAGTTGAGATGGGCCAACTTCTAGGCAGAGAAATTGCTTAGCACTGCGCACAGCCATCACTTCAAGAGGGCATTTTGAACAACTGGAGAGGGAGCCTGCTTGACCCCTCAGAGTTGAGCCGCCCTAGTAAAAGTAAAGGAGAGGCCTGGGTACCAGCTGTGCACACTTACGATGGGAATGTGGTTGCTGGAGCCTGAAACGGTGAGGTTCTGAAATGTGACCTGTGGCTTCCAAAACAATTTAAAGGTTTTCTTTTTTTTTCCCTCTGAAATTTTAGTATGTTTTATGCGCATGTGGCACAGTTGTTGGAGAATTGGTTTTATGTGCTCCGCAGATGGGACCACTCTAAATCAGAATATTTTATTAACATCAGATGGTAAGTCCTTTGAAATTCTGACTTTGGGCCATACAGCCTATCTATACCATTACCTGTGTTCTGCCCTCATAAGCTAGAGTCTAAAATGGAAGCACGTGAGCGCTTAGCTCAGTGGCTGCTGCAGTTAGTGAAGAACCCTGGCCTACTTTCCCTGTAGTCTCTTGGTGTGTAGTTTGTTTTTGCCCCACAACACTACCCACTGTCAGTTGTTGTTGTTGTTAATTATTCCTCTGTTCCTTAACTGGATTCAAGCCTGATATTAAGTTAACAAATGACAGGAAGCAGAACGAGTGCTACATGTTTTGTTTTTTTCCTGAAAGTTTCACAGAGGCTCATATTGGTGCTATTTGTATGCCTCCCCTCCCCCCATGGTGACTTAAAATTCATTCCACATTGCCCATAAGAAAAGGAGGAGGGAGAGAGGCCTGTGTTTGATAGGGAGTGCTTGAAGGGAAAAAGGCAAGCTTTCAGATGTTGTCTGAACAAAGCCCTGGGATGTGAGGACAGCAGCATCTGGAGGTTTTCAAACACTCAAGCGCTGCTGTGTGCTTCCTTTGCTGTCAGAAGAGCAAGAAGCTGCTTCCTGTCATTTCCCATCTTGTCACTTCCAGGACCAACATCTTGCTGCTTTTTTCACCAGCTGCTGTTGTTGTGTTCTTCCTGCTCTACAGACAGATGGTACCAGAGCTTCTTCGATGATCTCCCCCACCCAACCCTCCTGCATGGGCCCCCTGCCTGATTCTAAAGAAATCTCCTCTATGCTACCTTCATAGAGCAAGTGTGTGGTCTTGCTACTTACTCTGCCTTGTTTAAAGATCTCAGAGGTGCAGGGACAATGGGGAGAGGAGTACTGAGGACACTGTGATGACAGACCTGAACTGACATGTTTGGAGGAAGTGCCTCACAGAAGTCCATCTTGAGGGACATCTCCATTTTGTTTCTGAAGTTCTACTCAAGACAGGGCAGTGGGTTTTAGGGTTTTCTTTCCATAAGGGTTTGGGGTTTCTTTTCCTTCTACTTTCAATCCAACGTAGGCATTTTCTTGATAATCTTGCTTAGGTACTGTCACAAACCAAGTTATGCATTGTTAATGGCTCATTTTAATTATTTTTTTGAGATAGTCTTGTATAACCCAGGCTAGCCTAAAATTCCTTATTATTATGCAAGGCTGGGTATAGTAGTATTTATATTACTTAATTTATATCTTTAACATTTTACATTTATTTATTGTTTTTAAAGATTTTTTTAAATAATGTGTATATTTGTGTTTGAGTGTGTATGTGGGAGGACCCAGAAGAACATAGAGAACTGAAATTATACACATTTATTAGCTGTCTAATGTAGATGCTGGGTACCAAACTCACTCTTCTGCAAGAGGAGCAAGTGCCCTTAACTGCTGAACTTCTCCAAACTATTTGTCTGCCTGTCTTTCTGTGTATTTATTTAGTGTGTGTGCATGCTCGTGTGTGAATATACATACATATGTGTGTGTTTGTGTGCGCGCGCATGCATCTGCATATTAGTGCTACAACATGCCTGTGTACATCCAAGGACTGTTTCCAGAAGTTAGCTGTCACTTAATGTGGGCCACTTAATGTGGGTTCGGGGTATCAAGCTTAAGTAGTAAGGCTCTCTGGCAAGCACAGTTATCAGTTGGAGCCACCTTAGTATTTCTGTGGCCTGGGGCTTTGAGGATTTTGCCTCACCTCCCAAGTACAAGCAAACATGTACTACCATGCCTTTTTCAATGGGGATAAAACCCAGGCCTCCTGCATGCCAGACAAGTTCTGGGTCAGCAGAGACACACCCCTTACTGGTTAATTGCTTATTTTACTCTTATTATTTCATATAGCTCTCATTGGTTCCTTGGTGATAATAGGAATTTAGAAAGCAATGGGAATGTTTCTTGCACCCAGGGCAGATATTTGGTGGAAACAAACTATATTTGTTACAGGTGTTGTTACAAGATAAAAACAAAAACAAAACAAGACATTTTGCTTTTCCTCCTCAAATAACAGTCGTATTACTAGCTGCAGTAATTATGGCCCTTTGTAGAAAGTAGTTTTCTAATCTCTCTTAATATTTGGTATGTTTCTATGTAACTTTTTTCTTCAGCATTATTTGCTGTGTTAATCCTATGTATTGATAGGCTATGCTTGTTCTATAGCCTCATTCCCATGTGCATTTGGTGGCAACAGTATTTCAGTGAATTCAATTTATTCACCATTTTCTATAGTATATATTACATTTTTTTTCTTTGCTGCTATCAAAATGGCTGACCAAAGCAATGTAAGGATAAAAAAAGGTCTGTTTTGCTCAAAGTTTGAAGAAGGCATGGTGGCAGGAACTTGAGGCAGCTGGTCACATGACATCCAGGAAGCAGGAAGCAGAGAGAGATGGATGCTGGTGTTCATCTTGCTTTCTCCTTTTCATTCAGTTTAGGACTGTAGACCATGGGAGGGTGCCACCCACATTCAGGGTGAATCTCCCCTCCTCAATTAACCCAGTTTAGAAATGCCCTCCTGACATGCCCAGGGGTTTATATTACCTGTAATACAAATTTTACATGCGTTTTACATATCAATTCTTATGTTGTTCCTATAAACCTTATTATGACGATGAGAAAAAAACTTATCTGAAAATTCCTATGCTTAGCAAAAGGTCACCTAGCCTACGAGAGGAAATGAAGTTGACACTGTCTGCAGTATGCCTGCCTTCCTTTAAAAAGTCTGACTAGGAGGCTGGGGAAATGGCTTATATGATAAACACTCTTACCCTGAGAGTTTGAAGACCCGAGTTCAGATCCTCAGATTCACAGTGAAGAAGGTTGTGGCAGCGCGCATCTGTCATAAGCAGCATTACTACAGCAGGATGGGCGTCAAGGACAGGACAACCTCCAGAATCTTACATGCCAGCTAGCCTGCAGTACACAGAGGGAAACTGCACACAACTTGTCTCAAATCCGAACTGGACAGAATTTGGGGGTTGTCCTCTGATGTCTACGGATGCATTGGGTACGTGTGTGTCCACATGCCCCCACAAACATGTATACACATGCATGGACACACGTCATACACATACATAAAACAAAGATTTATTTTTAAGTTTGACATTTTAGAACACTTGATAGACATTACCTACTGTTTTCTGTGAATTATTACTCTTCATAGTTCATGAGAATGCTGATTGTGTTCCTGTTGCCTTCACTACTATCAAATTCATTTTTCCTCTTATAGGTGCTTGGGGGTGAATGATCGCTTTCTTGTACAGCAGTCCCTGTTGACTAGAGGGAGTAGGCATTTTTTTATGTGTTATTGATCATTTTATTTTATCTGTGAATTGTTCATGCTGTGTCCTGCTGCCATTATTGACCAGTTGATTTTTGTGTACAAATTTATCATGGACTAAGTATCATAACCGTGTGTCATGTTGATTAAAAAGATGTTTTCTTCTGTGACTAGCCTCATATTTTTTTTATTGAAAAAAATATATACTGTATTCTGAGCATGGTTTCTCCTTCCTCATTTTCTCCCAGATCCTCCTCAACTCCCCACCCATCCAACTCCAGGCCTTCTTTCTTTCTTCTTCCTTTAGAAAACAAACAGGCAAGTAAAGAAACAGACAAGCTGGATTAGATCAGAGCAAACAGAGAAGAAAAGGAAAAAGAAAAAAAAAACATAGAAGAAACAAGCACAAAGAGAGAGAGATAAGCACACACAGTATACCCATACAAACTGGAAACCATAAAAAGAGTTTTATATTTCTTGAACAATATTTACATCAACTTTATTCCTAATGTAAAAATGTATTTTATTTTAATTGTATTTATTATTGAGCGTGCATGCATATGAATCATAACATATGTCCGAGGGTCAAAGGAGAACTTCAAGAAGTTGACTCTTTCCCTCATGTGGGTTCCAGGGATTGAATTTAGGTTGTTAGCCTTGGCAGCACTGAGTCATCTTACCTGCCCTGAAAATTTTTTTCTGAAATGAGATTTAGAAAACAAAACAAAACTTTTTATTGATTCTCTGTGAGTTTCATTCTTGTACCCCAGTCCCACTCACCTCCTCGTCTCCTTATATCTGCCCTCTGCCCTTACAATCTATCCCCCTAAAAGAAAAAACACACAGACAATAAACAAAATGAAATAAAATATAGAAACCCTCTTGTGGAATCTGTAATGATATACCCCCCTGTCCAAATATCTTCATTCGGAAATGTTCTTTGCAGTGACTCATTGGTCTGGTTTGAGGTCTCTGGCATCAGTATTGGATCTTCACTCATCTGGTTACCCTGTTGTTGCCCTGTGTGATTGAGGTCCTGCAGCTTTGGATCAGCAGGACTGGCCCTTACATGTGCTTCAACAATTCACAGATGATGCAGATATTGGGATGGCTCACCTCAAAGTCCTGGAACTAGGACTGGGTGATGAATGAGCTGGTCAGCCCACCATCTCTCCCTGTCTACACCATCAAGGCTAGCTCTCCAGGCTACGACAGGTGGCGAAGATTTTGGGGTGGGGAGAGCATCACCCTTGCACCAAAGGCAACCTCATGGCAGACGAGTGCCAGGGCCAACTCTTGGAATTTGTTTTAGTATTTGGCACAAAGTGATGATGTTTTTATGGGTTTGATAAGTAATTATTTCTTCTTCTGCTAATCTGTTTTAAAATTACTGTGTATTTTATAGGCTATTCTTGTGTTATGTATATATGTAGATGTATTCATGTATACCTTTCATCTATTCAGTGTCAGAAGTTCTCCTGTTCTTATCTCTAATAGAGTACATGTTCAAGATTGTACATTTATAATATATACAAGTATCTTTGTTGGAAGCACCAAGACATCGGTAACAGAAGATCCATATGTTAATCTCAGTATGGCTTTTGGTTAATGTGACCATATTAGCAAAGTAAATGGAAAAATATGCAAATTTAGAAAGCTGAAATTGTAAGTTTTTGAAAAGTGGTATTTTTGCTCTTGATAGAACACCAGTATCACTATCCATAGTCCTTTAAATATGTAAAAGTCTGTATGAAGATAAGTCAAGATAGAATATTTTCTTTGATTTGCTTTTCCTATTACATAGAGAGCTGCTTTCATGGCTCATATCACACATAGAAGTAGAATTTTGTCTTTTCATGTTTATATTGTTAAATGTGTATTTATTTATTTATGTGTGCATATTTGTAGGTGTGCAAGTGCATACACCAATTTGCTTGTAAAGGCTAGAAAGGGCATCCCATATTATGTATCACTCTTCAACTATTCCTTTGAGGCAGGGACTTTTCCTAAACATGGGGCTTTTGGTTTCTCAATTTTATGGCTACTGGAGTGTGAATTCTGCATCTCAGGATTGCACAGCAAGCATTTAACTGCTGAGCTATCTCTCTGGTGCTCTCTCCATGTCTCTGTCTCTGTCTTTCTCTCTCTGTCATATTTGACTATGCCACTAGAGAAAAGAAACTGAGAAAGCTAAGTTTCAGAAATTTCACTGAATTTTGAGAAAGGAGTTTGGTATTCATTTAAAGTTAGCAGAATACCAGAGGCACTTGAAATAATAAAGTATAAATGGGCTAAGTGCTTCCTGTAATAAGCAAACTGTAATACAGTATAGTCAAAAACGTTATTTCTATTTCATTTAAAGAAATGACTGAGTTATTTCTTTCTGTGGCCTCATCCACATTGTATCTGCATTCAAGAAGCAGAGAGAGATAAATAAATACTTGTGCGCACCTTGCCCTTTCATTTTTATTCAACTTGGACTGCCACCCATGGAATGTTTCAGCTGATGTTTAGAGTGTACCTTCTCTCTTCAATTACCCCAGTATAGAAAGGCCCTTACAGACATTCCCAGAAGGTATCCTACAGGTGATTTTATATCTTGTCATGTTGGCAATTGTAATTAAAGTCTACTCAGAAGATACTGGAGGCAGAGTTATCAAATTTGTCTTCTCCCTGAAACTGACATATATTTTTAACAACTTTAACAAACAAGGTAATTATTTTTTCATCTTAATTTATAGTTGATCTTTTGGAAGTTTCACTCTCAATTGTGTATCCAGTCTAGTGTCATATATCGGGGTAATCATTAAGATGATTTATATGTATTCTCCCTGCCTCCCTCCCATAATCTTTCTTGCCTTATGCATGGCCTTATGATTAAGTTTTGCCAGTAAAATAACATGAATCTAGATAGGCCCTTGACCATGTTTATTTCCTCTGTGGAGATGAACAGTGTTGAAGGTCATGGCTCTCCATCTCCCTGGGTACCTAAGAGACAAAGATACAGAGCTTCTCCTGATTTGTGAAGATACACAGCCAATGAGAAACCCCTATGTGCTTCTTTTCAACTACGTAAATTGTGTGGTTGAGATCTCAGCATTACCTAGTCTATTCTTACAAAGGCAGGAAAACAGGAAAATGGCTTTTATATGTCATGCAGGTTTTGGCTGTTCATTCTAAATGTCTTAAATTTTACCCACATTGGATTTTCTACAGTATTATCAAACAGGATCTATGCATCCCACAGTGCTCACAACAGGATTTCAAAATTGGTAGGGAAAGCTTGGGAGGGGATCTCAGTTTGCAGAAGCAAAGCCTCAGTACTGGACAGCCACAGCAGAGATTACCTGAGTCATTTTTGACACATAAGTGATTGGGTCTTTAGTGGCTCAGGACTTTCAGATAACTGGCAATTCTTACTGGGGTGGGGGACTTTCCTTTAAAATAGTAGCAGGGGTTACTTATATATCCATGTGAAAAAAATAGAAAAAAGGGCAAGATTTCTCCCAAGGGCCTGATTTTCAAGCATAACCAAATAAAGAATGAAGGGAGCCATTGAGGCAGGAAAAGGTCACTGAGTCCTTCTGGCTGATGAAAAAATTAAGTTGCTTCATTCCAGATTAACATCCAGCTCTGACATGCTGGAGGGGCTGGACCTGATAAAATACAGCTAATGTTGTACATGTCTTTTTTTTTTTTTCACACATCCCCTTTGTTCGTTTCCTTTCTTCCATTTTTATTTCCTTGTTTTCCATTTGTCCCTTAATCTAATTCACCAAGGTCTTTGCTATAGGAAGGGATAAGGAAAAAAAAAAAGGAAGAAAACAAAACAAACAGATTTGATGTGTAGTTTCTAGTTTTACCACCATTTCCTCATGAAGTTAGTAAGTCTAGTTAGCTCATTTGACTAAATTATATTGAAAATTACCAAGATTTTCTAAGGAGGATGTGTAGTTAGGAGCTGGATGGTATAGCACTCTGGTGTATTTGGTTGTTATTGTTGAGACAGGGTCTTGTCAGGATACCCCTGACTTCTGCTTGTAGTTGAGGATAACCTTGAACACCTGTTCCTCCTGATTTAAGCTCCCAAATGTTGAGATAGTAAGCATGTGCCACCATCCTCTGTTTATGTTGATGAACAAACCTAGGGTTTCTGTGCATTAGGAATGCACTCTACCACCTGAACCACACCACCAGCCACTGTAGAATCAGCTTTAAAACCCCTGTCAACTACCCGTTCATATTTCAAAGTAACGTTCACATAGTAGTGTTGATTCTGTTCTTCCTTCACCTGGCTACCTGTGGTTAGAGTGACCATGAAGTCTTTCAACCCTGACTAGTTGGTATGCCATTTCTGTCATGTCTTCCTATGTTGGTATATTCATTTTTATCATTGTCTCAGTCTGTGTCCATGAGTGTAAAGGACAGAATGTGAATCTGATAATGCATGGAATTCTTTGACTGTAAAGGCTGAGGACTTCACAATATCTTTTGCAGGGCTACAGTTAAGTTAGAGTATCCAGCCTGGAAATGCCCATCTCTTACTGTGGCTCCATCTTCATCCTCACTCATAACCCTCTACCCAGTCTAGAAGGTACTGGACTCTAGAAGGCACCACCAGTGGCATTGCTGCTCTGTAAAAAAGGCAGTCAGACAGCAGCATTTGACAGACTGCATGAGCTAAGGGTGGGGGACTTGGATGGATCCTAAGTGGTGGCCAAGGACATGAGGTTGAGGACATAGTTTCCACTTAGTTCCTTTGACATTTGGTTTTTTTTTTCTTTTTTCATCTTTGTTTTTACTTCATCTTTTCTCCAGACTATTATTATTATTTCTTCATTTATGTTTTGTTCTGTTTGGTGAGATCGGGCTTGCCTGGTATTCATTCTGTAGAACATTCCATCCTCAAACTTGAAATACCCTCCTTGTTTTAGCCACTTCCCCAATCTTGCTCAGGTAGCAATACAAACAAACCAAAACCAACTAACCAAACAAAAACAACAAAAAAATCAACCAAACAAACAAAAACAACCAACCAAACAAACAAAAACAACCAAACCAAACAAACAAAAACAACCAAACCAAACAAACAAAAAATAAGGCTTCAATCTGGATTCAATCTCTGAATTGGCTGATCTCAGACTCTCAGCAGCCCTCTACCCTTATTCATCCAACTGTTTCATACGCAAGTGTGTCCTCGTTTTCTTTCCAGTGGTAAAATACCATGAGAAATTGAAACTTGTAGAGGAAGTAGTTTATCAGGCTCATAGTCCATCATTGCTAGGGGGTCAAGGGAAAGGCAAAGGCAGGAAGTCACATCACATCTGCAGTCAAGAGCCTGAATGCACCTGTTGCTCAGATAGCTCTCACAACTTGTATACAATCCATGATCAAGTCAAGGGGATGGAGCCACCCACCATAGTCAGGTCCTCCCACATCAGTTCATGTAATCAAGATAATTCCCCACAGCTGTGCCACAGGACCTTGCTTGAGACTCTTCACAAGTAATTTTAAAATGTGTCAAATGAACAATTGCAACCAACTCCCAGGTGTTGGTGCATGACTTTTTTTTTTTAAATCCAAGCACTCAGGCAGAGACAGAGGGATCTCTGTGAGTTTGAGGCCAGCTTAGTCTACATAGCACATTCCAGGCCAGACAGAATTGTGTACTGAAACCCTGTCTCAAACAACACAAATAAAACAAACAGCAAAATCTACCTACAACTGACTATCACCCAGTGGTACTGTTAGTCTCCTCTTCATCCGTATGCCCCCTGATCTTTTCCTTAGTGTATATTGCCTACACTTTCCTTGTATATAAGGACGTCAGTGTTGTATAAGTGGGAATGATGCTTACCATGTAGGACCCTGATATAGGAAGTGATAATCATTATCCCTTTCTAATTATTCTTTAATACAGGATAAGTAGGACCCTTGAGCTTCTGGCCATGGGGAACACTGCTCTAAGATCGCTGTTTAAAAGCACATCAGGACCACAGTGAGAGCATCAAGTCAGACACTAGGCTGAATGCATCAAGGGTGACTCTGTGCTTAGTGTACAGATGATAATAAATGATACCATAGCTTTCTTGGAAATTGGGTTGGGAAGAGATACGAACTCAGGTATAGTGGAGAGTATGTTTGTTCAAGTTTGGGCTTTGGGGGTGTGGAGTCATTAAGAAACTTTCACACAAGAAACTTTCTTATGCGTGTTTTTAGAGAAGCTCACACAGTCACTGGAAGCAGATTTTTTGGAAGAATTTGTTTCTCTCTCCAATGTGGTACAGCAGAGGATGAAATATGGACCACAGAGGTTTGTAATCATGTATAGCTATAATGCCAGGCATACTGTTAGATTATTAATCTGTCTTTAACTGAAAGCCTGCTTTCCTAAATTCTGAAGTAACAATTTACTGGCAGTTGAAATTTTGAGGACTAACTCAGACTGAGAACAATAAATCCTGCCTCTTTAAATTCACATCTTGTTAAAGTCAATACTTGCAGCAGACTAGAGTGGGGAAGATCTTTAGCCTTCTCTGTGTGTGTGTGTGTGTGTAAATTCAGTTACTTCAAGGTCACTTCTAACTCTCCTCTATCCCTTTGTGAGGAGCTACCTGGTCGAATGATGGCAGCAAAATTATTGTAGCTTCATTTAATTGCCTTTGTCCCATATTGCCCATCTTGACATTTGAAGGTCATTGTATTAATTAGACCTCTTTGTGACCCTTCAAAGGTGAAATGGATATAAACATCACCATAGTGATGAACTATAGCTTCTAATTGCTTAGCTTGCCAACTTGATGGTATCTACCATGGCCTACCAGTATATATACTGATGACATGACTGCTCTGTGGTATGTTAAGAGAAGGTTTTTGTTGTAGATAGGAGGAAAATAGCCAGAGGCATCTGGAGGAATCCAGAGCAGAGAGAAAGTAGAACATGGTCAGCAGACTGGATGTGTCTAGGTCGATCTGTGAGAGATAATAGTGGGGATAGAGAATAGAGAAAGCACAGTGAGGTTATTAGGAGCCCAGCATAGAGTAAATGTCATAGTTACAGAAGGATGGATTGTTGGAGAGAGTTCCAGGTAGAGGAAGAGATGGGAAGGGTAGGGTGAACTTTCAGATGTATAACAGGTATTAGTGATGCCGAGGGAGCCTTTGATACAGTGATAAACAGTGCTGGTAGCTACATGTCCCTCCTGCTACAGGTAAGGAAAATGACTCCTTTTGGCAGATGGGAACCAGGTTCACAAGTTCCTGAGGAATGCTGGGCTTCTATGTAATCTCCATTAATCCTCCTATGGTCTAGGTTGAGCTCATTTCTGGATATTTGGACTGCCTTGTGGATTTGGGGAAATTGGAGTTTGCTTTGGCCCTTAGAACCATCTTCCTCAACTTGTATTACTTGGGTGTCTTGCCTGTATAACTATGATACAGTGATTTGATTTCTGTAACATTATTTGTATGTGTGTATTTATTTACTTTTTGCTATAATAAAGTACCATGATAGAAAGCAACTTAAGGGAGAAAGGGTTTCCTTTCAGCTCACTGTTAAGATTTTGTCCATCATAATGGCCATGATAAGACCTAGGTAGGTCCAAGCAGCTGGTCAGAGCACGTTCTCAGTCAGAAAGAGAAAGTGATGAATGCATGCAGCTGCCCCTCTCCCATTCACTTACACAATCCAAGATCCCATGGGGGGATTTTTGCTTCCAAAGTGGGTGGATCTTTCAACTTCAATTAATTCAGTCAAGATAATCTCAAACAGGGACCTTCCAGGTGAGTGTAGATTCTGTCAGGTTAACAATTAAGACAAACCACCATACCCCTCATACATATGAATTCAAAAGAAGATGTTGTTATGTTAATATAATACACAGGGCAGGTACAGCAAGAATGAAGCTATAAAACATGAATATAACACAATGAAAGCATTAGGAGATCCTGTTTAGATACTATGGCTTCTGTCTGACTAAACCTGAGTTTAGTCAGCTATCTCTCAAGTGTAAAATAGCTTATACAGCCAAACACTTTTACTGAGAGAAACCGGAAATGAGGCTTTGTACTACGTTCTTGTTTCCATTCAGTGCTTTTGAAGGTAGGGAAATGGATTACATTCAAAAGTAAAACTTGCTTAGTCATAAGTAACTGAAGAAGTGTTTTTTTATTCTTTGTTGTGTGTTCTAGTTTTCTATGAAGTGTTTGGTTGAAATGAATACATTTAAAAAAATTGTTCTTATTTATTTGTGTGCTTATGTCCACAAGCCATGATCTCAGCTGATAAGCAAGACTGGTGTGAGTTTGGAACTTAGAAGAAGACTTGTGGAAATTGACTGTCTCCTGCTATGTGGGATCTGGGGATTTTACCCAGGTTGTTAGGCTTGGTGGTAGGTACTTTATACAACTGGCCCTCAAGTGGGTATGTCTTGTTGGAATAGAATGATGGAAGATACTTTGTTCTAGAAAATTTGTGTGGTACATGGGCACTCCTGGGCCAATATTCCAGAGCTTCTACTTAAAGTGCTATATTCCCCACTCTTGGCAAAGCTGCTTTACTGTTAATGTGGCATCTTTCTCATCAGGGAGTCGCTAAACTGTTGCCATTTTCTTATTAGTAGGAAACCCAGGCATAATATTTCTTTTGCATCTGAACAATTGTAACATCTATTTGTTGTAGTAATAGCAGTTGTCAGTTGCGTTTATAGTAACCAAAAAGCAGGGTTTTATGGAGGTGTAAAACCAAGAGTGTCCCTTGCCCAAGCATCTGTTTATTCACCAGGGTTCTCTAGAGAAACAGAATTTATGGGATGAATATACATACAAAGGGAGTTTATGATATTGGCTTACCTAATAGGGGCCAGGTAGTCTAACAGTAACCTTCCACATCCTGGAGAGCTTGAAAATTCAGTCTGAGTCTGATTCTCCCAAAATCCCTTCTGAAGGCCAGAAGGGTTTCTGGAGAGTCGGGTCTTCAGTCTATGGTGAATCCTGAAAAAGCTCGGTTCAGGTGTCAGCAAAGGGTGGGGACACACTCACCAATAAGAAACTAAGGTTTGCTGAAACACTACTTGTTCCTTAGACCTCTTTGCCTTTGAACCATCCTAGGGAGGGTTTTCCCTCCTAGAAATCCCCTTGCAGAAAACCCACCTGGAAGCTCATCTCTCAGCTGATTTCTTGTGCAATCAAATTAACTCTTGGGGCTGGAGAGATGACCCAGAGGCTAAGAGCACTGGCTGTACTTCTAGAGGTCCTGAGTTCAATTCCTGGCAACCACATGGTGGCTCACAGCCAACTCTAATGAGGTATAGTACCCTCTTCTAGAGTACAAGTGTGTGTGCAGGCAGAACACTGTATATATAATTAATAAATAAATCTAAAACAATTAACTCTCATTGCCTCTACATCCTTATACAATCAGTTAACAAACATAACAGTTAATATAGGGCAGTGACTAAGCAGGATTAGTATTAAAAGGACCATACCTTCCACTGAACCTTCTGCAAGGTCATTTGACTGAGTAAAATTTTTTGTTGTGGTTGTTTTGTAGTTTTTATTTTTATTAATTACAGTGAGTAAAATCTTAATGATGTGAAAAATTTGAAGTGTTTCAAATCCAGAGCCAAATTATCTTGGTGCATCGTTAGGACCTTCAATAGTCATTAATTGCTTTCCTCTCTCACCGTCCTAACATCTTTATAAACATTAGGTGGATCCTTTGCATGACACAAATGTACCCCATGTTTCCAACCAACCAAAAGAAGAAGAAAGCTATCAGATAGTACCTGAGACGAATAACAGAGCTTTCCCTTCCTTGCCATATCTACCTGCTTAATGTTCCCACCACTGCATTTAGGAAGTGCCTTGATTTATTACTTTCTTTGTTCTGTTACTATAAAAATGCCCATCAAACTGTTACCGCATTGGGAACAAGGTGTTTGGGGTCACCTAACTCCAAGCACATGTTCACTTATATTTGGCTCCAGAATAAAGTCATATCCCCTTTTAGGTGGGAGCTGTGCTTTTGCATTGACAGTGTCAACAAGATGCAGTGAGCATCGTCCTCTTCACTGAGCAAGGCAGTGTGCTGTGTAGGCATGCCCCCCTTGTCAATCTCACAGAAATTCCACGAAGGCTGAGAGCTGTCATTATCTCTGCCTTTACAGATAGAAAAAAGTTGAGGTTAAGTAATTGCACAGAATCTTGCTGCAGTTAAGTGGCTGAGCGGGAATTTAAAAGCAGGTATATCTGAATTCTTAGCTCTCATTTGTAACCACTCTGTGTAAGCACCATATAATAACTTCCTCAATTGGTGACATCGTCCTCTCCTCATATCCTTTTATAAGGACAATAAAAGAGAATTAGCTGAAACGACACAACTCATGTTGTGAGTGGATTGTCGTTTTGATTCATAGTTCCCACTGAGAAATAATATACATCAGACTTTGAATAACACACCTCACAAATGAGATTGCATTCTTGAGTGAATTATCTGTATCTGCCTTTAAGAAAAATTGGTAGAGCATTTCACTAGTCACGGCTCAGGGAAATGTCTATATTCTGGGTCTAACTGAAATTTATGCTGTATGTACTCATTTTTTTCCATGTCTAATGGTCACTTTCTTTTTCCTTTTGGCTGAGTGTTTTAGCCATGCAGAGATGTTTCTTCTTAGGAATTCTGTCTCCCTGTGTGCAATTGTTCAAAATTCAGATCCTCAACTGAGGCTGATGTCTATATTTCTAGGACTTGAGGCTGCTCCCAACACTACTTGGTTTCAGATTGAGTTATTTAGTTCATCAGCAGTGAAGGCAGATCTCAAGGCACTAAGAAAATTGCAAATGGGAGCTGGGGAGATGACTCAGCTTAGGAGCGCTTGTTGCTCTTGCAGAGGGCCCGGGCTTGGCTTCCAGCACCCATATTATTACCATACAACTGCCAGACATTGTTGTATACAATCTTCCCTACACACAGAGATGTCTGGGTGACTATTTTCTGTATAAGTCAGCAGTATTCTGGGCTCATTTACAGTAGGCAAATGGTATTGTTAGTGCCCGTTAAGGATTTCTAATGTTTTGTTCTAGAAGCACCTAACTTTGCCATTTATTCACCAGAACTATTTGACGTTTGGGGGTGACATTCAGAAGACAGTGAGGTGATTATATAGATGGACTCACATTAGCTCCGACTGTGTGGCCTGAGGTAGGTTAAGAGAATGAATAGGAAGGAATTCGCAGCTAACTGGTTAGAGAGGGGCTATGGAAGCCTTTTTCCTTGTTCTTTAAAAAAATACCTTTTATTAGCATATATCAGTTATACAGAATGAGTTTCATTATATAATGGATTTTGATCATAGTAACCCTCATTATCCTGTGTTGTTCCCTTCCCATTCCTTCTGATCCTTTTCATCTTTTCAACACTACCTTCCTCTACATTTTTCTTTTTTCTTTTCTTTTTTTTTAGTCTTTTTTTGTGACCCTAATGAGGTTTGGTTTATTTTATTTTATTTTATTTTATTTTATTTTGATGGTTGCTGTCAGGACATTGCGTGAGTGGCTATTTATAGGAGCACAGGTAGCTTATAAGTACCAGCACCACTGAAGAAAATTGTTTCCTCCTCTAGCAACCAGTATACAGATCCCTGGGGAAGGGACAGGCCTTGTCAGCCCTCTTCCCTAGCAGCCATTAACCTTATATAGATCTTCATGGAGGGACAGAGTCTTGTGAGCCCCTCTCTTACCTATATTTTTCATTTATGCCTGTCACATGTTTCTCTTCACACATGACACCACATAGTATGAAGAGAGAGAAAACTCACTCAACAAAAGTTTTCATTTTTTTTGAAGAGGTCACACATGGCACAGATAAATACATATTTACTTGGATATACTCTGCATTTTAGAGCTAGAACATGTGGCAGGGACCAATGTAGTAATGCTTAGAAACCTCAAGTGCTAGGCTGGAAGACTTTCTAAAGAGAGACACTTATACTTATTCCTTCAGCTATCAGACTAACAGTGGTCCCTAAGGAATTTCAATTTCCCCAGGAGTCTTACACTGATCTAAGGGGAAAGCTGAAGCCTTGTACTAACCAGTACTAACCTACTAACCAGTAAGCCTACTCCTCCTTCTAGGAAGAGATTTCCCACAGTTCTGATACCTTGTTACAGTACCTTGTAGGAGAGGCCAGAGCTAGGATAATAAAGGATTGGTAATGGGTGGAACCTTTCCTCCTTCGTTTAAACCTAAACCTCCTATCAGAACTTTGAAGATGAGCTGGAGTCTGGTGGGGTCGTTGGATCCCTCTTCCCAATGTGGCCATGTTCAATAAGTCTCCTTTGTCTGCTTTCATTATAAATTGTGCTTTCAATTAGCCTGTTGAACACTGGAGCCCTACCTTCTGACTCTTAACAACCTTACTGTCAATTTAGCTTCTAAATGAAACACTAATACTTTCATCACTTGAAACGGAATCAAACCAAAGGAATGAAGTGTCCAGTCACATAAGAGATGACCATTTAAGCAAAGGAAAACAAAACAAAAACCATTGCCTGTGATTTTTCCACATTACGCTTTCTTCTTCTGAGAGGGGACAGTTTAGGGTGAAAGGGTGGTAGGACGTGAATTTCACATGAGATTGATCAAAACCAAGTTTAGTGTGTCCTATTATGTAAATCAGAGATTTGTGGTTGAGTAGAATTGATTTTTCATGGACTAAATTACAGTCCTTAATCACTGTAACCTTTAAACATTACAGTTCTGGGACACAGCTACAGGGCAGAGTGGGGTTCCTCTGAGCTCATGCTGTCATTTCACGGAGGCAGAGTGTCCGAGGCTTGTGCAAACAAGAATTCCCATGTATAGGGCTCTGAGTCGGTTGCCTGCCCTTCGGGGATTTTCCAGAGTAGCTCCCACAGGGTCAAGAGGCTTCAGGGGACTTTTCAACTCAAGAAGGCTTTCTTTTCACATACAAGTATTTTCAGTATTTTCTCTGCACCATAGTAGGCATCACTGAAAAATGCCCTCAGGAAAAAAATAGTCTTTAGATTTTAAAATTGGGAACCCAACTATATTTTGATGTAATTTTCATTTCAGACTGTGTGTAAACAAGAGGATGTGAGTTCATTTCCCTAGCACCCACAGAAAAAGCCAGGCGTGATGGTTTGCCTCTATGATTCTAGTACTGTGGATACAAGAAAGGGGCTTCCTGCCCCACAATAACCTCTAGGCAGTAAGGTGTCATAAACACACACAAACACACAAGGTTCTTAGTATTCTGTAATACCACAGAGACCTCTGACAGCTTCCTGCTGCTCCCTCACACCTTTCCCCAAGCCAACACAAGTCGTTGCTTTAGACCAGCATTCCATAGGCTGTGGTAACAAGTCAAATCCTGGAGTTTCTTCTCTAAGCAAAACTATGCCCCTCCTCTCACCAGCATCCAAACAGAGCCAGAACATCTCTTAAAGTATATTCCAAGGCTTACCCAGATCCGCAGTAAACAACCTCACCTGGCATGATTCCTCATCAGATGGCCTTGCCAGGCAGCTCATGAAGGTGGTGAACGGTTCAGTTGTCATCGCTTTTAGTTTGTTACTTAAGGAAGAGGGTTTGCTGGTTGAACAGGTCTTTAATAGACTTCAGAGGCATCTTACCTGAGCCAGAGGGTGTACAGGTTGCTTTATGGTTCCTTCTTTTTGCGGCCACTGCTCCCCAATTCATACTATCCTCTTAGTAGATAATAGAGTACACCAAGTTATTTCCCTGACTTTTAAGTTTTTCTAAGTGAACCTCCCTTTTTAAAAGGTTTATTTTTATTTTAATATGAATGTAGGTGTACCTTTGTGCTTTCCAATTTCATGTGGCTGTCCTGGAGCTTGGGTTACAGGCAGGTGAAGGCTGGCAGTGTGGGTGCTGAGACCAAACTTGGGGTCCTCTGCAAGAGTAGTATGCTCTCTTAACCCCTGAGCCATTCCTCTAGCCCCTAAATCTCCTTTTATCAGCAACATTTTGCTCTTATCAGGATAAATCTGCCTGCTACCCCTGATATTAACAGGGAGAGTTATGATCTAAGAAGTGTGATGCCAAAGCAGAGGCCATCACTGAAGATGATACTGTTTCTGGGTGGGTTGAGGCGCCTTTGCTAATCCCCTGTGGGCCACACTGGTCCACAATTCCAGAAGTCCTCCTCCGGGTGTTTCTTAGGCTGCAGCATGCAGATAGCAACCCAGCTACACCACATGGGAAAAGGGTGGAGGTACATGAAGGGTAAGCTCAGAGATTCACAGAGCCATGTTGTCCAGGACACCAGGGCTGTCCAGCACCTCCTGCTTGCTGTGTGCCCCATGCTGCCTTTCTTGAGTTATTGCCCTCTACTGGTATTTAATTCTTTTGCATTTTTTTCCAAATTGACTTGTTGATTTACAAAGATTACACAAATTTACATATGATGTTCATCCTACTTTAAATCTCCTTTAGGAGAGAAAACGTAGATTCAAATACACAGGTTTATCTCTCTGACCTTTAGCTAATTATTAGATTGAGATGAATGTGTGTAGGTGACAAATTGCCTTTAATAACATTTAATGTGTGTGCTGACATTAATGTTTGGTGTAGTGTTCCAGTTCCATAGAGCAAGGAGTGTGGACTTTTATCTTAATTTGACCTACTTAAAAGGTGTTTGCCATGAGAGTCAACTTCTGATTAACTTAATAGCATGTTTTACATGGAAAGCAATCAAATATTTATGTAAGAGGAGGATAGTAGATGATATATTTCCATGTCTGATATAATTGGCAAAAACATTGGCCAAACATTCTAGTAGCTAAAACCAAATGAGTTTTACATTCATTTATTTGTGAGTCTCTGTGACCAAGTTGTTAAGAAGTAATTCAAGGAAATATGGTGTTTTGACTGATGATATAAGGCAATAGTCCATTATGGTGTGGAAGGGTTGGTGATGGGATGATGGTGAGAGGGTGAAGCTGCTTGCTAACATATGGGCTGGAGGGGGTTGGCAATTATAGTCCTCCAGGCCAGCTCTGCAGTGATTCACTTCCTCCAGCAAGGCTAAAGGGTGCAAAATGTTTAAAACAATTACCATTGGCTGAATGATGGGAGACAGCAGAAGGGCAGTGATGGAAGCAGACAGGCTTTGGAGTTTTCCTTCCTGGTTACCTGGTGATTATGAACAACTTGACTGATGTGCTTTTATTTCATTTGTGAATATCGGGTTTAAGTTTCATGATTACTCCAAATACTTGGAGGACTACCTGGCCTATCAAGAGTACATGTGAGTGAATGGTGATTTATTGATTATTTTATTAGAAATAGCATTCAGCAAACTAAAAACACAATAGATAGATTAAATCATTTTCTAAGGGGATTTGAGATATGGCTCAATAGTTAGAGCAATTGTTGCTCTTGCAGAGGACCCAAGTTCAGTTCCCAGAATCAATGTGGTAACTCACAACCATCCATATCTCCAGTTCTACAGTATCATCTGATGTACTTTTCTAAGTCTGTGGCCATCAGGCACATATGTGTCTGTTAAAATATTTTTTTTTCTTTTCTCTTTCTCTTTTTTTCCCCCACTGTTGAGGAGAGAACCCAGGGCCTGTGCTTGCTAGGCAAGTGCTCTATTACTGAGCTAAATCCCCAACCCTAAATTATATTGTCTTATGCTTTGTTTCTGTTAAAATCTTTTTTTTTCCACCAGACTCATATGTGATACACAGATGTACATGTAGGTAAAACATTCAGACACATAATATACATCTTTTTAAAAACTAATATATAAAAATGTTGTTTTAAAAAATCTTGAGGAGAGGCTGAAAAAAGGGTTAGGACCTTCCAGAGGATCTGAATTCACTTCCCAGCACCCTTGTTGATGGTTCACTTGCATGCCTGGTGCTCAGAGTCCAGAAGAGGGCATAGGATACCCTGAAACAGATTTTCAGTTGTGAGCCACCACATAGGTAGGGCTGTGAAGAACAGCCAGTGCTCTTAACCCTTGAAGCATCACTCCACTTAAACTTTGCTTGCTTTTATACAACCCAACCCCAACAACCTGCTCAGGGGATGGTACCACCCACAGGAGGCTAAGCCCTTCCACATCATTCATCAATCAAGAAAATGCCCCACAGACAGACTGACATCATTTATACCAGTTAGTCACATCTGTTATGATGTTGGTGGTAGTGGCTATTGTGCTTGGGGATTTGTGTCCTCCTTCTGAGAGTAATAGAATCAAGTTCAAGGTCATCCTTGTCTGCATAGTGAGTCCGTGCCCAGCCTGAACTACATGAACCCTGTCACAAGAAACTGGGAAGGAAAGAAAGATTAAACCCTGACTTGCTTTTCTTGTGTACACCTCCTACCTTGTATCCACCTTTTGTCCCAGTATATCCACTAGTTCTTTCATAACTGCTTATAATGCTGTGGTTGACTTGGATTAAAAGAATAGTAAGTCTTTATCCTTTTTCCCTCCCCTCCTTGTATTTTCTGCTTCTCTCTTTCCCTTTCTACCTCTCCCCTCTTCTCCTCCCCCTCCTTTCTCCTTTCCCCTTCCTTTGTCCCCTTGTTTTTCTCCTCTAAGTCTCTGTCTTCTTCTCCTCACCCCTCCTTGCCTCTCACCTGCTTCTTACCCCTGGAAACTGATCCAGCAACCTGGGGTTTAGAATTAGATAAGTGTGAGACAGAATGCAGCAGCCTCTGCCGTGCCAAGAAGACAACAAGCAGGGTGGGATGTGTGGAACGCCACCTCCCAGTGCTCTTTGGCCTGTTTTTCTCACTGATGGATTGTTTCCCTGTTGGCTGCCAAACCTTTAATGTGCTGGCTCAGCTTGCATCAGATCAGTCACAGCTGACAGGCACTACAGCTGCAGGTGTGGTGCATAAGGCTCTGGATAGTGCCTAGGACTTCATTTATCTGCAACCCATTACCTCTGCAAGGAAATACCCTCCTTACAAAGTGGTGAGGGTAGTTTCACTTGCAGACACCAATTCTGACACTCTCCTTTCTTTGGAGCTTCCATGTGTTGCCTTCCACCTCCTTTTGCCTGAAGCAGCAGTAGCTAGCCCAGTGACACTCTTGAAATAGACCTGGGCAGAGAGGCCCAGAGGCTGCTTGTCAGTTCCCTCTGTGGACTTGGCTCCTTACAGTATTTGATGCAGGCTGGCCTTGCAGAAGGATGTTAAATGGCACACTCAGAGAAGGGCTTGTTGGTGCTTCCAACGCCTAATTGGAGATCTAGCTAGGCAATTTCCTACAGCTTGGCATGGAACATTCTGGCTGTTTGTAGATGGTGCTTGACTTATACTATGCCAACTTGGGTCTTGGCAGATCCTCTTTAGCTGGTTTATTCTAGATCTGGAAACATATCCTAGGTTCATGAGTGTATGGATCTTTGAGGAGTATTATAGCTAGGAAGTGAGAGATGGCATTTTCAAAGAAGTAGACATTAACGTGAGGTCCTTCTTAATATATGTTAATAGGCACGCAAATGAGTTCTTCTTTATTTTGGGATGAGGAAAGGAAAGAAACTGCAGGAGACAGAGAGGGCTTGGCTAGATGAAGCTCTCGCAGATGCCAAGAAGCTGGCTTGTTGAAATGTCTGCCATCCTAGTACCAGTTTCTATCCTAGTTTCTCTATGTTGTCGTGATAAAACAGTGACCAAAAGCAGTTTAGGAGAGAAGTTTACTTGGCTTCAAGGTCTTAGTGCATTAGTGAGGGAAGTCATGGCAGGAACTCAAGGAAGGAATCTGGAGGCAGGGACCAGAGAGGAATGCTGCTTCCTGGCTCACTCCCGGATTCATAATTAGTTAGCCTTCTTTACAGTCTAGGGCCACCTGCCTAGCAAGATATCACATAGAGTGAACTGTCTCCCCTGCATCAGTTAGAGGTCAAGGCAACCCCCTACAGCCACAGATCCTGTCTAGCAAGTTCTTTAATGAGGCTTTTTTTTTCTTTCATATGGCACCCATATGAAAAGGCTAGTAATTTGACAAGGCTAGTAAGGATGACTCATGTTCATGGGATGCATCTGTTGTCGTTTTTTGGTTTTTTTATTTTTTGTTTTTTATTTTTTTACTTAAGGACTCTTCTGCTTTACTTTTCAGAGGTCTTCTATTGCCTTTCATGTGTTTTAGTTTTTCCTGATTATCCTTGTGGCTTAACCAGCATTAGTGCCTCTTACTGGTCATATTTTTTATTACACTTTATTTAGTGCTCTTCATTTCTCACTTTTTATGTTTCTTTGGTCTTTCCGCCTCCTAGTTCTCAACCAGGTCCTGTGTTACTGTTCTCGAGTGTGATCCCTAGAGTGGGTGGTACTCTATCTGCAGTTATCAGTGTGTAGTCACCTAGAAGGTGGTAACCATGCCTTCATCAGCCTAACACATTGGGCAAAAATGGAATGTAGATGTTACATTTGGATTTGCAGTGTCAAGAGATTTTCCTAATTTCCTAGTGTGTGAGGATGGAAGCCTGGGTTCTTAATGAATCTGCTACATTCTGTTAGGAGATTAAGAAATAGGGCCCAGAGGGTCTTGCCGAGACTGAAGTATCAACCAAGGACCATGCATGATCTGGACCTAGGCCCCTACCAAAGATGTAGCAGATGGAAAACTTAGGCTTCGTGTAGGTCCTCTAGTAAGGAAAGTGGGGACTGCATAGGGCACAGACACTTGCCAGCTTTTTGATCCTTTCTTCCTGGTGGGACTGCCTTACCAGGCCACAGTAGAAGAGGACATGCTCAGTCCTGATGCAACCTGATGAGCTGGGGTGAATGGGTTAGGGAGCTCGCCTTTTCTGAGGAAGTGGCAAGGTGGAGAAGTGGGAGGGAGAGTGGGACTGGGAAAAGAGGAGGGAAGGGGCTACAACCAGGATGTAAAGTGAATAAAAAATACCTAAATTTAAGATAAATTACATAAGAAACAGTTATTTTCATTTTATGTGTGTAAATGTTTTTTTGCCTATATGTCTGTTTACCATGAATGGTACCCAAGGACATGAGAAGAAGAAGAAAAGATAAGAAATAGTATAGAGTATATTACCGTATATACTAGAAATAGGATGGTCATTAGCCAAATAACCAACACTCTTTATGATTCTTCTTTACATAATCCAGGCACTCTAAACCTCAGTGGTGTATGGGAAATTATGTGCTTGCTTTTATGACTGTTTTAAATTTGAGAATGCAAGACACTCGAATTGCCTTCAGAGCTGTTTTCTTTTAATAATAAAGAAAGCTATTTAGAGGTCGTTGTGGCTTCATGTAATATGAAAGCAAGACTGTCATGTTATCAGTCCCTTTGGCTTGCCCTAGATTTGTTGTTAGGTCAATTCTTTTTTTTTTCTTTCCGGAGCTTGAGTGTTCCCTCCTGCTCCCACCCTAGGACCGCATCCTTGTCCCCTTTAACCCCAGTTTAGCTTCTCTGTTCTACTTCTTGTTCCTCTGTCCTCACATCTGGGTGTCTCATTTCTCTTTTCTGTTACTTAATGTTACAGCTCTATAGCTTGCTTGTAAGGTTTATTTTACGTGTGTGTGTGTGTGTGTAATTATATGTCGCATGTGTATGGATACTCAGATCTTCTTCAGGAGCAGTGCAAGCCCTTAACAACTAAGCTATGTCTCCAGGTCCTAAAGTGCCCTTTTGCTGCATGTTAATAATCTAATTTCAGTCTATCACTCGGTTGAGGAAGAGTCTACTTCTCCATTTACTTGAAATTCTTGTGTATACTGCAGGAAATTCTGCAGGGCTCTGATTGCTTGTGGATGTCCAGGCTGCTCTCTTCCATTTTGAGATCTTCAGTATCATGTCTTTCACTCCCTCCCAGCATTGTCCTCTAGCTAAATAGGACGAATGTACATTTATCTTCCTTATAAGCTCCCTCTCCGTGTCTATGTATAGTACAATAGAACTGTATTTATGGTCAAGCATAGAGGTGGGTGTACAGTCTAGACTGAGCTGAATCTGCAGCTTCTTTCCATCTATATAATTTTGAACATTTTTAAAGAAAGTCTTTCAGTGTTTCATTTCCTCATCTCTTATCACTGAGGTTTAGTAGTAGAGGGAAACTGACTCCCTATGAAGTCCAGACTGGTTTTGAACTCTCTATTCTTTGCTTTGCTGCCCAAATGCTTACATGACAGGTCTATACTACCATACTATGTCTTCTGATTCTTTATGTTTGTGAATGTTTGTAATAATTTTCTCTGTATATAAATGTGTAAAATTTTGTTTTTTTAATTTTAAGGTCATTTGTCATAACTTACAGTTTATTTTAGAAATGTTATCATGAATCTAACTCATTCTCTTGCTTTCTGTGAATACAGAGGCTGGTTTTTATTTAGACTTAGGAGCTCAGTAAACATTTGTTGAGTTGGGTCATATACTAAAGATGCCTCAGTTAAAATAGCATAGGAACCTCCATATGTTCTGTAAATGTAAATGTGTATTTGGAAAATGTAGTCTAATTCTTAAAATTAAGTTTTAAAAAGGAAAGATGGAGACTGGTTTTTGGATGTCAAATCCTTGGATTCAAACATACTATGTTGGTGATACATTCAGAAAAGGAAGATTTACATATGAGCAGCTGAAGAGCTGGTTTGGTGGGTAAAATGCTTTCTGTGAAAGTATGAGGACCTGGGTTTTCTTCCTAGCAACCCACATAAAAGCTGTTCATGGCTGTATATGCCTATGACCTCGATGGGGAGACTGGGGGATATCTGGGGCTTGTTGGCTAGCCAGTCTAGCTGAAATCAGCAGGCTGCAGGGTTGTGAGAGACCCTGACTCAAAAAATAATGAGATTCATAGAAGATATCCAACAACATTGATCTCTGGCCACTCTGTGTGTGTGTGTGTATGTGTGTGTGTGTGTGTGTGTGTGTGTAAGTGAGTGTGTGAGTACTTGCAAAGACAAATGCACATACACATGTACATCACAAACACATACAACATGGCAATTTAATAGACAAGTACACATGCATACGTACACAAAACATACATAGGCAAGTGCATATATGCATGCGCAGCACATACATACACACACGAATAGGTTAAAGCATACACACATGCACATGAATACACACACTTTCATCACCATAAAATGCTCAAGGGTGTTGAACAGCAAGATAGGCAGTCAATTGCTTTAATATATAGTTTCATACAAATGCTCAAGGACTCAACTTAACCCTTACCCTTGAATTAAGAGGCCAGGCTTGTCATTGTTTACTTCCCAATACGAAGTCCTTCAAGTGAGAAGCTTGTAGGTTTTTTCCCCGTTTTCATTATGTGAGTACTCAACTGAGCAGCCTCAAGAGTCATACAAAAGCCTTGTTTTATAACAGAAACCTGTGATGATCACCCCATCTCACTGTGTTCTCGCACTGTGTTTATGTTGTAAGAATAGTAATTTTAGACAAGTGTGAACATTAGTCAAAAATCCCACACCTACAAGTTAGACATGTAACATATGAGAGTTTAAGAATAGGTTACTCCTGGCTAGACAATCCACACAGTTACCTTCTCTTACAGTTTGCATGTTCTCACTCACAAGGGAAGTATCCTCATCCACATGGCCACATATGTAGACTGGCTATATAAATAGACTTGAGCCACTGCCCTGTTTGAGTGTGGGAATGTGATACAGTGTGAGGTCCACCAGAAAACATTCAGGGATACGGGTTTCCTTAGATCAGGTGATTCTTTCTCTGGAAGGGATAAGGTATGTGTAACCTCAAGCATGTGAATCATGTGTAACCTACTTAGTAATTACAAAGACCAGAGATTGGCCAGTCATAGTCCTCTTGTCCTTGCAAATAAAGTATCAATGGAACTCAGCCTGATCCCATCCATTTATATGTTGTCTATGGCTACCAATGCTGATATAGTTTCAACAGTGATAACATGGCTAGCAAGATCTTGCTCTTTGCAGGAAATCTTTCCTGACCTCTAAATCATATTTATATGTAGTTCTTCCTCTTTGTATATGTGTGTGTGTATTCACCTATATATGTATATGTGATCGTGTAGTTGCAGGTACGCATGCATGTTTTGGAGAGGCCAGAGTGCAACCTTAGGTATTTTTTTCTTCCTTGCCAGTTGAGATCAGGCTTATTACTGCTTTGGTATTGACTAATTTAGCTAGGCTAACTGGCCAGCAACCACTATCCGCACCCCCACCAGGGGTCCTTCTGTTCCTGCCTCCCTAGTTTTGGGGTTAAAGGCACATACTGGCTTGTCTGTTCTGTTTTTTATTAAGTATATACTAAGGATGAAACTGAGGTTTTCATTATTAACACAGACTGAGCCATCTCCTAACCCCTGGAAATACTTCTAGCCCTCTATTTTGACTTAGGGACCTCTAGTCTCCCTTTAGAATGATTCGACAGCCCTTTGGTGTCTCAGCAACGCTTACATTCCTAGGAGTTGTGGACTTGCTTGTTATCCTCGTAACTGTGAGAAAGGGATCACATACACGGGCCTTTCTGAGATGACCTTCTTGTCCTCTCTTGCCTAAGGCTGTGAGTGAAACAGCCTTACTGTTCTTCAGCTCAGTCTTTTTTCAGCACTGTAAAACTGTCTATACACTGCACTGTAAAACACTACAGTGTAAAGGTAAAAAATGTATTTCTTTTACTTGTTAAAATATATTAAGAAAGAAAGAGAGAGAGATAAAGGAAAATAAGTAAGTGGGGGTAGGTGGATTGGGGTGCAACAAGAAACCTTCAGCATGGGAACAAATGCTTTCTGTCCACACTGTTCTCCATGGCTTATGGTGCATTTGAGTCTACCTTCCACTCCATTGTGTCTCAGTTTATACTGTGTAAAATTAGATTTGACAGTGTTAATTCAATTAATGACCACACCCAAAGTTTGTCTTGGTGTTCACTAAAACAGGGCAGTCTACAGCCTATGGAGGTAATGACTAAGTCTCAAGAGTAGTAAGCTAAAGTGAAGTTCAGAGTGGCTTGTTAACTGGATTTATTAGCTGTTGACCTTCCCTTTCAGTACGACAGTAGCAATCAGACTGAGGAGATCGCTAACATGCCGATTAGCATTTCTCTAAAGATAGGCTGCTGCCTGTCCCCACTGTAAATTAGTTCAATCAGACATAAAAGCTTAAGAAACATTTTCTGCCTTATAAAAAGAATTAGATGGTAGAACCGTTCATCTGGCATCTCACAGAGAAGATGGATTGAGCCCTTGGATGTGCTCATTTGAGGAAGGTGCTTTGAGGACATGGAGTAATTGAACAGATTTTCCCACAAGATTGATCAGGGGCTTTGGGTTCCCTGCACAGTTGAGCGATGCCCTAATTTTTGGCTTCTAATAAGAACTCCACATCTGTTCCTGCTTCTCTGTATTTCTTCGGCAGAACTGGAAATCTGTTTCACTAGTACCTAGTATGGCAGCATGGAAATCCAGGAAGTAGAAATTATGGTCCAACAGAAGAGATGAGAATTACACTAAGATTGCCATTAGCACCAGTGAGAGAGTACCTGAAAACTGCATAGAACTACCTGTCATCTTTGTATATAACCCATTTCTAGAGCTCACCTTCTAAAAATGAAGCAAAATTTTTTTCCATATGCTATTGCAGGCTTGAGGTGTCATTTTCCTAACCAAGGTGTTGGCACTAAGTTCTTTTCACATTTGGTCATAATAGAAGTAAGAATCATAAACCTGGTTATTTAAAAACTTAAATTACGATCTAGATCCTTTAAGAGGCATGCTGTCCTTGTATTACTGTATTTTTATTAGGTGTTCCAAAGTCTTGTGAAGTATATATGTGTAGAGCACATAAAATCTAACTCTCCTTCATTATAAATTTGACCTTAGTGAAATGAATCTTTTTTTTTCTTTGACAAACATTAACAAAGACATTAAGAGCTGCTATGTCTTTCCCTTACTAAATGTTTCTGTGAAGACGTTTAATTCCACTCTGTTGATGGGCCCAAGTTGGAATGTTTTATACAAACCTCTGATTGTTTTGTTAAGACAACAGTGTGGGGCTAGAGAGATGGGTCAGTGATTAAGAGTACATATTGTTCTTGCTGAGGATCTGAGTTCAGTGTTTAGCAACCAAGTTGGGTGACATACAGCCACCTCTAACCAGATCTCCAGGGTATCTGATGCTCTCTTCTGGCCTCTTTGGGCACCTGCACTCATATGCACAAACCCACATGGGCATGCACATGGACATAATTAAAAATAAAAATGCATCAGTACGTACTCCCAATAAGAGACTGGAGTGAACATTCAGGTCTTTTCCAGGTCTGCTGTAGGACAGAGGTCTTAAAACCTGTCTTCCTGGAGTCTGCCTGAATAGTTGGAATAACTTAGCCTGTAGTAAAAAGGGACTGGAGCCCTAACAGGGCCCTCAGTTTACTTTACTGTGGGGTAGAAGCCACAGTAAAGTGGCTAATGGTCCTCAGTCACATGGGCCTTTCACCACTGCCTACACAAGTGGAGCAGTTTTCTGGCTAGGGTAGAGAAGGGCTGATACTGAGAAAGGGTCAGTTTATGCCATAGGTGCCATGCTTTTCCTAGTGCTTAGATACACTTCCAGTGGTTATCTGTGTGGGCAGAGTCTAATGTAAGGTCCATTTGGGACCTGCCTGTCCCAGTTGTCTGAACGTCTCCTCTGCCTCTGTGGTTATGTGCCCTGCTCTGTGTTGGGAGTATAGCCAAGGTGTGGACCTGCATTCTAGTACAAAGAAGGTAACTTTTGAGATCACTGCAATACCAGTGTCAGCAATCAGGAGAACCTATTTGGCAAGATTTTATTCTGTATAATTCCCTTACACCCCTTAGCAGAGACTTTTTGGTTATAGACTCAAGGCTAAATGGGCAAAACCAGGTGTTGTGGGAAATGAAACCATTTGTAGACTTATACCAGGAGGCACATTTGGTGGACCTGCATTCACTAAATGAGCCTTCTTGGTCATGGTCTCTTATGTCATTCTTAAGGTCACAGACTTTTGCGTCATTCTGAAAACTTGACTGTAGGTGGGTGCTGAATTCATTTTTTTATACATTAATTAATTTATTCTGTGTGCGGTAGAGGGTATGCCATAAGGCATATTGGAGGTCAGAGTATACCTTCTGGGATTTTGTTCTGCCATGTAGGCCCTGGTGTTCAAACTCAGGTCGTCAGGCTTGGCACCAAGGACCTTTACTTACTAAGCCCTTTTGTTGGCTACATGATGCACAATTGATTCATATTGGTTGTACAAGGGTATAAGTGCATGCTCTTTTTAACAAAGTCTCAATCAATTGATTCTACCAGTGAAGACTCAGGAGCCAGATGCTGGGATGAAAACCTGCTAGTCAGAGAGAGAGAGAAAACACCCAGCTGACCTTCCTTCTTAGCCAGTGTCACAGAAAAAGGAATGCTCATTTCCCTATGCCATCTCAAGAAACCCTTAAACTGAATGTCCTGCCCTTCTATTCCTGTGTTTTTCTCTATCCATCCTCCTCACTTCCTCTTATTCTTTATGGTTTTGTTCTTATGTTTACTTTCTGTCAGCTGTTTGCTTCCTCTGCCTCGTAACCTATGGTTAACTTTATTTAATCCTGTTTACAATATTTATTCAGAAAGCTCTTGAATTAAAGATGTGTGCTAGGGCTGAACCATGGCACAACTAGAAACAGGTTTTTCTGGTAAACACTATCTCGGGGTTTGGGGTTTACAGTGTGATCACATATCCTGCAACAAGTAAGTAGGTGACTTGATTTTATGCCATGTGGCTCAAAATGTTCAGAAAACCAGTGAGCTGTGTACTTTAAGTTGTGAGTTGTGTACTATTTAAGTTTTCATCTCAAAACAATTATGAAAAATATAGGTGTAAGTGGCAGGGGAGAGGCTCTGAGCAGTGCATATCTTCATAATGCGGTATGTATATAGTGACATGCAAATATGTGCCCTAGTGTGGAGTGTTTGATCCCAGTGTGAGCCTGTGGGTTGTGATGAAATATAAGACGGAAGACTGCACATGGGAAAATGGAGGTATCTGGAACAGTCTAAATGATTCTTCTCAAAGCAAAACTTTAGAAGGCGGAGGGCCTGGCTTCAGCAGGGCTGAAAGATGGAGGTTTATAGCACTTAGCAACCTTAGCTAGAGAGCCCAAGCATCTTTCAAGCACATGGAAGGCAAAATGGTTCCAAGTGTCAGAGTGAGAGAGACCAGGAAGGTGTATGAATTGAATACATTGAATGGAATAAGAAATCAGATGTATGCTTACATGATGACAAGACTGGGTGTGGACCTCATTTTACTTGTTGGAACAATTGAAAAGTAATCATGCAGGCTTGTACAGGCCTGCAAGGCAAGCACTTAGGAGGTGGAAACAGGATGATGGAGAGTTCAAAGCCAGTCTTGGTTAGAGTGTAAAGTCTAGGCCAGCCTAGGCTCCATGAAAAACAGTAAAGTTGCCCCAACCCACTCACAGTTCTAACCATTCCTTAAAAATACCCCCCCTTTTTTTTAAGAGACTTGATAAGCTAGAGTTAAATGGAAGGGGAGAAGGTCCTCCCCTATCAGTGGACTTGGAAAGGGGCGGGGAGATGAGGGAGGGATGGAAGGATAGGGAGGGAATGAGGGAGGTGGTTACGGCTGGGATACAAAGTACATAACCTGTGATTAATATAAAGTAAAATAAAAATGTTTAAAAAATAAAAATACCTTTTCATCTCTGTCCAGCTCTGACTATTTCACAACTGTATCCGCTTACTCTCCACCTCCTCCCCCCAAATTCTTCAATCATTGAAATGCTAAAGGAGCAGCCAAGCAACCTTCTGTAGCCCTCCAGACAGAAGATATGTCCTGAAGTCTGACTCCAGAGAGCTGGAGACTGCAGATGACTGACATAGACAAGAGGGTCTGCCAGAACATGTCAGAGGAATTCTGCTTCCAGCAGAAATTGCAGAGTCATTCAGCCAAGCTGATTCTACTGGCACCACAGTGCCTGTCCTGAGACCTTCACTGAGCTGACAGAATGGGAGCATTCCTCCTCATTTGGTAGATCAGCCAAGTGCACTCCTTGAGTGCATTTAAGTTGGTGACACTTTGTTGACATTAGTTGTGGATACAGTGTTGGCAATGTTAGGTGCAGACTGATTCTTTCTTTGCAAAGCTGTCATCTAATTCAGTAAGCAGGTGTGCACCTTTGGAAGGTTCTTTTGGACATATTTTTGGTGAATATTTGGCAGGTGGGTTATTTATTTATATTTCACTTAAGTGTATACCATACAATTCAGTATTACTCAGCTTTAGAAAGGAGATCCTCCTGGCCTTTTTCATGGTGTGGGTGGCCCCGGAAAGATGCCGCTGAGTTCCTCACAGAAAGGGAATTATTGTGTGATCTTACTTAAAATAATAATAATAAAAAGCCAGAAGTAGTGAGCTGAGGAATAAACGGCTGGTCACCAGGATTGGGCTATTAGTGGGAAATGAGAAGATTTAAGTTAAAAGCAAGAAAATAGAGGCAGTGAAGATGCCTCAGGGGTCAAGAGTGAGTACTACACTTGCAGGAAACCTGAGCTCAGTCCACAGCATCTGTGTCAGGTGACTCACAACCTCCTATAGCTCCAGCTCCAGGGAACCCACACTCTCTCTGGCCTCTGAGGGTCCTGCATTCATAGGTATATTAATAATACATCATATTTAACCTTTTACTGCTCTTGCCAATGATGGAGAAAATATAAGAGACAATAGATATGATACTTTTTTCCAGTCACTCTTTATGTATATACTAACCTCATAACATCACCATGCATAATTTAAATATAGCCAACAAAAATTATTAAAAAGTAATTATGTGTAAGGATGTTTCAAAACGTGCAGTTTTAAAAATAGAACACTTTACAAATTGTCAAGTGTTCTTTATAAATGTGATGTGGAAAGTTAACTGCATTTATTTATTTATTTATTTATTTATTTATTTATCTATTTATTTATTTGGTTTAAGTGTGTGTGACAAATGTGTGTTTGCCCATGTGGGTATAGTTGTGTTTACACATGCATGCACATATGTGTGGAGGTCAAAGGTAGATCTTGCATATCTTTGTAGATCAGTCTTGACCTTATATATTGAGTTAGCGTCTTTTACTGAATCCAGAGCTCATTGTTCTGGCTATGCTGACTAACCAGCTTGCTCCAGGATCCTCTGCATCCACCTCCTTTGTTCTGGGGCTATAGTGGGTGCTATGCCTGCCTGGCATTCACCTGGCCATCTCCTCAGCCCAGAACATACTGGCTTTTAATCTATACTGTTATGTCTGGAGACAGTCTTTTTGATTAAATTACAAAACATGATGTTGAAGAGTGTAAGTTTGAATCCTACCCTGCCATGTCCTGGTTGTAACTCAGTTTCTTCATCTTTGGAATGAAAATAATAGTGTCCACTTTGAGGTGGATTAAATAACATTGCATATGAAACGCTGAGTATAAATTCTGACATGTAATAGTATCTAATAAAAGATAGCTGTTAGAAGGAGCTGTTAGATGGATCAGTGGTTAAGAGCTCTTTCTGTGTTTCCAGAGAACCAGTGTTCATTTCCCACCATTCACACTGTGTATTTCATAACTGCTTCTAAGTTTACTCCATGGGAATCTGATGCCCTTTCTGGTCTTTATGGATACTGAACACACGTGCACATACACAGAGAGATACGCTATTAAAAACAATATGAATCTTTTACAAATAGTGGTTATTGGGATCATATGGAGGAAGACTTGGAATTTTTAGAAACATCTTTAATACCCCAGGCCCCCCATTCTACCTGACTACAGTTGCAGGTAGTGTCAAGTTAAAAAGTGAAGTGATGAAGCTAAGAATGAAAGACTGCAACAGAAGACAGAGAATGGCTTTTGAAAGTCAGTGATCTTTGACAGCAGTGATTGACAGGTGACAATGTAGCAATTTGTGGTAGAGCTTAGAAACTCCATTGAAAATAAAGGGGCCGCTAGTAGTGGTCCAGAATTATCTGTGGTACAGCTTTCTTCTTTAAACTTGGAATCCAAGCTTAGAGAGAGAGAGAGAGAGAGAGAGAGAGAGAGAGAGAGAGAGAGAGAGAGAGAGAGAGAGAGAGAGAGAGAGAGAGAGAGAGAGAGAGAGAGAGAGAGAGAGAGAGAGAGAGAGAGAGAGAGAGAGA
>CM053766.1:96703682-96721947 GCA_028658305.1 Pachyuromys duprasi
TTTAAGACTCTACTGCCTCAGTTTGTGGGGAAGATGCATGCATACATGTGTAGAATGAATCAAATCCTGTCTGTATTTGATTAAGGGTACACATAATGTATCTAAAGCCTTACAATTTTCTGTCATATTGTTCCAACTGAGGGTCCGTCTCTAAGCAGCTGCATGACTTGTATAAGGTGACCTAACTTTTCTGGCTCAGTTTTCTTCTTTGTCTTATTTTATTTTTAATTATGTATATTTGTGTAGGATGTTATGTGTATGTGAGTGCAGCGCTCATGGGAGGTAGTAGAGGGTGTCAGATTTCCTAGAGCTGTAGTTATATTGGTTATGAGCTTCTTCATGTGGGTTCTGGAAACCAAACTCTGGTCCTCTGAAAGAACAGCAAACACTCCCTTGAGCCATCTCTTTAGTCTCTCTGTCTAGATTTGTAAAGTCAACCTAAGACACTCATAAACCTTTGGATTGTTATAAAAGCTTGTAGTACATATGGAGAGCCTGCTGTTTGGTAGGTGCTCGCTCATCTTTGCTTTTGTTGACGTTATTCATATCATTGTCATTTAACTTGAGCGTAATTGTGCTTCCTTACAAGAGGATCCGATATACCAGCAGTCAATACAGTTGTGAATTCTTAAAATTCACCGTTTTTCATCATCACTCAGTTTTAATAATTAATTTAATTTTTCTTTTTAATTATTTTTGACACAGGGTTTCATGTATCTCTTCCTGGCATAGCACTCACTATGTAACTGAAGATGACCCTGAACTGCCGATCTTCCTGCCTCTACCTCCCAAGGGCATGTGTCACTATGCCTGATCTATGTGGTTCTGGGGCTGGATGCCACTGTTTTGTGCATACTAGGCAAGCAACTTAATAACTGAGTTCCTCACCTGGTCACTGATTGTTGTGTTTCTCAGCATGTAGTCGTGTGTGTATTTGTATGCCTTGCTACATGTGTGCAGGCACTCATGTATAAGGATGGGTGTCTAGAACCAAAGTGGAGGTCAGATACCTTCCTTGGTCATTCTCCATAGTATATATTTGAAGCAGGTTCATTCACTGAGCCCAAACCTCAGTAGTTCATGTCATAGTGCTAGCCATCTTGCTCTAGGAATCTCATCTCTACCTATTTCATGGGCCTCCATGCCCATCCAACTTTTTTATGTCTGTTCATAATATCTAACGTCTGGTTTTCTTGCTTATAAATGATAAGTACCTTACACACTAAGCTATTTCCTCAGCCCCGATTGATTTTTTTAAATAGTAAGTTAGAGATGTTTCCTACATGTAACCTACAGTTTAAAATCTTCAAATAAATTCATTGTGTATTTCATGTGAGGGTAATACAAGGGAGTGCTGATTGTTTTAGATATTGATTTGCCTTAATTAAATGTGATAATTTACTTACTCTCTCTTCAGTGCTTGCCAAGTGCTAGATCCATTCTTGTTGGACACAGAGAAGCAACCCCTGTCTCTTCTTTCGAGGAGCTTACAATAAAATGCGTTTAGATTCTTTTTGGTGGTGTAGAAGAGGTTGAAGAAAATCAAGCATCTGCACACCTCGAGAAGGAAAAGGTTTAGAGACTGAAGAAGCAATGAGTGGTTTAGGGCAAGTTAGGAGAGAAGATGGAAAAGAATGGAGCAGAGAGGATACTTAAGGCAGTGAGTTATACTACAGTTAGTGGTCATTATACACCATGAAAATCTACATAGAACATCAGGATGGAGTCTGAGCATAGAGTGTTGTGAGAATGGTTCATAACAGATGAACCATGGTGTTAGGGAAAGAGGTGCTGGGGAAGCTCTTTAGGTGATAGTGGTAGCTCTACCATTTAAACCTGAGGCTACACTAATAAACAACGGGGACTAAAACAAAAGTGAACTGGTAGTGGAGCTAATGTAAGCTATGTAAATCTGGGTTGTGTATGTGCACACAGGCAAGTTTGGTATTGTGGGGGGGTGCACATGTGTATGAATATGCTTACACATATGTGCATATGGAGGTCAAAGGGCAACTTTGGGTATTGTAATAGTCAGGATCCCTAAAGGAACGGATCTGATAGAATGAACACACATACACAGGATTTATTAGAGTGGCTAATAGGCTGTAATATGCAGAGTCCAACAATGGCTGCCTCACAAAGGAAAGGCCAAGAATCTGGTAGCTATTTATTCCATGAGACTAGATGTTTTAGAAGTCATAACTGGTTGCTGGAACCCCAGAGAATGTCAGGATCTTCAGTCTGTATTTGAATCCCAAAGAAATCAGTTGTAATGGCAGCAAAATAATGCCTCAGCAACATCATGGATGAACTTGCCAGCAAAAGTGAGGGCAAGCAGGCAAAGAGCTAAAGCTTTCTTCTTACATGTCTATTTGTAGTTATATGAGCTGCCACTAGAAGGTGTGGCCTAGGTTTAGGATGGGTCTTCCCACCTCAAATGATTCAATCAATAAAACCCCTCACAGCTTTTTGGATATTAGTTGAATCCAGGTAGAATCAATTTGTCAGCCAAGTTGAGACATGTAGATATCATTCCTCAGAAGGTACTCACTCTGCTTTTAGGATCAGGGTCTTCCACTGTGAACTGTGACTTCCTAGTTAGCCAAGATAGAGTTTTGGCAAGCTCTCGGGAGCCTCTTGTGCTGTTTCCACAGTGCTTGGTTGACAGCATTCACTGTCATGCCTAGCTCCCTGTATGTTCTGGAAATTGGACTGGGGTCCTCATGCTGCAAGAGCTAGCATTGTACGAGGCCTAAAATGGTGATTTTTAAAACAACATGCTACAGATGTGCTTTGTTCAACTCAAACACAATACACTATGTTCAAAACAAAGTTGTGCAATCTTTAAAAAAAAAGACTCAAAAGTTTACTGGCCTTTGAGGACAGCTTGGTTCAGTGATCATTCTGTATTTAAATTTCTCTGTTACCAAGCAGTTCTGTGACTTGGGGAACATTTTAGAACTTGGCAGGCGATAGCATGAAGAGACAGATTAGCAGATTGTGTCCACATAATCCATGGGGTTGATGGGACAGACAACTCTAAGGGAAGAAGGGCCTGAAACAGCCCCAGTCACCGCTGAGCCTTTCTCCGTTGTTGATTCTGTGTGTCTGTGTGAGCAAGTGCTCTTTTAGACTTTCCTACTCAATCATTCCATCTGATAGGTAGCAAAACTGGTCTTTATGCGCTATTTTTAAAATGATTATATTCCTTTTCTGAAGTTAGTTACCCATGTAGCCATTTGCAGTGACCTGTGAGAAGGCATGGTATCACCATTCACCTTTCTAAGCTGTACAAGAAATGGGATGTATAAATTGGCTTTCTTCAGTGATAAAAACTGCAGTTCTCTGTGAAAGAAAAGCAGGTTCGTAGCACCATCTACAGGCTGCTGAAGAGGAAAACTTCCTGCTTCGCTGGTAGATGCAAAGACTGGTGAAAAGGATGGAAAGAACAAAACCGTACTTTCTCTCTTAAGTAGATTATCCGTAAATGTTGCCAGTTGTATTTTTGTTTTTACTGCCTGTGCGTGTGTCTCTCAGTGTGTTTGAAGTTTAGAGTACTGAGAGTTTATGTTTTCGTTAGGATCTGTTACTTACAGGTTCCCCTCTTTACATTAATTCTGTAAGTACGGAATTAATGTGGTCCTCAGCAGGTTCCTTGTAACTGCTTACATTATAAGACCCAAGGCCAACGTCTGCCAGCCACGGACATTTATCTCTGTTCCTTGTGTACTGACAGAATGTATTATATCCTCTTCCTCCTTTTTTTGTGGAAAAGCAGATGCAGACAGTTTTGATTGGTTTCTGTGTGTGTGCTGTTTAAAAAAAAGAAAAGAGAAAAACCACAGAATTCTATTATCCATCAGGTTTAGTACGATTTCTGAGTCTTTTCTACCCTTAAGGTTCTGCGATTTCATAATTTCTCAGAGCATGAATAATTATTAATACAAAAGAATCTGGAGAAAAATCTTGTCTTTTAGATGTTAGCAGTAAAAGTATTTTATTTTTTACTTCTTTTTGAGTATATCTGTAAGTGTATGTCATACGCATGCAGTTGCACATAGAATCCAGAAGAGGGCGTCACATCCCATAGAACCTGGATAACAGGTAGTTGTAAGGGAGGGTCCCCATGCAGGTCCTGTTGACCAGACTCCATACCCATGTTGTTTGCAAGAACAGCAAGTTCTCCCAACTGCTGACCCATTTCTCTAGCTCTGGAAGTAATATTTTAATTTTCAGATGCATAAGCCACTTTGTCTCTTTGTTCTTTTTTTTTTTTCTTGCAGACAGTAAGCTAGCCATGTTATTTTTGTCAGCCTAGGACATTTTATTGTATTCCTTAAAGGACTATATTATAAATTGTTCATGCTACTGTTAGAAATAGCCTCTGGAGATTATCTTAATGAATAATAGCCCCTCTTGTCAATTGTTAGTAGAATTGACACTTTATTCTTTTGTTATGTGATAATTTGTTAGGGGTTTTTAGAACATTGCAGTAAATTATTCAGCAGTGCAAAGAGCTTCCTTCCCAAATATTGAGCATAGAGTATCAAAATGAGTACAATTTTAACCCAACAGTGTCATTATTAAACTTAGAGGACTAGAGTCACTGCATAGTATATATATTAAAAAAAAGAAAGCTTCTTAAATGCTTTCAAAGTTTTTATAGCTCAATAAGGCTTCATACTGATGGAAAAGTTATTTAACGTTTCTATTTAAAAAACACTATGCACTAAAAAATTATGCATGGAACACTGGGGCGTTTTTTTTTTTTTCCTGAAGGAAAAAAAAAGCATTCATTCTCACACCAGGAGAAGTTCAACACAAGGTTGGAAATTCCACAGCTCATATTTCTCCCTGTTTTTCTCGCACCAGATGGCACTGTTTAGTTCTCTTTTGCAGCCTTGTTCTGGAACTTTCTGTGGGAGAATCTGTTTCAGTCCAGGCTCACCAGTGACACCTCTGTATCCCGCGTGAAGCCATTGTGAATGCTTGAGAGAGGCCTTGACTCACATATGTGTCTCAGAGGACCCATGGCAAACTCATTAGCAGATCGGAATAAACCCATGGATGGATGGGAGCCTGAGTTCTCTTCTCAGAGTTCAGCCACTGTTCTGATTGCAGATGTGTTACAGTGCTGTGGTTTTTCAGAGTCTTCACAGGCAGCTGTTATTATGTGACATACTGTATAAGTATTATATGAGTAAAAATGCAATCATTTTTTATGAAGTATCTCTCAGTCCTTAAATGGCTCTGTGATAGTCAGTAGGACTATTTTAGCACAGAGTCATCGAATTATATTAGTTTAAGATATTAAGACTTAAAGAAATATCCGTGGCATGTCTATTTATTCCCAGGGCTGGTTTATAAAGAAATTACTACAGACCTTTGATGTCAGTGTGTCTGAGGCTGTCATTGTTCTCACCTCCTTGCTACTGCTGTCAGTATAATATCCTTTAAGAAAAGTAGCCTCAGCTCTCTCCTTAATAAAGATGCCGTATCCCATTGTCCCTGTGTGCCCTCCCTTCCCTGATTTTATATATACACACACACTATTTTGAGGGGTTTGTTTTTAGACTTTATTTTTACTCATATGTGAATGTTTTACACATATGTGTGTCTGTGCACCATTCTGTCTGTCTGCTAGGGTCAGAAGAGGGCATTGAATTCCCTGGAACTGGAGGTACTCGTGGTTGTGAGCCTCCATTTAAGGGTTGAGAATTGAACCAGGGTCTTCTACAAGAATATGTGCTAACTTAACTGCTAAGCCATTTCCACTCTTTCTTTCTTTCTTTCTTTCTTTCTTTCTTTCTTTCTTTCTTTCTTTCTTTCTTTCTTTCTTTCTTTCTTTCTTTCTTTATGTGTTTGTAGGTAGGCAGGTAGGTGTGTATATGTGTCAGTGTAAATGCCTGCATAAGCCAGAAGAGAGTATTAATTCACTGTCCCTGCTCTTCCCCCTCCCACCACCCCTCCCCAGCTAGTGTATAAGTGACTTTGAGCTGCCTAGCATGCGTGCTAGGAATGGAACTCCGGGTTCTCTGCTAGATTAGCAAATGCTCTTAACCACTGAGGCATTTCTCCGGCTCCCCACTTCCCCTTTTACAACTGTTTTAATTTAATTTAATTTAATTCCATTTGATTTTGAGATGAGGTCTCATGTTGCTTATGTTGGCTTTGAAATATACCCTGTGGCTGAAGCTAACCTTTAACTTCTGATCCTCCTTTCTTCACCTCACTGCTTGGATTACAGCTGTGCACCAGTGCACCCAGTGCACCTGAGTCCTTTTAGTGATTAATGTAGACACACTCAGCACCTCATGAAAGCAGCTTTTCCTTGTCCCATTGTTTCTCCGAAACAGTGTTTTGTTGACACCGGACTTCCTGTAAGTATAGCACTTTTTTCCCCTATATGTTGGTTAGGGCACTCTGTGCAGTCCTTTGGTGTTTCCTTGCCCTGGTGTCCTTTTGGGGGTCTGTGATGTAGAGGTGGGAGTAGAAAAAAGAACTCTCTCAGAACTGGGGTTTTAAATGCTTCATCAGAATGTAGTTCTTGGTGTCATTAAATTCAACAGGTAGATTTCTGGTGCCTTCCTCCTCTCCTAGTCCCTTCACTCCCCGTGACCGACCTCCTCTTCCTTCTGCTTCAATGGAAGTGGACATGCATTTGGTTTCTGTGGTCCTGGCCCTCCAAACTGAGCCACTGTTGTCTGGAAGCAAGCAGGAGGAGACAGGCTGCTTCCATAAGTCACACCCTGGATTTTATTGGAGTGTTTATGTAACCTCAGCTTATGTGCTATAATTCTTTGCCCTTTCCTTGAGTAATTTCTAAAGAGGTTGTTTGGTTTTTTCCTATAAATGTTCTAGTATTCACTTTTCATTGTGATATTATTCCCTTCCCTCTATACTCTGCCTTTAGGGGTGGGGTAAGGCTATCACTGACAGTTGGTTCTTTGAACTGGGGAAACCTTTTCTATCTATGGCTGCCCCTCCCTTCTGCCTTCCTTTCATATCATGTTGGTACAGTCAAATGGACTGCTGAGAGAGAATATTCTGACTGAGGATTTAGGTTGAAATTGACTTTTAACTGAAGAAAATATCAGGTTGTGATGACCAGATTGAACTGTGCTCCGTGTCGATAACTACATAGAGAGAGAATGGTTGTCTATTGGAAATAAAGACAATTTGATTCACACACAGTCTGCTTTGCAGGAAATGAATACATACTTTTATTTTCCTAATTCCTTCTTTGAGTCTTATATTGGCCCCAGAGATGATACATACAACTGAGGAAAATTTGGCTAGTCCTGATCACCCACAACAGAATTGTATACCACAAAGTTAGGGGGTTACATGGTTAATGCCTGGTCCTTGCTGCAGATAGTCACACGTGTTCATTCCTTATCATTTAAAAAAGTAGTAAACCAATGGGAAATCCCTAAAGAACATACATTTCCAGTACTATCTTCTTTCATGTAACAATGTCAGAATTTGGATATGAGCTTTAATACTATGCTGAGCAGTTGAGATATGGCTCCCTGAGATGTGTGACAATACAATACAAGAGGATTTTGTATCTCAAATAGAAAAATGACCATGTTAATAATCTATACTAGTCATATGTTAGCATATTCTTTGGATACATGGTTTAAGTGTAGTATGTCATAATGTTAATTTTGTATAATTTTACCTTTTTGCATTATAATGTGGCTTTGAGAAAATTTTAAATTATAAACAAAACTCATAGTTGACACATATTCTTCCTGGTCAGCACTATTTCCAAGTGTTCACTCAATAAGCTTTCTAAATTATATGTTTAAAGGAATGTTATCCTGCCCCCAAGCCCTGGGTCTTTTGTCTGCTTGGGAGGTGTTCTCCTGGTTAGCTATATACCCAATTCTCTTTTTACTTTTTGCTTTGACACAAGGTCTTTGTCCTTATTCTGTAGCTCAGAGTGGCCTGTTCACTTAGTTTCCTAAGGAGCTGGGCTGACCTGCCTGTATCACCAGGCCAGACTTACACCTTTTGATTTAAGTATTAATATGTACATTAGTAAGATGGTATAAATAAAACTATATGCTTCATATTCAGCTTTAAGGTTTAAGAGGGCTTCGTGGCTAGAATATCACTGAGGCAAGTGTTGCTTACATGAGAAGCATCTTTGTTCATGTGATGAACAGAGTGAGTTCTGACGTGAAAGGTGTACATAGTGAGAGCGTGGCCTCTAGATTGCAGACCCAGAGTAGCCACTGACCGTATGTGTGACCACAGGAAAGTTAACCATCATCCGTGCCTACAAAAGAGCTCGCGTTAAGACAGTCTTTTGACAAATTTGTGTATTAAATAAGAAAACATGTATGAAGAATACCCAGGGACTCAAATGTGTTATGTAAGTACTGTACAAATGTTATCTATTACAGAGATGCATATTATTGTAATGATTATCTTCTCATTAAAGTAAGTACTTCTCTGATAGATGATTCAACCCCAAATTCTCTTCTTGTGCTGTTGGGGTTTTTTTGTTTTTGTTTGGTTTGGTTTGGTTTGGTTTTTCAGTTAGCTTGACATTTTGTTGTTGTTTTTTAAAATCTGAAGTAGCAGACATTAATTAATAAAGAGAAAGTGAATGAACAAATGTAGCACATTTATTGGGGCATATTATTAGAATCTTTTATAAAATGGAAGCTGTGGGGACCTGAAAGCAGGTCTATATTTGATAAGGATTCTGTAGTGCTGTGCTTTTGTTTTACCATGTTTTCCAGCCATGCTACTTGGAAAGGTCTGTAGTTAATATATTCTTGAAAAGAGATGATAACATGACAGGCGTATATAAAGTGACAGTGTTATATTGTGTTAGAGTGTACTAAAATTTTAGGGCAGTGCAGATGTGTGAGTATTTATTTATTTATTTATTTTTAAAAACAAGGTGTTTCTGTCTATCCCTGGCTGTCTTATACTTCATTTGTAGACCAGGCTGACCTTGAACTCCGAGATCCAGCTGCCTCTGCCTCCCGAATGCTTGGATTAAAGGTGTGCTCCACCACAACCAGCAACAGATGGTATTTTTAAATGTAAATTAATAACCTTCCTAGTATGTCCCTTAAGTGTAGGGCTAAATAACCTGAAAGTTTTTATTTTCCTCATTCAGATTTGTGGTCCGATTGACTCTGGAGCAGTGTTACATAACCAAGCTTCTTAAACTGTGGGTCATGACTGTACATTGTGCCCTGTGCCTGAATATGAGCAGTGGGGATGGGAGGGGGTGGCATAAAACTGTCAGCAACTGGTCAAAGGTCTCTGTACTGAACAGTGACAAAATTTTAATTCAAAATCAAGCACAGGATGAATATGAGGTGAGTCTGGCACTGTTGAGTATCACTGTAACCTTGATTCTAAACATCAACTAAGCTTACTTCGAGCTGCCCAAGACGTCCCAGCATGCGGCACCATTGGCTGCTGCCCCAAGTACCACATCTCAGAACTGAGACCATTTTCTGTTTCTAAAGGACCCTGACTAATACTGTCATCTTCAGCCTTTGAATGGTTCTCTCTCTCCCTCTCTCTCTCTGTTACTCTCTCTCAGACTGGTCTGTAAAACTTTAACCATTAAATAAACAAGGAACATGTAAAGAAACCATTATTTGATAGTGTCTGGAGATTGGGTCTCACACATATTTGGCCTTGAACTGGTTGTGTGTGTAGTAGAGGATGACTTTGAATTTCTGATCTTCCTGCTTCTATCTCCTGGGTTATGGGACTACAGGTGTTTACCACCGTGACTGATTTATGTAGCACTAGGGATGGAATCTAACACTGTATGCTAGATGAACCCTCTACCACAGCAGTAGCCTCCGTAGTATTGTCTAAAGGGCTGTGCTGACCCTGCAGTGATGACACAGTCCATCTTTTTTAGTGCTTCTGTCTCCTGAATTGATTTAGAATAGGTTTTGGGGCTGATTTCCCAGCCCTGAAACACCAGAAAGAAACACAAGAACTCGAAACCAGGGAAAGCAAATCACAGAGAGATAAATGCAGTTTTCCTGGCCAACTTAAAAATTCACTTTTGGAATCTAATAGTGGTAGGCAAGAGATGTTTATTGAAATCAATATTTTTAGTGTGGTTTATCCTGCTCATGAGTAATACTACTTTCCTTTAAAATGAATTTATAATTTTGTAAGAATTTCAGATTTGTTTCCAGAGTAAAAATGACTGAGCACTGTGGGAGTGGTTAAGGTTTGGGGTTTGTGTGGGTGAGATTCCATTTACCCACAACAGTTCTTGCTACCCTAAAGAGCTTTCCCAGATGTCATTTATAGAGTGAAATTTAAAACAAGCGTCTTGTGCTCTACAGTCTGTGGTCTCATGGAGCCATCAATTTAGAGAGATGGAACAGAGAAGTTGCAGGTTGTAGGGTTAGTGTCCTGCCAAGCAGTGTGGCACACAGATACCTGCCTGATGACAAAATGGTGTGGGTACTCCTTCCCCTCTGACAAAATGGCTTCCTGTAGTGACCAGATCCTGGGTATCAGGAACCACTCCTTTATCTCATCTTTCTCTCACTGTCTCTTTCTCTGCCTCTCTCCTTTATTTTCTTGCTCTTTTATTCTCTTCCCACCTGCATCTCTGTCTTCCAATTGCCTCGTAAATAGCCACACCATATGCAGTATCCATAACTGCATTTCTTTACCTTCTTTCTTCCTCTTTCTTCCCATCCTCCTTTTATCCCCTTCCTTTCCTCCCAGCTGTTCTTCCCTGTCTCCTTTCTTCCATGCCCCCTTCTACCTTTCTTTCTTTCCACCCCAAACATATAGGGGGGAAAAGATATTTGTCTTTCTGTAGTGGAATTATTTCACTTACTATGCTAACCCTTTGTGTCCTTTGCCCTTTGTATCCTTTCAGATCAGAACCAGCATGTGGGGATGGAGCTATGCCAGCTACAGGTCTCTGGAAACACTCTCACAGTTACACTCAGAAATGTGTCTTCTAGGTCAGATTAAATCCAGTCAGGTTAATGATGAAAATTACCTATTCCATCATGGGCACCAACACTCACAAGCCTATCTTCCCTGTGTTGGCTTTCATAAACTTTTAAGCCATGTTAATCATGTCAGTTGGGAGATTTCTGTCTTTCCTTTTGGTTTCTGCTGCCCAGAACCCATTCTGACCTCTTTGTTCTGGTCTGGGTTCATCCTCTTGCTTCCTCTCTGTTCATTGCTTCTTCATTTTGTCCTCCATTGGCTCTTCCTGCTAGGATAACTTTAATTTTCTTCTGAAGATGTAACACTGCTTGTCTCTTGCTCCAGGCACTTTTCTCTGTTCTTTTCCTTGTAGTTTACCGAACAAATAAACAACATTAAAATTATATAAATACAATGATGCTTAAGTTAAATATTCTCCTTGTTACGTTTTGATCTTTATGTTTTAACTCTGGATCTGGTTTTAAGCCTCAGCTGACCCCTGTGGTTGCAGCTGTCTGTCCATTTATGGAGTCCCTGTTTTGTATGCTCAGAATACTAAGTTTTAGGTTACTGAAGCACCAGAGACCTTTCACTGTTTCGAGTTCCTAGACAAGTTGTGGTCACTCATGTAACTGCAGTAGACAGAAAAGCAATTTTGCACCTCAAATGTTAAATGAGATTGTACACCTCTGGCTGTGGAAGTTTTTAAGGTGAGTATTGACAGGATCTGTTAGTTACAGTTGCCAAGGTCTTCACATCTTCAAGTCCTTGTAGTTGTTATTCTATTGACAGAAGGGTATCTGCAAACATGGATGTATCCGCATTCGACATGTTAGTGTATATCTCTGAGGGTCTCCCTGTGCACCTGTCTCATTGTCTTCATCCTATTTGCTCCCTTTATTCCACAAAGCATACAGTCGTGTCTTCTTCCTCTGTATATTTCCCTGCACTCTTTAGAGCTTAGGACTTACTGCCTCTCATTCAGTGTTGTGTTCTCAGTGCCTAGGACCAAAGGTGGGGAAAGCAAGACCTGACTGAATGCAAATGTTTGGAGAAATTTGTGTGGAGGATAGACCCAGTGGACAGTGGTTCTGCTATTGCTAGAAACAGGAAAATGTCTCTTTTAAACTAAATAGAGGACCTATCTGAACATGAGAAATAGGGTGTTAGAAGAGTAATGCATGTACACGTTTGTGTGCATGCATTCAAGTGTGTGGCTCCAACTTAGGGCATTAAATGTGTTGTGCAAGCACATTAGCTTCAAAAGGGCATTTTAAATACAGGCAATGATGTCTATGTGAGGTGAGGTTTTTCTGTGTACCATTGACCCATCCACCTTTCCAAGTAAGGTTTGAGCATCCTCCAAATATGAAATACCAGGTAATGATTATGGGTGATGGCAGAGGCCTTAATTCATTCCATTTGAGATATTTGAGTTTGTAGTTTCTGTAGCTCACCTTTTAGTCCTTTATAAGATGCTAATTGCTGAGAGAAGAATTGAGGCCTGGATTAAAAGACCACCTTGTTCTTGCATTGCAGGCCCCAGTGTTTCTAGTTATTACTAACATATTCCCCTGATGTGATTCCTTATATATTACACATAAGTGTAAAAACTGGCTCTTAATCCAGAAGTCTTTGGATACCCATGGTTTTGGCTTTAATTCTAGTCTGGCCTCAGGGATTGTTTTAAAGTCTGCTTTTCTTTGGGCTGATGGGTTTTTGTTTTGTTTTTCTTTCAAAAAACAGCAAGTGTAAGGAAGGGATCTAGGAACTTGTTCACTGCTTCAGTTTATGATAAACACTCATACATACATATATGCATATATAAACATGTACATGTGTACACATATCTTTGCAGTTTGCTTAAATCTGAGCTTGTACTTGTTCTGTGTAAGACCCAGCTCTTACTGTTTAGTCTTTCCTTCTGTGAACCTTACCAAGGAGAGTTCACATAATACTGAGGGATGAATTTGAAATATACAGGAGACTGCCCACTCACTGCTTGCTCACATGTGACATTTTCGGGGTGTATTAATGCCAGATGATCTGGTTGGTATGGTCCGTTGGATAATGGGTTGTAGAGCTGAGAAACATAAATGTTTTTGTAAGCCATCCTTTCAAAGTTTTTTTTTTTAGAGTCTGTGAGCACAATGTAACAGGAGAGTGACCTACCAATGGGTATTAACTTTCTAGGGCCTCTGTTTGTGATAGCTCACTTACTGTTCCAAAAGAACATGCTATAGAACAAGCATTTTCATTCCTGCTGTAAATATTGTAACAAAGCGGAGTTACAGTATTCATTCCTAAAAGGGCAGCCCCTCTATTTTGTGTCTGTTTGTTTCAAAGCTCCTGGATCCCCCAATCATTTACCTCCTCTGATTGGCTTTGAAAGAACCCTGCCAGCTTAAGGAGATGGAGGAATTATCCCTGGGAGAGAGTGTCAGCACTGAAAGATCTTCTGGTACTTGCTGCCTCCTGATGGCTCAGGACTTTGGTGCTGCTGAAATATTTTTCTCTATAAGTTTACTCACTCAGAGGAGTGCTATGATTTTATATACTGAGGAAAGTTATATTTCTAACAGTAAAACCAAAAATGTATCAACAACACTGAGAAGGGGCTAGAGAGAAGACTCAGGAGTTAAGAGCACTTGCTATTCATCAAGAGGACATGTGTTTGATTCCCAGCACCTGTGTCACACAGCGCACAACTGCCTGTAGCTCCTGCTCCAGGGGATCCAACATTTTCTTTTGGCTTCCAAGAAGAGCAGCATGAACGTGCAGAAACCTATTCATAAACACACATACATATACACAGAAAATAAAGCCTTAAAGACAGAACAAAACACTGCAAAGACTTTTACTTACAATCGTAAATCTAAACAACAGCAACAAGAACAAAAAAACCTCCTGGTTCATTAGCATGGCTTCTATTGGTTGACAGAAACTCCTATAATTTGTAATATTCTCAGATGAAAGATTTTACTGAAATAAGACATTTGTGAAACTTACGTAATCCACTCTATACTTTAAAAAAAAACTTTTATGATTGGAAAGACATTTTAAAAGCACAGTAATAAGCCAAGCTGGATGATCACTTAACTGCTAGGTGTAGCCAGCTGTGTGCAGGAACCAGCGTAGCTTCTCCTCTAATCTACCACATCCGGTGTTCTGCAGAAACATCTGTGGCCTCATTCCATCAGCCAGGGAACGTGGAGGCCTCATGAAACAATGGTTACTTGATTCTCAGGTAAATGTCCCTGGAAGATGAAAAGCAAAGCAGTTTCCACAGGGCTCCCACCCCAGTGGCATTATTTGGACCCCAGGGGACATTTCCAATCAGTGTCTACAGTGATTGGAGAACAGCTTTAAAAGGCCTTACAATGACTCTAAAAGCTTTTGAAACTGAGGACAAAGGCGTTGTAATCCAGCCTGTTTATCCACCTTACCTGCTGACCTTCTCTAGGTCTGTCTTACTTTATTGTCTATCAGCATTAGGAGTGGCCACGTTAGGAAGACCCAGTTCTGATAATGTGTATCCCCTTCTGCACAAAAAGCATATATTTATTTTACAGGTATTCACTTTTATTATATTTATTTGGTGTGTGTGGCAAGGGAGTGTACATGTGATGGTCCAAGGACAACCTATAAGAGTTAGTTTTCTCATTCTACCATGTAAGAGCTGGGGATTAAACTCAGGTCTCTAAGGATGGCACCACTGAGCCTCTTGCTGGCCCTGCCTATGTATATTTTAATGTTTTTTTTTAAAGGGTAACTTTAGGATCACAGTAAAATGTAATAAAAGGAGTTGTTTTTCCATCCTGCCTGCCTCCTATTTAACATGCAGTTTCCCTCACTGTGACATGTGACAGGCACCAGAGTATACATTTATCACAGCTGATGAATCTACATGATGGAATCTAATCATGCAGTGTTCACAGCTACATTAGAATTCATTCTTCTTCTTCATACATTCTATGAATTTTGACTAATGTGTAATGACATGCATTTGCCATTATGGTTTCTACAAAATAATTCACATGTCCCAGATTATCTGTGCCCTACTTATTCATCCCTCTTTCTTCTCCTGACTCAACCTGTGATGTTTTTAGTGTCCACAGTTTGGTCATTTTAAGGCTGTTACTATTATATAAGCAAAGGACAGTGCATATCTTAGTTTAGGTTTCTGTTGCTGTGACGAAACACCCTATGAAGGGCAACTTAAAGGAGAAAAGTTTAATATGACTCATAGTCCCAGGTTATAGTTCATCAGTTCAGGTAAGCAAAGGTGGCAGAAACATGAAGAACTGTATCTGGTGAGGAGCAGAGAGCAATGAATTTATGCATGCTTCCTAGCTCAGCTCACTTCCTAAACTCTTATTTCAGGTGAGCTCCTATGCCTAAGGAATAATTTTACTCACAGTGGGTGCATTGTCCCCCCTCAATGTGCCTAAGATATAATGCTTGAATCTAGCCAAATTAGACAGTTCTCCATTGAAACTACCTTCCCAGATAATTCTAGATAGTCAAGTGGACACAAAAGCACCTACCACAGTGTATATGCCTATTATACCAGCATTTGGGAGGTGTCGATATGAGGACTAGAAGTTGTACTGTTTAGTGAGTTCAAGGCCAGTCATGGCTAAATGAGACTGTTGTTAAAGGGATGAAGTCACACAAATTAGTCACACAAATTACTTGCAATTCTTTGTAGCCTTTCAGATTTGCTTCTGTCACTTAGCAGCATGCATGTAAGGTTCATCTCTGGTTTTCATTGACTCAGATCCTTTCTTACTAGCATTGCATAACACTTCATTCTTTGTGCATCCCACACTTTACCCCCTCCCCTGCCCCCTCATGATGGACATCTTGTTTGCTTCTTGTCAGGCCAGGAAGCTAGTATAGTAAGACTCAGTGGTGCAGTATTACAAGGCAAAGGCAAGGGGATTGCAAATCCGAGGCCAGCTTGGGCTGCATAGTAAGGCCTGTCTAGGGAACATGGCAGGGAGGGCAATCTAAGCTTTTCATGTGTATGTTTCTATTCAGCAATCTTAATGTTTACATTGGTTACACTAAACTGTTTCTTTATATATCTCAGTGTAATTATTGAAAGGGTAGTGCTACACTTGGTGCCTGGAAGTGCAGTATGGAAGAGATAGCATCTAAGGTAGTCCTAATGGTAGATCAGATCATAGATTTGAGGAGATGAGTGCTGCTTCACTTGGAGTTCATGGTTGATGTGCGACATGGTAGGTGACAAGCCATTGTCAAATTTCAGTGCTTAGCTAATGGAGATGGATATCCACTGTGAGGAGATGACTTTTTTCCGATTGATTTCTAGGGTGGTACATGGTGAGTCCTGCCTCTCACTGTTGAAAGCAGTTAGTTGAGAAGTCACTTGATTTGGGTTAATTACAGATAACTGGCTTAAAATGACATTTATTAAGCAACATCCTCCCATTTAGGTTACATCAAAGTGAACTAACTTCCTCTGGAGATGGTTCAAGTTAATGGATTTTTTTTTTTGGTAGAGTCTCCTGTTAAGTAAAAGTAAAATTCATCAGGACATAAACCAGTCTGCTTTGATACTTGGAGATTCCAATTTTAAAGTGATTGCAATAGCATTGAATTATAAGTGCCTTTGTGTGTGTAGGGAGTGGTATAGGCACACAGGTGGGGTGAACATATCTTTGTGAATATACTGAGGCCAGGTTCCATGCTCCCTTACTCCCTGTCATTACACCTTTGAGATGGGGTCTCTCGCTGGACTGGAGCTAGTCTAGGGAGCTCCCAGGACCCTCCTGTCTCTGCTCCCCATAACACAGTTGCTACACAGGTGTATGCAGCCATGGTTGGTGTTTTGCATGGGTGCTGGGGTTCCAGAGCCAGATGCTCATGCTTGTGTAGCAAATATCTGCATCATTTCTTCATTCCCCAAGTCTGACTTGTGTTCAGTGCTGGGACAGTTAGCTATTTTAGACCTTAAGAGTCAAAATGGGCTGGAGAAATGGCTCAGTGGCTAAGAACACCCGCTATTCTTCCTATAATAGTCCTGAGTTCAATTCCCAGCAACCACATGGTGGTGGCTCAGAACCATCTGTAGCAATATCTGGTGCCCTCCCTCTTCTGTTGTACAGGTACACATGGAAGAAGAACACTGTATAAATAAAAAATAAGTAAATATTAAAAAGATGAGAACTTAAAAAAAAAGTAAAGAAACTTGGTTCAGGTTAATGGCAACAGCTGTAATTCAGATGCATTGCTGTGGGGAGTTACTTCACTGCTGGGTGAGCTACCCTGCTTAGGAAAGCAAGCTGAAGCTTGTGAAACATAGTGTATATTGGGCCGAATATATGTCTTACTTCTATACAGAGTATATAGAGTAACCAGCCTTGTGTTCTGAAAAAGAGAAAAATAAGAATATTTCAAATGACAGGGGAAGCACTTTATATGGACGGAAGGCTATGAGAATAATTTAAAAAGTAGGAACTGGAAGTTCACTCACTAGCCTGTCCCAAGCCACATTCACAAAATAAATAGCAAAACTACTAAGAGGTTTCTTTTATCCAATCCGTGATATTAAAGGTATAAAGTTTCCTGTGTCTCTGTGGCACTTATCAAAGTTTTACCCTAAGAACCGTTTATTATTTATAGGTACTCATCTCTTTTCAGCCTGTTCTTATCACAGAGGGCTACTAATGTTCAGGGAAGATACCTTTTGGAAGCATAGTGACCTTTACTGTATTTATTGTGGTCATGTTGCCCCACTGTCTTAAAATTTTAAGAGGGAGCTTTAATTAACTTAATATTTTAATGCCAGCCTCACACCTTTTATTCCCTGTTTAAATTTATGAAGAAAAAAAAATGCCAGGATCTGGAACTGAGGATGTGTTCTTGTTGGCTAAGAAACTGTGAGCGTGCTGAACCCTCTTCCGTGTGTCAGGCGCCATGAGGGACCCTGTGTTGAGTTGATGTTCTTGTTGCTGTGACAGAGCACCTGATGGAGATCAGCCTAAGGGAGGGAGGAGTTGTTTTATCTCATTGCTCAAGAGTGCTGTGGGTCACTGTGGGAAGTCATGCAGCAGGGACAGGGAGGCTGGTTACATGTTGACAGTTCTGAGGCAGAGATGAGTGCTGGTATCCAGTTGCCTTTCTCTGTGCTGGTGTCCAGCTGTCTGTCTGTCTGTCTGTCTGTCTCTCTCTCTCTCTCTGTCTCTCTGTCTCTCTGTCTGTCTGTCTCTCTGTCTCTCTCTCTCCCCCTCTCCCTCTCCCTCTCTCTCTCCCTCCCTCTCCCTCTCCCTCTCCCTCTCCCTCT
>CM053766.1:96729234-96817516 GCA_028658305.1 Pachyuromys duprasi
CCGGACTAGAGATTTCCTTTCAGCAGTAAGACTCTTGAGTGTCGTTCACATCTGAATGGCTTCCACGTCTTTTTTCTAAAGCTTTAGGGGCTAAGGCTAAGTCCTGTATCCTTTTAAGTATGTGGCCAACTTAACCCGAGGCCTACCAAAACTTCAGGGTGATTAGAGGAGTTGTGCAGGCTGGAGAGGCAAGATGTATCTTAGAGAGGGGGGTTGGGAATCCTCACACTGAGCAGAGCTCTCCCTGACTTGAGTGGGTGAGTGCCTGCATGTGTGCATGTGCATACACCCCAAGGGGCATATGGTGATTTGAGTAATTACAGGACAGATCGTAGGAGTTTTCTTCTTCCACCATGTGAGTGCCTTTGCCTGTTGTGCCATCTCTCAGGTCTCTCAACCTCTTTTTGAGAGGGTCTCCTCTGAATCAGTATCCTGACTCAATCAGATTAATGGTTTGCAAGCACAGGAATGCTCCTATCTCTGCCCTTAACCCTATAAAGTACTGGGATTCCATGTGCTCACTACAGTCCCTATATATTTTACATGGGTGCTGGGCATCTGAACTCTGATCCTCATGGTTGTATGGCAAGCACTTTGCTCACTGAGCCATCATCCCATCTCACCAGTCCATTACCCCTTTGCTCTTGGTGACAGATTAGCCTCACATGCTAAATGCAGACTTCTCCACAGGGACACTGAGTCTCACATGTGCCAATCTAGGCTTTATGCTCTCTAGGAGTGTTCACACACTCAAAGTATTGATCCCCGAGCCTTAGGACCATGACTCCATTCATTTCTAGCTGCGTAATGTAAGATCAATTAAGTTGGATTTTTCTTTGTAATTAATCCTAATTGCCCAGGCTATAATGTAGCCAATAAATGTCTCTCTCAGTAATCTTGTCTTGCTTGAGATTTCTCTATCCTGTATGGTTCTTGTAGGTCTATCACATGGTACTGCTCATAAGGCATGAACTACATCCTGTGAAATTGACCCTGTTCATACCTTTGAGGACTGTCCATCTTAAAATTGCTCTTACCCCACCTTGGAAAGAGAGTTAGTTGTCAGCTCTTAGCCAACACTGTCTTCCAGGTTTACTTGGGATGTCTTCTTAGTTACTTGACCTTCACTTTCCTTCTTTTCTTCAGGCTCAGGGTCTTGCTGTGTAGTTCTAACCAGCCTGGAAGTCACTATGTACTCCAGGCTCACTTTGAGTCTGCAGCCAGATTTCCTGCCTCTTCCTCCCTACAGTTAGGATAAGAGGGCTGAGTGACTATCCCCAGCATTTCCTGCCAAGTTCTAACACATGAATATCAGAGTCAAAAACTAGCTTCCAAGCATTATTGGGGGAATCCTCTATTATAAGAAGCACACACTTTTTATACATTTTAGAACAGATTATTTTGCAGACACTAAGAAATTAAATGAGAGTTGGCTGATAAAATCAAGAAAATTCAAGTTAAAACTCATTTTCAATTCTTTTATCCTGCACAAGATGAATGCCAAAACTTTATGTTTAGAGGCACCCATCCTGGGAACTTTAGTGCTTAGCAGTAGTGAAAGTAGGATTTGTGTTCTCTGATGAAGGTTCTGCTGCCCTCAGTTCCCATGTGTGCTTCATAGGAGAAAGGGGAAGGAGCCTTTGCTGCCCTCATACTCAGTGTGGTGCCTATGGAGAGGAGGGGGCTTGGGATGTGTACTAAGCACAGGTGTGTTAACATTTGAACATATGACAATGCACTGGGCCCAACAGAAGTTCTTTACATTTGAAAGTCCACGTGTGAGAGAAATAGGTAGTATGCCCTTCCCAAATTATCTCTGAAACTTCTTGTCAATAATCACTTCACTGTGGGGGTTAAATGGCTGATCACCTTGAGCTTTGTGTCAATTACCTCTGGAGCCATAGTCTGAAGAATCCAATTCCTGTGGGAATTCTGAGGAGTCCCTCTCTCAGGGAGTTTTCAGAAACAGACACCTTGCTGAGCGGTTCTATGTTAATAGCCACTTTTCTGTAGGGTTGGAGAGAAAGAAAGCACTTTCCATGCAGTTTAATCATGCTGGAGAATGGATGCTGTTGCCTGCTCAGGTCCTTGGATGAGAGCAAACCTCTATGCCCTACCCTGAGGGCACCTCTGTAGACTCTTTCTTATTGCTACAGACTACTGATCATTTATTCTCTTTGTCTCTGTCTCTGTGTGTGTGTGTGTTAGTGCAGGTGTGTTTGTATGTAAGTGTTGGTATGCAGGTCTACTTGTGTGTATATATGTGCAGAGACAACCTTGATCACCATTCCTCAGGTTCTGCTCATCTTGTTGTTTTGTTTTGTTTTGTTTTGTTGTCTGACTGGTTTAGAACTCTCCAAGTAGGCTAGGCTGGCTCTCCCTGGAACCTGGGGATCTGTCAGTCTCCCCATGCCCAGCACTAGAATTATAAATACACACCACCACACTGGAAATTTTCTTAAGGGTGGTTCTGGGAATCGAACTTACATCTTCATCTTCAAGAGATAAGCACTTTACTAAATTGTGTTCCCAACCCTAGTCATCTTTCTTGAAGGCTTCCAGCAGTGTGAGGAACTCATCCCTCCCACTCCTGCAGATGTCAGGGAGAGAGGGCGTATCATCCACAGCCATGTGGGGGAAAAACAAAAACAAAAACACAAAACAAACAAAGAAAAAAAGGGGTTCCCACTTTAGCCTGAGTGGTAGCTGGTTGTCAGCATCCTTTTTTTTTTTTTTTCTTCCATATTGGCTTGTTGCTACAGGGTCCTGTGCTAGCAGATTACAACTCTGTAGCTAGTCATTTTCGATTTACTTGAACCTATTTCTCCAGTCTACTGAGCTTTCCCGGGCTAGCATCAATTCAGACACCTCACAATTCCTCAGAATCTCTATCCCCATCAGATGGTTCGATCTCTGAGAAATTTAGCCTGAGGCGTTTAGACAAAAAAGAAATATTGTGGCTGGGGAAGCATTCAAGTTAGAGGCGGCAGCCAGGGCTGTTTTATTACTTAGGCCTGTGTCACCTGTGATGACCCACGAGAGTAGAGAATATTGATCTCTTGTCACTCAAGGCAGTCAGCAGATTGCATTGACAAAGCTTGGCAGGTCTCTAATAGCAGGGTTACTGGCCTTGGCTGCGGCCCAGGGGAGAACTCCACAGGGCCTATTACTAGGCAGCTTTTAACTCTTACACTGACAAAAGCAAGGACATGTTTTCACATTTCACAGCGATAAATGATTTTGCCTGCTCCCTTCATCCCCTTTACAATTTCACCTTTTTTTGTTGTTGTTCTTTCTTTCTAGCTTACTATTCCCTTCCAATGATGCTTGCTTGCCCCTTCTACTGTGTTAAATTGTTGAGGCAGTATTGTTTTTTTTTTAATTTTTGTTTTGTGTATTTGCATGCATGAATGTTTGTGTGCATGTATGGAGGCCGGAGGCTCATATCGGATGTCTTTGTTGATTCTTCTCCACATATTTATAAGTTGAGACAAGGTCTCATTTGAACCCAGAGCTTGCAGATTCAGTTAGCCAAACCAATCAGCTTGTTCTTGGATTCCTGGATGTTTCCTGCATGGTGGGATTACTGATAGGCTTTTATGCCCACCTGAATTTATCTGGTGGGAGGGAGCTGAGCTCTGGTCCTCATGATCCCATGACAAGCTCTGCATTGACATTTACACATGTATACTATACCCCCACAGAAGTGCTAATTGCATGTCACTAAAATATAAATTATCATGCACAAAGCTGCTACCATAGAAATGTCTACCTCTGTACCCATCCATCCTTCCATCCACCTTATTTTTTTTTTCCTGCCGCCTTATATGTCTAAAGGCCCAAGAAGTCAGAATAAGAATTACTATGTAGGTCAACTTTATGGGACTCGGTGGCACTCCCAGAGGCAGAAGTGTGAAATTACAGCAAATGTCTGTGGACCCATTAATATTCTATGACACTTCTAGCCACTTTGAATTAAAATACTTATCTGTGAAAGGTTTTATAATTCATATGACCTGAAATAATTCTCACCTAATTAGATTTTGTCAACTGAATAATTCTGTCTCGTGTTGCTTCCACAGAATAATTTAAGCACTGTATTTTATTCTCAGAATAGCTGTAAATGTCAAATTAATTTTGTTGACATGATCAACATGTAAAGGAGCTACTTGGCAGACTTGTTTGTCAACTGAATATATTATGGTTCCCCACAAAATATGTAGCTCGATCAGACTTTGCTGCCTTTTGCAGTTTGTTGTTGCTTAAAAAGACATTTCTGGCTTGGTTACAAAATGCTTCTGGCTGAACTGGAGACATAGTTCAGTAGTTGGAGCACTTGCTGCTCTTGAAGAAGACTAGAGTTCAGGTCCTAACACCCAGGTGGGGCAACTCACAACTGCCTGTAACTCCAGCTTCAGGGACTCTAGCTCCCTCTTCTGGCCTCTGCAGGCAACTTCATCCATATGCATATATACACAATAGAAACAGAAACAAGTGTTTTTAATAGAATACTACGATATTTATGCCTGTATGGTTGGAAGATTTTTGAAAGGGGGAGACATTTCTTCTGTTATGATTCTGCATTCTGCCTTTCTCCTGCAGTGTTAGCTTTTTATCATGGTGAGCCTGGATCCTGTATAATTGGCTCCATGTTTAGGATATACCCTGTTCCATAGCTTCCTTAGTGGACACTGACTTTATAAAAATTGTTTCCAAGTCTAGCCCTATTTACTTTAGACTGTTATTTCACTTGGAATCCGTTGCTGTGATAAAACACCCTGACAATAGCAGCTAAGGGGAGGAAAGGAGAGGATTTATTTGGCTTACATTTCCAGGTCACAGTCCATCTGTGAGGAAAAGAATGACTGGTGCTTGCTGGCTCACTTTGGCTTCCTGTCTGGCTTATGCTTCGCTAGCTTTCTTATATAGCCCAGGACTATTTGCAATATCTGTTCACTCTGAGCACTGTACCAATAAAGACTGAAGTACCTATGGTATTTATAGAGGGGAAGAAAGTGAATTTTAGAAACTACAGACCAGTAGGCTTTTACTGTCAATCCTGAAAATTTTATAGGTAGTACTAATTAAAGTTTTATGGCAGCCTGGGAGAGTGAGCTCATTTGGCAAAATCTTGCCATATAGGTATGAGGACATGAGTTCTCACATAAAACGAGCTGGATATGGTGGCACATATTCAAACCCCAGTGCTCTAATGGGAGGATCCCTGCAGCTCATTGGCCACACAGCCTTGTCTACTTGGCAAGTACAGACCAATGAGAGCACCTGTCTCAAAACAAACAAACAGCAACAATAACAACAAAAACAAGTCGGATATCTTCTGAGAAACATCTGAGGTGAGCCTCTAGCCTTCATATGTGTGCATCTGCACACACATGCACACACATGAACACAACAAAAAATAATTGTATGAACATGAAGAATGACCTGTGATTGCATGTGCTAAGCTCTGACTTCAGTTTTTTTTTTCTGTGTGATCTGAGTGAAGGTGAAATGCACTTTGAGGCTAAATGTGATGCCTGATGCAGAGATTAGTTCTAATATCAGGTGATAATAGGAGTGTGATCCCAAAGGGCCCAAAGTTGCAACAGTAGCTCAAATCTAACAGCCTGATGTCCTGAAGAGATGAATATGGGATTCTGTGTCTAGAACTAAAAACATACTGAGGTAGGTGGGTAGTTTAGTCAGTCTGGTTTTTTTTTGTGTGTGTGTGTGTATATGTATGTATACATGTCTGTATGTTATGTGCAGTGTACACACATGTGTGTTTGTGTATGTGGAGCACCTCTTCATTCAGTTTGAATCCTAAGCTAACTGGTGAGTGAGCTGCAGGGATCCACAGTTGTCTATGCCCTGACACTAGGTACATGAACCGCCATGTCTGTCTTCCACGTGGGTGCTGGGATCCAGACTCAAGTCCCTGTGCTTGCACTGCAAGCACTCTACCAGGTGAATCACCTTCCAAGTTCTCTAAAACTGCAGCTTGATGGTATGAACAGAGATGGTGAAAATATAGCTCAACACCAGCCTGTGTGAACAAGGCAGAGCATTTCATTTCCAGCACACGCAGTGAAAGTTATCCAGGTGGATGAAGACTGTGGGATCATGTCCTATTAGAAATGGTTGAGAGAACTGGAGACACTTAGCCTGGAGGGGTATATGATAAGTACCTTCAATTATTTAGAGGACTGTCATGTAGAAGAGGAATTGGACTTATTCTAAAGGTCCCCAGAGGATGGAGGGGAAAGCTGTGGTAGAAGACACAGGTAGATCTAAAAGAGGGGTGGTCGTTATTTGAAAGACTTAGGCCACTGAGAATATCAGAGACAGATCTGACCTTACAGGATTGTTACACCATGAGGAAGATGGGATCCAAGGGCCTTCCCTATGATATGTCTGATGTTACACACTACCAGTTAGCTGAACAAACACTCATTTTCTTGTTGGTATTTACAGAGTACTGGACAGAATCTAAAGGACTGCAATGGGGAAAATGTAGTTCCTTAACTCTGTCTTCTTTGATAATTCTCCACCTCATTTTTTGAGTCAGAGTCTCTCCCTGTACCTAGGACTTACCAGGGCCAGCTAGCCCTGTGGATTGCCTGTCTTCCCCCACCAGTGCTGGGGCCATAGGCTTGTACAACCATACAAGGTAGGTACCACGGATCTAAGAACATTAAGATTGCACAGCAGTACATCATAGATTGAACTGTCTCCTCTACCCCTACGATGTACATTCTTTTTATATGTAAACTTTTCTGTATATAATTTGTAGCAATAAAATATAGAACAAATGTGTGTGAGTGTACACATATGTATACACCCATATAAGCATACATCTCTTTCCAGGGTTGATTAACATGCCACTATTGACAATAAAATAGGAAGAAAGTGCTGTGTCTGGGGTTGGTGACGATGCTGTGTAGGTGCTCATATTTTCTCTTCTAACATAGCAAGAGTGTAAGACGCTGCATATGAATCCTGCCCAGTTACAGGATAAGAAACCAAGGTATTGAACTCCACTGACTGTAGAACACTCAAAGGACAGAGTGCTTTTAGATTTTAAAGCATGGCAGCTATATTTAAAAGAGCATTTGAGGGTATTGAAGAGAAATGTTAAATGTCATTAGGACCTCAGCAAAGCTATGGATCCCACATATTTAATGATAATTGAATGAGGACTAGATTTGGACACAAAGCGAGCAATTTAATTATCCAAAGTGTTTGTGTCAAGTATCAAATACGTGAGGATTTTCCTATTTGTGGTTTTCTACAAAAGCCTATACCATGAGGAGTAGGTGCTGGGGGAAGGGTGGAGACTCTTTCTTTCTTTTTCTTTTTCTTTTTCTGTTTTTCTTCCTTCACCACTGCTGCTGCCTCTTCCTTCTCCTCCTGCCCTTCTTTATCTTCTCATTGCTCTGACCAGCAATTCAATAACCAGAGGAATCTGATGTTCCAGAAATCTCATTATTATAAATGAAAAAAAATCTTAAAATGTGAGGACAGTGACTTGAAAAGGATTAATTAAGGTTGTGAAACAAAATATTCTCTTTTTGTCTCCTTAACTGGCTGAGACAAATAAAAGCAAAAGACTTTTATGAGCTGGTTGGTTAACAGTAACAGGTATTAATATTCTTGGTGAAACTTAGTGTTGAGAATATTTTGTTTATTTCATTTTGTATTTGTATTTTATTTGTTTACTCTGATATTGCTCAGTCTGACCTAGAATTCTTGATCCTTCTGCCTCAACCCCCTGAGTACTGCGATTACAGGCATGCACTGCCATGCCCTGATTGTTTTACAAAATACAGTTGCTACTATTTAGAGGTAGAATCATAAGGTATCTGATAACTCAAAAAATTGCTTTTAGTAAACAGAAATCTGAATTTAGTTAATGGAATGTTAAATACACAGAAAAAGAATCATCTTGCCTGATGTTACACAGGACCAGCATTAAGTTCCCAGCACTCATGGGTGGTGCCTCACAACTGCCTATAGTTCTACCTGTGTGAGATCCGAGGCCCTCTTCCAATTCAGAGGACCCTGGAGCCACATGCATAGTCTCCCTTGCCCCCGACTCTGTAATACAAATACACAAACACACACACACACACACACACACACATGCCCATACGTATACATGATTAAAAATAAAGTCAATACTAAAAAAGAAAATAAAAATGAAAGTTGGCAAGATTTCTGTGAATTATATGTTGTTAGCATGTCTGTTTTTGTGTGGCATGTGCACATATATGCAAGGAGGAGAGACATTAGAAAAATTATGGTTACCTATTTCCAGGACCCATTACAAAAATAGTATTATTAATCCTGAGTGAGTAAGAATGTACCTATATAAAAATAATTTTTTTTAGCTTGTCTGGATTCCATGCCTTAAATGTTGATTTGGTAATACCTGGAACTTCCAAATTAAATTTTATGGTGTATGGATGATTTATTGTAATCTCCTACAAGGAAATTCATCTTAAAAAGTTATTCAGAGTTGTTCTGTGCTGGGGAGGAGGAAGCATTGCTAATGGGAAGCAGCAGTCAGCTTAAGACAAGCGGCTCCCTTGAGGACAGAGAGGAGGCTTAACTTGTTGAATGTGTTTTTAAAATACCCGTAGATACAGCTAGGCTCTTAGTACTTTACTTCTGGTTTTAATGATAGAATTCCCAAAGGTCTAAAATTGTGCCAAACAGTCTGAACTATGTCTGAAGTTCAAGAACAATCCACAGTTGGTCTAAAGACTTTAATCCTAGTTGGAAACCTTGAATGAGAAAACTGGCCTTTTAGTTCTGCGTTCCTTTAACAAAATACTCCCTTCCCTTTATGTACCCCTTAACCAACAACAGACCCCTTGATATTCTCTATGAAAGCATTTTTATATAAGGTCACTCTCAAATTCCTTAGGTTGCAAAACTGAGTCATATTTTGTTCTTAGTTCTCATCCATCTAGTCTCTAGTCCATTTATCCACTGCCTACATCTACTGGGACTACTTTAGGAAACTGAGCAGAAATACTCCTTCACATTGTTGGGCTCCTAGCCTTCTGATATTGTTGAATTTTCCTCTCTCAAACTCCATGGCGTCACTAAACCCTGAGTAGTTGCTCTTCTTCCTGGTTGCTGATGCAATGTGACTGTTTAACTTCAGCATTGCCACCTTGAAGAACTGTACCCTCAAACTGCAAGCCAGCCTAAGCCCTAATCAATAAGAAAGGGAACTAATTTATTATTGATCTATCCCAAAACTGTAGCGAGAACTCCAGGAACCTGAGAGTGTTTTTCTACAATGCCCTAGCTGTATGGGCATCTCCTGTAGTTAGAAAACCTTCAACCTAAGTCTATGTTCATGGTGGGAAGTCCCCAAAGTGACTGTTTTTTAAGGAGCAGAAATCTGAGGTTACTTGCCTTTGTCTACTTTATCAGATGATTATCACTCATCCCTGACAATCTCAAAGTCATATTCAAGGATTTTTCCTGAAGCTTATTAAATGTAAATGACACATATGAATTAATTTATTTGTATGTAGTGATGTATGAGGGTCACTGTAGTCCTTTTTTAATAGCTTTAATAAGGTACAATTGTCACATAATGAACAGTTCCCAATTACTGATAAGTTTTGGGATATAACTACTCCTATGAAAGTATTAAGAAAATAAAAATACCTATCTCTACAAAGGTTTTCTCTTGAACCTTTGTAGTTCTTCCTTTTATTAGGTTTCTTTCTACCTCCATCCTAGCCTTTTACCAGGCATTCATGGAATCCTATATTTCTATATAGATAATAATCATAGAGATGTGTGTTTTGGGGGATCTGGTTTCTTTCACTCACCGTAATTATTCTTTAATCCATGCTATGGTTACATAAACACAGTCATGGAGTATGCATGCTTCTGGTTTGTTCTTTCAGTCAGCCTTAGTGAAATTTATTTGGATTACAGTATATAAATAGTTTATTCATTCTTGCTCAGTATTGTCCCATTCTCTGGACATAAACTATTGATTTCTTTATACATTTGCTGATGACAGCCGTGTGAACTGTTCTTGTGTTATAAGCAACTGTGCACATTTGTACACAAGAACAACATAGCTTATTTTCAATAGGATAGATAGCCTGGTTAGGGAATAACTGAATAATGTTTCAGGCATTTGATTAACGTTTTTATGAAGCTGTGGGGTTAGAGGGCTGGTTCAGTGGTTAAGAGCATTTTCTGTCCTTCCAGAAACCCAAATTTGGTGGCTCACAACACCTGTAACTGCAGCTCCAGGAGATCTAATGCCCAGTTCTGGCCTCAGCAGGCACCAGCACTCACATGCATACACTTATATACATATTAGAGCAGCAACAACAACAGCAGAAAAGAAACAGCCACAAATGTGTGGCAGTACTTGAACCATTTTTCACTCATGAAGAATGCATGGGAGTTGCCTTGTTTGCCTATCCTCATCAGAACTTGAACTAGTTAGCTTCATTGGAGCCATCCTAACATGTGCAGTACATCCCTGCACTTTTGACTGACACTGATCATCTTGTGTGTCCTTGTAATCTCGGGGTGTTTCTGCTAGTGTTCCCACACCATGAAAGTACAGCTGAGCCAAACAACTTAAAAGTTGGAAGATGTAATTTTACCTACAGCTCTCAGAGGTTTCCATCTATGATTAATTGGGTCCATCACTTTCACGCTGTCAAAGACAGAATATCCTGGCAGAAAGTATGCACCTGTCAAAAAAGTCACTCACCCTTCTCCTTCTGCCTCCCAATCTCCCCTCTTACTCTCCCTTCTTCTCTCTTTCTCCCTTTTCCCCTATTCTCCTTCCCTTTCTTTTTTCCTTCTGCCTTCTTTCCTTCTTTTTGTACCGTCTTCACCACCAAAACATACTGTCTTCTCTGGAATGACAAGGCAAACTATACTCTTTCTTCCGCAAGTTGCTTTTTATCATGGTATTTGATCACAAATAAATAATGATGATGATGACTAATAATAATAATAATAATAATTAGTTCATTTTACTCTGTCACTTCCTAAAGTTTCCAGCACCTCCTCAAAAAGGTTTAGAGGAGATTGTGGTGTAAGCAAGCATTGGGATGTGACTAAGTTGACACCATATGTTCACATAGTGCACTGTCAGCATAGAATAATGAGGCAACATACCCTATCATCTCACCAGTGTGTCAGGAAGTTCTGGTGGCGAACTAAAGCTCTTGCGTGAAACTCTGGGGAACACTTTAAAGCAGAACCCTGATATCTTCTTTGGTTAACTGTTCAAATCATTTGCTCATTAAAAAAAGTGGGGTGTTTTGTATGCTTGAGGTTTTTTTTTGTAGATATGAGACCTTCAGCAGATAATGTGTACGATATTTGTTCCCAGTTTATGACCCAGTTTAATAGAGTCCTTGAGCTAGGCATGGTGGCACATACCTGTAATCCCAGCACTCAGGAGACAGAGCCAGGAGGAGCACCCAAGAGTTCAAAGCTATCTTGGTCCACATAGTTATTTTTAGGCTATACATGGTTACTTAATAGAAACACCTCCCCCAATTGTCTTAAATTTTGTTGCTGAGACTTCAGTAGTTTTGCTTTTATAGCTCATCCTTTTGTGTCATGCCCAAGACAACCCAGTGCTGTAACATTTCCTCTGTGTGTTCTTCTGGAAGACTTGCAGTTCTCATATAGTATGTGATCCAGTTGAAATTAAACCTGTATATGAAATAAGATATGAGACGAATTCATTTTCTGTGACCTGTTTCTGTGTCAGTGTTCCGGCACCATATGTTAAAACCAGTGCTCTTTATCCACAGAATTATGTTTATGTCTTTGAAAAAAATAAAAAATCAAATGTCCACATGTGTGCAGGTGTAACTTTATAGTCTTTTAAAAATATTTTTATTTTATGAGCATGAGTGCTTGTGTAGATGTATGTATCTACAGCCACATGTGTACCTAGTGTCTGTTGAGGCTGGAAGAGGGCATCAGACCTCTGGAACTGGAGATACCAGTGATTGTGAGACATGGTGTGGTTGCTGGAAACCAAACCCAACTCCTAGAAGAGCAGTCAGTGTTCTTTACTAATGAGCCATCTCTCTAGCTCCTTTATTTTTTAGTCTGAATTCATTTCCAGTAATCACTGTCTCTTAGAATCACTAAACCAAAACGTATGGGTTCAAGTAAAACTTACAGCAGAGTTTTGTATAGTTTCTCTAGGCTACGGATAGCTTGTACATGCTAAAGAGGGTGATGACAATGACCATATATATCTTAAGCAGCCTAAATATACATGATATGATCCTTTTGAGACAAAAGTGTTCTCTTTGGCTGGTCCATATTGGCTTCAACACCACATATCTTGATTTCTTCAGTTTTCATTTTATTCACTTTACATCCTTGTTGGCTTCAACACCACATATCTTGATTTCTTCAGTTTTCATTTTATTCACTTTACATCCTTGTTGTAGCCCCTTCCCTCCTACCCGTCCAGTCTCACCCTCCATCTACCCTTTCCCCGTCTTTTTTTTCTTCAGAAAAGGGGTGATCAGTTTCCCATCCACTCCAGCTCATTACATTGTATCAGGACTGAGCATGTCCTCTTCCTTCCTCTGTGGCCTGGCAAGGCCGTCCCACCAGAGGGAAGTGATCAAAAGGCTAGCAAGTGAGTCCCTGTCCAATGTATTCCCTACTTCCGTTACTAGAGGACCCATATGAAACCTAAGCTGTCCATCTGCTACATCTTTGTAGGGGGCCTAGGTGGTCCTCAGTTGCTGCTTCAGTCTCAGCAAGACCTTCTGGGCCCTTGTTAGGTGCTCTATTGGTCTTCTTGTGGAGCTCCTGTCACCTCTAGGTCCTTTTCTCCCACTTTTCCACAAGACTCCCTATGCATGGCCCAATGTTTGAGTGTGAGTCTCAGCATCTGTTTTGAGAGCTGCTGGGTAGGGCCTCTCAGAGGACAACTCTGTCAGGCTCCCGCCTTCAAGTTTAGCAGAGTATCATTCATAATGTCAGGGGCTGGCACTCTCCAATAGGATGGTTCTTAGATTGGGCTAGGCATTGCTTGGGCATTCCCTTAATCTCTGCTCTATCTGCTCTACCTTTATACTTACACATCTTGTAGGCAGGGTAGTTTCTTCACTTTTGTAGTATATTTTACAATGTTGTTTTTAAAAATCTTTCTTTTATGTATTTCCATTAAAATTTTAGAATAATGTTTGAATTTGTTTTTCAAGAAAGATTTATGCCATTTTTAATTATATGTGTATATTTGTATTTTTCTGTGTGAGAATGTACATTGTGAGTTGGGTACCTACAAAGGCTACAAGATGGTGTTATATATCCCCGATCTAGAGTTACAGGTGATTATGAGCCATCCAGTGTGAATAATGGGAACTAAACTGTGATCCTCTGGAAGAGCAGCAAGTGTTCTTTATCACCAAGCCATCTCCGTATTCCCCACTCTATGCATGTGTTTAAAAAATGATAGTGTTTATATTGAAAATATGTTATCATTTTGGAGAAAATAATGTTTAGGATTATCTAGTCTTTTAATGAATACCATTTAATTTTATTTTTAACTTCCTCTCAAAATATTTTGTGATTTTTGGTGAATAGACCTTTCTCACCCATTTCCAGACTTTTCCATATATATTATTGGTAGGTAGTACTTGATTATTATTTTTAACTTTAAAGTATTCTTTACTAGTCTGTTAAAATACAGTTATTTTTGTGTGTCTATCCTGTGTCCTGTGACTGTCATAAACATAATTGCAAGTCTGGCTCTTTTCTGAATTTGTTTGTATTGTGAATGTTATTGATTAAGTCTGTTCTACGTGAGAATAGTTTTATTTCGTTTTTTTTTCTTTGATGCTTTCTAGTATTTACATTTGTTGCATAGATTCACACCTGTAGTATGCTGTTGACCAGAAGTGTTGAAAGTAAACATCGTTCTAATTGCGTATTTGCTTAAAGGCAAAGTGTTCAGTTATCTTACACTATAGAGGATGAGCTGGAGGCTCTCCATGGGCTTTTTGTAAGGGCTCGTGGACTTCCCTTCTCTTCTTGTGTGCTGAGAGCCTTAGCAGTCTTTGCTGTCTTTACTTTGAGGTTTTGTTACTAAGTGCTTAACTGTTTCTGATTGCATTTGTCTTAATAAATTGCCGATTTTATTATTTTGAGATATTCTCCTGCCTAAAACACATTTTGACTGAAATTGATGCAGTTCCATCTCACTTTGACTGTTGTGTGTCCCCCCCCCTTTTTTTCCCTTTTAACCAGTCTCTGTGTGTACATTTATAGTATGTTTCACGTAGAGAGCATATGGTATGTTCTTTTTTTTAAATGAATCTTTTTAATAGTGCCTAGCATATTTTTGCCTTTTGCAAACATTTAGACTATCTACTTGACTTTCTATATTCTTACATTCAAATATTTTATTCTTTAGTTTTATTTCTACCTTACCATTTATTCTATGTTCTGCTTCTCATGTGTTAGCCTTTAAGAGTCATTGGGATTTTTAAAGTAGATTTAGTTTTCTCTTGTATATGTCAATGTATACGTGAGACCATGAGTGCAGGCGCCCCTGGAGCCATAAGAGGGCATCGGATCTCCTGGATCATACGATGTTGTGAGTAACCAACCTGATGTGGTGGTAGGTTCCAAACTTGGGTCCTCAGAAAAAGCAATCCCATTTGGGTGCATTCTTTTTCATTCTGTCTTGTCTCCTTTCTTTACTTCACTGCAGTTCTTTGTTTTTTTTATCTTAGTTATTTCTTTGGGGTGTGTAAACTCACAGGTGCTCCTTGACTTACAACAGGGTTATGTCCTGATGAAGCCATCACATATTGAACATGTACTGTTTGACCTCTTGCTGACTGAAACCACAGTTTAGCTGTACTGTACTCCCCAGCACTTAGTGTACCGTTCTAAAATTATCACCAGACAGTTGGTGCTTAGTGACATTGTCTGACTTAGCAAAAATGTCATCCAACCCATGTTGGCCCAGGCAATGATCACATACAAAATCTGAAGCTTGGCCTGTACCAGATACATGCGGCTTTCACAATGTTTGTGATGTTTGATCCATTATTCCATTGGGAACCATCATATCTTTAACAAGTGCATTATGCTATTGAACATTTTTGACTTGTCTCCTATCTCTGTGTTCTTGCTGTCAGTTTTGCTTTACGTCTGTATAATTGTTCCACTGCATCCTTAAAAATATCACATTAATGGAATTCTCTTTTGAAGCAATAATATGAAAAAAATTTATCCTCGTTGTGTTCTTGTCATTCCTGGCAATTTTCATTCTCTGGATAGATCTGCATTCCCATGTATTTTGTGTATATCAGAATATTCTGTAATGTGTGTTGATGTACAAAATCTTTGTTTCACAGTGTTTAAAGACATTGTAGTGGGCTGTGCCCTCAGGAAGATTTTCTGGGGCTTCCAGGCCACCATCCTAGGTCCAGGTTCCATGAGACCCCTTGCCTCAAATGAATATGGTAAAGTGTGAAAGAGCAGAAAACTTGACATTATTCTCCAGACTCTGCACATACACTCACAGGTAGGTATACACACACATGTACACATCCATATGCACCTATTCTCCACCCCCCCCCAAAAATTTAAGGGCTAAAGAGATGCCTCAGTATTGACAAGAACTTGGTACTCTTGAAGAGGACCTAGCTTCAGTTTCCAGCACCCACATTCTGCCTCACAACCATTTATAACTTCATTTCCTCTTGTTGCAACCTTCTGGCCCCAGAAGCCATGTATGTGATGCCCATACAGTCATGTGGCAAGACACTCATACACATAAAATATAAGCAAATACTATCTTTTTAAAAAAAGTTTAAAGACATTTTCATTGCATATATAATTCTAAATTAGTTTTTCACCCTAATTCAGTACTTTAAAACTATTTCCAGTATTTATAATTGTAGATTTTAAGTGAGAAAATAAGCTATCATCTTAATTGTTTTTTGTATATGAGCTGTCTTGTTTTTCTGACTTCATTCTAAATACTCTCTGTTGTCAGTTTGGATAACTGCTTATGGTGAGTGTCAGTGTGTTTCTTAAGTTTCCTCATGTTTCTTCTGCTTTATGTTACTTGGTAATTTTTTTGATTTGTGGGTTCGTATATTTTACCACATTTGGAGAACCTCAGCTTTGAGTACTGATATCATGCTCCTCAGCTCATAATTTCCATTACCTTAATGACCCACATAGGAATTTTATCCAAGTACCAGTAAAGAAAACAATTCTTGAGTAGGTCATATCAAGCCCATTACCAAGAAGGGAATGCTTAGTGAATTGAACACAGTCTTTTTTTGTGTTCACACTCAGGTATTCAGAGGGCTTTTCTGTTGTTTGTTTTTAATTGAGGCTTAGATTTTAGAACCTCTTCGGTTGTAATCTCATATTCTCCATTTTAATGATTAAAAAATTATGTATGTATTGAATATATGAGCTTATAAGTGCAAGTGCCCATGGAGGTCATGTGTATTATGCCTGAAAGGCGTAGTAGGGTGCTATGGAGCTGGAGCTATATGCCTGACATAGGTGCAGGTACCAAATTATGGTCTTCTGGAAAAGCGATAAGTGTTCTTAACCAGTAAACTCCATCTCTAGCCTTCATACTCTATATTTTTAAATTGGTTACCTTATCAGATGCTTGGCAGTTAGGTGAGGGATAAACCATCTTCCAGTCATAGATGGCAACCCATTTATTTTCTTGGGATGTTTATTGGAGCAACTAACTTCTTAGGTCTGAGCCAGCACCCATAGTGCCTATGAAAAGTCCGTTGTTGTTTCCCAGTGTTGGTTCTATACAAAGGCTCCTGTCTCTTGCTGAGATGGGCAGTGATTCTTCACTTTAACTCAGTCCTGTAATTTGCTATGGTGTTTATACACTGGACAGCCAGGAGCTTTACCTGTCTGTCTGCTGCCTGTCAAGTAGAGAGTATTATTTCCTTAATCTCATTTATATTTTGTCACAGCTAGAACAAAGCTCCATGGGGCAGCAGTCAGATTCCCCCAATTTATAAGTGCATGCTAGTTGCATGTCTTTAAGGAAAAAGATGGTTATTTTTAAGACATCATCTCCCCAATACTTTTTTAAAAATCTTTTTCCCTTTTAATAACCCTGCTCTGAGAGACGTACAGCAATCTGTGGTGCAGTTCACATCTCTCACATTAGGCATATTTCAGCCATAAACTTAATTATGACAGGAATTTTCAAAGGACTCCACCTTTTTTCCCCTGCACTCAGTATGAGAGGGATACCACACTCCATTTCTGAGCTGATAAAATCCTCTCTCTGAAAGCATTTATTATATTACAGCCTCACATGAGCCGAGCTCCATCCTCACCCTGCGTTAAGTGTCTGCGGTAGATTTCATTACAACCATATACTGGAAGTCCTGCCAGTATCCTGGCAGCAGAGTCCTAGTGGAAAATAAATGGCAATAAAAAAGAGAAATGATAGCCTGTGTGAGCGACGAGGAGCACAGCTTTATTGAGACTGGACAACCCCAAAGTAGTGACTTGGCATGCAAACATGAGCTTAAGAGAGAGTGAGTGAAAGTTGATATTGGAATAACGACTCCGCAGCCCAGACATGGGAATAATTTAATTAATTGCACTGAAATTTCTTTGATGAATAGTTATGCGGTGCTAAGCGTGGGGTCGAACAACAGAATGAGTCTCAGCTTTTTAATGGGCCAGCGCAGCTGCAGTTTTGGATGCCTTCCCACTTTATTTTTGCCTGAAGCTCTGCACAGTTCTTCTCATGCACATCTCTCCAGCTAAGCGCACCACTCCCTGGGCTCCCTCTTTCCTACATTCTGCAGAGTTCCACGGAGCCAGAGGAGGATGAGTGCATTTGGCCAGGGGAAGCCACTGCCTGGTGACTGCTTTGAAATGAAAACCAGATCAAACAGGGGTGGGAGACAGGGAGTTATGAGATGGTTTCCTCAGGATAGAAGCCTGTGCGTCCCCCTCCCAATCCCCAACCAACCCCCTCTCCCCACTCCTCAAATCTCTAGGACGCTTTTACAGAGTCTTTGCTGCTAAGTTGTATAAAGATTTTAATAAAAATGTCTTGTCCCTGGAGAAAGAGGCCGGCTTTTGTTGTCAGAGTGCTGGAGGGAAAAGAGCAGTGCAGCCCAGCTGGAGCTGGAGCATTAATCCCAGGATTCCTAGCCCGTATTTTCAGACAGATCAATTACTTATGGCTGTAACCAATCTCTCTCTGCTCCCTCGCTGTGCTGAGCTCGCTCAGCAGACTTGGCAGCTGACATAACCTTCCAACTTGACAGGACCGCAGCTGCCAATCTCTTTGGGGTCCGCTGGCTCCTCCGATCATTGAGGTTATACAAATGAGTCGTTAAATAAAAATCAAAAGTCAAAAGGTGTGGGTGGTAATTTCTTCCCAGCTCAGTCACACCCATAGATATAGGCAACATTTTTAGTTGGATTAAAAACAAATAAGTAAAAGCCAAGATGGATGATTCGGCTGCCTTGCTTTCTTCATTATGATGGCCAGGGCTCTGTAGGAGAGGGAAAAAAAAATCTCTCCAGAGGGAAGAAATTATCCACAGTGGATGCATTTCTTATCAACTTCTAGTTGAAAGATGAACTCTGAGGTGGAGAGGAAGGAGGTTAGGAGGAGAGGAGAAGGGGCATATACAGGTGAGCCGTGTCTAATGCATTTCACACTGGGTGAGTCACCTGTCTTCAGCTGCTGGACTGCCTGGGCTCATGGCCAGGAAAGGTCGGATCAGAAAAAGAAGTGACCCTCACCAACACACAGGTGGTGTAGAACGTGTAAGCTGTTTATAGAGTGTATCAGCGTGAGAATATAGCACTTCTGTGACAGGGCAGAATCAGTGGTCTCAGAAGACTGCCTCCAGAATTTATTTAGTGTCTGCAAGTCTGAGCTGAGCCCTTCATAGCTGTGTCAAGCCAGCATAGTCCCCCTAGAGGAAGTACTTAGGGGCCAGATGAAGGAAACCTTGGAGTTCCTTTGTGATTTTCATTCATTTTAGACACACAGATGTGCAGGTCAGGCTTTTGAGACAGAGTCTCAGGTAGCTAAGGCCAGACTTGATCTTTCTACTTAGCCAAGGATGACTGTCAACCTCTGACCCTCTTCTCCTGTTCTTCTGTGTTGAAATTGCTGATTATAAACTGTCACACCTAGGGGTTATGTGGTACTGGTAATGGAACCTAGGGCTTCACACATGCTAAGAAAGCACTCTACTGAACAGCTCTGCTCCTCCTCCTTTTCCTTCTCCTCCTCCTCTTCCTCCTTCCTGCCTTTTTGCCCCGATCTCTCTTTTTTCTTTGTGCTTCTATGAATTCCATCTTCGCATTGATTCCATAAGGACTTTTTCTTCAACAACTACTGTGAAAATTTCAAGAAGAAGAAAAATTTTACCTGAACACAGCCAAAATGGTTTTGTGTGTATCCTAGGGAATCCTGCATTTGGTGTGTATGTGTCAGTCTGACAGAGCTTGTTACATATTGTTCCATGCTTCAGAAACCTTCTGTTATGTGGTACTCATTACTGGTGTCCCTTTGGAAGAGGTGTTCATGAGCCCTGTTAACAATTAAGCAAGTTTGTCCCTGCTGGCACAGGCTGATAAACACTGTCCCCCCTGGGCTTCTGTTTCTTTGGATAGATTCTGAAGAGGCAAAAGAAACACAGAAAACATAACTTGTTTCATTTGGATGTTTCAAACCTGTGTCTGTTTTCCTGGTCCTCTTCCTTCTGTCCTTTCCTGGACATCCCCAAAAGAGCGCTAAAGCACAGGTTAAGAGGCACAGTAACATCCCACCACAACACTTTGCTTCAGACTTTGCTGTGGACCTGCATTTTGTGATGATTCGTTAAACAGTGTGGAAAAGGGACATTGGTAGCCATGCATGACAGTACCTCACCATCAGAGCTTGCCAGCAATTGAAACTTTGAGAGGGTGTAAGAAAGAAAAAGGGAGGTGAGATTTATAGTTAGTGAGTTCAAGCTGCTTTTTCCTCCTTGGAATGTTGCCCGCCTTATTAGGAGTTCTTTAGTGAAACAAAATGCAGTGGTAGCTTGGAGAAATTATGGCTCCCTTCCAGCTGCCTGGGGGGAAGAAAGGGGCTTAGGAAGTCTGTAAGCCTTCTCCCCTGGTTGCAGTTAGGAAGCCAGTTGACAGTGTAATAGGCTTTTGAAAGTGGGTGCAATGGTTTGTGTGTTCTGTTTGATGTTGCAAATACCAAGCCCCTGGGGAGATCTGCAAAGAGGATATTCTGTTCTTAGAGAAAAAAGATTAACCTGAAACGTGAACTGAAAAACGCCCCCAGTTCTAAACAAGTTAGGTGAAGCCAAGGAACATGCCTGCGCTCTGCTACAGACACAGCATCTGGCATGCTGCCTGCTGTGGACAGGCAGAGTTCTGGGCAAATAACTCTTAATGATTTTGATTCATGAAAGGTGTTTGTCAGTAAATGAAAGAGGATTAGATTGCAGATCGAGGTATGTTTGCTTGTCTGTGTTCATGTACATAAGGCATCCTTTGCAGACGTGTACAGAATCACGTGGTCATAACATCTTAAAGTTATGTGCATTTCCTGGAACCTGCCTAAAGTTCCCTTTATTCATGTTCAGGGTCATGTTACAGATCCGGTAAGTAATGGCTGTTATTTTGGAGATGTTATTCCAGTCCTCTTGTGAAGCTAGAACTGTTACATGAGAGGAGTATGTACATCCATTTAACAACTGTTTATTAAGTATCTGCTGTTTTCCAGCACTGTGGGAGGTACCGCAGGATATCATGATTAAAAGAAAAAGAGATGGCCTCCAGGAAGACCCAGCAGGGAAAGAAAGTACTTGCCACCAAACCTATTGGTCTTGAGTTTGATTCCCAGAATCCATAGGGTGCAAGGAGAGAACAGGCTCCCGAAATTTGTTTTCTGACCTCTGTATGTGCACTGTGGAATACATGTGACTTTCTCTTGATAAGAAATAAATGTAGTAAAAATATTTTTGTAAAAGAAAAACAGTATTTGCCATGCTAGAGAGAGAGCCAAAAACAAGTAAAACTAATTATTCACCTACAGGTTTCATATTGCCCTTTCATAATGTGTATTCAACAAGAACTTACTGTGTTCCTGTATGTGATGTAAACTCAACTTATAATGAGTTAGCAAAGAATCAAAACCTTTCTTCATTTCCATTCAAATTAGCACCTTGCCATTCCTGAAGAGTAAGCTGGATGTGTTTACTTAAGGAATTGAACAAAGCCCCTGATTCCTGGAACAGCTATCCTTCAGCTCTGGGCATTCCCTTCTCAGGCACTGCTCAGGACCAGAGAACATTCCGCCCTGTGCCCATTTATAAACCCCGATAATACCCACTAATAATGCTGTGAGAGCCTCCACTTTTCTGGACTCTCCGCAGCCCTGACTTCAAGAACAAGCTTGTGTCTCTGTAAACTAGAAGCCTACTCTTCTGAAACAGGCTCAGAGCAGCAAAATGGTCGTAAGGACGGGTTGTAAACATTGAGCAGAATCGTTGATATAAGTTTAGTTAACCTAGTTGTTTTTACTTATGTCAGGATTTATATGAAAGTAACAGTATGCTTTAGTTTGCTTTTCCCAGTCCTGTGATCATCTGCTTGAGGGAACCATGTTTAATTTGTCTCATGGTTTTAGAGGGCTCATCCCATTATGATAAAGAAAGTGTGGCAGGGCTGCTTACATCATGGTGGACAGGAATGCAGAGACAAGAGAGTACTGCCATTCCCTCTACTTCTTCCCCTTTTAGTCCCTTTTTATCCTTTCTGGCATCCCAGGCCATGGGCTGGTTATTCCCAGCGTCTGGAAAAACCCTCACAGAAACCCTCAGAAACATGTCTTAATCTCCTAGGTGATGCTAAATGCAGTCACATTGTCAATGAAGTTTAACTGTCATAGGACAGTTACACTTACTCAGTCTACCTGTGTTGCATACTCTAAGCAAAAGGAAGGTGATTCCTATCTTCAAATTCAAGGAAGATATGCAAATTATTTCTTTCATTCTACCAGAGTGTTCTAAAGAATTAGAAAACAGTATTACAATTAACTTAGACGTGAAGTTTTCCTAAAGGTAGAATAATTGAGGTTTTAGTGTCATTTCTCTTGTAATAAAATAGTTTAACAGATTCAATTATAAGGGAAAGAAAGTTTATTTTAGCTCACAGTTGCAAGTTATTGTCCTTCAAGGCGGCAGGAACTGGAAATTTCTGGTCGCATTGCATCCATAGCCAAGAGAAGAGAGAACTAAATGAAGGGATGCATGCATACCTGTGCTCAGCTCCTTCATTCTTACACAGCCTAAGCCTCAAACTCCTGCCATTCCAGGGTATCCTCTGCTGGGTCTTCCCACACCAATTAATACTTTATTGCAGACATGTGGAGAGGCCAGCCTGATCTAGATAATCCTTCACTGAGAATCTCTTCCTGGGTAATTGTAGGTTCTATCAAAAGAACAATTTCAAACCAGCCAGTTGGTGGCAATCTGTGTACTATTCTTGAGGTGATTCTGGGCAGCACTGGTGACAGTGGTTGCTAGCGCACATCCTTTTTCTATTTCTACCTTGTGTTACCTGCACACATACCCCTCCACGCGTACAAAGGAGAAAAGTGAATAAAGTGATTGTGTTCTGACACCTGTCCAAGACCTACATCTTATTCAGCACTGAACAAAATGATATAGTTAAGGGTAGAATCAAATATGAGGCCGCACAAGAACAATCATTCAAACAGTGAACCCGTGGGCTGGAGACATGGCTTTGGTTTTAAGAGCACACAGACATATATTCATTCAGTGTACCCATATATAACTAATTTTTTTTAGTTGAGTGAACAGTGGATCTTCACATTGCACTGGGCAATATGATTCTGTGAAATTGTTTTTCTGGAATAAGTAGATGGGTAATTTATACGAATGAATTGGGAACTTACATTCTGGTTGTGTGTCACATCTGAGTGAATTATGATGTCATTGCTTGGCCCTTTGAATTTATTGAGGGTCTTGCTATATGGGCCTGGCTGGCAAGACCCTCGCCATGAATACCAGGTTGCTTTCATGCCTGTTGTGGTTCTCCCGCCTCTTCCTTCTGAGCTCTGAGATTGCAGATGTGTGCTGCCATACTTTGTTCTTCAGCATTTTGTGTAAGGGCCTTGTATACATCCTTTTCTTCTTGGTGATCAGTGACTTTCCCTGAGGATCCTGTATTACTTACTTTTGTGATAGTAACTAACTTAACAACTTAAAGTAAGAAGGTTTCATCATGTTTCAGCCTGTTCCAATGGAGAATGCAGGGCAGCAGGCAGGTGTGACAATGCCTGTTCATGTTGTGGTGGACCAGGAATCAGAAAATGGCTAATAACCAGCCAAGTTCTTTTCCTAGTCAAATACTTGTGCCAATGTTCCACCTCACACATGTTCTTCAGCCTACCACAACAGCACCATCTGCTGGGGAACATGCATTCAAATCATGAGCATGTGTAGAATATTTCAGACACAAACCACAATAAACCAAAACAAAACTAAAGCTCACTGGGTTTCTTTATTTTTCTTTTTTATGTAACCCACTGCTACCTGGGTGTGTATGGTTGTAGAGTCACTGAGACATAATCAACCAGCCAGTGGACAACACACACACACTCTACACACACACACACACATACACACATACACAGCAAAATTTATTTTAAAAAGGGACTCTCTTGATAGACAGCTATCAACTGCCAATAGCTCACCAGCCAGGGTTGGGCCTAAGAAACCCTCCTTTTTTCATTCTGGAGTTTTATTTGGTTTAATCTTTTGGAAATGACCACAGCTGCTGTATCATGTGTAGGTTCCTCTTTAGGGCCTAGACTGCCCCAACCTTGGGGGGTGGGGGTTTGAGCCATTTTACTGTATACCAGGAACCAAGTTCCTCCTCAGGAGCAGAACTCAGATCACATCAGAAGCAGTTGGTTACTGTATAACGGTCATGCCACTACTTCACCAGTGAGCACATTTTGCCTATCATAGTATTATAAAATACAGGGTCCAGTGCTTGTACCAAAGTAACTATTCATATTCCTCATACTGCTCACCACTAGATAAAATCCAGTGTTTTAAAAAGTTCCATTGTGCATTGAGTGCATCTGTACAGATCTGCATCATGTTGCAGATTCCCCAACATATTTGCTAATGGAAAGTCGGTCCAAGGAAGTCCCTTAAATAATGTGTACAATCAGCATCCTGCCTTCAAAACATGTCACTATGTTTATTAGCCAGGTTTGAGCTGAAGGTAAGCTCCCATTTAAAAAGGAAAAAAAAAAGTCTTTGTAATGATTAGCAAGGGCCTAGTATAATTTAAGGTATTCTTTGGAGTTTATAAATATAGCCTCATAAAAAGCCAGAATATAAGGAAACTGTGACTTTAAGTCATTAGAAGCCCAATGGTTTGATAAAATAACAGGAAACAGACAATTTATTATGAGCAGTCTCAGTAGCTCTGGATTATCTATAAAACTTTTACGGCCTTTCCCAAGTGGCAAGAAGCCATAAAACTTGCCTGAATGAGGGACTTGTTAATTTACTTGTTAAAGCAAATTAAAAATTTATAAGTGCTTTTAGGTAAATGAGATCTCCTCTCATTGCTGCCCTTGCGGGGCCCTGGAGTCCTAAGAGGGGAGAGCAGCTATGCTCAGACACCACCGCAGAACAATAAAAGCTATTAAATTGTACCAGTTTATTACAGCCGAGTGCTGCAGCTGTTGCCATGGCTAGCTGTGAGGTACTGGCGGTTGACAGCCTGGGGTTGCACTAGGTTTTCTGTCTTACTCAAAAGGAAAAAGGAAAATAAGGGGGAGGTAGGGAAAAGCTAGAAAAAATAAAAAGGTTGGTTTTACCTTTAATTTCCCACAGTTGGTATTCAGGTCATGCCTCCCTGTTCTCCCTTGACCGTATCAATCCACAGGTTGTAATCTGCTTTGTTTTGTAGTCCCCCACCCCCCTAGTTTTTTTTTTAAACTGGTTGTAGGTTACTTGTACATCCTTTCATGTTACTTTTGAACCATGTGGTCTGTGGATGAAGGCCAGATCTTTGGCTGTTTTTATAACTTGGTTAACATTTATTGAGAAACAAATCTTAATCTTACCCCCTCCTTTTCTTTTCCATACCTATTCCCTCTCTTCGCCTCTCATCCTCCTAGTTCATAGCGTTAGAGTCCAGAGCAAGAGCGCTGAGGTGATGGCTTAGCCCACAAAGCATTGTGCTTACCTCACAAGAGGGAGATTGAGTTTGGTCTTTGATAATGCTTATAATCCCGGTGCTTGGGAGACAGGATCGCATGACCCCTGGGGAAATCTGTCCAGCCCTACTTGGAGAGTTTCAGGCTGGTGAGGGACCAAGTCTCAGAAAACAGAACAGTTATGAGAAAGGGCGCTGAGACTGGCTGAAGAAGAAATTGTGGACTTAAACAGAGCAAAATCATCGTAGACAGCACGGCATTGAGTAGTAGAAGGGACTATGTTTGCTTTTTTTTTTTGAGTGGGCAGTATTTTTGATGTGTCGTACATTTGAATATCATTGAAAAGAAACGTTACTATAATGAAGCTAATGCAGTTGCATCTGATGGCTTCAGAAAGCCATGGTGGTATGAACTCGTGATCTCAGCAGTGGCAAAATGGAGACTGGGGCTCACTAGCCAGCAAACCCAGCCTACTTAGTGAGCTCCAGGTCTGATGAGAGACGTTGTCTCAACATAGAAAGAGGATGGCTCCTTAGGCACAAAACCTCTAAGTTGACCTCTGGTTTCCACGTGTACACATGCACACAGAGTTTACGTCTAACCTACTTATCGATTAGAAAGTATATATCAACTGTTGACCCTTCTTAGTGTAAAAATGACAGTTGTATTATGAGCATAATTAGATTTCAAGATATATCTAGAAAAGTCAGATTTCGGGAACATTTTCTTCTGACAATTTTTCTAGTCACTATGTAGTAAGCATTTTATTAGCTTTCAGAATGTAAGTGATTGAAAACAAAACAAAAACCACGTCCTAGTTGGCATTATCTTTCCATCTGATGTAGCCTGAGATCACGGTAAAAAAGAGTCTCTGTTAAGTAATTGCCTTTTCCGGATTAACCTGTAGACATGCTCATAGGTGATTGTCTTGATTGTTAATTGAGATAGGGTGTCCCAGCTCACAGTGGGCAGCACCATCTGTGGTCAGGTGGTCCTGGACTATATAAGAAAGCTAGGTAATCATTCGCCTGTAAACAATGAGCCAGCAAACAGGATTCCTGCCTATTTCCTGCCTTGAGTTCCTGGTATGAGTTTCCTCACTGATGGATTTATAAGCCATGTAAACCTTTCTTTCCCCGAAATAGCTTCTAGTTTAAGTGCTTTTTCCCCTACACTAACAGATAGAAAAATAGAATAGAGCGTAATTGGTACAAACTTTTTTTTCTCCAAATTTACCTGTTGACTCCTTATACATGCAGCCATAGTGTGTATTCCACTGAAATTATATCTTTAAAAGTGTGCTGCTGGCATTAAATCATCACCAAAAAAACTGATTAGAAGGACATAAGTAAATGTGACAAATAAATTTCTATTTTGAACAGTACCCCAGAGCTGTAGAAGTCATTAGCCTTGAAACAGAGTTCTTGCTGTCAAAATTTTTCCAATAAGCAGTTCTTCAAGTGGTTGGTATTCATTACTTCATACATATTGCTGTACCACCATGAACCTCTTTTTATTATTCTTTAATGTATAATTATAGTGTGTGTGTGTATAGTATGTGTTGAGGGGTTGGTAGGTGGGTGGGTGTGGGTATGGGTGTGAATGTATGTATGGTGGTATATGTGTGGGAACACAAGAAAGCCTATTACAAGCTAGAGGCTGATATTGGGTGTCTTTCTCCTTCATAGTCCACTATGAATAAAAGGTGTCTCTGGACCTGGAGTTCACTGTCCAGACTAGGGTAGGCTGACAGATGGGATCCTGGAATCCATTTGGCTGTGTCACCCTAGCACTAGGGTTATAGGCATGTGATACTTTTCATGGCTTTTTGTATGAGTGATGGGATTCTGGGTCTTTACTAACTGAGCCATGTCCTCAGTTCATGAACATTTTATTGGCATTAGTCATAATGCCACTTGAATTTGAAGAGTCTCACCATCATTGAGAGACTCAGCTGAAATAAGAGGCTACTACTGCACACATTATCAGCGTGAGTTAGGGCTATCTTCTAGAAGAGATCTTAAATCCTTTATGGATGAAACTTGCCATTCAATTAATCCATAGCTCTGACCACAAGGTCTGTGGGCTTAGAGAGCTTTAGTGGTCATCCCATTTTTTTAAATGATCAAACTAAGTTATCTGTGCTGAGAAAGTGGAGAGGTTTGAAAGTTTTAAAAAAGCAAGCAATAGCAAGTGCTTTGGGTCAGAAGTTAACAGCTGGGAAGATCCAGGAAGATAGTGTTATACTAGGAAGATAACGTGGTGTGAAACCAGAGGGCAGGTGTGAGGAGGTTGTGGTAAGCATTTTGGAGAAGTAGCGCTGCCTCAGATCAGTGTGCATCTAAAAAATTTCATGTAGAATTTCAGCGTATATGTTCACTCGTTAGTAATACTGATATATGTTGGCTAATGATTGCTTAATTGCTAATTTTCCTACGCTAATTGATGTTTTTCTATAAAACCAAATTCTTGAGCTCTTTACATTTATTGAATGCCATCTGGCTTATGAATTTTCATAAGAACTGCCAAAAAATAAATAAAATGTAAGAAAGAAAATGTTACAGTTTCCTCCCTCTTTACCCGTAAAATGGTGCAGGTTGGGTCTCTAAATTGACTTTTTAAATGTGTCTCTGGGGACTGTCTTTAAAGAATGAGAATTACACGTGGAATATGGGATGTGGATCGGCTGGTAGAGGGCTTACAAAGCTTGCAGGGCACCCTGAAGGAGAACCTGGTGCTGCTGCTGAGACCGGAGAACACTGACTTTCAGTGCCTAAGTTATGAATTAGGTAAGAATTGTAGGCATCACAGGTTTTGGGTAAGAAATAAAATTGATTTCATTTTATTATTTTATACCAATTTATTTCTTCCGATGAGTGAAATAAATGAACAAAGTTTACTCTTAATTGCTTGCCCTCTTGACATGATCCTTACCCACTTCATAAGTCTCTGCTAAAGAGCTCATCAATGGACATACATATTATCCTAGTACTTGAAATTTTGAGGCAGGGGGATTGCCTACTGTGTATTTAAGGCAACTTGCTCCTCATTGAGACCATTTTACAAAAAAAGGAGAACAAAAATCTTCAATCATTAAGTCATCATTCTTTGAAGAAATTGAGACAATGTTATTCAGTTTATTTTTCATATTACCATAATTAATCCCATAAAATGGTGTATTCATCACCCAGAATTGAAAGACATTATCATAATACTGCAAATCAAGATACATGATATAATTGGCAGACATGGTGACAGACACATGTAGTTGAAGCACCAGCAAGGATGAGGCAGAAGCATCTTTCTTTGATGGCCAGGCAGTAGTACAGGGCAAGACTCTTCTCTATGAACACACAGACCCAGGTACACACGTGCACACTCACACACTATATATGTGCAGTTTCCTTTACACTGTTACAGATCTGCCAGAGTGATTGTCTCTCATCTTGTAATTGCTTACCACAAATGTTTGCTTACTAAATCAAAATTTGTAATATTTCTCCTGAGAAACAAGCCACTGTTGTTGGCTGTCATGTGTCTGTGTTGCCTGTCAATTACAATGTTGCCTATGATGACAATACAATATTTTGGAAGTGATTCAGAGTCTGGGATAAGAAAGCCTGTGTACAAATGCCAGGTATGAGTTTGTTTACCACACTTAACCCCAACATGGCAAAAAACTGCATGGGCCTTCGGGGAAGGAACCTGGAGCACACAATAGGCTTTAACTGAGCACAATGGTTCAAGCATGTACACACAGATCATTGATCCTTGTGCTTTCTGGGCTCAGCTTTCCACTCCATTCCTGGGTATTTTAATTGGGACTTTGCTATTTCTTGTCTGTACAGGGAAAACCTTCAAATCTGTATGCAGAAGATTCTGTCGGATAAATTAAGAGGCTAGAGAAAATGGCTCAGCTGTTAAAGAGTGCATGACATGTTTGCAGTGGACCCATTTGATTCCCAGAACTGATACTGGATGGTTCACAACTGACAGGAACTTGAGCTTCAGAGCATCTCACACCCTCTTCTGGCCCTGGAAGACACTGCACTCACATGCACAAATACATACACACACACACACTAAAATATTAAGATTAAATGAGTTATGTGCAATTACTCAAAAATCATTTTTCAGGAGATCCAATATTTATTCATATTGGTACAAAAATGAAGCCAGCTTAATGGTAACTGGGTCATCTTGTGTAACCCCTCTGCATGTAAGAATGTAGCATGTCCTAGTTTCTTGTTTTTCCCTTGTGATATTTGGTTTCATACACATCCCAGTGATAGAAGTTTCACTGTAGACAGTTTCTGGGCAATTCGAATCATAAATTAGCTGAGTTACTCAGTGCATGCATCTTTTCTGGTCATAGCTCAGTGAAGGGTTTTTTTGTACATCAAAGTTGGTCCTGCATTCGTTTTGTTAATATTTTTGGGTGGAAGAATTCTCAATTGGAAAGTTGGATCTGTTAACTTGCAAGTGTGTGTACATCAAAGCCACCATAAGAATAAATTTAAGCCTGATAGTGTACGCAGCTTCAGTACACATTGGCGAAATACCCTGCTGATTGCTGATTACAAACAGTTGTTAATTCTCTACTTCACTAAATTCAGAGTGGAGAAACTTTCCTTAATAAAGAACAGATTGAGGAGATCCAAGACCTCACTGTGTGGGAATTAATGGCAGATGCATACACTGGTAGTTAAAATGTTTCATTAGATGTTAATGTCTTGCTGTGTTTTTAATTGTTCAGGAATTAGCCTCTAGAATATTAAAACCATCTGTTTGTTATCATGATGAAACAGAATGCTTAAATAGTTATTAATTCGTGTTTCTTCTCTCTCTTTTTGAGGAATAATCTGTAAAACTTTGATCTGTTTGGAGTTTGGGGAATTTGGAATGGGGAAGTAAAGAATTTTAAAGGATACCCATGCGTTGAATAGCTGATTTGTCTTTTTTTATATAAACCTGGTGTAGGTATTTTATGCCCTCTCTGCTCTCCTTTGCTCCCCCACCCCAAACCCTGCCACCCTTTTCTCCCTCTACTCTTTCTAGAGTGTCTAACACTTAGAAGCCAAGTTAACTCTTCTTCCCAGGATGCAATGAGAAAGACCACAGTACTGGTTACTGGTTGATTTATGCTAAACTATAAATCCACCCTCACATGTATGGATTATTTTATATTCAACATCAAATCTGAACATCTAATGCTATGATTCTGTTGGTAGAGCCCTTGCCCAGCATTTGGTTTTATATTCAGCACTATATAAAACTCAGGTATAGTGTTACATGCTTGAAATGCTAGCATTCGGAAGATAGAGGCTGATGCATCTTAAGTATAATGCCAGCTTGGGCATTTTATTTTCATTTTATGTGTATGGTATGAGTACTCACATGTATGCAAAAGCACCATATGCATGCAGTACCTACAGGGGCCAGAAGAGGAGAGAAGATCCCATGGATCTGGTTGAGAGCTGACATTTAGGTGCTGGAAATTGAACCTGGGTCTGCTGATCCATCTCTCCAGCCTAGAAGTTAGAGAAAGCTAATTCTTTTTTTAAGTTTAAAGATGCCTTTTTTTTTTTTTTACAGTTCTTTGTGTCTTCTCTGAGAAACTGAAGATACAGGCTTGTGCAGGATTCAGCTCATATTCTGCAGGGTGTTGTTTTGTTTTATCTTACATAAACTCTTCATTCTATGTCCAGGTTCTTCCACCTGTCAGTTGAGAAGCACTCATTAATGTATACATGTTGTGATGCACAGAATTGCACAACATTCTCACATTTGTTTTATTTGGTAGACACATCTCTTCATGTTTTAGTTGCATGAAGCCTGTGTGATATTTTGGGTGACACTGAGAATCTGTTATCTGCATTACTTCAGGAACTAGGCCCTTTCAGTTCCAGCCTTGTGGCCTGTGTTGAAAGGGAACATTGTTACATTCTGCATTATCTTTGTCAGCTTGATATAGCCTACCATGTAGGAGGACCCAACCCATGGTGGGCAGTTCTACCCCTGCATAGGTCATCCTAGGCTAAATAAGAAACCAAGCTAAGTCAGCAAACTGAATTCCTCTGTGTGTTTCTGCTTTCAAGTTCCTTCTTGAATTCCAGCCCTGATTTCCCTCAATAATGGACTATGGCCTGTAAGATTCAATAACCCCTTCTTCCCCTGAGTTTCTTTTGGTCACTGTGTTTTATCAAAATAACAGAAAAAAAGTAATTCAGTGCTCTTGCCCTCAAAATGAAAAGCTCAACTAAAGTCACCATGACTATAGTTAATGGCCACATGAGTGCATCTACAATGGTAAGGAGTATGCCTGCTATGCGTGATCCCAATTACTGTTCCTGAGGGACCTCGAGTTAATATTTGTCATTCTTTTCTCTGAGTATAGTTAGTACTATTAATAACTTTCTTTTGAATTCGTGCAGATTAGCTAAAGTCATAACAAGAGTTGGAAATTCTGCTTCTGTGAATATTTTTCCATCCCACTAAAATGCTATATGTATTGAGCAAGATAGTACATCTTAAGATGGGAAATTTATGAGTCTCCCATGTGTGATGGTTAGTGGTTATCAGCTTGACAAAATCTTGAATTACTTGGGAGATAAGCCCCTGCCCTCAGCCTAAGGGGATTATCTTCATTGTATCAATTGGTATGTGATCCATCTTCATTGTGGGCAGTACCATTTCTTGATTTGGGGATCTTGGGCTATACATAACATGCAGAAAGCAAGCTGAACATTGGCATGATCAGTTTCTGGATTGTGGATGCTATGTGATCAGTTCCTTCAAGCTCCTACTATCTTTACTTCCCCACCATGATGGATTAGACACTTGAACTGTGAGTCAGAATAAAACTTTTCTCCTTTGTGTTGCTTTTGTCAAAGTAATTCATTACTTTGTAATCCATTACAGCACTGGGTGTGTGTGTGGGGGGGGAGATAGTAAAACTGAGATATTATATAAATTTCCTATATTTCCCTTTCCTGTAAATTAAAATTACATTAACTTCATCTCTTCATCCTACTAAAACTGGGATTTACTTCTTAACTTTTCATCTCCTGAAACAGTAAGACATCACTGTGTGTAGCAGTGAACTCATTAAACCCTGGGCCTATGGTGCTGGTCCCTCAGATTCCAGACTAGTAAGAACTACAGAAGCCAGTGTAGGGTCTAAGGACCATCCTGGCTTACAGTTGCAAAGACCCCCTTTACCTGTAGAGTTAATTCAGTTAGTGTTCTTGTTCTTGAGAACACATCCCAGCCCTGAGGAATATATGTACCAGAAGTCATGTATACTGTATCTGCGATATGACAGGGAGAAAAAAAGCTTCCACTATCTCCATATGGCTTTAATTTTTTTCTCAATTAGTCCACATTTTACTTCTATAACCAATTGAGTTACTTTTGTAAGCACTGCTATTAATTAATATTGAACAATTACTTTTGGCGTGACAGAGTCTTATATTGGTCAAGCTGGCCTTGGACATGCCATGTAGACAAAGATGGTCTGTAACTTCTGATCCTTCTGCTTATGGTTAACAAATGCTGGGATTACAGGAATATGCCACCATGACTAGTTTGGTATATGCAGCACCGAGGTTGGCACACGGTGCTTCCTATTTGCTAGGCAAGACTCTAATCACGAAGATACGTCCCCAGCCCCGTAAACAGAATTGTTGTTCTTTTTCATGGTGCAGAGAATTGAATATAGAGATGCACATATGCTAAGGAAGAGCACATTGAGCTCATTGAACTATATCTCCTCTGTGTAGTACATTTTTGAAGGTTTCTACCATTGTAAGATATATTTTAAGAAAAATTGAACAAGTTTGGTTTATAACAAAACAAGAAATTTGTTCTTTAAAAAAACTGTTAGTAAAATAAATAGGACTCTTAAATGCTTCCCATCATCTAAATTATTAGAGTGGCAATCTTGTCACTAAGCACATATAATACTTAAGAGAACCATTAACTTCTCTTAGTGGTTTTTGACCTTTTGCAGAACAAGTGCTTTTAAAAGTCTTAAATGCCAGAATGATGATTTCTTAAACTAACAGTAATTATATACTACTTTTCCTTTTATTTTTACTATACCTGACTCTTAGAAATAACTTAAAATTATACATGATCACTGTTTCCAGAGAAACTTCATCAGTGTACATTCTGAAGGCCGAAGAATTGGACTAAGGTAACTAATGTATATCACTCTTCATTTACCTGTCAGTTGGCTTATTGATACATATCAGAAAAATAGCCTTTTATGATCTGGACTCTTAAGTCCAGATATTAGCAACTAGGCAGCAGGGTCAGCTCTCTAAGCCCATCCCTGCAAGGGCAAAGAAAATGCACCAAGGTACGCATATGCCTGAAGCCAAATAAGAAAATCAGGTAATGTGGATTGACCTGAAATGCACACTGTGTGGTGAAGCTTCCGCAGATATGGGGCAGAACTACAGGAAAGAAAGACAGTGGTTAACTCTTCTGTACTGCTACAAATCAAGGACAGGGATGGGACTCAGTGCTATGGGTGCATAAAGTCTTGGGTTTCATCCATAGAACCTCATGAACAGGATGTGGTGGTGCATGCCTACAATTTTAGCATTCACAAGAGAAAGTCAGGAGGATAAGCTTTGAGTTGTAACCAATGCCTTTGGCATACTATTGAGGAACTTGACAGAAGCAATCTTAAGACAATGCAGGGACAAAAGCCTCATTGATATAGGTCAAATAGGGATAGAAAGGTGACATACCTTTCAGGTAAGAAGTTACCTAGGCTTGTTTTGTTTTTATTGTCTTATCCTCTATGATGGGAAGAATGACACCAGGCTGTTTGTATCTTAAAGAGAAGGATTGCCTCCTTCTGCCAGGGATGCTATAACAAATAGCAGGGTCCATATCTTAGAAGGAATTTATATTTTCATGTTCTGGAGGATGCCAGTCCAAGTTTGAAGCTAAAGATACTTCTTAGTTGTAAACAGCTTGCCTGGCCTTTGCAAAAGCTCTATCCATTGGATTCAAAAATTAAAAAAATAAAAACATACACACACACAAAACCAAAAGAAAAGGGAACACTCTAGAGTTTTATTTTTTTCCAATTTGGCTGTCTTGTGGGTCTCTATGCTTGTCTTGTAGGTGACTGCCTTCTCCCTTCGTCCGCTGTGGCCTTTTCTTCTGTGTTTGGGGATCCTGGCATCTCACTCACTGCTACTTTGATTTTATCTTATTGGGACACTGGTCAGAATAGATTATTATGTGCTTGTTGTAGTCCATTTTCTTTTATTATTCCACAAACTGGAGCAATAATCATCAATGGATGAGACTAGAGACATGGTTCTGCAGCATGGGAGGTGTCAGGGTACAGGGCTCATATCGTGTGATGGCCCTAGGGTTACCTCTTAACATGTGGAAGTGAATGAGAGCAAACCAGGTAGAGAAGAGAGTGTTAGAGGGGTCGAACTTGTAGCACACCCTCTGCAACAGTAACTCTATCAATCAGGATATGGTGAAATTATTCTGCCCGTGAAGAGCTCTCATTACCTAACCACCTGTGTTAGTCACTTTCCCATTGCTCTGCTAATATACCATGACAGAAAGGCAGCTTGAGGAGAAAAGGGTCTCGTTTGGATTAGAGTTCCAGAGAAATGCAGAGTCCATGATAATAGAGAGTACATGGCTACAGGACCAGGAAGCAGGAAAAGAGAAGGAAGTGGGGACATGCAGTGAACATTCAAAGGCAGTGATATGCTTCCTCCATCATGTCTCTACCTTCTAATGGTTCCATTATCTCCTCAAATTGTACAGCCAAATGGTGACCAAGTGAATTAAGAGAAATTATGGGTGACATTTGTCACTCAAACCATAAAAGTATTGTTCTGATGATTGAATTCCCAACAAGTAAAGTTTTGAGGACACACTTATACCCTGTGGCACTACCCCAGTGGCCTTCTTTGAACTTAAAAAAAAAAAGATTTATTTATTATTTATGCAGTATTCTGCCTGCATATGTGCGTACAGGGCAGAAGAGGGCACCATATCTCATTGTAGATGGTTATTGGCCACCATGTGGTTGCTGGGAGTTGAACTCAGGACCTCTGGAAGAGCAGCCAGTGCTCTTAACCTCTGCACCATCTCTCCAGCCCACCTTCTTTGAACTTTATTACTCCAATTAGTACATTCACTCTCTAAAATACTGAGGGTTGGGTCTTTAATTATGTATTTGGGGGTGATACAAGTTTATAGCAAAGTCTCCTAAATTCTAGAACCTACATTTTTACCTCAATCTACTAAAAGGTCTTCAATATTAAAAAAAAAAAATGATCACAGAACTTGCAACACGAATTGTACTCTGTCTGTCTCCACAGAGGTAATACAGCTTTCCATCAAATAGCCCTTCACTGATTATGAGTTAATTCCAGTGTAACTTTAAAAGATAGCTGTGGACAGAGGAGGAGCCCTCACTGTCATGAGATTTTTTTTATTTTTGATCTCATTTGAACTTAGTCCAAAAGTATGGCAAGTTGTAAAGAAACTTGGTGTCAGTGTTCATATCATAAAATTCTCCGTAGCTGTCAACCCAAGTATTTTATATCATAACAAATTCTATATACTCTTGATTTTTCTATTAAAAGTGACATGAGGCTGGAGAGATGCCTCAGGCGTTCAGAGCACTTGCTGCTCTTGCAGAGGACTGAATTTCAGTGCCCAGTGTCCACATTAGGTAGTTCCCAACTGCTTGTAGCTCCAGCTCTGGAGGCTCTGATGCCCTCGTCTGGCTTCCATGGCTTCCCACAGTGACATGTACAGACATGCGGCTAGACATATACACATACACATGATAGTAGAAGAGATCTTTACAATGGGGATAGACAATGAGTTGATGTATTTTCTACACACTTGATGATTATACTAGATTTTAAAAGTTGTTCATACTATGTAGGCATTGTGCCACATATCTTTAATCCTAGCCCTTGTGATGTTTTTGGCAGAAGGATCAGTACTTCAGGCTTATCCTTGGTTTCATAGTGATTAGGAGACCCTGACTCAGAACACACACATACACCAAACAAACAAACAAACAAAAAACACCTCAGTACTGAAGTTGAATTGATAGTGAAACCTAGTGGCATAACCTCAAGAGTTAATTCCTATTATACTATTATTTCATTTATGTGTCTGTCTTTCCTCTATCTATAGATCCTGTTCTCCTTACCTCCTTATATGTTCTAGAAGTACATCCCACACCACACACCAAGGGATTCCATCCATAAATGTTGCAAATGTACATCTAAAAGGCTGTGCCTCTTCACTGAACACACACACATATACACACTTCCTTAATATGAGAATTTAGCCAGTTTTAACAATATGCAAAATTAGAAATAGTCCCTTCTTTGCTGAGATTAGGTACAAAGTAAGCTCGCTCTATGGCAGCTGACTGTTCTTCCCTCCTTTGTTCATCTTGAATTCACGTGTGCAAGGAAAGTGTCTGAAAAGAATGCCACCTGCCACTGAATGTTCTGAAACCGTCTGTTTAACTGATTAGAACTTCAGTGATGTGGAGAGGTTGCCGTCTTGCAAATCCAGAGCCAAATAATCTTGGGCCATCTGTAGCCTTTTTAATAGCCATTTGCTGCTCTCCTCTGCATCTGGGTCCTCTCTAACATAGTGAACATTAGGTAAATTCTTAGAAGTGTACAGACATATTTATAGTTTCTTGTCAATCAAGACAAAGGACTCATTCAGATGGCATCTTAGGCCAGTAGTCAAGATTTCTCTGCTTTGTTCTAACCTATCTGAAGCTTCTACCACTGTATTTGAAAAATGCTTTCTGTTATGACCTTATTTATTTTGTTACAATAAAACCTTCATCAAATTGTTACCATGTTGGAATGTGGAATCTGGGGAAGCCTAAGTCTGAGTTCACAGTCTCTGGTCAGCCACAGTTGGCTCTAGAATGAGCTATGTGTTATCCCCTTCAGGGTGAGAGCTGTTTCTGCATCATACTTGTTATAGAGGTTGTGTACTTTCTGTACTGTGCTTCTGTGATCCCTAATGCATGATGGAACTTCTACCCTACCTGCTGGTAGATGTCAGAATCAGTAGGATAGCTCTGATTGCCCAGTTTCTTCTTGTTTATTCGCACAACCATACAATGAGATTTATCTTGGCCCATTTTCCTCTTTTTATTAACCTTCTATCCTTTCCATACTCTGAAGTCCATTGAACTGTTTTGAATGTTGAATCATCTATATATTGGTCAAGTAGAAGCAGTTTTGTAATTTTCAGTTTCTGATAGAATGGCAGTGTCCAAATCATTGACCTTAAATGTATATAGGTACATCACCAAAACAGTGTCTAGAGTTGTAGTCTCCTCCCTCTCCTCCCAACACATACACCTCTCCTTTTTCCACTGAACTAGAACCTGCTGATTTGATAAGACTGGCTAGCCAGCAAATGGTAGTGATTCTACTGCCTCTGCGTTCACAGCCCTGGAATTAAAAGGGCATGTCTCCATGCCTGGCTTTCTACTTAGGATCTTAGGATCCAAACTTAGGTCCTTATGCTTGTGAAGGCAAGCGTTTTATCAACTGAGCCATCACGCCAGCCCCTTCTCATTCTCTCCTTTTTATTCATTCTATGACTGATGTTACCTGTATTCATGGTGGGACTTCCTGCCTCAGTTAACCCAGTCTAGAAACTCCATCGCAGACTTGCCCAGAAGCTTGTCTCCTAGGTAGTCCTAAATCCCATCAAGTTGACAATGAAGATTAACCATTCCAGCCATTAATAACAGTTGACATGCTCCTGAGATCATAGTTCCAGAATACAGAGAGCATATTTTCCACAATGAAATCTAATGAAAAGAAAACATGGCGTCTTATGTTTTATAAAAGATAACTCCACTGATAGAATTAACACCACCCATACTAGATTCTCACTCCCTCATTTTGTTTAGTTTGGTCTAATTCAGTTGCCTCCAGTGAAATTAGAGAATGGGTTACAGAAATTTTCATGTAAACACAATCGTCAAATGTAAAGCTGGCAATGCAGATTTCTCACTATCCGTGTTACAGCAGAAGCTTTCTTACGCTGGCCACCGTGGATGTTGGGACAAATCAATGCAAGCAGATTGATTTTTCTCAGGTCTTTAAATGTTTAAGCTCACACCTGGCCTTTGTGGTGTCTCCTGCTTGTAAGTAATAGCTGGGAATTCCAGGCAAAGGATTACAACTTCTCAGCTACTTATGCTACCCCAAGATGATCCGTTGGTTGTGGCTGAAATGCGAGCTTGAAATATATTCGTGGGATTAGGAATGAGCACATCTTCCCTGAGATCTTGTGGTTTAGCTTTAGTGCTTAGGGTAGTCAGTCTGTGTCTTTGAAATATTGAGCTGGCTGACAGCTTAAAATCCTAAGTTTCCTTTAAACTTGAGCCGGGCTTTGGAGGAAAAAGGGGTAGCACGGGGTGTGGATTTTATGTTCAGTTCTCCAAACAGAATTCACTTAAGTGTGTTTGCAGTCAGGGCCTTGGGAATGCAAGTGGGCCAATTCCTTGCCTTCCTCCTTGTGTTCTGCCCTCAGCCCAGATCAACATTTAGTCAGATAATTGACATCTGAGCCTCTGAAGTCTGTTGTGAGTCTCACTATAAAATAATTTCCCTTTCATGAAGGAAGCATGGTAAAGGGACTAGTTGCAGTGTCCAGGTTTTGTTAAGCTGGTTGTATATTAGGAATAGTCCATGATACTCTTTTTTTTTATTTTTAAATTACAGTTGTTTATTTGTGAGCATGTGTGGGTGCACATTGTGGTTAGAAGACACCTTGAAGGAATAGTTTCTTTCGTTCTACCATGTGGATTCAGGGAACTAAATCCTTGCAAGATCAGCCATCACCCCACATGTACTGAAATAGAAAGGAAATGGTAATACACTGCAGAATTGTGACTTATGGGTTCTATGTGAACCTCTAACTGGACATTGAGTAGTCAACCAGTTAGCAAACAGCAATAGAATCATGAGTTTGGGTTCGAGATTTTGGCCTAACTTTGAGCTCATCATTTCCTGTTTGCTCATCCCTCTTTCCCATTTTCCCATTATGAAAGAGTCAGTTAAATAATACATCCTGTCTTGTCTTGTTTTTGAGACGGGGCCTCATGTGTTTCAGGTTGCCCTTGAGCTCACTGTGTAGCAAGGATGACCTTGAACTACCATTAGCCCTGCCTCCCCTTCCCAGCACTGGGATTACAGGTATGTGTGCTACCTGGCAGGGTTTCTGAAATACAGAGGATCAAACACAGGGTTTTGTGCAGTTATCCTATGAGTGAACTATATTGCCAGTGAAGAATAAGAGTTCTGATGCTGCTTTTGAATCAGAGCATGTGTCCACATACAGGTGTGATGGTCGGTATGACTGTTGCATCAGTACTTCCTTCTTGCACTTGAAAAAATTAAGGTGGGTGAGAGGGCTCAGCTGCTAAAGGCAGTTTTCCACCAAGCCTGAAGACATGTGTTTCATTCCTGGGACCCACATGATTGATGGAGAGAACTGACTTCCTCAAGTTATCCTCTGGCCTCTATAAATACATTGAGACGTGTGTACCTTCTCCATAGTATGCACATACAGAAATAAATAAATGAGTTTTCTAAGGTATAATAATTAATAGGACCACAGATGAAGCCCATTCAATAAGATCTCACATTTAAAAGTGTACACCCTTCCTACTGAGCTACATCCCAGCCCCCAAACCTTTGCTTAGAGAGAGTGAGAGGCGAACATTTGAAAGGGTGCTATTCTGACCTATAACACACCATGCAGCTTGCATCTGAATTGGGTTAGAATTAGTAAATTTCACATTAGTGTAGGATAAAACTCAGTCCATAAAGGGCCCAGGAGGATAGATAGTGAAATTAGCACTATTTTCTGAGCTCTATTAGAGAAGACTTCCTGGGAAACACGGTTTAGAAGAAAGTAATAAAAAATAGCTTTATTGAGATGTTGCAAGTAAGAATGCTCCATTTGGGGGTTAGGGAATATTGCCTCTGTGGGTGAGATGGACCCATGGGGCTGAAGGATGGCCAGTCTTATCATGCCACAAGACCAGGAGTATGTCTTACCTGGGAGAGTGTCTGCTCAGTATGCACAGGGCCCTGCACTCCATCCCCAGTGCTGGATAACCCCACATGATAATGCTGATGTTTGTAATCTGGATAGTCCGAGATGGATGGAGGAAGTCACCTTTAGATACAGAAGCAGTTTCAGGTCATTTAGCCACACGAGATCCTGTGTAAAAGACACATACACACACGTACACACACCCCACACAAAGAATTAGGTAGGATGTTAAGGAAGGGGAGTAGAGACAGAAAGATCAGATATTACCCTCAGTTACATGGTGAATTCCAAGTCCCCTGGGATACCTGATACCTGTGTAAAACAAACAGCTAAATGTGTGGGTCTGGAGACATAGTTAAGAACGTGTACTGCTCTAGCTGAGGACCTGAGTTTGCTTCTCAGCACTCAGGTTGGGCAGCTCACAGCAACCAGCTGTAACTTCAGCTCCAAAGGATTCAGTGCCCTCTTCTGGCCTCCATAGCACTGCACTCATATGTGAGTATACACACACACACATCATGCACTCACATATATATATATATATATATATATATATATATATATATATATATATATACACACACAGATATACACACACTCACATGCACACATACATATACACAGACATACACTCACATATATACATATGCACACACATATGGACACATACATTCACATTTATACAAATACACACATGCGTACACATGCTCATACATGCATACAAATACTCATACATACATGGACAGTCATACATATACACTCATACACCTATACATGCATACAAATACATGCATACAAACACATACATACATTCATACATAGATATGCATATACACATGCATATTCACATACTCACACACATAGACACACTCATACACATACACTCAAATGCACACTCAGACATATACACACATACCCAAACACAGACATATACACTCATACACACATACTCACACACAGACATATACACACATACACACACAGGCATACAAACACTCACACATAAACACCCACACTCACTTGCATACAGATATATACACAGATGTATACACTCACACATGTGCGCGTATACACATATACACAGGACAACTTTTTTTAAGTTTCCACTAAATAGAATGTTGAGGATCAGAACTTTAAATTGTCAGCCTCAGGACTCATAGATCACGATCCAAGAAATGTGTGTTTGAGGATACCTCTGACTTTTCTTCTGTTTTGCTTTTCTCTTTCACCTTCAGCTCAAGCCAGGACAGAACAGCTGCAGGGACAGTGACAGTGAAAGTGCCAGCGGAGAATCCAAGGCTTTCCACCGGAGCAGCTCTCGGGAGAGGCTCAGTGATGTAAGTTTAAAATGCACCTGACAACTCCTGGACCACTGTGCCACACTCTTGGTGCACAGCACACGCCTCCCCTTCAGATGGCTCACTTGCACAACGTTGATAGGCGTGCTTTCTCGGTATTTGTGTCTTTCCATTATTTTGTCATTCCAAAATGTAGGTTGACCTTCAATGCAGTTTAACAAATTATGGGGCTTCAGCAATGGCTAAGTGGGCAAAAGTGCTTGCTGTAAAAGCCTGAAAACGGAGTTCAGATTCCCAGAACCCAAGGAGAGGCCAGGTCGGCACAGGATCCCACAGTAATCTCAGGCCTAAGAGGTAAAGACAGGAAATCCTGCAACAAGCTGGTACAGTAACCAGACCACAACAGCCAGTCCAGGGGTCAGTGAGGAACTTTGCCTTGGTGAATAGAGATTCTCACCTGGAAAGATGCCTCAGTGGTTCAAAGCACTGACTACTTTTCTAGAGGACATGGGTTTGACTCCCAGCCCCATGTGGCAGCTCACAGTCATCTGGAACTACATTTCCAGCGAATTCTAGATTTCGTGAGCTATCCATGCAGGCGAACCACTCATACATATAATAGAAATGAATGAATGAATGAATAAATGAGAAAGACAGCTAGTGTCAGCTTTGGCTTCCATACCCACATGCACAAGTACTGCCAACAACTTCAAACACATACTGAAACACTCACATACATGCACACAGATCCATGAACCCACAACATAAACATGGGGAAAAGTAGGATGGAGGTAGGAATATTTTTCCCCTAGGACATGCCATAGGTCAGTGAAATTGCTCAGTAGCAAGGGCGATTGCTGGTAAGGGTGAAGAAATAAGTTTGATTCTCAGAATTGCCAAGGTGGAAGAAGAGCAACTAAGTCTTGAAATTTGTTCTCTGACCTCTACCTGTACGTACTATGTCAAGCTCACTCACCCAGACTATAGTTATATTAAATAAATAAAACCAAAAGAAGTGGTAATAGTTTATCAAAACAGCAGTCAGGCCCTACTATACCTGCAAGATGACATCAAGTGGCTATGCCAAGATGTTTAATAATTTACTTCTTGGAATCTGGTACTAATACATCTCTGTTTCTTCTGTTTTCTTCTGTTAGGATGGGATGTTGTCCAATCAGGTACTTGGCAAGAGAGGGAAATATTAATAAATTTTCTATTAGATTTCTAATTGGGAAACCTTGTATTAAAAAAAAAAAGACTCTGGATGTGCCTATTCTCCTCTAGACCTGACCCCATGCACCTGCAGGCCAGAGGTTTCCCTACCACATACTGCCCCATGTTACCAAGGAAACTGAGGTCCCATTTTAGGCTCATAGTGTCCTTAATAAAAGAAGTTAAGTAGGGAATCAAAAGGCATCTCAAGGACACTTTTATTAGTCTTTAAGAGAAAAACAACACAGCAGACAAGATGTAAATCTCTGCAGCTGTTGTAACCAGACTTAGGGGTCAGGGCCTGTGCCATAACAAGCCAGGTCCAGTCACCTCTCCTCAGTTAAGCCAATTAAAAAGAGCCAAATTAATAATAAAAATTATAATAAGGAGATTTATTCAATCTGAGGACACTGAGAAGAGGGAGAAAAGGATCCAGTAACACCTCCAAATACTTGACCATGAGGTTTAGATAAGAAGGCAAGAAATATGGATAATTAAACAGTCTAGCCAGGTGTAGTCTTCCATTTGCCAAGTCTTTGCTACAGGTCTTTTCCTGCAAGGTCACTTGTCAATCTCTCTTTAGGCGAGCAAGTTTCTCCTCTAGCTACCCTGCAGGCTTTATAATAGGCTTTCCTAATCCCAGGGAAGTTCCTGGGGGCAATTCTAATCTCTTGGGGTCCTTTCTTTCAATAGTCTGATGGCCAAAGAGGGGAGCACAAGTGTCTCATTAGGATAGATTGATTCCTGCCAAAAGGACCTTTACACTGCCAGGTGAAGGCAAAAGAAGGAAAGACAGAAAGCCATTCTGTTTATAAGCAGTCACATGGATAAAGGGGAGAGGGGCTTCAGAAAAACAGTGAAAAGGCCCAGCATGCCAAGAATGGCTAGTACCCAAAAAAGGGACAAAGAAAAGTGAAACAAAAGGCCATGCTTTCTGAGTCCCAACTCAGCAGGTAAGCTGAGGCTCCACCGAGAAGGAGGCTTCTGGAAAGCAAAAGTAGATTATCTCACTAATAGAATAATGACCATGCCCACCCCCAAACCCGCCTTCTGGGCAGCTTGGGTACCCAGGGCTAGAGATTGAATTTAGAACAAAGCCCAGATTCCTTTACCTTTCCAAATGGTAATTTAAAATCTTAGGAATGAAAAAGCTGATGTTTATGTTTCAAAGGAAAGTAGGTTCCAAAGCTTCTGTAACCTGAGGCTACTGTAGTACTTACCCCTGCTTCTGAAATCCTTCTACCCTGCTACTAACTCTGCTGCTATCAACTTTGCCTCCTTTCCTCACTTGTCATATCAGCGGCATTACTGACCCATCTTTGCCTCTGTGAGTTACACTTGGAAGCTGTCCTGAAAAAAATCGTTTCAGTGGAGTTTCAGTTCTCCAACATTACAAAGCAGGAGAGGTATGCTGAATGTTACCTATGTAGAAACAGTCTTTTACCAACTCAAGTTCTCCTTTCTTCATTCACTGAAGCAACAGGTAGTATGTTGAATAGAAAATACTACATTTTTTTTCATCAAGGAAATCAAGAAATCATACTTTGAGCATTAAGTGTTATAAGCAGGGACTTATAATGTTTGTTACATTTTATGTGTGAAAGTACCCATGTGTGTATAGGTTGTACATGACATGACCTGTGTGCAGAGGTGCAAGGACAACTTGTGAGAGTTGGTTCTGTCCTTTAACCTTATGGGTCCCAGGAATAGTATTCAGATCCTCAGGTGTAGCAGCAATCATTTTTAACCAGCAGCCTGCCTATCTATCTTCCATCTGCCTGACTGTCTGTCTATCTATCCATCCATCCTTACATCTATCTATATGATTTTTAAGTTAAGTTTCTGTACTCCAAACTTTTTACTAAGACATATTCACTAAAACAAAAGGCTGCAGATAACTGTACCATCCCAAATGACAGTACTCTATTACTCAGACCATCCTGTATAATGGTACATTACCCTCACTCATTCCTTAGGATAATACTGCATTATCCTTATCCACTCCATATGATACTACATTATATCACATCATTCCATCTGATGATACTGCATTATCCTGACTCATTTCACAGGATAAGACTTTATTATCCTGGCTTTCTTAGACACTCTTCTTTTGCTGGAGCAGAAAACAAAGCAAAACACGAGGACCAAGGCAACTCTAACAACAACAACAAAAAGCATTTAAGTAGGGGCTTGCTTACAGTTTTAGAGGCTCGGTTATCATGGTGTCAGGCAGGCATGGTGCTCGAGATGTAGCTGAGAGCTATGTCCTCATCCACAAGCAGGGAGACAGAGTCAGAGTGACAGATACTGGGCCTGCTGTGGCCTTTTGAAATCTCACTTCTAGTGATACACCTCCTTTAGTAAGTTCATACCTTCTAATCCTTTCAAAGAAATTAACTTCTTAGCAACTAAGAATTCAAATATATGAGTCTATGGGGGCCACTCTTATTCAAACCTCCACAGGACCCATTCCATCAGATAATACTACATTGCTCTGACCTGTTCCATATGGTGATACTGCGTTACTCTGACCGACTTTTTATGGTAATATATTACTCCATCCCATTTCATATAATTAAATATATCACTTTGACACATTTTACATAAAAATATTGCTTTACCTTGACATTTGATATGACTGTATGATAATGTTACATTGTCCTGTATCAACCAAAGTAGACAACACCAAAACACATTTTCTTTCTTACACTTCCAAGAAAAACTTGTTTGTTATATGGAACTTTGAATTCTTAGAAGAATTTATGGGATTAAGCAAAGCTATTATTTAAACAGTATTTTCTAATATGTTATTAAATAAAGAGTACTGTTTTTGTAATTCTGTGTATAGGAATGCTAGTTTGGTTTTTTTTTTGATAGGTTTCATTAGTTTTGTGATAGAATTATACAATCATAAAATGTTAAGTACCACATTGACCTAAATTCTAAATAGTTAATGCTTACTTAGCTCTTTTAAGATATTATGTGATTTGTTTGTTTTTGTTTTTGTGTCTTGTAATTCCAGGCTGGCATAAAACTTGCCTATAATGCCAAGGATGACCTTGAACCACTGATCCTCCTGCCTCAGCCCTCAGCGCTGGGATTCTAGGTAGGCATGTTTTCCCACAGCCACAGGTTTTAGAATGACTGGCTTAGGGAATGGAAGCCTGGTTAGTTCAGGATCTTCACTGACTTCATGGTAGTTGGGTGCTTTTGCCCTTTTAACTGCTGTGACTTTGATAGAAATAAATTCCAACCTCTTCACAAAATGGTCAAAAGTCAACTCAAAATGGACTAGTTAACACAAACCAAAAAGCTAAAACCATGAAACGCATAAATGAAAATAGATAAATCTTAAGGAGCTATGATTCCCTATTGGTTTTTAAAGCATGACACCAAAGGCATGAACAGCAAGAGCAAATAGATAATTGGACTTTTGTACCTCAGAAGAAGTGGTCATCAAATGGAAATGAAAATAAGTAGGAAGGGAAAGTACCCCCAAATCATATAACTGGTAAGTGCTTATTATCCAGAGTTTGCAGAGTCCCCCTGTATTTCAACAAAAGAACTGCCTATTTTAAAATTAGGCTGGAGTCTTCAACAGCTGTATATGCAAAGGTGGATTCCAAAGCACTGCTAAATGTGTGAGAAGATTTTTCAGTTCCTCAGTCATTAGTCATTAGAGGTGCATATCAAAACCAAAATAAGGGTCCTGGAGAAACAGCTCTGATTTATGAACTGCAACCATCTGTCTTCTCAAATTCTTAACTCTTTCTTCTCAACTCTAGTACCCTCAGGGGCTCCAACTGGGTCACCCACTACTGCATACAGAAACTTCTTTGGCAGTAGCCTGGGAGGATTGTTCTTTGTAGTCCAGGCTAGCGTGGAACTCACAATGCAGCCAAGGATGACCTTGAACTCCTGATCTTCCTGCCACTGCTGGAATACCAGGTGTGTGTCTTCATGACTGGTTTATTCTGTACTGGGGGCGGACCTCAGAACTATGTTCATGATAGGTGAACACTCTATTTACTGAGCCATACTCCTAGACCTCAATGTAGCTTTACTTTTTTTCTCTCAGATCATGTCAGTCAGCACCACCTGTTGCCTGGTATCTGAAAACCAAACAAACAGAAGTGCTTTTTGCATATTTTTCTTTCTTTCTTTTTTTTCTTTTTGGTAGCATTAGTTTGGGGAGTATATTTGGTCCCTGTTAGTTGGCAATACTCACTACAGAGTTTTCAACTAAGATAAAAATTCCCTCCAGCATTTCATTCTCCTTGGTTATATTTGTAGATTCTTAGACAATAGAGGCTTAGTCTCAAATGAAGCTAATCAAGACATCCTATTGTTCTAGCTTTGCGTTTTTTGTTTTTGTTTTGTTTTGTTTTTTAATTCAGCAGGCAAAAAAAAAAAAGAAAAAAAACAGAACACAGACTTGATGTAGTTGGAAGATTTGACTCATGGGCAAAGCTTAAACAACCCAGTGGGCTTGGGTTTTCTATATAAAGTATTCCCAAACCATGTTGCCAAGAAGGGTATAATTGGCCACAGGACTTTGAGACTGTCTTCAAGGAGACATCATAACTCATTTAGATTAGTCACGAAGGAAAAAACGAAGGGAAATAATTGAACATATAAATATTCATGAGGAGTTATTCAAGGGGGGAAGTATTGCTTCTGATTTATACAAAATTTTATAATTGAGGAAGTTGTCAAAACTTAGGGATTGAACTTGAAATTTTAAGTAAATGGAACCAAAGCCTGGGATAACAGATCATGAGCATCTGTTACAAATAGAACAGAGATCCTGTATTCTGATAGGATCATTGAACTAATGTGCATCCCCAAGAGACTCAGATGCAAATAAGAACAGAACCAGCAAACATTTTTTTCTCTCTCACAATGGATTTACTTACAAGACAGAGGTTGAGAAGCCCCAATATCTACAGCTGGTGACCAAGACCTAGAGAGCTAGAGATGAAATTCTCATTGGAAGGTTGTCATGTGTGAAACTCAGGAGATTTTCTTGCTTTTGAAATCAGGTGAAAAAGATACCCTTGCTAGAAGGCATTCAGGAGGAATTCCCTCCTACCTAAGGGAGGGTCAGGCCTGCATTTTCTTTAGACTTGAGACAGAATGTCGTTTATCTGCCTTAGGACAGGCTATCTGCTTTCTTCAATATTCTATAAATTTAAATCTAAAACTCCGCTAAGGCACAATTTAATAATGTTTGAGCAAATATCCGGCCACCCCATTGCTTGGTCAAGTTGACACAGAAGTTAGTCATCTCAAGTGCAATTCTGAAGTTATGAAATGAATATTGAATATGGGGAGGGGTAGATACTTTTCAACTGATGATAGCTTGTTATTTGAAACTCACTTTAAAATGTGAAAATAATTGTTTAAACCCTTTGGGTTTTAGGACAGTGAGGCTGATTGTTCTTTTGGAGTAAGAGACTTAGTAATTATGTCACAGACTGGCAGATAGCAGCATGACAGGGACCCTAAGAAGAACTTAGGCTCACATGGCAGAGTGTATGTGTGTGTAGAGGGGTCCATTCTAACAGCTTTCAGAGGCTTCCCATGTATTGGATAAATAGTCCATAGTTGGTGTTGCTGTCTGGACTAGCTATGAGGTCAGGAGGCAGGAAAATATACGACTAGCTTAGTTTGGGAAACCAATGTTTAAGAATAATTGAAGTTCAGCCAAAATGCAGGAGCTTTATTGATCAAAATAACATGGCCACGGATAACAGGGGTTAAAATCTGGACCTTGAAGCATTGTCTTTGCTTTTTTTGTATGCAGGTGGGAGTGAGAGTAGGGGCTGGCAAAGCAGAAGGCCTCTGAGAGTAAGGGCATTTGGGTAAGAATGTAAAGAGGAGAGTGAGCAGGAGGGCTGCTGATTTGATGTTGAAGGTGTCATTTCTCCTGCTTTCGTTCAAGTTGTTACTCCATGTATATTTTTTGAGACAGAGTAGTCCAGGCTGGTGCTGAACTTTTCATATATTGAAGGACAACCTTGAACTTCAGACTCTTCTACCTCCACTTCCTGAGCATTAGAAGCATACCACAATTGCTTTCTTCCGGCAGTTCTTGGGTCAGAACTTCGGGCTGAGCCACATGCCCAGTTCCAGTTGTGCCATTTTTAGTTTATTTTGCCTGGTGACAGTATTTTCTATGTATTGGTCAGTTTGTGTAATCTTATCTCCAAAGCATTTATTTCTCTTTAACTGAGGGCTTTCTATTGTTTTCATTGTCATTAAAAGAAAAAAAAAATGGGGACTGGAAAGATGGCTCAGCAATTAGGAGCACTGTCTTCTCTTCCAGAGGACCCAGGTTCAATTCCTAGTTCCACATGGCAGCTTACAACTCTCTCCAGTTCCAGTTCCAGGGGATATGGCATCCTTATACTGACATACATGCGGGCAAAATACCAATGCACATGCAATAAATAAAGTAAAATAAAATTAAATAAACCAACAAGGGCTGGAGAGATTGCTCAGCAGGTAAGAGCCCTTTCTGTTCTACCAGAGGACCAGAGTGCCAGTTTCAGCACTTACTTCTGGGCTCAGAGGAACCTGAATTACCAACTCTGCAGATACCTGCATTCATGTACTATATATGCACCTTAATTAAAAATAATAATAACAACAAATCTTTAAAAGAAAAACACAATAGAAAAATCTATGAATTAATTTTCTTTGTGCTCCTCCCATGGAACTTAGATGTCTGTTTATTTCCTGGCTATGGTTATTGTTCACTCAGGAGACAACAGCATAGCATTATGGTTGGAAGAGTGTAGCTGCTGGCTTGCAAGGATGTAAAAAGAACATTCAGGTTAAAGGAGCCCAAGGTCAGATTGCATACCTGGGAGTGAAGACTGCACATCATCCTGTATTTGGAAAGCTTTAACAGTAGTGTTGTCCTCTGTGTGGATCTGTAATAGATGGAGCGAATCTATTTTAGATGCTGCATTAGTTACTTTTCAGTTGTTGTGATAAAACACCGTGACCAAGGCAGTTTATAGAAGGAAGGGCTTATTTAGACTTACAGTTCCACAGGGATAAAAGTCCACCCTGTCAGGGAGACGTGGCCGTAGGAGTGGGGCTGAGCGCTCGCTAACTGAAAGCAGAGAAAGGCTTTAAGCCCTCCAGGCCCAGTCCCAGGGACAGGCTTTCCTAACAAAGCCACACCTCCTAAACCTCCCCTAACAGTACCACACCTGGGGCCAAGTGCTCAAATACTGGAGTCTATGGGTGACATTTCTCATTTAAACCTCTACAGATGGATAATCAATTTTGTTGCATTGTCAAAGTAGCTGCTGAGCTAAAGCCAGTCTGGATAATCAATTTTGAAATCCCCTGTTGTCAGTCAGCTGTTAAAACAAAAATGTTAACTTCATGAGTTTAATGAGCAGCTTTAATGACTGCTTAGTGGCGAAGTTGTGGAAAAGGCAGGTTGGGAGCAGAGAGGAGACTGGAATAAATATTTAACGAATATCTGCTTTGAAGGGCAACTTCCTCCCTCCTAGAAACTGCTTCAACTACGTATCCTATTACTGTCTCATGGCCTGTGGTAGCTGGAGACCAAGGCTGAGAGTATTCTTAAGGAGACCTAAGGAGGTTGTCCTCTTCAGAGTGATAAGATAATTTGCAGACATAGCTGAGGTATGGATATGATAGCAAACAAAGAGACACACCCATTCTCCTCTACCCAGCAGGATGATAAGACCAGGCTATACAGGGGATAGCTTAAGGAACCCTGAGGTGACCTGCAGGTAGTCTGCAGACTGTTCTGTCCTCCTCCCCTGCCTATCCACTGATATGTTCTCCTCCCCTACATTACCAATTCATCCTAATCTCTTTTTCTACCTACTTCATTGGAAATGTGAATGAATTGGTCAATTTCAGAGGAATAAGAACAAGGCTTTTCTTTTTTCTTCCTTCCTTTTTCTTATTTATTGTTTTTGTATATAGCACCTTGCTATATACCCCTGATTGGCTTTACACCATTGGACTGCCTATCTATGCCTCTGAAGTGCATTTCCTACTATCTCTGTTGCTGAAATTCTTTCGTTAGGGAAGGTAAAAATAAATAAATAAATAAAAAATATAAACCCAATAACATCAACAAACAATCATTTTCTCCTCCAAAGGTCCCAGCTATAAATTAAGGTATAATTTCATCCAAGTTCAGTCTGGGGAACCAATGAGTTTATTAGGTTTGCCTACAAGGCAGTGAGTAAAGGTTATGGGAAAGAGCATGGATAGCCATAAAGTAGCCCCATTAGAAAGTCTACACCCAGCATGGGTGATGACTACTCCAAGGCTGCATAGATGGAGTCCCTGCTCCCTAGTCTGTCTCAGCTGATGAACTTCTCTGAGGCCATAGACATTTAGGGCAGAGTTGCACACAGCTGGTTGAGAGAAGTGCCTGGTTACCCCGTTGAAGGTCCCATGAGACTCCCTGGACATCCTTGTATGGAAGACCTTCAAGGAGCCCAGCCATAGTGATATTTGCACTTGGAATAGAGCTGAATTCATGAAGTAGTAACAGCTTTACTCAGTGAGTAGTCTTGTATAATAATCCCAACACAGTATAGCCCAGGCTTGCTCAAATATTCAATCCTTCTTTACGATTTTTAGTCAAATCTGAGTTGGACCTAGCTTTTTTCTTGTCTGGAACACCTTTACTATCTCATTCCAACAAGAGTATGTCTTGAGTCATTAGACCAATGTGGGGAATAAAGAGGCAGCTGCCCTCTTCTCATTAGAAATCACCTGGCAGAAGGCCACAGAGAGAACTCAGAGAGTAGAGGTGCTCGGACCTGAGTTCTATTCTCAGAACTCACATGGCAGAAGGAAAAAAAAACTCCTGAAAGTTGCCTTCTATTCTCCACAAGAATGCCCTGGCACACTCATGCCTATACACAAATATATACACACGTGTGAGTAAGTAAATAAATATTAAAATTTAATTGCCTGGATAATTGTAGAAAGTTAAAATTAACATCATTGACTGTTTCTGTGGAGTTGTTGGATTGGCCATTGCCATGTGTACTTCGTTCTAAGTCTTGATGTCTTTCTGACCTACAACAGGATGAGGCAGAGCCCTCTAGCAGCCCAGCATATTTCAAGCTATGGAAGCATGTTTCCTAACATTACTTTGTAGCACGATTGTTGTCTGTGGTTTGGAGGTTTGAGGAGCACTTATGCAATTTCTGACTTGGAAAATGATTCAAAATTTCAAATAATTTCAGAAAGATTTATGTTGGAACTCAGAATGAGAATAGATAGCCAAGACATTTTCCTGGGCCTTTGCAGTAAGAGCTATACACACATGTGCTAGTGTTGATAGAGAAAGACACAGCTCTTACTTCAAAGGGAATGGGAGATAGTTTATTCTGGAATCAAACATGAGTGACTGTATTCCAGGAAGACAGCCTCAGGACAGTGTAAAGACCATGTTCTAACATGGTAACACTTGGATGAAGTTTTGTTTAAATTACTTTTATTTTATTTTATTTTATTTTATTTTATGTGCATTGGTGCTTAACCTACATGTGTGAGGGTATCAGATCTTGGTGTTACAGACAGTTGTGAGCTGCCATATAGGGGCCGGGAATTCAATCAGGGTCCTCTGGAAGAACAGACAGTGCTCTTAAGCACTGAGCCATCTCTCCAGCCCTTGGATGAAGTTCGTATAGTAAAAGAATAAAGAAAGTCGTGAGTCAAGACACATTCTGAATACAATGCTGTGGAGACAGGTTACAACAAATGTGGGAAAATCTATTATAGGACTCAGTGAAGATATTCTTAGCTTTTTGATTGAGAGAAGTTGACTGCTAAGGATACACTTAAAAGGATTTTACAGTCATAAGGATACACTGATGATAGGTCATACAGAGAGATTGAAAGTGAATGGCTTTCAAAGGAACTAAAAATATCCCAACATAATTTGACTCTGGTCTATAACAGTCTAACTCTCTATAATCAGGAAGATCAAACATTTGGAGCCATAGAATGTTTTAAGAGTTGCTTTATGTAACCCTGACTGTCCAGGGACTCACAGAGATCCATCTGCCTATAGTGTCCCAAGTGTCAGAAGTACAGGTGTATGCCACTGTACAGACCCAGTGAGTCATAGAATCCTTAATGCAGAATCTTCTTTCCCCTGGCAATACCACACTACTAACTTCTGCTCCTTCTTTGTCTGTGACACCAGAGCCGGAACCTCGGGACTATAGCACTGGACAAACAGAAGTCTGTTTGCTAGACAGTGTTTCTGTTCAACTGTTTCAGCTGCAATGGAAAGGGGCTGTCATGTGGTTTAAAAAAATGTGGCAGAGGAGGAAAAGGGAGTGAATATCAGCTCCACGGGTAGTTGGTGGAAAGAGATTTTTTTTCTGATAGTTTTTTTTTTTTAAATCGGCTTAAAAATCACAGTTATTAGCAGGGCACAGGGGTCTTTTATGAGACTGTTTCCCCAACCAAGGACCATGTATGGATATAATCTAGAACCCCTGCTTGAATGTAGCAAATGGTAGCTCAATATCCAAATGGGTTACACTAGTAAGGGGAACAGGGACTATTTTGGACATGAACACAATGGCTGGCTCTTTGACCCCCTCACCCACAAGGGAGGAGCAGCCTTGCTAGGCCACAGAAGAGGATGTTGCAGCCAGTCCTGAAGAGACCTGATAAGCTAGAGTTAGAAGGGAGGGGAGGAGGACTTCCCCTATCAGCGGACTTGGAAAGGGGCAGGGAGGAGATGAAGGAGGGATGGGAGGGATAGGGAGGGAATGCAGGAGGGGGCTACGGATGGGATACAAAGTACATAACCTGTGATTAATATAAAATAAAAATGTAAAAAAAAAAGAGAAAGAAAGACAAAGACAAAGAAGAAAGGAGAGAGAGAACTTCATAAGGGATTACACTCGCTTTCTAAATGATCCAGTCACATAAGTGTATCTGCCCAATTATGTAGAAAAGTTCACTTTGTGCTTTTTAAAAATATGTTTATTACAAAATATGCACATCCAAATGAAATTATTTGTACCTGAAGAGTCAAGGATGCTCAAATATAGCCAATAGCACCCCTTAATTGCAGAAAATAAAAAGGAATACTCAAAGATAAAAAAAAAATCACAGTTACTTAGTGTCACACACCTTATCATTTAAAAGGGGGATGGGAGTGAGGGCACTAAAAATATGGCCCAGCAGTTAAAAGCACTTACAGAGGACCTGGGTTCAGTTTATAGCACCTACATTTTGACTTCTACAACTCCAGTTCCAGGATATCTAATGCCTTTTCTAGTCTTTGAGGACACCAGGTGTGATGTGCACATATACATGCAAGTAAAACATGCATACATATAAACTGAAATAAACAAATCTAAAAGGAGATATGCCTAAGAATTTAGCTCACTTGGTAGAATGGACCTAGTACACACAAAGCCATAGTTCTCTTCCCAACACTGAATAAACTTGATGTGGGTTCCCATGCTTGTATATCCAACATTGATGAGGTATGGGCAGGAGGGTCAGGATTTCAAGGTTAGGGTTGAAGCAGTAGCTCAGTGCATAAATTGTCATGTAAACAGGAGGACCTGGGTTTGTTTCTTCAATGCCCTCCTCATGTAGGCTTCTGACCTACATACCTGCACACATGCACACACATACATACTCAGATATGCAAAAGAGGTTCAATCGGGCTGAGAGATGGCTTAGTAGTTAAGAGCACTTGCTATTCTTGCAGGACACTCAAATTAAGTTCCCAGCACCTACTTTGGTCATAACCACCTGTAACTCCAGCTACAGTAAATCTAATGCCCCCATCTGGCATTTACGGGTACTGAACACCCCTTTATATAATATATAAATATTATATATTCTAATTTATTGTATTTCATGCATATTATTTATATATTACATATATTAGAATTTTTTAAAAGTTTAAGGTAATCAGCTATACCAACAATTTCCAGGTCAACTTGCGATACATGAGGCCCTGTTATTTATAAATAAAAAGGAATAAGCAAAGGTTAAAATATTAATGAAATGGTATGCTCAGTGCATTGGTAATTGTAGGTAGCCTCTGATGCTCAGATCCTACATGTGTGCCTTCTACAGACTCTGTAACAGATTCCTGTACACCTTTGATGTAAAGGAGGTTCCAGCATCTCTTGTTTCCTGTGTCTGTCAGTGTGTGTGTGTACCCATGTGTGTGGAAGCTGGGTGATAAGGCAGGGTGCTTAAATGCTTTGTTGCATTATGTTAATTCCTCAGCAGTGCAATCAAATTCATGTCGTAATTAAAGCTGTCAGTTGGAAGGCAAGCCAATCGCTGCGAAAGCACAGCATAACAAATGAACTGAAATGATTCTGCGTGTAGCTATACAATGCTTCACCAGGCATGAAATTAAATAAGTAATTTGATGTTGACATCAGAAATTGAAATGATACCCACTGTTCCCTCATTCAGTCAGACCTGCATAAACAATGGCCAGAGCAAACATGCACAACAAAGCCCTCCTCTCCACCCGCTCCCCAAGTAATGCACAATATATATGCAAAATGAGCATATCAGAGCTTGCTTAGACCTCAAGGATGTAATTTGCTTTGGTATACAATACGGTGATAGGCGTGTGGGGGTGGGAAGCTTGGGTTGGAGTGATCCTTCTCCTTGTGGGATAAAACATTTTCAGCAAGCAGGGTGAATGAAATCAACAAATCCCCTTTCATCTCTGTCATTCATCCTAAAATGAGTTTGTTTTCTAGAGGCAGGACTCCAGGCTAGTAGAAATCTAACTTGTCTTCTGCCTTTGCCTGCTGTAATGAGGGCTGGGGGTGTAGAAAATAGGTGACATTGTCACATGGTCAGCCACTGATACAAGCAGTCTCCATGACTACAGTGGGTGTATTGAACCCTTTCTCTCTCCCGCTTTTAGAATCAAGAACACAGAAGGGTTTTGTTTGTTGCTGATTGTTTCTTCTTTCATAATTTATGTTTGTGTGTGTGTGTGCACATGCACACATATGCGTGCACCACAGGTGTACAGGTACCCAGGAAGACCAGAAGATGGTTATGGATCCATTTGAGCTGGAGTTACAGGTGGTTTGGAGCCCCCTGATGCGGGTGCTGGAAACTGAGTTCTTGTCCTCTGGAAGACCTTAACCACAGAGATCTTTTGGGCCTTGCAGAAAGGTTTATAAACGTAGATCACATACCCAGCATAATGCAAATGGTGCTTTATTCCTCTGAGCTAATAGGAAACACCAAGATAGGAAGTTTTGCTCCAGGAATGCTGTGAAGCGTGCTTGTCTTTGTTTGGAGTGGCAATAGTCAGAAAATCATGTCCCCTTCTGTTATGGTTTGATTGTGAAATATCCCCTTGAGGCCCATGTTTCTGAACACTTGGTCTAAGGCTGGTACCGCTGTTTAAGAGACTGTGGAGCTAGGAGTAGGCGTTGGTGTGTTATGGGTCCCCTGTAGTACTCTCTACATCCTGACTGATGATGCAGTGTAATGAGCAACCTCTGACTCTTACAGTCTTCACTCTAATAAACCATATCCTCAAACTGAGATCTAAAATAAATCCTTCCTTTTAAAGTTGCTTTAGTCAGGTGGTCCGTCACAGGAGTAAGAAGGGTAACTCGTGCCTACTCCGTTCACAGTGAACAGAGAGCAGAGCTGCTGTGGTTTTAGAGATGTCAGATTCTCTGTAGCCTCTTCCACCCAAAATAACCCATCCATTTATCTATACACCACTTCAAGCAGCGTTTCTATAGTACATCTTGTATGAAAGACATGATGTGTAGACATGTGTCCCTCTCCACCCTCCACGCCTGGTATCCCAACACTCAGGAGACAGAAAGAGGAGCATCAAGCCTGTCCTCAGCTGCACAGGGAGTTAGAGGCTAGCATAGATTATACAGAGACCATGTCTAAAGACTGGTTAGTGGGCTGAGCAAATAGTTTAGTTGGTTGAGTGCTTGCCTCGCATGCAAGAAGCCCTGCATTTGGTCCCCAACAGTATGTAAATGAGAGTAGTGGTGCATTCCTGCAATCCCATCTTTTTGGAATTGGGGCCAAACCTAGACTACATGAGAACCTATCTCAAAGACTGGGAGGAGGTGGGGACTACAGAAATAACTCATTGGTCAAAGGCACTTACTCCTTCCAAGTTTGGTTCCCAGCATTCACGTCAGGAAGCTCACAGTTGCCTTTAACTCCAGTCCCAATTCCCTTTGGCATACATATGTACTCATGGATAATAAAAAGAAGATATACAAACTTTCATATTAATACACTGGATTCTTTTTTTCTCAGTACTTGATACCTGGAGTTCAGTTCAGAATTATTGATTTTTTAGTGGATCACTTTGTGCTAGAGCTGTGGCAGTCTGAATTGATATTATTGAGGCAAAACTGCTTCCCTCTGCCCACGGATTCTTTGCATTTCAGTCAACTAATTATGTTTACAAAATGTCTAATTTTTGCACAGTGCCAAGTGTGTGCTAACCAAAGCCTTCAGGGAATAAACTGCCAAGTAGGTCATATACCAAAAAGTCATCCAAACCCATTGGGCTTTTTATTTTCAAGTCAGTCTGGGCTTTTTCCTCTTGCCTGCCTCTCTGTAGCCACAAAACCAAATAGCTTGAGACCCGGGCCTTGAATGTCAGGAAGTCGGGGAGGCAGGCTGCCACGTGCCTGTTTGGTCTCCGTGCAGGGCGAAATGCCATCATTAATTCATTACCCAGCTGCCTGTCAAATAAATTGGCAATTACATCCCCCGCAGAAGCTCAGAATCCAGTAAATAGCACGTTAGCATCTCTGAGTCGTTGAGAGATATAAAGGGGAAAAACCAAGCAACACAGTCTGTGTATCAGCAGCAGATGATAAGGGGCCTCACACTCAGGCATGTGATGTCTGGATGAAAAGCTCACAAAGGGCTGGTAATGAGCTGTGCGGATGGGAATATGTTAAAAATTGCTACTGACTTTTCCACTCTGTCTCTGTGCTTTCTTTGCAGAGTTCAGCTCCTTCCAGCTTGGGAACAGGCTACTTCGTAAGTCCATCTCCACTTCCACCTGAGCGCCTCCTGTTGCCATCAGTCCACTTCTATAACAAACCCTCAGTACAGTGTGAAAAAATAACATCTAAGGAATCCCCCTCCCTCCTAACGAGTATACTGATCTCCACGCTTTCATTGAGAATTGTTTTATTTTTAAAGGGTTTAACCTTGTGGGCCCTAAGGATCAGGAGGCACCTGCCTGGGTGGGGCACTTAGCATGTTTGGGAGACATGGGGAAACATGATTGCTCTTACCAGTCCAGTTCCATAATTGTTGGAAATAAGATTATGTGTGGAGGTACTTGCCTTCTCCGAAGCAGTCTGAAGAACTTCTATGTATACAGTGACTTGCTTTGCTATTTCTGATCTTTATTTTGAGGGAGGTGGCATTCCAGTATTGTTTCCATTGCACCCTGGTTGGTAGCTCGTATCTAGCTTTTAAGTCAGAAATATCCACATTTCACAGTTTGGCAAATACAAATGCATTATGTTCTTTCTGGTCCTTACACTATGTCCTCAGGGGAAGGGAGGAGATAGAGCAAACATATTTCTGGGATTATTACACTATCTTTCATTCAAAGACAGAGAAATGGTTGCTTCATTAAATTTTTATAACAAAATTACCCTTTGTGGATTCAGTATTCCTTCTCAAGATATAAATGAGGAAGGATTACAAACCAGCATTATTTACATGAGATAACATAGTGTTACAGTTTACTATGGCATTTACAGGAAGTTGGTTGTGTTCTCAAGTAATACTTGATACTATAATACCAGGGTTGAACACATACTACAAATGTGGTCAATAAATACTGATTCAGTCCAGCTGCCTTTAACTTTGTCCTTTTAACATGCTAATCATTCTTGTGCTCACTTATTTCTCTCACTGCATTTCTGTTAAATATGAAAGTCAGCATTGTTTCAGTGAATATTGAGTTTTTTATACTAAGTTTGTCCCAAAAGACATCCCTCCTGCCCTGTCCCCACTACCTTGGTCTTAATCTGTCATCCAAGCAGAATGGTAAGGATGGCTCTGGACCTGCATCATACAGTTAGCACACTTAGGTTGGTTCTGCATACTGGGCCTGAATATTCATGCTTATTAAAGGAGCAGGGTGTGCTCAGCGTCTTGCTTCAGCAGTCGAAAGAACAGACGCGGTCCCATCTGCCATCTCTTCACACCAGCCTGGGTGTGGGTTGATATGCTGGGAGCAAAATCTGGAGGCTCTTGTGCCTGTTCTCTGTGCTCTCTATCCTCACCCCACCTCCTTTTCAGAAATGAAGCCAAAGCCACCACCTTCGCCATGTTCAGTTACAGCCTGAACATCTGCTGCCATTTTTTCTTGTCAGCATAATTGCCCTAAAAGAAGAATGTAATTTTAAGAATCAGTATTTTGTTTTGCTTTTACTTTCTTAGTTCTAGGAATGGTTATTTTTATTATCTAATGATATATCTGATAACTGAAATATACTTACTTAGGATTTGGAAGTGAGTTTTGCTTGGACAACGACTTTGGTTAGCTTTTTTAAAACTTCTTCATTTTGCCAAAATTGCTTTGGTAAAATCCTCTTACTTTGCTTATCTCAAGAGCTGTCACGTTATTAGCATACATGGAGAAGATGAGTACCAGATGTGTGTTCTGCTCTCAGCAATGATAAAAAAAAAAAAATGCCCCTCTCAGAATGTGTTTCCAATCCTGCATTGTTCTGTTATCACCCTGTAACATCTTTGGTAGAGTTTCCAAACCCTCATCAGAATCCAGCTCTGTTTCAAGTGTCATTCCATCAATATCACATGTAATACTCAATTTCAGTCACTAACTTCCACATTGGTGACTTTTATGCTTTTAAGTAGAAATAATATATTTACAACTTCTGTTGCTGCTCCCCCCCCCCCAAAAAAAAAACCCCATGCAGTTTGCACAGGGTGCACAGGCTCAGGATTAGGTCGAGTCCCATACTGATTTCTTTTTTCTCATTAATCTTCAATGACTCTTTGAAATGTGGATGGAGGGGAATCACTACAGATGAGCTAACTCTTACCATTAAATCATAAACTGTTGGTTTTGGAAAAGCTAAAGTCCCTCACCTTTGGAGAGTAACAGCAAAGAACTGTTTGCTTCAACACTCTCCCATGCTTCAGTATCCCTCCTCAGTCTAGAACCTTCTGTATAGTCCTCTGTCCTGTACTAGAGATTTTAGTAGACTAAGGTGAAAATCCATTTGTTCTGTTCATTCATGAAACAGATCCTGTAATCCATGCATCATTGAGTCTATTTTTTGTGTGTGTGTGTGCAAGTGTTGTGTGTATCTATACTTGTGCCTGCCCATTCTTGGGCAAATCTAAGAGTACTTGTATTTATCTCAGTTTTTCCACTGTATCCATCCCATTCTGCTGAAGGGCTTCAAAGAAGCTTTTGTTTGTGATCTTGTAATATTTGTTTATGTCTTCCTGGTTTTGTGTTCCAAAGATGTCTGCTTAGGTCTGACAGTTTTCCAGTCAATGCAAAAGCAGAAGATTTGAGAGATGGGAACAGCAGTGAAGAACAGTATTTACATAAGCATATTGCAAAGGATTTCCAAAGTAGACAAAATAGAGAAGGATTGGAACAAACTTTGCACGTCTGGGGGAGGCGTTGAATACCATGAGTGTCATACACACACACACTCACATACACACACACACATACTTATTGCATACACATCCCTTGCTCAGCTCATATTCTAAATATAAATGAAATTATAGGCGACTTGGAATCAATTTGCTGGGTTTTTCTTTCTCTTTTGGCAAGCATACTGAAACTTGTTGGAGTGTGTGTAGGGTTTTCTTTTTGTTTTTTAAATGTCAGCTCAGTGAATATATTTTCTGTTTGATTTAAACATTTCTGGATCTCTTTCCTTCGAAGACATGTACTCAAAATTTCACTCTGAATAATGTGTAATGAAGTATATAGCAGCAAGATGATCCATGTGACTGGCTGTGTGACCTTGGCAGGGTATTTGATATCTCTGTTTCTACTTCACCACCCACCTAATAGAGTTATGAATCTTAAACCAAATGATATAATTAATGTGCACAGAATAGAACTTGCTAATAGCAAGTAATAAAATGTACCTTTGTGGATTTTTTCCTAAGGATTTTTATTGCTTTTAATTATGTGAATGTGTATGCCTCTGTGGGTGAATATGTGCACAGCAGTTTCAGTGTCTATAGAGAACACAAGACAGAGTCAGATCCCTTGGAGCTGTAGTTATGGGTGTTGTGAACTCCAGTTGGTGGTGCTAGGAACTGTACTTGCTTCCTCTGTATAAACAGTATGTACTTTTTAACCATGGAGTTATCTCTCCAACCTCCAAGTGTCTGTGTTGTTTACACAGCACATGTGTGGATAAACTTGGTTGTTAAGTAACTGTGCAGTGTTGTGGTGATAGAGGGCACCACTAAAAAAGTAATTAATATAAAAGTAGACTTTTGCCATTTATACCCAGAGTATAGAAGCATTTCATTTCCCTTTCACAAGGGCCTGGGGCTCTGTGTCTGTTTAGCTGTGTATCACTCACTGAGTATAGACTTTAGACAGAGATGCTTTCATCTGTCACCTTGGTGATGGAAATGTTGGAGTGACCTCTTCTCTGGGCTTTCTAGGCATGACAGTTGTTCCCTTTAATCTGTTCATGTTTCTTATCTGATTTCTCCCTCGGGGTCATTTGAAGCATGTCACAACTACTTAACGTGCCAGAGGTTTTGGCTGGCAGTTAAAGATCTGTTCAGTAATTCAAGTTTTAAGAGCTTGCTTGTAAGGTGTGGGTGACACCAAACGGAAGTGCTCTTGGGAGGAGTGACAACAGTCAAGAGAGAGAAACACTTGTTCAGCTTGTTCTCTCACTGCACCTGGAACTCACTGACTGGCAAGGCTGGCTAGCTGTTGAGTTTGCAGGGATCCTACTGTCTCTGCCTTCCCAGCACTGGGATCATAGGCATGTTCCACCAAGCCTAGTTTTTTAATTATGGGTTCTGGGGATCTGAACTCAAGTCTTCATGCTTCTGTGGATAGCACTTTATCTCCTGGTCCACATTTCCAGCCCCTGGAGCACCTGTGCCTGTAATTAGATTGACTTCCCCGGGGTGAGCTTAAGCACTTGTAAAAGGGACAGAAACCCCTCCTAGGCCTGGGTGAAACATCCTGCCTGTTTCTCTGGGAAATCCTCTGAGTGTCTTAGGACACCTGCCTCATAGCTGGGCTCTGGATTCCCTAACAATGGTGATTGCTCTTAAAGTTCTGGCTTGCTATTGTCACACTTCTAATTCGTCAGGAAACCAACCCACTATTCCCTATGGTTTGTACTATGGTTAAGGGGGACTGTAGGGCATTATACTTCTCATGGTGGAGTTTGTATAATTACTGTTTTAGGCACATTATTCAAATTGTGAGGATAATTCTGGGAGCAGGTACAAAGTGCAGCATGGTGACTTTGTCTCTTCTCAGTTTTTTAACTACAGACCCTTGAAAAGACCCACGTTCATTTGTTATAATTCGTGTAATTCTTTGAATTTTAAAGTTTTTACTATTAAATATATTAGTTTAATTTTTTTAGATTTTTGTGTCAATTTTTATTTTTAATTGTGTTACTGCATCATTTTCCTTCTCCCTCCAAACCCTTCTATATCTTTCCCTTACCAATCTCTCTCAAATTCATGGCTCCTTATTATTGTTTTTATATATAATCAAATAAATATATAAATATTTGCTGAAACCATTTACTGTTGCTCCCTCTTGTGTATATGTTTTTTAGGGCTGACATTTGGTTTTGGATAACCAATTAGGAGACTCATCAATGGGGAAGACTTTAGTGTTTCTTTATCTCTCTCTCTCTCTCTCTCTCTCTCTCTCTCTCTCCTTCCCTCCCTCCCTCTCAGCAAATTTTAATTGCTTATAGCTCTTCATATAGGGGTAAGGCCTTTTGAGATTTTCCCATCTATGCTAGCATATAAACTGGCATTGGATTTGTTTGGGTCTTGTTTAGGTAGCCATATTATTGAGGCATTGTGAGTGAACCTTCCCATTATATCCGGAAGACATAATTTTGCAACAGGCTTTGCGGTTTTCTAGCTCTTAAAATCTTCTTCCCCCTCTTCCTTGATGTTCCTGAGCTTTGGATGCAGCAGTTGTGTTGCAGATGTATCCATTGGGCCCGGGAACCACATGGTTAGTGGTTTTCTGCATTTTGACTAGTTGTGGGTTTCTGTAATATTCTCCATCTACTTCAAAAAGAAGTTTCTTTGATGAGAGGTGGTATTTATGTGTACGAGGATAAGAATTTAGAATTTAGTTAGGAGTCATATTGGTTTAGGAAAGTGGCAAGCAAAAGGTTATCTTCTAAGGTCCATGGTCTCATTAGCCACAGGTAGTTTGCTGGACTTTTAGTACTATATATGATTTCCTTCCTGGTAAACAGACCTTAAATTCAAGTAAGCAACTGTTAGTTACTTCCAAGACAAAAGTGCTTCTATTGCACCTTTAGAAATATTTCTCTTCTTGTGGCTGTTTGCATAGCACACTCTAGTACTATGTAAGCTACTTCAATTCTAAAGAAACTGATTTTAGACATTTGACAAATAAGGAAAAGATGGACCAAGCTTCGAGGTAGAGGGATCAACAGATAAAAACACAAAACAATAACATAGTGATTGCTGGAGAGCTGTCTCAGTGGTTAGGAGCACTTGCTGCCCTTGCGTAAATCTATCTGGTTACCAGCATACCCATCAAGTATTTCATGACCACCTGTAACTCCAGCACAAAGCAATCTAAAGCTCTCATCTGGCCTTGGGAGACATCTGTACACACACACATACATACACCCACTTCCCAACCCAAACACACAGACAAAATTGAAAATAAAAATAAATCTTAGGAAAGAAAAATAGCATAGCAAGGTAGAATTGGATTGACTATATCATATTTCTAGAACTAGGCAGGTCTTAGATTGGTGTTATGGTTTCAATATGAAATGTCTCCCAAAAAGCTAAATGCATTTAACTGTGGATCACAAGCTGTTGGTGCTATTATGGAAGGTTCTAGAAACCTTAGGAGCTGAGCCTTGCTGGAGGAACTAAGTCAGGATTAGGTATACTGATGTACTCGTGCCTGTTCTTCTTTCTCTGTCTCTGTCGCTGTCTCTGTCATCTTTCTGCATGCCTGAAATAAATAGCTTCTTCCATCTACTCGAGCTACTGTGATGCACAAGCTCAACTCCAGATCTATATACTTAAGTCAAAGGTGTGAACCTCTGGAATATCGAGTCTAAACAAATCCTTCTCACTTAAGTTGTTCTCCTAAAATATTTGATGACAACAATTTAAAACTAGTTGACTCATGAGAGCAGGATACAAAGTTCAGGGGGGCAGAGTGTTTTCTTAGAATGCACGAAGCCCTGGGTTCATGCCCTCAGCACCTCAAAACTGGTGTGATGTCACATACCTATAATCCCAATACTTGGGAAGTTGAAGCAGAAGGTTCAGAAGTTCAGCATCATCCTGTTTTGTAGGGAGTTCACTGCCAGCCTGGGCTCCATGAGACCCCACCTGAAAACAAAACAACAACCTAATTGCCAATGTGATTAGGGGTACCGATTGATAAGAAATGTGTGATGTAGTCAGTGGAGCCTGTGAGTGGCTAAGAGATGGGAATGAAGTGAATTACCGACCTGTTCAAAAGGAGAAGGAAGCTAAATCAGGATCATTTGACTGCGTTGGTGTTTCTTATGACTGAAAAGGAAGATATCAGATAGTAGACAGTTGGGTGTAAAGTATATGTTTAGAAATTCAAGTGTTTATTTAAATGTAATTTTTTAATATTGGAGATATCACCTATACTTTTGAAGTCATCTTATTGGTGCCTAGACCTTTTGGAAAAATGGTTAGCTTCTTTTTTAGTGGCAAAAAAATGGCCATCTTTGCTCAGGACAACTACTGTGCCATCAAGTCCCATCCCCATCCCATATTTTTGACCTATAATTTTTAAAATACTCCCAGGAGTATGGTGAGATAGATTAGCAGATAAAGATGTTTGCTGCCAAGCCCAATGACCTGAGTTTAGTCCCCAGGATCCACATGCTAAAAGAGGAGAGCTGACTCTTGTAAGTTGTTCTGTGACTTCAACAGACATGTTCCTAGGGGATTCTAGATCCTGTCAACTATGTTAACTCAAACAGTCTATGGGAAGTCCTGGCATGAATATTGCCAGATCTATTAAGAGTGAGGTGATGGTTTACATACTCCTGATGAATGTGGGGAAATTGCCTTTAGCCCTGTGTTTTTCAAAGATGTGAAGGAGGAAAAATCATTTAGGAGGAAAAAAAAAAAAAGAATGAACAAGCCACCAAACAAGAAACAAACGTGCTAAAGGGACATTGTGATGTGTCTGCCACAGAGGACCACTGCTTCCTGTTGGCCTTGCTGCCTCTGCCTGCTGCCATTGTAACCACAGGAATGCGGAATGCAAGGATGGAGTGCTATCCCAAGTACTGCCCCTCAGCACCAGATCTCTGCACAAGTATTTCGTTAAATTTTTTGTGAAATTTAACATATTCTTTAATACATTATTATGAATTATTCATTATTAATGGATATTTTATTAATTATCCATTGTTAATGGATAGTATTTTTCTCATACTAAATTTTGCTCATGTAGAAATGTGTACTTACAGAGAATTGTTGGCTTCTATTCCATAGCTAAATGATGTGGCAAGAGCTTTAACACAGAGGACTTAACAGATACAGAGAATATGGCAGGTTCCTGCTTCAAAAGCTGAAAATAATGTTTTTATTTTAACCTTTTTCTTTTTTTCCAGAAATGGATTTCAAAGAAGATGGCTTTAAGTTTGTTCATATCATATAAATGTTACATAAATTGATATTAACTGTATACCAATGAATGTAGGCAAGGACCTTGAGTTGCTCTGAGTACCTACATCTTTTCTTATATATATAAATTCAGCAGCCCTGGAGTTTTATTGGTAATCAGTCAGAATATTTCAGATCAAAGGATTCATCATTTTGTTTAACAATTTTTTTTAAATTTTGCCCACCCCACCCCCAAACTGTAAATTAGATGCCTCCATACTCATTGCATGAGGATCTTGGAGTTTGGTGGAACACCCAGAGTATTGTTGTGAAAGAGGTTAGAAAATACAACTGGGGCTTATTAAAGAGGAGAAGTGCTATTTTCACTCTGAGTGTCCATTTTCCTTCAGTCAGTGCTGATTGTAAACAAGAGTTATTGGAGGCTCTGATAGTTGGAGGCTCTTCACGGACTCCCAGTACTTGCTTTCAGAAGACAAACATTTAAAATGCATTTTGCTCATATAAAAGTGTTTATCCATTTAAAATAACAGTGTAGTTTTAACAAAAGCACCTTGGCGACATGCTGTTAGACATAGCACTTTTAATAAACTGTCAGGCCCTATATGTGTACACTCTGGTAGACCAGCAATCACTCAAGGAATGTGCTATAAATCTCTCCTAACAGTCCTTAATTCGCTTAGCAGGCTAATGAATGAGTTCTGATCTTCCTTTAGTAATTATCGCCAGTAACCATCATGTTTAAAGTGACCTTCTTCATACTATAGTTAATGGCTGTTCTACAATCTTGGGATAGGAAAAAACAAAAACCAAATAAGAACTATAGGCATCTCTACTTGTGACTCCTGGTAATAAATCAGATTATTTGGGGACAGTGGCTGTCAGGGCTTATAAACTGTCACTTTGGTGTGGCATTGTAAAGCAAGATAACCTCAGTTCAAAAAGCTGCATGCAGGGTGGTCTCAGGTTTTAAGGAACACTTAAAAAGCACAGCAAAGCACATCAGCCGTGGTGCCTGCTACACTCTTAGTGTTTCCTGTATTCATCACAGCTCATATTATATCTTGATTAGCTCTTATCAAGATGGAGCACCCTGACTTCCTTGTATGTACATCTGAAGGAAATCAGAACAGGAAACACATAGGTAGCATTACTGTTCACACTTCCAAGACTTACCTCCGCTGTGATATGCAGATTCTCCAACCCCCCTCCCAAGAATTCTTCAGTTCCATTTTTTAACAAAGATGAACTCTATTTTAAATATTATGTGTATCTGGTGCAATGGTGGTGGATGAGTGGTACATGAGTCCAGTTGCCTGAAGACGCCAGAAGAGGATATTGGATTTCCCAGAGCTGGAGTAAGGCAGTTGGGAGCCACCTGATATGGGTGTTGGGAACTGAATTCAAGTCCTCTGTAATAGAAGTATGTGTTCTTAACAATTAAGACATCTCTCCAGACCCTTTATTACAGTTTCATTCTCAAGTGAGGGTGTTTTCCTTTTCTGTGTAGGTAGAGCGTCCTACAGTAGGCATAGTACTTGTGATGTATATGACATTGCTTAGGGAAAATAAGGAAATTAGCACTGTGCTGACAGTCATAGGAAGTTGGCATCTCAGCTCTAAACCCAAGTAATCAAGATACTTTGTTCTGTTAGCATTTTATTTTATTTATTTACTATACATGTATATTTTCTTGAGACACCATTTCATGCATCCCAAGCTGTCCTAGAACATGTTGTATAGATGAGAAAGACCTTGAATTTCTGTTCTTTCCTCTCCCTAGAGTTCTAGGATTACAAGTGTGTATACCACCACACTCAGTTTATGTGATGCTGGGAATCAAACCCAGGGCTTGGAGCATGCTAGGCAAGTACTCTACCAATGGAGTTGCATGCCCAGTACTTTTTTTTTTAAAGCAATTTTGAAATATGCAACACAACACTATTGTTTTTATATTCCTTGTGTGGTGGGGTTTGAGCATTAACAGGATCTTCCAGACATAACTGTTTATAATGTTTATAATATTAAGCAGTTGAACCTCATCAACAATTGGAATCCAAAGTTCCATGTGTGCAGCGGCATCAGACAGGCATGGCATTATGATATGAATTATCAGCCTTAAAATTTTCTCAGAAACACACACATTCGGAGAATAACTGTGTAGTTCCGGGGATAGCACTCAGGCTGTTGGGCATCCTCTGGCTACAAGCGCCTTCCTAGCTGAGCCACCTTATAGGTTCCATCTTACTCTTCTACAGCAGTAGAAATGTTGCACTTTTCCGTGTTTCCCAATCCTTACACTGGTCTGGTTCTTCAGCATGGGTAAAATTGTTGGCCTGACTGTGAATACTAAAAAACGGCATTGTTGACCAATAAATATGTATATAGAGCCTCATGTAGCCTATGAGCAGCTCTGGCTTCATGTGGGTTCCCTCGTAAGGGAAATGGGTTCTGTCTCTGACGTGGACTCTGTTGCCTGTTTTTCTTTCACTTTCCTCTGGTGGGGCTGCCTCACCAGGCAACAGGGGAAGGGGATGTGCTCGGTCCTGATGTAACTTAATGTGCTGGAGTGGGTTGAGGAGGGCTCCCCTTTTTGAGGAGTGGGAGAGGGGAGATAGGGGAAAGAAGGAGGGAGGGTAGGTAGTCCTGTAGTAAGGGGATGCTGAGACGCTTCTGGTCTTGTTGAAGATCAGATTTCTGTGAACGCCTGTAGTTCAGTGCACAACCTCCAAGACATTGGAGTGAAACAAGTTTCTTGTGACAGAGATTTGAAATGACTGAAGTTAATTTGTCCCTTAGCCTATTTTTTTTTTTGTCCCTTAGCCTTTTAAGAAAGGAAATAGCTTTTCTGTTCATAACAAGAACACTGTGGCCAATAAAGAAATGTGGTTGCTTCTACAGTGTACAAAGTGACACCAATACAGCATCTTTAGAAATAAGTGTCACCAGGAGAGGGGCTCACTGGAGCTGCCGAGATAGCAACTTCTCCTGCTGTGTTTTTAGATTTTTCAATTTTTACAGGAACCCACATTTGCAAGACTTAATTTTAAAGAGATTTTAAGTTTTAAAAGAGACTTTGGGTTTTAAAATAGACTGAATGTTAAAGTGTTAGTTTTATGTTAATTGGATGCAGGGTACAGTCATCAGAGACTGGAGCCTCCGGTGAGAGAGTGCTTTACTCTGATTCTACACCGCAAACGTAACGTGGCTTACGTCATAGTATTGTCCTCCTTTTTTTGTCTTCTTTATAATGAAGTGGCCCTTACTTTAAGGTTGAAGATAGTGGACTACGTGAAGACAGAATTAAATACCACAATATTAACTTAAGATGATGTGGTTGAAACACTGTGACCAAAAGCTAACTGGGAGGAAGGGGTTTATCTGCCTTACACGTCCACATCACTGTTCATTATTGGAGGCAATCAGGACAGGAACCTCAAGCAGGGCGGGAACCTGGAGGCAGATCTGGTGCAGAGGCCATGGAGGGGTGCTGCTTACTGGCTTGTCCCTCATGGCTAGCTCAGCCTGCTTTGCTTTTGTTTTTCTCTTTTGCTCTTTATTTTCTTTCTTTTGTCTTTTCTTTCTTTTTTCTTGCTTTCCATTCTTTCATCTTTCTTCCTTCCTTCTCTTTTTCTTTTTTTCTTCCTTCCTTTCTTTTTTTCTTGTACCCAGAACCACCAGCCCAGAGGTAGCTCCATGTACAATGGGCTGGCCCTACCCATCAATCACTAATTAAGAAAATGCTCTACAGACTTTTGTACAGCCAGATCTTATGAAGAAGGCCTTTTTTTTTTAACTGAGGCTCTCCTCTCTGATGACCATACTTTGTGTCTAGTTGACATAAAACTACCCTGTGCAATGACCGCTTGTCAACTTGAAGTACAAACTCATCACTGTTAAGCCATAACTTTTTTTCTTTCTTCATCCCAAACATCACACATCAATAGAAAAATCACAATAAAAAATTCTATAATCATGAAGCCTTACAGTCTTTACAGATTCAAACACTTTAAAATTCAGTCTATTTAAAATTCTGAAGTCACTTTGGTTTCACAGGATAAATTAAAGGGGGATACTTCTAAGTCTAAGCCACCTTTTTCCAAATGTCAGCATTCTGGAGGAACCATGGAAAAAAAGATCAGTGGCCTCTATCACTGTCTTCTATAACCTTGTGAAGTAGCTTAAATACACATGTTCATAAATGTGACCCAAAGATAGAGCCTTGTCCACAACTTACAAGGATAAACAAAAAATTTATTTTTTAAAATATGTTGAGCTATTTTTTCTCATTCTCGGTTAAAGTGGCCTGAGTATTACATGAATATCCATCAATAAGTTTACTATCCATCTAATGTTTTAAGTCACTTAAATATCAAAGAAGTGAAGTTCAAGTGGACACACTACAAAATTATGCTAAAACAATTATATGTTATTAAAATATTGATTGTTCAAAGAAACATTAAAATAAGATGCAACATGAAGTAGTAATAATTCTCACTTACTAGTGAATGTGTGTATTGCAGAAGTTGATTAAAAATGACTGGACATACTGTACTTTACCTCCCAGTAAATCTGGGAAGATCCAGCAGTTTTTATTAAACTGTTATTTTTGCTCTAGCCTTGCTTGGCAAGAAGTACCTACCTAAGGTAAATTTGAGTTTGTAAGGTATTTCTCACTTGGCTTATGTAAGAATTTATTTTAATTAAGTATATTTAAAGTGTTAGAAACTCAATGTTCTTTTTTTCTGGGAATTTGAGGCTTAGTGTACTTTTAACCTTGTAAGCTTATTAGAACAAAGCTCCTTCCAGTTTCATAGGCTGTATAATTCAGTTATTAATATCATGGAGCAGGTAGGAAAGATGGCTCAGTGGTTAAGAGCATTTGCTACTCTTGCAGAAGATGAGAGTTGAGTTCCCAGTGTTCACATCGGCTGGGTCACAACCAACTGTACATCCAGCTCCAGGGTCATTTGATTCCTTCTTCCTGTCTCTGTGAGCTCCTGTACTCACATGCACATACACATTATTAAAAATAACATAAATCTTCAAAAAATGTCATCATGTGTGGTTAGAAAAACACTATACAAATGTGGTGAAAACAGCTTTCCTGGGTTATTGAGCCTAAGACAGGTAACTGAAGAATTTCAGCCACAAGTTTGAAATGGATACTGAAACAAAAAATTCTTCACCAAGTTGCAAAGAGCAATTTGTCTCATCGTTTATATTGATCTTGGATACTTATGCTCAAAACAGATAACTAAAACAGCAACATCAAACAGAAAAGCCAGCATTTTTCCTTATCTTATGTTTTAAATTGCAGAAATTCATATTAACACGGTTCTTAAAGCATCCTTAGGGCATTTATCATTAGTAGCATCAGATGCCTGCCAGCCAACCTTTGCTTTAGATTTTATGGACCAAATACACAAAGCATTGCTGGAAGGAGACAACTGACTACTACAAGTTGTTCTGTGATGTTCATATATGTGCACATGCCCCTTTTCCATCTTACACCCCCAACATACATACACTAAACAAATTAAATCCTGGGTTGTGCCTCAGTTGGCAGAATACCTGCACAGTATATGTGAAGCCTTGGGTTTGATTCCTAGCAGTATCTGAAACAAGCTTGGTGGTTCATACCTGTAATCGCAGCTGTGCAAGCATGAGGACCTGAGGTGTAAATTAAAGCTACACACTGTGATTAGTGAAACTGAAGTCCACATATTCTAGGTGATGCCAGCCACGCAGGTTACACATTATCAAATGAAGGCTGTGGAAGCCATACTTCTGGTGCGTGCTTTACCTAGCTTGCTATTTACCATGGTGGTATACTGCAGTATTAGAGGACAGACTGTGGGAACTGGAAAACCAGCAAAATTACCTGTACGTCTTAAAATCAGGCATCCACATACATACAAGTGAGAGTTCCCATATGTGCAAGACACTGGACTTGGGTAGTGAAGGATAGTGTTGCCCAAAAGAAAGTCAGCAAGTTTGTTCCTGAGCCCAGCTTGTCCCAGGGTCTGTCTTGAAGGAGTTTCAAACCTCAGCAAAGTACAGAAGAGCTCAAAGATACCAAGTATTGCCCAGTGTACTTCCTGGGTTAGTAGAAGACTAAGAGTCTCTATTGTGACTTCAGTATAAAAAGTTCAACAAAGGCTCATATGACTGAATGTATGGTTCCCAGTTCACGGAATTGTTTTGGGGGGGGGGCAGGGAGGGTTGGAACCTTTAGGAGCCAGAATAATAGGGCTTGGCTTTGAGTTTGAATAGGCTGGCATCACTTCCTGTTTTCTCACTTTCCTTCCTGTCCTGTGGATGAAATCTCATCATCCTGCTTCCTGACTACCAGGCTAGCCTCATGTTCCTTCTGCCATGTCTTCTCTACCCTAATAGACGGTGTCCCTTGTAGAACTGTAAGCCAAAATAATCTTTTTCTTTTCTAATTTCCTTTTTGTTAACAGTGTTTTATCACAGGGACAGAAAAGTAAATGATACAATCTGGTAATCACAAGGTAGGTGTAACTCATGAGACAAGGGACCTGTGTAGAGAATTAATGCCAGAGAAATTCAGATGGTTGCTGTCAGTTATTCGACAGAATAAGTTAATGATATCTTTGCATATATGCAGACTACCAGCATGCCTGAGGAAGGGCTACCTGAAGTTAGCAGGGTACACACACACACACATACACACACACTCATACACACACACGCACCACAGAACTGATATGGTTGTTAATATTCCCAGAAAAAGAGATTTAAAAGTGGTTTTGACTGCATTCCATCTATTCAAAATTTAAATTGAAAACACTAAAATTAAGCTTCTGGAATAAAAACTATGCAGAGTGTGGTAGGAAAATATAGTAAGTTAATAGAATGTTACACAGTGAATGAAAGATTAATGACAATGAAGACACAGCCACAGGAATTGTTTTGAATGAATCATGGAGAAGAAAATTTTCTAAATGGAGAATCAGTGAGTTATGTGAAAACTTTCTTTAGCCCAATAATATGGTAATTAAAATATTCAAAGAAAAAAGAACATTTAGGGAGCTAATATATGAAAAATTTCCAACTTTGGTATAAATTATGAATCCATAAATCTGAGTACAAGAAGCATAAAAAAGTATATCTAAGGTTTTGACAAATGATTTGTAAAGCTAAAAATTTTTTAATAGTTTTGCTTTATTTAAAAAACAAAAATACGATGACTATGATGACTAGTTTCTTGGTGCATGCCTTTAATCCTAGAACTCAGGAGGCAGAGACAGGTGGACCTCTTAGTTCAGGGAAGGCCTGGTCTAGGACAGCAAGGGCTATACAAAGAAATCCTGTCTCAAAAAAAAAAAAAACAAAATTAAAATATATTTTTCTTTCTAGTATCTTCTGTAAGGCTGGATTTATGGGTAGGTATTGTTTAAATTTGTTTTTGTTATTGAATTTCTTGTTTGCTCTCTGATGATTGAGATTTTTCCTGGATATGGTAGTCTTGCTGACATCTGTGTTTTCTTGGGGTCTACATGATATCTATCCAGGCTCTTCTGCCTTTCATAGGCTCTGTTGGGAAGTCAGGTGTGATTCTGATGGGTTTGCCATTATATTTTACTTAGCCTTTTTTCCTTGCAGCTTTTAGTATCTTTTCTTTTTTTTTGTATGCTTATTGTTTTGATTATTATGTGGCGGGAGGATTTTCTTTTCTCATCTAATTTATTAGGTGTTTTGTAGGCCTCTTGTATGCTTATAGACCTCTCCTTTAAATTGGGAAATTTTCTTCTGTGATTTTGTTGAAAATATTTTCTGGGCCATGGAGACGGAATTTTCTTTTTCCTGTATTCCTATTCTTAAGTTTTGTCTTGTATATCTTGGATGGTTTGTGTCAGGAATTTTTTAAATTTAACATTCTCTTTGATATATCAATTTTCTTCTCCATTCTGTCTTCCACACTTGAGATTCTTTCTTCCATCTCTTGTAGTTTATTGGTTATGCTTACCTCTGTAGTTGCTGTTTTCTTCTCTAAGTTCTTCCTCTCCATGATTTCCCATTTGTGTTTCTTTAAATTTTCCAATTCTATCTTCAGATTGAACTATTTTGTTGATTTCCTTCACCTGTCAGACTGCATTTTCCTGCTTTTCCTTCAATTCCTTCCCCTATTTGTTTGAACATTCCTCTGATTCTTTTATTTCTTTCAGTGATTTAATTATTTCCTCTCTGAAGGCCACAAACTGTTTGGCTGCGTCTTCCTTTATTTCTTTACAGATGGCCATAATCTGTTTGACTTTATCTTCCTCTATTTCAAACTCAGAGCTGAAATCAGTAAACTAGAAACAAAGAGAACAATTCAAAGAATCAATGAAACAAAGAGCTGGTTCTTTGAGAAAATCAACAAGGTAGACAAACCCTTAGCCAAACTAACTAAAAGGTAGAGAGAATCTATCCAAATCATCAAAATCAGAAATGAAAAGGGGGACATAACTACAGACACTGAGAAAATCCAAGCAATCATTAGGTCTTGCTTCAAAAGCTTATATGCTGCAAAATTTGAAAATCTAAATGAAATGGACTGTTATCTTGATTAATTTCACTTACAAATACTGAATCAAGACCAGTAAATAAATAGTCCTGTATCCCCTAAAGAAATAGAATCAGTCATCAAAAGTCTCCCATACAAAAAAAAGCCCAGGGCCAGATGGTTATAGCACAGAATTCTCCAAGACCTTTAAAGAAGAGCTAACACCAATATTAGGGAAACAACACCTTTCACAATAGCCACAAAGGACATAAAATACCTTGGTGTAACTCTAACCAAGCAAATCAAGTACTTGTATGAAAAAAACTTCAAGTCTCTGAAGAAAGAAATAGAAGAAGATATCAGAAGATGGACAGATCTCCCATCTCATGGCTTGGCAGTATTAACATAGTGAAAACGGCCATCCTGTCAAAAGCAATCTACAGATTCAATGCAATTCCCATCAAATTACCAACACAACTTTTTACAGACCTTGAAAGAAAAATTCTTAACTTCATATGGAATACCAAGAAACCCAGAATAGCTAAAACAATCCTCTACGATAAAAGAGCTTCTGGTGGTATCTTCATCCCTGATCTCAAGCGGTACTATAAAACAACTGTAATAAAAACTACATGGCACTGGCATAGAAACAAAGTGGTGGATCAGTAGAATCGAATAAAAGACCCGAAAATAAACCCATATATCTATGGACACCTGATTTTTGACAAAGATTCCAAATCCACACAATGGAAAAAAAGATAGGATCTTCAACAAATGGTGCTGGTCTAACTGGATATCTACATGTAGAAAATGCAAATAGATCTATAGTTATCACCCTACACCAAGCTAAAATCCAAGTGGATCAAAGACCTCAACACAAAACCAGACACACTAAACCTGTTAGAAGAAAAAATGGAGAAGAGCCTTGAATTCATTGCACAGAAGACAACATCCTGAACAGAAAACCAACAGCACAGACTCGAAGATCAACAATCGATAAATGGGACCTCGTGAAATTGAAAAGCTTCTGTAAAGCAAAGGACAATGTCATCAGAACAAAACAACAGGCTGCAGACTGGGAAAGATTCTTCACCAACCCTATGTCTGACAGAGGGCTAATATCCAGAATATATAAAGAACTCAAGAAGTTAAACAGCAACAGATCAAGTAATCCAATTAAAAAATGGGGTACAGAGCTAAATAGAATTCTCTGTGGAGGAATATTGAATGGCAGAGAAACACTTAAATGGTCAATGTCATCAGAGAAATGCAAATCAAAACAACGCTGAGATTTCACCTTACACCCATCAGAATGGCCAAGATCAAAAACTCAAGTGACAACACATGCTGGAGAGGATGTAGAGAAAGGGGAACCCTCCATAGCTGGTGGGAATGTAAACTTGTATAACCACCTTGGAAATCAATTTGGCACTTTCTCAATTAGGAATATTGCTACCTCAACATCTAGCTATAGCACTCCTAAGCATATATCCAAAATATGCTCAAGTATACAACAAGGAAAATTGCTCAATCATGTTCATAGAAGCTTTATTTGTAATAGCCAGAATCTGGAAACAACCCACATGTCCCTCAACTGAGGAATAGATACAGGAATTGTGGTACATTTATACAATGGAATACTACTCAGCAATTAAAAACAAGGAAATCATGGAACATGCAGGCAAATGATGGGAACTAGAAAAGATCATCCTGAGTGAGGTATCTTAGAAACAGAAAGACACAGATGGTATATACCCACTGATAAAGTGAAATCTCTGGGTCGTTTTGATTTGCATTTCCCTGATAACTAAGGATTTTGAGCATTTCTTTTTTTTTTTTAAGGGAGAAATGGTTTATTTTTGTTCACAGTTCAACATACAGTCAACCACAGCCAAGAAGTCTAAACAGGAGGATCTTGCAGTAGCTGGTCACAGCACATCCATAACAAAAAGCAGCTATTCCTCAGCTTTCTTTCTCTATTTACAGAGACAAGGATCCCAGCCAGGGGACAGTGTCATCCACAGTGGATAGGTTTTGCCACATCCATTAACATATTCAATATAGTCTCCCACAGTCATGCCTGGCAACCCATCTCCCAGATAGTTTTAAATTCTGTAAAGTTTATAATCCATGCTGCTGTTGAGCATTTCTTAAAGTGTTTCTCTGACATTTGATATTCCTCTATTGAGAATCTTCTGTTTATCTCTGTACTCCATTTTTTTCGTTGGGTTACTTGATTTGTTGCTGTTTAACTTCTTGAGTTCTTTATATATTCTGGATATTAGCCCTCTGTCAGATATAGGGTTGGTGAAGATCCTTTCCCAATCTGTATATACTCACTTATAAGTGGCTATTAGACATATAATATAGGATACACATAATAAAATCTGTTCACCTAAAGAAGCTAATCAAGGAGGAGGACCCTGGGTAAGATGTTCAATCCTCATTCAGAGAGGCAAACAGGATAGGCATTGGAAGAGGGAGAAAAAAGGGAACAAGACAGGAACTTACCACAGAGGGCCTCTGGAAGACTTTACCCAGGAGGGTATGAAAGCAGATACTGAGACTCATAGCCAAACGTTGGGCAGAGTGCAGGGAATCTTATGAAAGAAGGGAGACATAGAAAGAGGGGACAGGAGCTCCACAAGGAAAGTAACAAAACCAAAAAAAATCTGGGCAAACAGGTCTTTTCTAAGACTCATATTCCAGCAAGGATCATGCATGGAGATAACCTAGAACCCCTGCACAGATGTAGCCGACAGCTCAGTATCCAAGTGGGTACCCTAGTAATGGGAACAGAGACTGTCTTTGACATGAACTTAGTGATTGGCTCTTTGATCACCTCCCCCTCAGGCAGGAGCCAGCCTTACCAGGCCACAGAGGAAGACAATGCACCCAGTCCTGATGAGACTTGATAGGCTAGGATCAAAGGAAAGGGGAGGAGGACCACCCCTATCAGTCGACTTGGGGAGAGGTGTGGGTGGAGATGAGGGAGGAGGCTGTAGCTGGGATACAAAGTGAATAAATTATAATAAATGAAAACTTAATAGATATAGGAAGAGGGAGAAAACAGAGAACAGGACAGAAGCCTACCACATAGGGCCTCTGAAAGAGTCTTCCCACCAGGGTATCAAAACAGATGCTGAGACTCATAGCCAAACTTTGGGCAGAGTTCAGGGAATCTTATGAAAGAAGGGGAAGATAGAAAGACCTGGGAGTGGGGTGGGGGAGGACAGGAGCTCCACAAGTAGAGCAACAGAACAAAAAAATCTGGGCCAAGGGTCTTTTCTGAGACTGATATTCCAACCAAGGACCATGCACATAGATAACCCTGCACAGATGTAGCCCATGGCAGCTCAGTCTCCAAGTGGGTGCCCTAGTAATGGGAACAGAGACTGTCTTTGACATGAACTCAGTGGCTGGCTCTTTGATCACCTACCCCTGAGAGGGGAACAGCCTTCCCACAGAGGAAGACAATGCAGCCAGTCCTGATGAGACCTGATAGGCTAGGATCAGAAGGAAGGGTAGGAGAACTTACCCCAGCAGAGGACATGGGGAGGGGCATGGAAGGAGATGAGGGAAGGAGGGCAGTACTGGGAGTTTATGAGGGAGGGGCTATGGCTGGGATACAAAGTGAATGAACTGTAATTAATAAAAAATAAATAAATTTCAAAAATAAAAATTATAAATAATAAAATAAAATATGGCTGTCATGGGATTCATGCCTTTAATTCCCAATACTCTGGAAGCAGAAGCAGATAGGTCTCTGTGAGGTAAGGGCCAACTGTTCTACATTGCTAGTTCCAGGTTTACTAGAACTACATAGTAGGACTCTATCTCAACTAAAACAAACAAATGAAATTTGAAAAATAGGAAGACTGGAATGTAACAGTGGGAAGACATTCATCTAGTCTGAACATGGCCCTTGATTTGATCCCTAGCACTAGGAGAAGGAGAAAGAGTTTCAGTTGGCTCACGTTTTCAGAGATCTCACTTCAGGCTTGACTGCCTGTCACTTAGGCTTGACTGATTATGCCAGGGGCAACATGGGGCATGGTAACTTGTTATAATAGATGAGAAGTGCTTACCTCATGCCAGCAGGAATGTGAATAGATAGAAAGAAGAAAGTGGGGACAAAGTTGTTTTTCCATGGCACACCTACAGTGTTCCAGTTCTCCAGACTCGGCTCAGCTTACCTCTTCTCAATCATCAAGAATCTACCCACCAACTATGTCAGGGCCCTTAGGATCCCACAATTTTCCCCAAAGCCCATCAGATGGCAAGCAAGGCTTCCAAACATAAGTTTTCATTTCAGATTCAAGTCATGACTAGTGAGTGTATCTCTCAATTGACACTGACTAGAGAGTTAAGTGATAATTTTATGTATGGTTCCAAAGTGTATGGAAAAAGAGCAAAGAAATTTTAATTTCTAGTATTAAAGAAACAAAATTCACATTCAAAAGCGAGCAGAATATTTAAAATGGTAGTCAGCTCAAAAAAAAAAAAACAGAAAAAAGCACAGAATAAGTAAGCACGTCATTGAGAGGTTAAAGGAAAGCCAATGAGAATCATTGCATACCCATAAAATCACCTAAAGGTAATTCCCAGTTACCAGTGTTGGTAAGAATATTGAGGACTTAAGAGTTCTTCCACACTACTGCTGGGAATATGAATTGGTACCACCATTTTGAGAAACAGGGTAGTAATTTAGAAAAAGTCAAGTATAGGTCTAAGTAGGTCATTCATTGCATAAAGCACGTGCTTTTTAAGCATGAGAACCTGAGTTCAGATCCCAGCACCCACATAATGCTAGGTTTAGCACTACACCTCTAACCCAGCACAAGGGACAGAGGCAGGAGGATCAGAATTGCAGGCTAGCCAGTCTTGCTGAAATGGCGAGATCCAGGTTCAATAATAGACCCTGCCTTAAAAACTAAGATGGAGATAAGCATTACACCAATAGATAAATAAGCAAAGAAAAACTTGACATCACCAAATTACCAAACTATAGACTTATTATAATTCATTTATGTGTCAGTTAAGCCCCTTTAACAATGAGAAAAACCACTCCTCCACTGTGTGTAACGATGTGAGGTGCATCCTCTATGTTCCATGTTTTAAATCTGAAAACCCATCACATGTAGTTCTTTTCTGTTGTTGACAAGGTAGGCATAAAACCTCACTGTGACAAAAGTCAAATTGCATATTTCCATCCAAGAAATGTCTCGTGATTAGGCCTTTTGAAGGAAATAACACCCAACTTTGTAGGGTTTGGGGAAAGAGAATGCAGACAGAAGAGCTCAGTCATTCACATACACACGCACACACACATATGCACGGCAGCTTTTTATGTCTTGGCTCAGAATTACCGCGTGATGAAATGTAGGCCACCAGATTGAATTACTCCATCGAGCAGCCGCTGCCCTGTGTTAATGGTAATTGCACAGATACTGCGGTCTTTCTGGGCAACATCTCAGATATTTACCTCCTACTGTTTTTCAATTCAAACCTTTGATGAAAATATTCCCAGTCCTTCTTTAAAGCAGACATCCAACTGTCTTTCTTGACAAAAGCAAGGTCTCTAAATCAGATCCTGACAATTTCTGACACAGCGGTCTACCCAAATCACCTTTTACCTGTGTCACTATGTCATTTCCTGAAGGAGAAAGTGTCCATCAGAGGAGCAATTGCTATAGGTCTCAGGGCTAGAAGGTTGAGCCTGACAGGAAAATGGAAGAAGAAAGAGGGAAATTATTTGTTCCTTTGGCTCAAGTTGAAGAAATTCAATGAGAGGTTGACTAAATATAATAAATGAAATACAGTTGTTATTTATCTTAGATATCCATATATATATATATATATATATATATATATATATATATATATATATATATATATATATATATATATATATAGAAAGAGAAATCTTTAGATACTGTTGTTTTCAATATGTTAGGGAATAAAATGCCAATGTATTTTTGTAATTATTTATTTCCTTGCTTATTTTATGCATGTGTGCATGCCCATGTGAGTTTATGTATACTACATGCATGTGAGTTTTGGAGGTGGCCAGAAGAAGGCATCAGATCCTCTGTAACTAGAGTTACAGATAGTTGTGAGGCACCTGATGTGGGTGCTGAGAACCAAATTCAGATCTTCTAGAAGACTAGTATACACTCTTAATTTCTGAGCCATCTCTCCATTTCCCAAAATACCAATTTAATTACCCTGTCTTCATCCTTTTGTTCCATATCCCTCATCTTCTTCCCTTTCCCTTTTTCTCTCTCCCTTTTCTTTCATTGCTGTTGTATTTGTTGTTTGAGACAGACCCATGTATCCCAAGTCTCACAAGTTCCATGTAGCCACAATTGACTCTGGACTCCCTGTCCTTCTGCCTCCAATTTGAGTGTGTGTGATTATAGGTGATTGCCACCACAGCCAGCTCCATTTATTATTTTCTGCAAGATATAGCTTTTAAGGAAGGAGTAAAACATGGTTGTTTTTTGTTTGTTTCTGTCTTTTTAAAATTTATGTTTTTGATTGGTTAATCTAACCTCACAGTATTTAGTAGGTTTTTTTTTTTTTTTCGTTTTTAACTTGGCATCTCAGATCAGTTTCTCCTCTACCTCCTCTCCCCAGTGGACCAGATCACACTTCAATAAATAAAGGTTAGAGAAGCAAAGCCCCTGGTGTGTGTTGCAAACAGCTCGTTGTTGAATCACCGTGGTGGTGGACTGGCTGGAGAACAGGACGAGCAAACAGGAAAGCCAGCATCGTTGAGACAGTCTGGATGACCTGAGAGTGAACCTCTCTGTGTTGATCTCTCTGGCTGGTGTTGGTTGGACCCTGATCTCCCATTTTGTTGGAAGAGTGTACTTGCTAATTGCTTTTCTGGATCCAATTGTAGCATCATATGTTTGATGGATGGAGCCCTCTGGGGACTGGCTTTCCAGGTTTGGTGAATGAGCAGCTGAAGGCACAGCAGGCTTGCTCCCTGCTGCCAGCCTGAGTTTGTTCTTCCCAAGTGGATGCCTCATTATGGCATAAGCTTTGGAATGTCATTTGCCCAGAATACTGTTAGATAGTGATACTGGCGCACGTTCTCTCTCTGTATGTGTGTGTGTGTGTGTGTGTGTGTGTGTGTGTGTGTGTGTGTGTGTATGTGTGTGTGGGGGGGGCACACTCACATTTCTGTGTGTATGTACTTTGGTATGGAGGGCAGAGGTCAATGTTGGTATCTTTCTCTATTGCTCTCCATTCTAGTCTGTTGTGGTCAAATCTCTCTGAACCCAGGGCTCATCCATTAAGCTGGACTGCCTGGCCAGTGAACTTCAGGGTTTCACTGTCTTCTCATCAGTGCTACAATTACAGATATATATCACTTCATCTATCTTTAAAGAAACTAACTTTAAAAAAAATCACTGAGTGCATGGGTGCATGTGTGTTTGCATGCATTTATTTGTATGAAGGTCAGAGGACCACTTGAGAGAGTCCGTTCTCTCTTTTCCCCATGTTGAGTCCTGGCTGTCAGACTCAGGTTATCAGGCCTGGCAGCTAGTGCCTTAACCACCTGAGGCATTTTACAGTCCCTATGCTTGTCACTTTATGTAAGTGCCAGGGATCCAAAGGCAGCTCCTCATGCTAGCAAGCATTCAAACCCCTGAACTCCAGCCTTGGATTTCAATCCGTGTTGTTATTGCTCCCCAAAAGGTTCTCTTCCACTTAGCATGGTCCCAGCCAGGGCTTGATCACATTTTAAAACAGAGAATAATGTTATATTGTGGAAACTGGGAAGAAATAGTTTTGGAAATAAAGTATGTGTGTCTTAGAATCTCAGGGTGAGAAGAGTGAAAAAGGAAGAACGTTTTCAAGTGCCTTGCCACAAAGTTCCTTGAATGCACCCAGCCTTTACTCTGTTTTGGCCAAATATGCTGAGAAATAGAGACCTTTGTCAAGGAGCTTGCATTCTCATTCAGACTTAAAGGAAGCTGTTCTTTGGGAGAAGTAAGCCTCTCTGTGGATGCCATTTGTTCTTCTTCTCATCACTTGGTGAAATTCTCTGGGCTCTTTACAGATTAAAGGCTTGTAGAGGTCACTGGAAACATAAACAGCTTATGAGAGCTTGTGGCATCAAAGGTCCCTGCACCTCTAATATCTGTCTCTTCCTGTTGTACTTGAACTCTTAAATAAAATCCAAACCTGGGTTTGCACTGTGCTGGAGAGGTGTGTGTGTGTTTGTAATTAATCTATATTATATAGATAAAAGAGATATATATATATATAAAACATAAAGAGAATAGATATATATTGAGAGAATATACGTATATAGAAAGACTGTGCATACAGAGATTGTAATAGAGGAAGAAAGAATATATAAAGAGAATATTTAGAGAAGGGGAAAGGACCAGGTCCCCCAAACACCCTATAAATAAATGTTTTTAGTAATCTATGTTCTCCAGGCCCCCACTCCTAGTGGTTCATTCACATAAGTCATGGATAATGTTAGTCTTCCTGGTCTAATCACATTTCAGGGTCGTTCCTCATACCCTTGGTATGTCAGGCATCAAGGCTTCAATACTTGTGTCTTTATTGGGGTACCTCTTAATGCCCAAAACTAGACTTTCAACTAGCAGGCAGTGGGATATATCAGAGAGAATTGTTTACAGACTGTCAAGCTGTGTTCTCTGAGATACTGCATAGTATTTGCTAAACATCATTCATTTTGTGTCTATCTGGTACTTGGACATGGCAGGATTTTATATATTCTCTTCATCAGGGTAAAGGGTTGGTAGATAGTTTGTAGCCTTAAAAGGGTATCTATAAAAACAGTCCCTGTTTTTTCTAACATACTGAGGTCTCTTATCGATATTCACCCCCAACCCCAATCCGTGGTTTATATTTGAAATTTCAGCAACATGTAAACTTCAGGCAGCTCTCAACCACCTTCACATTGGAGGCTTTAACAGCGTGGTTGAACATTAACAAAGTATTTGATGACCAACTTATTCTGACTGTTTTAAAAAAGCACAATGTACTTGATGGAGTATTCACAAAAGGTTATTATACTAGTGTGATTAAAAACACTGACCGGAAGCAAACTAGGGGAGGAAAGGGGTTTTTTTTTTTCCTTATGATTCCAGTCTGTCAGTGATAGAAGTCAGAGCAGAAACTGAAACAAAAACCCATGGCAGAATGCTCATGCTGCCTGTCTCATTGACATGCTCAGCTAGCTGTCCTGCACAGCTCAGGACAGCCTAGGAACAGTCTACCTACAGTGAATTTGGCTTTTCTACATCTATTAGCAGTCAAGACAGTCCCCAACAGACATGCCCACAGGCCAGTATGATTGAGGCAGTGTTTTTATTGAGGTTTCCTCTTTCCAGGGTAGTGTAGTTTGTGTCAAGTTGATAATAAAAGGTATTCATTCATTTATTTATTTATCATGCACTCACACATGTGCATGCCATAGAAAAACTAGTGGAGGTTAGAAAACAACTTGAAGGAATTGGTTCTTTCTACCCCCCATCCTGTACCTTTTTAGGTTGTCAGTCTTGGCAACAGGTGTGTACCCACTGACTACCATTTGTGTAGCCTAAACCTAAAGATTCTTGAAGAGAAGAATTCAAACTTCTTTAGGATCCATTGGTGGAATAATTCCCCACTCGTTAAACAGTTCCCCCAATTAACCTCATAAATGTTCTTTGTGAAGGGGTTGCTAGGTGATGATGAAATTTGATGCTAAGTGAAGCTGGCCTTCCACACAGACTTTTTTTCTTTCACACTGTTGTAAATTTCCTGACATTCCACTCCAAATACATCATGCTCATGTTGACTCTCTTCCTCACGGCTGTCAGAAGCAGAGCTTCTAGACACTAACATGAAGACATTTGGAAAGGCCTTCACATATGTCTGACACTGGGGACTGAAGAACTCACCAGCTACACAGAGCTGTGCTTGCTCTTCCCAAACCCATCATCGTATTTGCAGTATGTCCAATGAAATTGTGACTGCTTTTTTTTTCTTCCTTTTTACAAATTCCTCTGTGATGGAGCTGTGATTTGCAATAATCTTGTCATACCATGCTCAAAATACGACTAAATGAAGACATTTGTGAAAGGCAATGATTGTATATCACATGCAAATTTCTGCCTGGCTGGAATTAATCAATACGGAAACAGAACCTTCATTCCAGACATAATGTTGCTGCTGCTAATCCCATAGTGTTCTATTTCCATGGGAATTGGACTTTTATTTTGAGTTAAATTTTCCTTTTTTCTTGAAAGACAAAGGTGTTTTTTTTTAATCTTAACAATAACTTAAGTAAAATCCTTAAGATAAGGATTTTTTAGGAAGGAAACACAAGGAGAATGAAGGACTGTCTGGGACAGTTATAATTTCCTATTAAATTCAAGGTGCTCATGAGGTTTTTCTTCCTTAATTTATAAATTTAAACTTAATTTTTAAAAGTCTTTGACAGTTTCACATATGTATATAATGAATTCTAGTCATTAAATAACCCCCTCTTGTATCCTTCTTCCTTGTCCCATAACCTTCTCTTGTCCCTTTTTTTTCTCCCCTTTGTCCCCTCCTTCTTCTTTTATATCTTGTTTTGTTGGTCTTATTGTGAACCGTGTTTAATTAGGATTGCTTGTTTGAACACAAGCAGATAATTTATTGCAGTATGGATAACTCATTTAAAGGTCCCGGTCTTGGGGCTTAAGAGGAGCATTTAGGTGACTTGTCCTTTGGATAAGAGATTTATTAAAAGAGTTATCAATGCTGCAGAAGGACAAAATGGCAGTGAAAGGCTGGTAGTTAGACAGATACGGAGAGGGGCCATGACTAGGGATAAAGATGGTGGACTTCTAAAATGGCTGTCTTCTTCCTCACCCTCTTAACCGGAGGTAAAGCCTCACAGGTTAAAAACAAAGACCTTGTAGATTTTTTCTTTTCTACCCCCAGCAGCACCCCCGCTGGTGAACTGGAATCAACTAGTTCCAGGCCTGATCGTGATGAATTTGGGACCATTCATCTGTCCTAGTTTTCTACAAATGACCAACCCTCTCAATCAGGCAAGGGAGAACTCTTCAGGAACTTAAAAACCACAGCCCTGGAGAAGATCTGGGTTTTCAGCTTCCTTACTACCCTTGGGCTTTTTTCTGCATGTCTACCACACGTGTGTTTACTCACCCCCAGCAAATGGACTTTTTTCAACTGCTGATTCTGTCTGCTGCTCCCTGCAGTTTTTAAGGGCTCTCTGTTGTTACCTGTTGCACTCAAGAGTCTTCTTGCCTTTTACTACTTTAACTGACAGAGAAAAACAAATGTGAAAAAGGCATCTAGACTGTATCATTTTGTAGGCTTCATCACCACTCCTGGACTGTATTAGCAGGGTGCCTAAGGTGATTTCAGTCCTGTCAGACAGGGTGGTGGCCCTTGCAGGTTTCAGAGCCTCAGCTATGAGGGAGGGGACAGAGCAACACTCCCTGGAGCAGCCTGTGGCCCAGATTCTCATATTCACCAACAGAAAGAAAGGGAAGCTCTCTAGCTCCATTAATTAACTGCTGGCAGTGTCACTGTGAGAGATGCCTCCTCCTTTTTGTTTTGTTTTCATCCCCTCTGAAAATTCTAGGGCTCATGAAATGGTAGATAACACAATCCTCATTATTGACTAAAGAAACAACACTAGTATCTAAATGAAAACTTACCTCTTTTTTTTAAGGTTAACCATTTATTTCTTAGAGTGGACATCTTTGGTTAATATCTGTTATTTAAGATTTTTGGTTTTGGAGCTGGAGAGATGGCTCAGTGGTTAAGAGCACTTACTGCTCTTCCGAAGGACCTAGGTTCAATTCCCAGCACCCATCTGATACCTTCACACAAACATACTTGCAGGCTAAACACCAATTCACATAAAATAAAAATAAATAAATGATTTAAAAAAAAGAATTTGGGTTTTGTTGTTGTTTGTTTGTTTTGGCTTTTTTGTTGTTCTGTTTGCTTTTCTAGGTTTAGTTTTGTTCAGAGACAGAATCTCATTCTGTAGCCAAAGAAAGCTCATCATCTAGCCCAAGCTGGCCTTGCAATATTAAGAGACTTGTCTTCCTGCCTCATCCTGCAGAAGGCTGGAGCATTTCACCTAGCTTTGTCTTGATGTTTAAAGATAATTGTCATAAAACCATGCTTTCTGGAAAATCTCTTACAATCATTTCTATTCTGCTCACTTGGTCTGTCAGTCTTTGTAATTTGCTTTGAATGGCAAGACTTATTTTATTTTCATGCTTGGCTACTCAGTTTTTTTTTTAACTCATCTCTTGCTTTCATTCAAGCAGTTTGTTTAAATTACAAATTTGCAGAAAGAAAGAGTTATCCCAGGCTCTTGTTTTTTTAGTCAGGGTCTCTGTTTGTAGCCCTGGCTTGTCTGGAATTCACTTGTAGACTAGGCTGGCTTCAAAGTCACCTGACTCTACCTCACAAGTGCTGGTATTAAAGGTGTGCACCACCATGCCTGGCCTGAATTCTTTCACACACACACACACAAAGAAAAATTAAAAGACATTTTATGGTCATTATTGCTTGTTGATAGGAAATCCTTCAGGAGTTATTCGGGTGGGAGTGGGGGCAAGGAGAGGAATTTGCACAACCTCGCCAGGAGCTGCTGCCTGCACCTTTGCAGAGTCTAGGGCACTTAGCTAGGCCTTGTTTTTTAAACTGGGGAATAACAGCTGCTGCTAAGTTATTCTGCTCTCAAGGTAAAGTATTGAAGTAAGGGCGGTTGTTTCTTTGTGTGTTTGTGGTGTGTATATATGTTTTGCATGTTTGTGGTTGTACAAGTATGTGATGTGTATGTACATGTTTGCACATGCATGTGGAGGCTTTCGTGAATCATGCTGAATGAGTCAGACTTCCCATGCAGTCAAATCCAGAGCTTGCTTTAATGGCCACACACCCACAAACACTAAGAATGCAATAAAAAATTTTAAATGAAATAGCAAAGTATGGAAGTGAAAAATATCATTGCTGTGAGAAGTTATCAGACAGTATAGTGTACATAAAGAGAGAAAACAGACAAAAGGAAATGCTTGAAGAGATAAGTAAAAATGTTCTGACAAGAAAGACAACAAAGCACAGATGTAGTCAGGACAAATGTAAAGAAAAGCATACCTGTGTTCCCTGAAGTCAGACAGCTGAAAAATCAAAGATGAAGGTGAAAACCTGAAGACAAAACCTAAAGCAAACAGCAACAAAAAGAACTAGTTATATACATGAAAAGTCAGCAGGATTTATGCCATGTAGCATATAACCTGTGACACCAGTTCAGGTTTTTAAGGACTCCAAAGGGTGCCAGATATAGTGGCACATGCTTTTATTCCTACCACTTAGGGGCCAAAGTAGGCAAAAACAGTGAGACCCTGTCTGAAACACACACACACAAGGCTGTGGTTAGGGGTGAGGTGGGGAGATGGCTCAGTGCTTGAGAGCAGTTTTCCAGAGTGCTCTTCAGAAAATACAGGTTCAATTTCTAGCACCCCTATGGCAGCTCACTGCAACTCCAGTGTGAGGGGATCCAAAGCTCTCTTCTGCCTTTTGCAAGCACTGCATGTAGAGGGTGCACAGACATAAGTGCAGTGAAGATAATAAAATAAATAAAAATAAGTAAAAAAGTAAAAATAATGAATACCTTTAATGTAGTATACAATATTTAGGATATATCTTTTTTTTTCTGGTTTCATCTATGTGAGAATTTTTTTATTAATTTATTTATTTTTATCTCAGTCACAGGTTAGGTACTTTGCATCCCAGGCATAGCTTCCTCCCTCATTCCCTCCCACCTTCCCACTCCCTCCCTCATCTTCCTCCTCCCCGCCCCCTCCAAGTCCACCAGCAGGGGAGGACCTCCTTCCCTTCCATCCA